>OY755171.1:814958-2014958 GCA_963576735.1 Bedellia somnulentella
GTGACCGCCGCCAGCCAATCCGCATTCACTAACATCCCTCTCTCCGCGCCGTCAGCGCTGCATTGACAATTTTCCTAGCGGGATTCAGGAAACTTGTAAAGTTCCTAAAATACAGAATTTTAAACTCGGAAACTTGTCAAAAATGATCCCCACTTACAATTTTCCTGAGGTGAGTTCGTTATTTTACAAGTTTCCTAAAACCTATCAGGTAAGATGTAAATTCGTTTGCTGTTTGACGGATTTCCGTCAACTTACAAGTTTCCTAGGAAACTTATAAGTTAACGAGTTTGACGATTTTCCTGCGACATATATATATATATATATATATATGGATTTTTAATTATATTTGTTAAATATATATATTTTTTTCACGATCTTATCTATGTCCCGCACGGCAGTACAATTAAGCAGATTGAATTATGGTAGTAACAACGAGATTCCATCCATATTCTGGCTGCACTCCAATTCGTCACAGCTACTCCACGTGTCTGGTTTGGCAACGGACGACCATTATCTCGATCTCAGACTAACTAAGAAATCTGCATTTTCAGGAATAACGTTTTCAGGAACTTTTAAACTAGATTTTGGTCTATACCTAAATTCACAAACACTCATTGTCGTTTATCAGTCAGATAGTCGATGATTCGTCGGAGCAGTCCAATATTTACTCAAAATTGTGTACACATACAAAAATGATCCATTTTAAAGTTGTCCCACCTACCTATAATAATGGCTTTAAATATCAAAAAGGGGAAGCCAGAGCTTTTCCCCAGGTTTTAAAGTTAAATAGTTATGATAGTAAATGTTGTAGAGTCTTCATCATACTTGCCAAACAATGATATTACCAATAAATAAAGGAAAGAAAAATTTCGATACAGGCGGGATTCGAACCCGCGACCTCGGGTATACGCCCCTGTCGCTCTTGCCAATTGAGCTACCGTGTCAATGTCTGCCATGGTGTCAATGGTCGCGGGTTCGAATCCCGCCTGTGTGGAAATTTTTCTTTCCTTTATTTATTCTTTATTTATTAGTAATAATCCCCACATGAGGTTTTCATGAACTAAAAGATTTAAATTAATGATAATACCGTTTAGTCGCCTCGTAGGACGAATTGGGCTAGTGCTATTCTAACCCTTGTCGCTCTTGTCACATTTGTCACTATATCCCTCTACTATTCTGGTCCTTAGTTAGTAATGAATCACAAATTACTAAACATCTGTTGCTATGATTGAGACGTTGAGTCATCGTCATTCGCTATTGCCAACTAATTGTCTGCGCGTCTTACTGTCTGTATCATCACGCTTCGATACTGGAGGGGCACTGAAAATTATTGTATTCCTTTCGTGTTTCACCTTTTCAGTATTCAAAATTGTAATTGTCGTTCTTATTATGGGTGCTTAACTTTAATATAGCATTGACTTCTTTATTATGTCAGGTGCATAATCATCCCTATGGTATTTTTTTTCTATTGAGGGTTGTGTAAAATGCTATGCACCAAGATTGGCCTGGACTAGTTAGTTCTAATGTGTCAAGAAATCCCTGTAAGGGTAGCTCACAAATTACACTGGTCAACAAAAAAACAGTTTTTGTTTGTAACATGAAAACTTTTGTCTAGTTATGTTTCGAACAAGGATAAGGATAATAGAAATAAAATCAAAATGTTCCAAATACGAATATTTTTTTGTAATTCGATTTTTAAACATTTTAGATAATTTCAATATTTATTGACCAAGTGAAGATATTCCTCTATATTGCAATAATAAAATCGTGATAACCGTAAGATTTTCTTCTATATTTTGCTTCAGGGACGTCTCGTTGTAATATCCAACAATAATCCGCCAGCATACGTGCTTGCACTTGCCTTGATATATTTTTTTCTATAGTAGAAATATCTTGGTGGAATCTTTCACCGTGTTCATCACTAACGGCGCCCAGATTTTCAAGAAAGAAGTCTAAATGTAAATGTAGAATATGTATTTTTAATGGCATATTACACCCTAAAACCTTATACGTAGACAAAAGTTCCTCAACAATACTTTCATAGTCATTCGATCGGTGGCTTCTGAGAAAATTTTGAGTCACTTTCATAAAATATTCCCAAGCAGATTTTTCCAAATCGCTTAGTTATTTTTAAAAATATGTCATCTTTCATTTATTGCCTGATTTGAAGACCAATAAATACACCTTATTTAATCTTTGTTTCGCTCAGTTTAGAGATTTTTTCTTTTAAGTATAAAAAACCATCACAAGCCTTAATCATAGCTTTAACAAAAAAAATCATGAGAGTTTTATGTGTAAATATATTATTCGGCTGCACTAAAGGGGGATTTTTTTATATTTGTTTGTCCTGGGGTAAGGAATTTCCGTTTAGGCCAGTCTTTCTTAACATAATGATTTTTTCGGTCTCTGTTGTCCCGCTCACAAACACACCAACAGTATTTTGTGTATTCTAGTTGTAATCCTAATATTAGGGCAATTACCTTCAAATCTCCACAAACTTTCCAGTTGTGTTCGTTATGTTGAATCTTTTCCAAGATAAAATAATAGATAGATTTAATAGTTTCACAAGATACTTTTATATTACAAGCCTCGCCCAGTGGTACATAGTGGTATAAAGTATGTATAATATAGTGGCTGTAACACGAAAACAAGACCTGATGGAATCAAAGTAAATATAGTTTTTATATGAGGGTAGGTAGGTAATTCAATATTAGTAAGCACCTTTCTTGTTACAAATTTTTGTTGGCCAGTGTTATCATAGTTGGCAAAAATCTAAGTTATTGATTGATCCGATTTGGTTGGAAACCGATCACCAACCATCTCTTGTTTTATCCATTTCTTCTCAACTTCCAATAGTAAAAATAGGTTATTTGTTTGATCTAAGTTGGAATGTAAGAAACAAACTTCCGATTCAACAATAAATAGCAAAGAAGTACATGACCGACAACTGGCCACAAATTTACAAACATAAACGTTTACAAACAAAAATACTTTTGTTTCTTTTTGGTTTCCAGTGTGTTTGACACACAATGAGGTTATTTATTGTGCGCACCGGCAGGCTTACGTCACGGGCACGCTGACGAGATTATTGTATGTATGATTGTTTACTGTTTAGTATCGGCTTAGAAAAGCACTAATCTCATTCGTCCCGTAGGTGTCGTAGAAGGCGACTTGTGATATCACCGTCACCGACAAACTATTTGTTATAATATGTTCCTAGTCAACTTCCAAAAGTGGTCGAAGAATATCCAATTCTGAAGTTTTGGCTACCCATTTTTGGGATTTATAGCTTTTAGTTTATGTATGTATGAATTCTTCGTTTAATTTTCCAGTGTTTCTGCGCAATGACGTTGTTCTACTGCGCGCACTGGCAAGCCTACGTCACGGGCACGTTGAAGCTAGGCCGCATCGACGTGACGGAGGCGCAGTACACAATCATCGTCATTCAGATCGTTTCCTCCATATTCGGATCCGAAATTTGGACTACGCAGGTAATGTAGAACTGGGTTTAACATGTGTTCTGTGGTTTACAATAATATGTTACTGTGGGTCTGAGTTATACTGTGCTAAGTTTTATTAAATTATGGTCGCACAATTTTGTTTGATGGTTAAACAGTTGTACCAAAGATGATAGTAACGTATTTTTGTAAACATATGTTAGGATAATAATAGATGGCAAAATCTCTTAAATGAGTTATTTGTTCTTGTGAAGCGAAAACCTTACCTTAGAAAATATACAGGTTTTGCCATTAAATATTGCAAAATTGTTTAAAAATTCCCACATGAAATATCTGAAAATGATTAGAATTCAGTATTAAATTGGCTGATAAAAGCCAAACTTTAATATTTATAGAAAAAAAGGAAGAATAGATTTTACGGCTGTCAATAACACTTCAACATGACATTTACAGCAACAATGCCCAGTTTTAGGCCAAACGAAATTTTGAGATATTTTATTTAATAATTTGCTTATAACCAGCGACGAAAAATAACGATCTCCTAGTAGTCTGAATCATATTTGAAATTTACATTCCTGTTGGAAAATTTTGTAAGTAGTTTAATAAATTCCCAAAAAAACAGCTATAACAAGGGCTACTATTATGTATCCGAGATGTAACAAAATATCTTTAATTGATTATTATCAAAATATCTTTAATATCTGCATTGTTTGCTTTTAAAAATAATCTTCGTGATGGTTGATCCACTTTCGGGTTTGGTGAAATAGGATAAGGAATCCTTTTTCCATTGTGAAAATATGTTTCGTTAGAAGTTAAAAATGTGTGTGATACCCGTGATGAATCTTGCTTTAATCAGCTTTGTTTTATTTTAAAATATATTTTTGCACTAATCGACAGTAGTCTGATTTTTTAGCTATTATTAAGTTTAGACGACTAGACAAGCGTTTTTGTAATATTTTATGTAAATTCATCACTACTTACATCCATAGCTGCCTATATCTCTAGATATGTAACCACTCTACCTTGTCTTATTAGTTAGCTCTGAGTGAATGTTTTGAGAGAAAGCAACTAACTTAGCCTGACCATCTTTCATTTCTTTCGCAAACATACAACGTTACAGATAAAGTTTACGGAACCAGTGATGTAAACTGACTGGCGTTTGATTACCGAAAAACGAACTGAGTTTATTTATGGTGCTATGTTTTAACAGACCAATTTTTTTTAAAGAGATCACACGAAAATTTTTCCATGCTAAACCCATTAACGAAAAACAACACGCACTGTTAACAAAACATGAGATATAATTTCTTTATAAGTAATCTATACTTATAATAAATCTGTAGAGAGGTCAATTCTGTACATTAAATATATTTTCAAAATAACTATCAGGGGGTGATTAGTGATCGATACTGATGCCAAAAATGCAATCAGTAAAATTTTTGTCTGTCTGTCTGTCTGTCTGTCCGTCTGTCTGTCTGTCTGTCTGTCTGTCGGTTTGTATGTTCCTTATGGAAACAAAAACTACTCGACGGATTTTAACAAAACTTGGTACAATTATTCTTCATACTCCTGGGCAGGTTTTTGTATACTTTCCAGCAGAATAGTAAAGGGGAATTTTGGGAAATTTTGGGAAAACGGGGGAAGTTGCTCCATTTTTTAAGCTTCTGTCGCGTGTGCAGCCTTAATAGTTAGAGTTACATAGAAGTCATGTATCACGGATATATTTGGCATAAAATTGCCTAAAAAATATCCTTCAACAGCATATGTCTATCTTTTATGGTTGACTCACAATAACACGTGTAACTCCTGATAGCTTAGCAGTTCGGAGCATCCTGATTATTTTTGTTAACTCTTACGTTTATAGTTCTCTCATTTATCCCTCATTTAAAAAAAATTACATTATTACCTATTCAATGAAAAAGAATCATAGAAATCGGTATAGAAACACCGAACTTATACAAGAAATAAGCCTTTCCGAATTAGTTCAAATTCGGAGGTAGGAAACGCAAACACTACTTAAACGTGTAAAAAGAAATAAAGGATAGAAGAATTTCGCAATGGCAGCCAATTGACACGGTGGCTCAGTTGGCAGAGCGTCGGGGCGTATACCCGAGGTCGCGGGTTCGATTCCCGCCTGTGTCGAAATTTTTCTTTCCTTTATTTATTCTTTATTTATAAGAAATAAGCCATCGCGTCCTGTCGTCGCACGTGAATACTGAATCATGCTGGATTATTTTTCAGTAATAGTATATGCATGATGTATGCAAAGTTTGTAACTCTGATTCTTTGTTTGCATGGGTTTATTTTCGGAGATACTGAACCGTTCATCAAAGCGCTTTCACAATCACAAAGCTAAACTATTCAGCGGCGCTAGTATAGCAAGTAATAACAGTCGAGATATCTCGTCTGTCGTGGCTTCCGAAATTCTCGGACTCCTCCCACTTTTGTTAGCACAGTCTTGTACGTCGAGAGAGGACGACAAATCTTTCATGGCCGAGAAGACGTTTATTCGTTCACTTTCCGTCGGTCAATTAGGTTTTTTACTTTTTATTTTAGTGTGTATTTGAGTTCATTCAAAATTAGTTGGTGTCTTTCTACCACTTTGCTTACGGCTAATTATTTTACCCATTTTAGAGGTTTATGTAGGTATATTAAATACACTCTTATATTTTTCTCGTTTCATAACACATTATGGATAATATACCATTTATACAGCTTTGAGTAAACGAAATTTCAACAGGTAGAAATTTTCAAGATTTTGTTGACGTTGGCAGAGAGAAGTTGTCATTCTATGGGTTATTTGCCACCATCAACAAGATGGTCGTTTCGTGTTGTTTTGTTATGTTTCTTAAAGAAACGGATTTCAAGGATGGAGTACTATTTGTTGATATAGTAAGTATTTAAGTTTCTTTATGAATATGCGAGTGATTATAATGTGTTGTGTAAGTTTAATGTGCATTTTTTTAACTTTACAGACCAGTGTATTCGAAACTCAAAACACCATCCCCGATTTAGCCACTATTTGGCTTCATCCCTCCAATGCACAAGTGGATAGACCATGTGGAGTTGTGGACCCTCGTAACTTGAGGCCCATCCGGAGATCATAGAATCCGGCAAACCGATATTGATCGGATGAGACTTAATAAAATCGTAAGTTTTCATTTCACTTTTTACAAGTCGTAAGTATAGCGTACAAGAAATAAAAAAGAAACAATTCGCAATCTAAATCCTATAGAGAATGCTATATGAATCTAAAAGTAATGATTGATAGTATCTGCCTTCCCCAGTGAGAACTTTTGACGCGATCCTATGTATGTACTGACGATGATATGAAATAAGTAGTTAAACCAAAAATTAAATATTACTCCTCAATCTTATTTTGGAATAGACATAACACTTATACTTACCTATGCCACACCATACCTATACTCATGGCTATAAATCACATTATTTTGTATAAAACAGGGTATATACATCTAGCCAAAACTTCTCAGTTCATTTAATTATGTATGTACAAGTAAAGCTTCATCTAGGCATAGACACCTAAATAAGAACGTTAGGTGACCATGTTGAGCAGTACACATGATCTCTGTACCCCATCGTAAGGTTATGAATGGAGGTGTTATGACTAGATTATACTTAGAATCACCGAAGTAACTAATGCATATTTTCTTTATTTTCAGAACATTGCGGAAAAGGAGTATCATATATATATATATATATATATATATATATATATATATATATATATATATATATACCCATCTTACTTTGAATGTCCTCTAATAAGACCGAGAAGCTTCTGATTAGTATATAAGTGTTGCTGTTGCAAATTTGTTTTGCTAATTTAGTTTTAGTTAAATAGTGAACTACTATACTGTGTGTAACTGAAATGAGTATGTCTTGATGAATTCAAAACATTTTAGTTAGTCAGTATTGGTAACATATTGTAAGTAAGTGTATCAAATAAGACAAGCATGATACAATAGTGCTTTAAATGCAACTCTTATTATGTGTGAGTTTTTAATAAAGTTTTGTATTATTGCTGTGTAAGTTAAAATGCTACCTTGATTATTTGTATAGCTGTGCGGTTGGGGTTAAAATATATTTATATAGCTGCATGCACTATTATAATATGGATTAATTTGGCAGTTTGTTTTAAAACATTGCTTTGTATTGTCATTTAATAGACTACTACACTATAACTATGTGTTGCTGTTGAATAATTTTAAGATATTGCTTTGTATGGATTTTACAAAAGTGGCTTAACTTGTGTTCGACAATAAATATATATAATATAAATAAATGTCTTCTTTTCGTATCCTTGTTTTTATTTCAAATACCTATTTCCTGTTATCATATATATGAACATATTGCCATCAAGTGTATGGCTAAAGCAATATATAGATTGCAACCTTGGGGCAATTTTGTTGCCCAGCATAATGCTGATGCTGTGGTAAAATAGCTGTGCCTGCATAGTTTAATAGAGTTAGATAATTGCGGCACAATAAAAGAAGGTAAAGTTTACAAGCAACGATTTAATGATTAAATGTGAATCGAAAATTGCTCGATTGCTGTGTAGTGTCGGCTTAGAATAGCACTACCCCATTTCTTCCGGTGGGTGTACGTAAGAGGCGACTAACGGACTTGGGGCTTTTTAAGGGATTTTTGGGTGATGCGGTTGGAGACCCATCACCAACAACCTTTATTCTACCATCTTTTCCCCACTCAACTTCCAAAAGTGGCTGTGGAATTTCTAATTTCTCAGCTCTGGCTACCCCTTTTAGGGATTTATAGCCGTGAGTATATGTATGTATGTATGTAAGAAAGTTCATATACCTGCAATCTGAGGCCAACACAATTGCCCTAACTGCGCCTGCGTAACTTAATAGAGCTTCAAAAAAAGGCAACAAAATAAAAGAAGGTAGAGTTTTAAAACAAATTTTAATTAATAAAATGAGAATCAATAATTAATCTTCTCTTTGCTTCACCTTCTCTCAAAAAAATTTAATTACGCTGTTGTGGGATGTTAGGTAAACCAATTTCTCTTAAATCAGGGTTCTCCACATCTGCAATCGGAAACCTGAAAAAATGGGGTAAATTGTATTAGTATTCTTGTCTAAGCTGTGAAGCATGTGTATGAATTTTAGTTGGTGTTAATTGAATTGTATGTACTCGTATATAATTCTTATTATACCTGAAATGCAGCATAATATTGTATATTTAATGTCTTATTGCTGTTTTAACACATTGCCTTGTTTAATTAACTTTTTGTTGTATTGCTTTATGTTACTGTTTTAACACATTGCTTTGGTTAGTTATAATATAATATAATGCTACACTTCTAATGTATGTGATGTGTTGATTGAAGTAATTGTTTAGCCTTTTGTAAGTAGGTGTTTTGTATGTATATTACATTTTATTACTGTGTATATTGTGTTTATTCTAGTAAAGGAATATTATTATTTATATCTTTCTTTCATTTACAAATACCTGCTTGTATTCTAATATGAAATACCCCTTTTCATCTTGTAGCCAAACGTATTACATAGTGTATAATCTTAAACCTTATTTTAAACATTAAACAAAATATACAGACATACCTATACTGTAAACAAATATAGTACAATAGCACTAATGCAGTTCTTCTCATGGGTTGCATATGGGGCTTTTTAAGAGGTTATCTCTGTTTCTATCTTCCCCAATTAACTTAAAAAAATGGTTTAAGAATACTCAATTCCAATGTTCAATTCATTGTCGGGAAGCGAAAATGGATTTGAAGCATCACGAATGCTACGCCTTTGCACTTTACGCCCGGCTCGTCTCGCCACGGGAAATTATAATAAGGAACTGCCATTCTTGAACAAAAATAACATTTAACCCACTTGCAAAACTGTTATGATGTTATCAATTGTATAAATAACAAGAAAGACGACAATACTTACTCGTAAACAAATACTACACAATACACTTACGAATTTAAAACTTACAGACCGAAATATAAAACAGAACTATTTGGTTTTGCAAATAACTAATTTAATATAATAATATTTCAATAAATAACACACCAAACGAAAGCAAAATAATGATAACTTGAATAAAATATTTCGATTATTCCTTGTCGTTACCTCAACCCGACCAAGACAATAGTCGTCGACACTTCCCTTCAACCAAACGTCAAAAGAAGAGATATCCCGTCCTTATTGTGACACTGTGTTAGCAAAAGAAGAGGCTTGTCGTTACCCACGTCGAGAAAACACGAAACCGTTCGGTCAGTGACGTCACACGCCCTTGAACGTACGCTTATTTCACATGCTGTGCTAGCGACGGTCGAGAAACGAATCTTCTCTTCGGGTGCATCGACAAAACCGTCTTTCTCGTGCGCCCCGACGTGTTTCATTACTTATCGTACTAGCACCGCAGGAGTGCTATAATTGGCGCTAAATTTCACAAAGTTTGAGCAGTGATTGAAGAAACCTCAGATATTTTTAAAACTACGCTACCCGTGCGAAGCTGGGCCGATCCACTAGTTCTTAATAAGTTTTCATACATTTTTGACGTAATCACGTCTTATTAATCCATGAACGCTGGCTGCACGCGCGAAGAATGGTCACGATCGGCGCCAGCACTCTTTCTTCCACTCATCTTTCTTCGTCGTTAAATTATCGACCGAAACCCAACACCACAAATAATATATTTTAAAAAATTGTGGCTAGTTCCGGATACAAAAATAGCAGCCCTCGTATCACTAAATGAAGTATATCTGCATTTTTCTATACTATGTCCCTAAGATCCCAGCTATTACACGTAAATAATATTTTTTTAAATTGAATACTCATCCTTAACTACTAGCAGAACCACCTGTTTGCATCTCTTTCGTAATCTACCCTACACAACCAATTTCTTCACCTACCCTACACAACAAATTTCGTATGGCCTAAAACGACCTTTCAAAACAACCTACAATTCCAAAATCCCTGTCTAAATTGTATATGGGGGCCCTAGATCGGCGGCGGGCTCGAAGTCCGCTACTCGGTGGGCGCGGCGGCGGTATTGGGCGCGGTATTGACTCTCGCGGGCCTCGCCGCCGCCATCGCCGCCGGGGGCGTCGGCAAAAATGGCTCCACGGTCGCTGTGAGCAATACTTACATACCAATTACGGGAACGGTGGTTTGGGAGACATAGCTAGTCTGATAAACTGATAACTTTTCTGAGGCTGAAATGACACACTATTGCACTCTAACGCCATCTATATTCCAGTTACGGGAACGGTAGTTTGGGAGACGTAGCTGATCCGATAACTTTTCTATTGTTGTAATGATACACTTTTGCACACCAACGCCATCTATACTCCAGTTACGGGAACGATTGTTTGTGTGACATAGCTGATCTGATAATCAGACACTATTCCTATCGCTCACTCGATACAACACTTGCACACTAACGTTGTCTATACTCTAGTTGCGATAACAAATGAGATTGTGTTCTATCGCTGAATTCATACGTCACTATTGCACACTTACGCCATCTATACTCCAGTTGCGATAAATGAGATGTATTGCACTTTAACGCCATCTATACTCCGGTTGCGTTAAATGAGATGATGTATTGTAAAGCATGTTTATTATTTTCTTTGATACACAATGCTTTGTGAATGCTTGAATTCTAAATCTCTTTTTTTCGTAGTTGCATTTATTTTGATCTTAGTAAGGTTTGCATTATAGATGAACTGACTAGGAGTTTGGAAGGCGCTAAAATGTTGCAATAACCACAACCAACCTTAACATTATATTTTGACCGTCGTTCTCTCTCATAAGTACTTCACACACATAAATAAACACTTTAAGGGCTATATGTTAAGCTTCTGGTGGGGACTTGTAAGCACAAAATCATTTCTTATAACTTACACGAACCGAAGAATAATTTAATCGCTTTAAAAAACACTTTTGTGGACTACTCATAAGTGCTAAAACACATAAAAAGTCTGAAATTCATTCATACAGTCAATCATTAATTGGTGTAAGGAAATCATTCATTCAATCTATTTCTTCCAAACCACAATTTCTTCTAGATTTTTTTAGAAACAGAGTATGTATATTGTTATTAATCGGTTACTATTACTTCTTAGCTTTTCTTGTCATTATCTTTTGAGAATTGGCTCATCGCTTTATCATGTGGGTTTTTTTAATAGCATGTATATTACGTTGTTATTTAGTTTTTAGAAATCAGTTATTTAATTGTGTTCATTATTATGTAATTTGCGCGAATATGTAGCAAAGTTTTCATTTACATTTTTGCCTTTTAGCTTCAATATTAGTAAACCAGATGGCGCTGAGTACATATGGTACTCGCTATTACTATAGGGTGAATTTGGTCAATTACATTATACTGAATACAGTTTTGATTGACTGATAAAAGCGGACGATAATTTTTTACAAAAAAGTAAGATGCTAAATTTAAGTAAAAGTTTAATAACAATTACGTTTTTTTATTACTATACGTGAACCGAAATAAGGTTCCATTAATATTTTCATCCGCTTTTAATTGGAATATAATTTATTCAGAATACTTATAAAAAACAGATGTTACTGTTTTCGAAGAACCTAACCAATTTTAATTATTCTTTGTGGCTGTGTTGCCATTTGCGATAATGACACTTATTTTAAGTGGGTCTTCACTCATTGTATTATGTTTAACCAGTTGTGACGTTTTGGGTTGTACCTTGCTGAGCAAAATGTGTTTTTTAATATCACTAGACGAACTCAATAATTAATTATACCTAACAATGTAAAAAAATGAATAAATAAATAAATAAATAAATGTAATTTTTTTTTCGAGTTGGTTCCAATGAATTGATAGTAAAAGAAAATTAATATTGGCTTTAGTTAAACAATTGTAACATAAATAATTGAGGATTAAACTATGTCTAATTTAGTTTTATAATCACGTCTTCATCTACTGATTTCTACTAATTCGTCATCACTGTCGTCAGCATAAAGAAAAATGCAGTGTGTTAGTAACTATGAATACTGATTCGGAGTGTATACCCTCAGATTCCTGTGGTAGGAGCGCCGTGGGCACTAGCAATGTGCACCTCTTGTTTCGCAGCCCAACTTAACTTTGCCGTCGGCTTTAGTGCGGTATTCCGTAGTAGGGGATGCGGCAAAAACGGATCCACAGTCGCTGTAAGACATTATCACATGATCCATGGGACCGGTGTAACCTTATTTCATTTGACTCGAATCGATAAAGTACTACCATCTTTTCATTAACCATCCTTCATTTTGTACATCTTGAAATTAAAGTAAGATTAACACATTTTTGTCGATGCTTGTCAAATGAATCATACTAATAAATTTTCGCGACAAATTCCACTAATCACAGGCTGTAATTAAATTTCGCGGCATTCACACTAAAACTTTCATTCTTATCAATCATTGATTCATTCAATCCCTCATTCATTCAATCGATGGAAAGTAACATACAAGTTTTACGGTTTATACAGCATTTTATGTTAGGCTTCATTTTTGATAGTTGGAAAACCTTTTGAAACTGGAACTAAAAAACAAACTCAATGCTCTTGTCGTCAATGGTTGTGTTCATTATTTCATATAACCTTTGGGAAATTAACATTATTTATTATCGCGTCCTTTTTAATATGGTATCTCCGTCTGTTTTATATTGGGTTTATGTGGAGTTATAAAGGTGCAACGTAAAGTGATTGTGAGTTTTAATAAATTGTAGCGTCTTTTATAGTTTTGGCCAAAAGCGACTCTTGTAAACTGCTTTTTTGTCCCTCATGATTATATGAATTATACCATCGCTTGTGTTGTCAATTCTATAAAAGACCTTCAAATGAGTGAAGACAACACGATCTCGTTATAAACATGTACTTGTATTATATATTATGTTTTCGTTGATACGAAGTTTTGTTTGTGTCCAACATGAATTAATGGCATGCCGTTCTTTTTTGTTCTATCATGGGCGCCGCCGAACTCTGGTCGCCGTGTTCATACGCCATACGCCATCACCGTAACCGCATGTGTCATATCGATAACGACGATTGGGGCCGTGTAGATACCGAAATTCGAGCTCGCGTTCAATTTCGTAGCTAATTATGCCGTAGTTTTACTGGCGTTGTACCTGGTAGGGGGTTATGCGAGCGTGATATTCAGAGGTGGGGTCGGCAAAAACGGTTCGACAGTGGCAGTAAGGATCCTTTGTATTTGCTGAACGATCACGCATTGTTTTAACTCGGCGCCTCACGTTTGAGCTAACAAGTTTAGTGTTGTGTAGCACTCGCGCCGCCAGGGGGCGCTTCGAACCCCTATTTGGCTATTTTGTCGTTTGTTAGTTGTTGTTTACTTATATATGTATTTAGCGTTCTATATCAATGGAGTTGGTATTGGTGTGCGTTGGATGCCAATGGCGATTCTTTTGAGCCTCGTCGTTTTGTAGACTCTGTATGCTTTTCTCATGTTTGAATGTCTTTCGCATGTATGTCGAACTTTTCAAGCTTCGATCTTTGTCGCCTTGTGTTAACGAATGCTCGTTGCTTCGCTTGTTCAGCACCCCGTAGATTAGTGCATGCTAGATATAAGTGTATTTTGTGATAACATTTTAAATTTATTTTAGTTCTTTTTGGCTCAAAACAAATGTAATATTGCTTATATTCCATAAAAGCTAAGTGGAATAGAAATTGACCTGATATGTACGATACTTGGGTTCGAACCCCAAATAGTTCTATTTTTTACCGATAACGGAAAACATCTTTTGGAAACTTTCATGCTGAGTTGATTTGCGAAATTGCAAAAAGCAGCTAGATTTATGCCCCCTGTAGCATGGATAGTCGATTCATTCGACAAAAGAGTACTCTGAATAAACAAAGTATTTCTGCCACGTATGGAATTGCGTTTTCGCTAACCCAATCTCTTTACAGAACCAACATGTTTTTTTTATCTTTGAATCGCCATCCAGTCAGTACTTTCAGTGTCGTTACTATCATAAACCGATAGCTGTCCACTTTTGTACACAAGCCTTCCCAAAGATCTCCTTATCGATCAGCCCTATTTTACCCTAAACCTTCTCACACCATAAAAATTTATGTTCACATAATCAAAATGCTTGCTTAAAAAATGACTTAATCAAAATCCCAAAGCGCCTGGTACATCCCGATTCATGGTTCCCCAGGGTACCAGCATCTTGTCCCCGGTGATACCGTTCTCGTTGGTCGTGGTACCGGCCTTCATTATCTTCCAGAAGAGCGAATCTCACGTGTATGAGAACCATCCGACGTTATACATATTGGCGTTTGGGATGGTCGCTGCTAAGGTCACTAATCGACTTGTGGTAAGTGGATTTTTTTTTCTTACCATTATTTCAAGACGTGAATTTCAAACAGCGGTAGTCTGATTTTTGGGATCCAGAAGTTTGCTACCACTTTTGAAAATTGAGAGGGTGAAGCATAGTCAAATAAAAATTTGTTGCAGATGTGTTTCAACCACCAATGATTACTTTAAAGGCCCCTATTTTATGTCGCCTTGTACGCTAATTCTGGAGAGAGTTGAGATAATGTAATTTACAACCATTACTGCACAAAAACTTCAGTTACTCATCTAAACAATTTTCTTGTAGAACATATGACCTCTTCCAGTGTTCAGACTTATACTTAACCGATAAATAAGCATAAATATTTATATGCAAATTCATATTTCCAACTGTCTAATATGACCAAATTGCATTTCTAATTCATATGTTCATATGAATGTTCTCCGCAGGTGGCTCACATGACCAAAAGTGAGATGGAGTACTATGACTGGTCTCTCCTCGGGCCGGCCATGTTGTTCCTCAACCAGTACTTCAATAACGCCCTTCCTGAGTACTACGTGTTGTGGGTTGCCACTGTGAGTACACATTTATATCTTAACATTGCATACGTTACTTGTATTGTAAAGTTGAAGAGTTTGGAATGACTGTCCTATTTGAAAAAAATCTTTTAAAAATAGAATTTATCGGATTTAGTTTTTTATTGGCCTTAAAATTGTTTATTATATATTCTTAATTTTTAATGTCTCGAAAATCTCTTCCATGTGCAAGCTAGCGTCGCATTATTTCTTGAGACGCAACATGCTTGTTTTCAAATAAACAACGTCAAATTTTCTTATAAAAATAAAATCATGTGACGTCATCATCTATTAAACCAATCGTGTCCATTTTGATCATTCAATAAATTCGTTTATTTGCACATAATATTATATTTTTTTCAGATATGGGTAATAGTAGACTTCATACGCTACAGCGGCCAAATCTGCATGGAGATCTGCGAGCATTTGAAGATCAACTTATTCCGGATCCCTTACCCCCCTCCTTTGAAACCCGCCCCCGCCCCCCCGGGCCACCCCCCCACGCACCCCCCTACAGACAGAAATGGTACGACCACCAGAAGATTACCAGCTAGACATGCCAAGAAAACCACGCATAACTCGTAATTTAATTTGTATCCATCTAGAGGTAAGGATTACCTCGGTTTTTTCGGATTTAAGTTTTGGTGTCAGCAGAATTTTAGCCATGTTTTGATGACAAGATTTCAGTGGGTTTACTTTGCTTTGATGAAAAAGAGAAGGATCGAAATTATGAGTAATTACGTACATATTAATAGTAGTTAACGCTACCTTCAAATTAAAAAATAATTTAAAACTATATATTTCATAAGCAACTGTAAAAAGAAAGTCCTGCGAAAAATATAAATATTTTGCAGTTTAACATAACTGTGTGTCAAACACTAGTTGTAGAATAATATGTACAAATATTTTATGACAATAGTTCATTGCAATAGATCGAGTCAAGTCCCATTAAGTTGCAAGTTCCCACCGCTAGATGGAGTTATATGATGAACAAATTTAGATCATGAAATTTATATTACCTTAGATACATTCGATTTTTGTTAACGAGGTCTGAGTGGTTTTCTTATAAGATAATGTAATAGCACTTTTTATTTAAGACACGCTTGACTTTAACATTCACTAATACGGTGTATTCTCGTAAGAATTATGACAATTTTAAATCAAAAACAGCAGTTGCTTTATAACTACTTATTAGAAGAAAAAAATATATCATGAAAGATTGAGCCCAAAACTTCTTAAATCCTTTGAATTCTTGAAGAAGCAGTAGTTCCACAATATGCATTGTATTACAAGTATTTTGTTATTTATCTGAAAGTAAGCGTTATAGTTAAATATAATGAATTGTTGTTGTGTATTTTAATTTTCATATAAATATTAGTCCTTTCTAGATTAAATGTTAATGTAATTGCCAATAATGCCAAATACAGATAATATTTTCTTAATGTTGTTTTAGCGGTTGACTGTTGGTAGAATAGCTGTGAGATATTTATCGAAAATAAGTCGATTGAGTTATTTCGCTCCAGTTTTGATGTTTCAATAAAAACTCACATTTTATAAAGAAAAAGTAAGGGTTTTTATAATTTGAAATGCTATGAAATCAAAATGTATGACATTTTGGTTTGATTTGGTTATTCGTTCATTCACAACTCACTCACTCAATCTTGTTCAAACTGAAGCAAGGCAAACTGTTTAGTTAAGTTTACTAATTTGAGTTTATTAAGCTAGTATGACTAGATTTTGTTGACTCAGTAATTTAATTGCTACGTTCATATAATAAGTATCTAATAACATTGTTGAAAACTTGCTGTGACTTGCGTTTGATCTTGCCCTCAGTTATAATTATATACATATTTATTTGATTCATTGTAAATTTAAGAAGTAAAAGCTTCTATTGTAAATGATAGGTAATTTCTGTTTTATAAATGAAAAATTAGCACAATTTTCTTATAAATATTCAATATATATAGTGTGAAAGTAGTTTTAATCTATTTTTCTAATGACATAGTAAACGGAACTTTAAAAACACCTTAGCTATGTTATACGACATATTTAGGAAGTCATGGCGATAAAAAAGATAAATATTAATTCAACAGTGCTTTAGTCATAAGGTTGCTTCTGAACTTGGTCGAATGCTATGGAAATAACCATGTGTAGTTTATTATGTACTTACTGAGCTCACTACTAACACATCAACGATATGCTTTAATATACTTCTCCATGTTCACTTTTTTTTTGCTTTTTAACCATAAAATATATACCTTTCTACAAACAACTTATATCTTCATTTATTAACACCATCTTTAAAATTTCCTCAAACTGTTGAAGGTAAAGCATAAATATTATTCTAGCATATCGTTGCAATAATATCGGTGTTGGCTAAGCTAATCTTTACTGTTCTCTTATCTACATCTAGATAACTATGTATCCTGTCTATTCTATTATATATATATGTATTTACCCTTATATGTATTACGCGTATGAGCATAGCTAAAGGCTGCTTAAAAACTATTTTAAGTCTTAATTTAATACTCTTTAATTTTTCCAAGCTTAACACCACTGGTCGTCTGCCTTTGTATATGCTTATGCCCGTAAAACGAATGCTTGTAGGGGCATATCTGTGTTTAAAGAAGCACAATTTATACACAATTCACTTTTGGGTTTGTGCTGTTAAACTTGTTTTGAAAACTCTGTCGTTCTTGCTAGAGTGAAACACCTAGATACCGTTTGCTCGCATTAGAAAGAGATGGTCTGTATATAGATACAAAGTAGTGTAAATAATATGCTGGTTGTTTGTACGTTGTATTTTTTATGCGAAATATAAGTGATGTGATGATATGAATGAAATATTTGTTTTATTGATACTTGGGGGTGGGTCGCCTACTGAGGTTTTAATCCTTAATACATTGTAGTTTCTCAGTTGATGTACTAATACGGTTTTAAATTATATTTTTAAAATCAATTTTCTATTTAATTTTTTAAATGTTCTATTTACCGTTCTTTTCAAAATCAACTTTCTATTTAAAAATATTTTATTTTAACATGATATCAAAAAACACAAAGAAAAAGTTTAAAAATATTCACAGAACAGAAGGTCTACTCTTCACATCGAGAACGATAATAACATACGTATCTCTTCTAACCCCTGGAAACAATAGTTTCTATCTCACTCGCACGAAACGAAATTTCAGATCATGAAATTTTTTAAAAGTATATCAGGTATTATTCGACGCATCCAACGATATCTCCCTCCGTATTTGTCGTTGGTTTCATCGAATAATAAGCGCTAAATTTATATTATTCTATACTTTTGTCATAAAATTCCGTTTGACCTTCGAAACGAATGGGACATAAATAATTTTACAAACAGATTTTATTATTATTTCATATTTGAGTACGAATTACGCAAGCTATTACTTATTTCGTTTACGGTTTGAAGAGTAGACCGTAAAGAAATAAAAACTAGGAATGAAAACTTCTAGAAGTGAAATACAAAATAAATGTGTGAATAATATGTTATATTTATGTCATTGTACGGAGCTACAGGTTAGTTCGCTTTCTGTATATTAACTTTCCTTTTATTTTAAATAGCTAATATTACTAACATTTGTTTGGGCCTTTGCTTGTGCTTAAATTAATTATTTCTAATATTTCTGAGCGAATAAAAATTTTATTGCATGTGGCTACACTCCCTTATTTGGCAACCTAAAAAACGCAATGTGATTTTAAAAAGTAGGTTAGATTATAGGGAGATATATTTTTTTGCCACGATTTTTATAATGACTAAATTTCTGATTTTTCATATAAAAATGCGTAGTAAAAATGATTTTGTTTGTATAGTTTACTTATTACTAATTATTTCATGAACAAAAAGATTTAAATTAGTTTACTTATTGTTAAAATTTTCATTTTTAATGAATTTGTTAATGTTAAAGTAGTATTTGTATTTTACAGGGCCCAGTGATAGTGAATTTTCTGACAGCGATGATGCAGCCCCGCTTATTAACAACAATATAACTTAATAACTTTACCTGATTACTTTAATGTTAATTGCATTTAGAAAACTTTTATTTCTCGAACAGCACATAGGTTATTGAACTAAAAATTCAACCATTTTAAACTGTTTCTTGTTAGTTGACTCATGGATATAAATGATTAATTTTAATTTTAATACAATGAAATTGTTTTCATGATGTAATGTAATTTCAAACCGATGATCCAGAACATTACTTTCTATAAAAACTACACTCTTGTCTTTTCTTCGTCCATGTATACAACTCGTTTGAAATCAAATGCGTGATTTAGGAGGTAGCAAATAAAACAGAAACGGAGGGATATTGCTCTAAATAAATGTTTTGTGCAGAAAATAGAAGCTAGTAACTTATAGCGGATACGCCATGCTTAAAATTAATTTGCATTTGTATAGAAACATCCTTGAAAGATTTTTGGAAATGTTTTTTATAACTATTGTGAAGTTTCAACTATATCTGATTTAAGTAAAGATTAAGAACAAATGTGATTGTCTCAAAAATTAAACTTTTATATAATTTTATTCTGAAGTAACATTTTAAGTAAATTACGGTGTATATTGTTTTAATTTTATAAGTTGAGCCAAAAGTATTTGTATTGACATTTGTGTAGTCAGTGCAATTACTGTGCTAGTAGCATGCCTTTATCCCACTGACCTCCATTATACTATATAAGTACGCTGGACTAATTATAGGCCGGGTGACAGTGAGGCGATTTGATTTTCGCCATTTTGGCGCTTACGGCAGCAGTGAAGGAACAAGGAACTAATAAAAGAGATGGGACAGTAAGATAAAATATATCGATAAAATGTTTCTGCTTAAAGGAAAGGCTAAGTTTTATCGAAACGAAACTTTACAGCACTATTGATTTATAATTGTTTCTAAAAACCATATATATATTATGCTTTATGGTAAAAAACACTGGCCATTTTGCAGTTTACGTCGTATTTAGTTCCTCGTTCCTTCATTGGGGGCGCTTCAAATTGGCACAGTAAATAGCTGTCATTTTGATACGTATCGTTAGTCCAGCGTACTTATATAGTATAATGGAGGTCAGTGCTTTATCCTGTAATTTAATCATCATTAGCCTTAGATTATTTATTTATTTACATATGATAAAAAAGAAAATATTGTTTTATTATTGATATAAAAACACGGATGCATTAACTTCATTGATTAGATGAAATGCTTCTTTTAACTTAGTTATACTAAATTTGTTACTCCTGTATATCTAATGTGACTAAGATTTCTATAGATTATGTACTGTTTTAACATTGATGGTGATAAATGTTTAGTCATAGCGAAATTAGTTAAAATATTTTTATACACAAATGTTTGTTAGATTTCTTCGTGTTACCATAAGATCTATTTGTGACCGAGTTGACATTGAGAGTTTGAAATAAAATAATGAAATTAAGTAACGATGTTTTATTTATTGATAAATCATCTATCCCGACTGATTGAGTATGAGAGAGAAGAGGAGAGAGAATTGAAGTACAAATTAAAAATATCGTCGGAAAAAGTGAATTTGAATAATCAAATAAATAAACATAAACAGAAATAATTCTAAATACTAACCGTGATAGCTCATTGGGTAGAACCCCCTTCATGCAGACAGGCGTGTGTTTAAGCCTCGGGTTTCACCAATTTATCTCTACCAATCCCTTTGGGAATTTACAGCGCGAACGTTCGGGCTGGAAAGATAGGGGAAGGTAGGGCAAGACGGGCAACTTAAGGGAGATTGATTAAAAACCATATTATTATTTAAAAATTTACTGAAATAATTAACATTATAGAACTTAACCTCTTTGGCTACAGTAATCAACTTAATAAATGACTTCAAGAATCAACGTTTTTATTTCAACGTCAAATATTTATTTAACGCGACAAACCCGTTTTGCCCATAGGGGGCAGGTAAAACGGGTACACCAGGCAGGCAAAAAGAATATATCTATTAAAGTCGAGAATTAATCGAAACAGTTATCACAAAAGAAGGATCCATGTCCACTATAGGAAGTACATGACTCATGAGACCATTGCTGGCATTGAGAGCATTAAATCCAGTCTTCGTTCGGGGGATAAATATATTTATCTCCACACATTATGCAGAAAAAGTCTTTATTTTTTGTATTATCTCGTATTTTATTACGTTTTGTTTGGCCTGATGACGAGGGCGTTGGGTTATTTTTGTTTTGGCTAGATTTTGATTTTTTCATTACGTTTTTTTAAAAATTTTCTTTTTGTATAGTTTTAATCGGTGTGTTTGTTAGTATTCCAGATCTCTTGGATTATCTACGCCTAGCAGTTTTGTTGACAGTTTTCTTTGGCAATGGATGGATTTCTTCAAGTATAGACCTTTTCTCGGGCCTCTCTGTTGGTGGCGGTGTAGTGGTTCCACGTTCAACTGAACTGATTGTACCAAATATTGATACTGTACCTGCACTCGCTGTCACTCTCTCAAGATCATCGGATGGAGCACCCGAGACTTCCATTGACTCAATTTCTGCATCTTCGGGCTGCTGGGCTATATCAGAACTGATGCTTCCTGGAGGGGCTGGTATCAGGAAAGGCACTGCCGGTGGTATTGCCGAAGACTCGGTTGCTTGTGCAAAAAATCTGCTGGAACAGATTACCCGTCTTACCCTCACCCGCTTTGCCCGAAGCAACCTAATCAGAGCCCCCACATAAAAAACATATGCACGCTGAATATTGGTTAATTAAATTCACTCATATAAGATATTTTAGAAGCGAAGCTTAAAATAAACATCGCATACTTACCTTTTAAATATTTTATTTTTTCGGCGGGAAAAATTGACGGTGCTCCCGTAGCCTAAAGTGTGTCGCATCGCTCGCCGCGATACACTAACTAAAGCGGCCAGTACACAATGGCGGACGATGGCCCACTGCTCGCCATCGCCACTGTGTACAGGGGGCAATGGTGCATGATGGCGGACAATTGCCGATCGTGGCGCGCAATGGCGAAGTTGTCGGTTTTTCGGGCACACTTCAAAGGAATCGTGGCGTAGCATGGCCGGTGGTGTTTCCACAATGGGCCATTGTTTAGTTCGTCACCGACCGCTCATAGATACTTATACTTTTTTTGGAATATTTTATTGCAAAATGTATTGGTAATCACTATATGACGTAAAAATAACATAAATAGCGCCATAAATAAAATAAATTACATGCATAATAATAAATAAATAGCTGCAACCATAATTACTTCGACGTCCGTCGCAAGTGGATTGCCAGGCAGTAATGAGCAATGGGCCATTGTGTAAACACCAGTTGATCGTGGCCTACAATTGCCAATTGCGAAGCGTGGCCCATCGTCGGCCATTGTGTACTGGCCGCTTAAACATGCGGGGGGCATGCGCTCGCGACACTTGTAAGCATTTGTCTCACTCTTGCATGGCAACCGAGGTATTTAAAATACCCGTTTTGCCCACCCCAACCTTCTTGCCCTACCTTCCCCTAGTTGTTTTTTGAAAGTCAAATAAGAATTTTAATATAAATTTCAACCTATTTCTAATTGGGATGGTTGTGAGAAGAACCCGTATCAAACTCATCGACGCATATCTTTTTTACATACATACATACATATACTCACGGCTATAATTCCCTAGAAGTGGTAGCCAGAGCTTTGGAATGAGAAATTCCTCAGCCACTTTTGGAAGTTGAGTGGGGAAGAGATGGTAATAATAAATGTTTTTGGTGACGGGTCTCCAACCACATCGCCCAAAAATCACTTGAAAAGCCCTTATACCCTCAGGGCCCCCGCGCACTAGGCAGCCTGGCTGCGCAGCCAGGCTGCGGCAGCCAGAATATTTGCGCAGCCAGTTATAACAGCCAATCCGTTGATTACTATTACTAGTCTAGATCCTTCCGTCGAGCAATATGGACGTGGAAGAACTTATAATTATTGCTTACCTATCTCGTAAAAAACGCAAAGTAAAGAAAAGATACTGGATTCATCCTCTTTTTCTAGAAAGACACTCAAAAGGCTTATTCCAAACCTATTTCAAAGATATTCGCGCATTCCTAGGCCAGTTTTTTAATTACACGAGGATGTCAGTGCAATCGTTTGATAACCTTTTGGAAAAAATACGAAATTCAATCAATGGCATTGATACTCCTATGCGAGCTTTCAATTTCCCGAATAAATTTCTCTGTATCGAAAGTCATCTTATCAAAGTTCGGAACGCAAAATACGTCTGGCTGCTACAACTAGTGCGCGGAGACTGACCTGACCGCAGCCACATACATTCGCCTATACACGTTCTGGCTGCGCGCAGCCAGCTGGCTGCCGTGCATATAGGCGCGTGTTCATTGGCTGCCGCAGCCGAGATTTCGTGGCTGCCTAGTGCGTGGGCTCCCATACAACGTCATATGTTTGACTGGCTGCCGCAGCCTGGCTGCCGCAGCCAGGCTGCCTAGTGCGCGGGGGCCCTTAGTCGCCTCTTACGATCACGCACGGGTAGAAATGGGGTAGTGTTATTCTAAGCCGACACTACACAGCACTTCTTTTTTTTAGGGCAACATGAATAAAATTTTGGTGTGTCACTTATCTAATATTTATTAATAGAGGTAGTTTATTTTAGCAATCATTATTATACAAAATTTTCTCCTCTTAAGTTCTCAAAGACAGGCGTCCGAAGTATAAGAACAAAAGAGCATGTATGAAAAGATTGATGGATGTAAAAGAAGCTAGAGAATTTTGCCAGGATCGTACAAAGTTGTGATCGATAGTCTCTGCCTACTCCAATGGTGTGAGTAAATGTATGTAAGTTCTAAAACTAGTTGAGAAATTCCTAATCTTGAAGCTCTGGCTGCTCCTTTTTGGGATTTACAACCGTTTGTATATTTATTTAACTTATCGGCCGTTGCCATATCCAACACATCATTATCAGTATTATGTCAGTTCTGTTGAAGAGATGAATTATTTTTAAATCAGTGCAAAGTAAAGTTAGTGATATAAAGTGAGAGCCATGAACTGTTTTAAATTGGCTTGGAGAAGATTGAGTTACGAAAATTTGGATCCAAACGGTAAGCGGACATAATGACGTTTTATATTAAAAACATTATGTAGTGAAAGATATGTATTTTTCTTATCTTCATATCGCAGTGCGGTCCCAGTCTATTAAACGATCAATGTATAATATAAATACAATTGGTTTCTGACATCATTTCCTGTATAGTGTTGGCAGATTCTAGTACCTACTTTATTTATTGCTTTGTGTAGTAAGTATTACTGTTGAAATCCCAAAGAGGGGATGCAGAGCTTGAGAAATAAAAATTCTTAAGCCACTCTTAAACTTTGAGTCGACTCGGGAAAAGATAGTAAAATAAACAATTGTGGACCACCGGTATCCAGGTGCATCGCCCAACAATCATTTTAAAATCCCAATACCCTTAGTCGCCTTAGACACTCGCGGTAAGAAATGGGTCAGTGCTTCTAAGCCTACACTACACAGCTACCAGTAAAAGGCGGCTTATAGTGAAAATGCGCTCCCACTGTAGGAGTAATGTGAATGTAATTTATATTGATATATTCCTGGCGCACCAAAATTATGAACATTTCGTCGAATAAATTTTTGTTGCAGTATTTCTTACGAAGGCGAAAGTCCGTTGCGAAAAGAATAAAAAAGCATGTACCTACACACAAATATATAAATCCATACACGGCCATTAATCCCAAAAAGGGGAGCCAAAGGTTCAGAGCTAGAAACTCCTCAGCCACATTTCGGGGTGGTTGATAAGGGACAAGATGGTTGAAATAAGGTATAGCTGGTGATGGGTCTCCAACCGCATCGCCCAAAATTCAGTCGAGCAGTAACTTATAAAGCTTAAAATTATATACGAGTCGCCTACAAAGAAAGATGGCGTTGCAACTTTCCAAGCCGACGCAACACAGCTAGTATGTGCTTAACAAACACGGAATGAAACTAAACTTATTATATATATATATATTCATAGAAAACATGAGTCATTGCCCGAGCCATTAAAACACAGCCTATAATAAGACGGTGATCGATACACGACCGTATCATTGAAAAACTTTTCAATCACTAGGTACATTAATTGACGTCAGCGGATACTGGCCAGCTAAGTGCAGTAAAATAAAAACAAATTAAATATTATCAAATAATATTTAACAAAAATATGCTTTGAATCTCGCAAGATAAACGTTGGTACAAATGATTTTAGGGACAACAAATAATACAGTCACACCTAACGCAAAATATTGTCTGTACATCACCTGACATTTTTGAGGCTTAATGTTATGCGTACCCAATTTTTACCCATACAATTTGTTCATGAGATAAGCCAGGCGTGTCGCAGCATAGCACGAATACACTCACGTGGCGGAGCATACCGCAGCTATCGTGGTTTCCTCGCAGTGTTTTACTTTTACTTTTGCCTTACCGTTAACAACGTTGGTTACATGTAAATTTAGACGACATAGAGTTATTAATGTCCAAGGAGTTTAATGCCGTGTAGTGACGGCTTAGAATAGCACTACCCCATTTCTTCCGGTGGGTGTACGTAAGAGGCGACTAACGGACTTGGGGCTTTTTAAGGGATTTTCGGGCGATGCGGTTGGAGACCATGTTTTACCAGGTTTTACCATCTTTTCCCTACACAACTTTCGAAAAGTGACTGAAGAATTTTTAATTCCTTAGCTCTGGCTACCCCTTCTAGGGATTTATAGCCGTGAGAATATGTATGTATGTATGTATGAGTTTAACCCGTGCCTATGGTGTGCTGAAACTGCTGAAAGTTACATAGGCATATGTTTGTGCGTATATCACGAGCACCGAAGCAATTTTCGCGGGGCTAAATACCGTGTTTTACAATACTCCATTAGTTCCTATCAGTGTGCTATTAGGGAAGGCAGTGACCATCGATCATCTACATTTATTAATCTTTTCATACATGCTCTTGTATTCTTCAGGCTTCGGATGCCTGAATCATTGAATTGGATCCTGCGCTTGTATTGATTTAAAACAGATGTAAACTTGTTTTGAGGGTTGATTTGCTTTTTCGATCCTATATATAAAGGTGCTTCCTCACCGGAAGCATTCACGGGTACTCGAACATTATACATTCGAGCATTACATCACGATAATACCTCCCTGACTGACGAGCATTCGCGTGTAATTCATACAATCGTATATAATAATTAAATACATTTGCCGTGTAGTGTCGGTTTAGATTGCCGTGTAGTGTCGGTTTAGAATAGCACTACCCCATTTCTTCCGGTGGGTGTACGTAAGAGGCGACTAACGGTATGGGGCTATTAAGGGATTTTTGGGCGATGTGGTTGGAGACCCATCACCAACAACCTTTATTTTTACTACCTTTTCCCCACTCAAATTTCCAAAAGTGGCTGAGGAATTTCTAATTCTTTAGCTCTGGCTACCCCTTCCTGGGATTTATAGCCGTGGGTATATGTATGTATGTATGTATAATAATTACAAGGTGCGCATTGAATGCTTGGCTCATTCACTGATGTGATGCTCAAATCTGTAACGTTAAATTACACGCAAATGCCCCCAGTGAGGGAGCACTTTTACCATTAATGTCGTTAATTGTTTAATGTGTTTCAAGAATATTCTGGGCGGATATGGTCTGGTCGAACAGGGAGCCAAGTACGGGCGTATCTTCACCAAGCTGTTTCTAGTTTATGGAGACGAACTTTCAAATCAAATTATCCTACAAGTAAGTATAAGGTTATTAAATAATCATAATATAATATATAATAGTTTGCCGTGTTGTGCCGGCTTAGAATGTCACTACCCCTTGATACGGTTTTTAGTGGTTTTTGGGTGATGCTTTTGGAACCCTATCTCAAACGGTACTTTATATCTACCATCTTGTCCCCTATCAACTTCCAAATGTTGGTGAGGAGTTTCGGTCTCTAAAGCTCTGGCTACCCCTTTTTGGGATTT
Organism: Bedellia somnulentella; assembly: GCA_963576735.1. Taxonomy (NCBI): domain Eukaryota; kingdom Metazoa; phylum Arthropoda; class Insecta; order Lepidoptera; family Bedelliidae; genus Bedellia; species Bedellia somnulentella. The sequence goes on from OY755171.1 coordinate 842,297, forward strand.
ATGGCCGTGATTATAAGTAAGTATCTTATTTAGGTATATTTTATTATCATAAAATATTGTTAACATTATTTCCTAAAATCTCTATGCATATTTTGTAATCTTATAGTGTTTGCTTGGTCTGGTGGGAATGACAATATAATTCATTTAACTTACTTAATTTCATCTGTATAAATTATCCATAATACAACCGATGTATAATTGTTTTGTTTTCAATAGTTATTTTAATTTGCGATTTTCTGTATCGTCTGTATAACCATTGGTAGAAACTTTATAGGTCAAGAACTTCTCTGTATTTTTCTCTTATTTGAAATATTGTGTAGCGTTGGTTTCTCAAATAAATAAATAAATTATTATGTATTTTTGTATGTATGTAAGTAATCATATAAAATTTTGCCTGAAAAAAAGTAAGCAATGCTTCAGTTGTAGTGGTAATTACTTCTCTAAAACTATTAATTGCTGTATCAAACTTTCAAAAACGAAGGAGCTATGTTAATAAGTTTCAGATACGAAAAAGGGGAACCAATCTGTAATCGTATATCCTCCAGCCGTGGACATCTAATAGCTGATGATAAATAAGAAACAAGTAAAACAAATTATAATCCAAACATCACCAAATCCGAACTCAAAGCGCCATGATATGAGCGCCTTAATAAACCTGAACGGAAAATATGGCAATCGCACACCACAATCACTCAAAATTCTTCAACATAACATAACATAACATAAACGTTCACGCCGAATATCCCCGAAGGGGTTGGCAGAGGTACTAATACTTCTGAACATCACGTGACATTGTCACCTAGTATTCAGAGTACCCACGTTTTGCATGGACAGTGTACTCACGTGATAGGGGGCAGGCCTATCGCCGTTTTGTACGAATACACTGTCACATGACTAAGTACAACTCAGCCATGTGGGTTTCCTCACGATGTTTTCCCTCACCGTTAACAACCATGATAAATTAACCACACATATGTCTTTAGAAAAGACAAATTGGTGTAGGCCCGACCCAGGATTTGAACACTAGTCGTTTGCACGATAACCGAGTGTTCTACCCACTGGGCTATCACGGTTGCCTTTCATTCTTCTTCTTCAAATATTTCAAAAGACTGGTACAACACTCCCAACCATATGTATATGGTATTGCTAATTATAGCCAACACCGCAAGACACTAAGCTTACATCCAACTCAACAAAATATTAATTTCAATAGACATCAAATTTTTCCTTTGTAACTTTATGAGAAATGATGTGTTTCCATTTGTAAAAGTAAACTTCGCTTTCGAAACATGTTTTGACAGGGTGAGGCAACCTTGTTGTGTCTGACAGCTAGGGGAGGTGGTCAGCAGGAAACACCTTTAAACCATCCTAACCTCTGTATTACGGCACTACCCTATGACCTATGACCGGCGGGCATGCGATGACTGACGTTTAGAGGTCACCTTCACCTGTCATATTCTTATGATTTGTTAGCTTCCGCGGCTATTTTTAAATACTACCATTTTCACAATGAAAAGAGCTAGCAAAAAATTGCGATTAATAGCGGTTTTTCAAATAGTTCAACTGGCAATGCCCTTACCAAGGCGAGTTTTTCGAATAAATATTACGTAGGTACATACTATATACTCACGGCCCTTTTTTGGTTTTTTTTATTTTATACCAAGCGTAATAGCCATTAAAACAAAATGCCAGATTACAAGTCAGTTTAGTAGCTCTACCCCGTCACTTCTAGTCATTATCTTACCACGTGCTTCGTGTACAAGGCTAAGAAATCTATGGAAATTAAATGATTTTTATGAGATTGATTAGCTTCAAAAGCTCACCTGTAATTAACGATCTTTTATCGTGCTTCTAAAACAACACGGAATAATGTTTTAATCAGTAAGATGATCCCGAAGAATTGGCTGGCTTTAAGAGTTTCAGCCATGAATTTAAAAATTTATTAAGAGCACAGCAGGTAGCTAAATAAATGAACGTTATTAAAACTGTAACTACATAAACATGCATAACATAAACGTCCACGCCGTTCTTCCCGAAGAGGTTGGCAGAGGTACCAATACCTCCGAACTCACATGGCAGCGCCATCTAGTGTCCAGAGAAGGTACCCACGTTTTGCTTGGACAGTGTACTCACGTGATAGGGGGCAGGCCTATCGCCGTTTTGTACGAATACACTGTCACATGGCTAAGTACAACTTAGCCATGTGGGTTTCCTCACGATGTTTTCCCTCACCGTTAACAACCATGATAAATTAACCACACATATGACTCTTAGAAAAGACAAATTGGTGTAGGCCCGACACGGGCTTTGAACTCACGCCCTTATGTTTACGGGCGGGTGTTCTACCCATTGGACTATTATGTCGTCACGTAACTCTTTGTGTGAATTAAATTAATAATGTATGTGTGAGTGAGGGGAATCATTACCAATATAAAGGAATATGTTAAGTGGCACCTTTGCTCATCCAAAAACAATAATACTACTATGAATATTTCAGTAGTTTCCAAATGCCAGGTCACACGATATGATATTAAGATCCATCAGTCAAGTGCAGACACCGCAATCATTTAAGTGGCAGTCGACCCTCCGATCCAATTATGTTTTTCCATTTCTCACAGAAAACTTTTATTGTATTTTATTTTTAAACTAATAGTGTATTTTACTTAAGGCACGTGAATACAAGATTAAAGTTCTTAGTAGCAGAAATAAATAAATAATAATCTAAACTAATATTAAAAGAGAGAACATTTACATAAATACATGCATATAAATACTTACGGCCATAAATTCCAAAAAGGGGTAGCCAGAGCTTAGAGCTAGGAACTCCTCAGCCACATTTGGAAGTTGATAGGGCCACTTAAAAAATCATCATACCTTTAGTCGCCTCTTACCACACCCGTAGGCAGAAAGGGGTACTGACATTCTAAGCCGGCACTACACTAAGCAACGGCAAATGAGAACTTCAGCTCATACTCGCTGTTAATCTTTATACTTATTTTTATTTGTTGTACTGAGTGTGAATGCCAAGTAGATATCAGTTTTAGGAGTTTTTTCCTCATTGCTTGAAGATACCGTGATAGCTCAATGGGTAGAACACTGGTTATCGTGCAAACGACTAGTGTTTAAATCCCGAGTCGGGCCTACACCAATTTGTCTTTTCTAAAGACATATGTGTGGTTAAATTATCATGGTTGTTAGCGGTGAGGGAAAACATCGTGAGGAAACCCACATGGCTGAGTTGTACTTAGTCATGTGACAGTGTATTCGTACAAAACGGCGATAGGTCTGCCCCTTATCACGTGAGTAAACTGTTCATGTAAAACGTGGGTACTCTGAACACCAGGTGACATAGTCACGTGATGTTCAGAAGTATTAGTACCCTTCGGGGATATTCGGCGTGAACGTTTATGTTATGTTATATGCTTGAAGATTCCCGAGCTCGAGCGCTCAATGTTTGTGTTTTAGTAGAAGACGACTAATAACCAGTTGCTGCTTGAAGGTGTCAATCCTAAATGGTTTAAAAAGTCCATATAAATTCAATGCTTGATTTAGTGTAATTAATTCTATTTGTTGTAAATGTGAAATTTTAATTAAGTTAGGTATATTTGTTGTGAATGTTGAATTCTATTTTGTATATATTTTTTGTACTACCTAACAATAATTGCGTGTTGGCCATAGCTGTTAAGCATTATTGTGTTTTTATAATAAATAAATAAAATAAATAAATGCAAGGGAACCATAGTTATGTAATTAAATGGCTGCGATATACGGTGGGACAGACGGTATTATGACAGTTATAAATAGTTTGCACCCTTCAGCTATAGAACAATAAATCAGAAAAATATCTGTAACAATTGTTACATTTAAATGTTTATAACAAAAGGTCAATGTCATATCATAATTCGCGATAAATATAAAATTAATGTCGCGGAACTAGGCTCCGTCGCTTAACCTATTAATATAATAAAAGGTTTTCTTTTCTGCAAATGTCAATCATGGAAATACCAAGGTTGTACAAAAAATATGTGAAAAGATACTTGCGCCTACCGTGGGGCGGCCGGTCTATTCACAATAATATGGTTTGAAAGCCGATTAATAAAGCTCTTATGGTGTTTATTTGTGATTATGAACTTAAAAAATTGAGTATTTAAATGTTTTATAACATCTACTTGATTCCAAATATGTCTAGAATAAAATATATCTTGAAACGGGCGATTCTTTGAGAAGAGTTTTTTAATAATTTTCAAAAGTTTTCTCGCTTGTACGATAGCCAAGTGATTTGGCTGGCAACTTATCATCGTCGCTGCCTTATGTCACCAATTGATTCCGAATCCATTATCTACCATCTTGTGAAAGCTATGAGAAAATCTTTCGTTTTTGAAAAAGATAATATTTGTCACAAAAGGAAATGTCTTTGCAACTCACTGAGTTTGGGTGAAATGTCTCTACAACTAAAGTATGCTTTGAATAACACGATACTTTTGAATAAGAAAAATACTCAACTACAATTTGTGTGTGTTTCACGAAAAACACTAAGAAATAAAAAATACTCGACGTTTTGGATACCTGGTATTCAGACATTTTGCTGTGCACCCATGTGTAAAGGGGCAGATCTAAATTACTGTTTTGTACAAATACACTCTCACATGGCTAAATACAACCCAGGTATGTGTGTTCTCTCACAATATTTTTCCTCACCTTTATCAAATTTGATAAATAACACACACATTCTTATATGCCTTTATGTATGTCACAGATTTTTATTTGTTTTACACACACACACACACACACACACATATACACACACATGCACATACACACACCCTTGAGATATCGTGGATCAAAATAATTTTGCTTTAAATATTGTTGTTAATATATATTTTATTTCCTCTTAAAATTGTATGTATTTGTTAGAGTTACTTGCTATAAAAAAAACATGTGTTGAAACTCAAATGTAACGTAAAAACAAGATTATTGTTAGATATGTTTTCTGTACATCTGTGAACATCTGTCATTGGCCTTACTTGATTTCTATTATTAACTGTGTATTATTACTTATGTCGCTGTTGATGTTCCTAATAAAAATAAATAAATAAATAAAAATAAAACCAAACATACGACTTAGATATAGATACATTGGTGTAGGCCCGGCTCAGAATTTACACTCACGTCTCATGCATGAAAAGTCGCTGAGGAATTTTAATCTCTGAAGCTCTAGTTACCCCTGTTTGGGATTACTAGCCTGGATTACATTTCTGTATGTATGCAAAGTTCCATTTAATAGTAAGTTAAGGAAAATAAAAGCCCAGATTAAATTCCATTAAGTAGAAAAATATTGTCTGATATTATAAAGAGGGGCGCACCCGGAAGTAAACGTCTCGGACGGGCTGCTCGCGCTTCCGGTTACCATCTTTTGACGTCAGTGTTAACAACGTGACTTGCAAAGTACATTATGGAGCTGTCTACCGCACCGCGATATTTCATATGATCTTATGCAAATATCCGCACCGACAGAAAAAAACTCAACTCAAACGTTCACGCCGTATGTCCCCGAAGGGGATGGCAGAGGTACTATACTAATACTTCTGAACATCATGTGGCATTGTCAGCCGGTGTGAATTAGTAAAAAATTCGGAGGTAGGAAACGCAAACACTACTTAAACGCAGTGGCGTAGCTAGCATAGGTGGCACCCGGGGCGGATTTTATAGGTGTCACCCTAAAACGCAATCGAAACTGTTAAAATAAAAAAAAGTTACAATCATTTACGTTTTATTAAAATATGAGTACCTATTACAAATATTTGTTTATTATGTAAAACAAATTTAGTTTGTTAAAAATTAAAATTTCTTCCTTCTAGCTTTGACACTAGCGAACTCCGAAATCACGTCTTCAAAATTTATATTTTGTGTTGCTTCATGTTATATCGTTAAAATACCAAGATTGTTTAATCTGGTTTCGGTCATTGTAGACCGCAAATATTTTTTTATTAATTTTAATTTGCTGAAACTTCTCTCACATGAAGCTACTGATGCACATATTGTTATAAATAACTTTAGTGCTACCGTTAGATTCGGAAGAGATTCTGTAAAATCCCATTCCACAATAAATTTCAAAAAGTCCAGTATCACCCAATTAGAGACAGTAATATTAGCCGCTTTTAAATGTCTTCTCAATCTTGGTATTTCTAAAAGGAGTTCTGTTTCTGATACTTCATCGTAAAGGTTAGTAAATTTTGATATAGCTAATTTTAACTGTTCAGTGTTTGCCGAAAGCAAGGTCTTTGACTGCACAACCTCAAACAATGAAGCTACGTCTTTAATGGACTTTACTCTTGTTTCGAGTTCAATATTGAATCTGTCAATGCATTCTAACATGTCCTTTTGAAGTTCCGCTCTAAGTGTAAGTCCAGCATCGGTGGACGACGCTAACTCACCGGGCATGCGTTTCTTGCGACGAATTCGTCGTTCCATCGAAATGTTGTATTTTTCCGATTTTTGTACAGCAAAATCTATTGCCTCTTCTGCTAGATGCAACCGTTTCTCTCCAATGAATAGACGAAGTGCTTCTAGTTTTATGATTATTTCACCAAGACATAAACCTTTACTTTGTAATGCAATCTGAGCATTGTTCACTTCTCTTATCACATCATTCCAAAAGAAAAGAAAACAAAGAAATGAGAAATTGCACACAGCAGGCATAAGATTTTGTGCAGCAACTCTAGTTTCTAAATTTACGTCTTGGTCACATAGTTCCTCAATTGCAGATATTATCCCATCAAAATTTTCAGCCAATACTTTTACTGCACCGTAATGAGCACTCCATCGCGTTGTCGAAAGTCTTTTAACAGATGCTTTGCTGTGATTGAGGAGCACTTCCCAACAGCTTGTGGAAGTTGAAAAAAAGTTAAATATTGTTTCCACTGCTCCGAAAAATGTAACACAAGTCACATTTTGTGCGAACGAATGTTGGCCGCATAAATTAATTGAATGATCTATACAACCAATAAAAATTGCTTTATTGTTTTTTTCTTTTATATTAGCTTGTACTCCTCCGTGTATACCACTCATAACTGCAGCATTATCATAATCTTGAGAACGACACATCATAATATCTAAGCCATCGTTTTCAAGCTTCTTTAGTATTTCAGCGCTTAAGTCAGCTGCTTTTTTTTCCATGTAAAGGAAAGAATCCTAAGAATACTTCTTTGACTTCTACTTTTGTATTATTAATTTTTACATAACGAATCACTTCAGACATTTGATCAACATGTGAAACGTCAGGTGTGCTATCAAACATGATACCGAAATATTTGGCCGATTTAATTTCGTTTACAAGCTGACATTTTACATGATTAGCTAAAACATTTATGAACTCATTTTGTATTTCTGGCGATAAATATGTTACTTTAGGTGATTTTTCCTGCTCCAAATATAGTATATGTTCTTTGAGTACTGCATCATACTTTGACAGCAGTTTTACTAGTTCTAAGAAATTACCTTTATTAGACGACCCTTTGGTTTCATCATGTCCACGAAATGCTAGGTTTTGTTTAGCCAAAAACAATGCTATATCTAATAATCGAGATAAAAGATTTTTCCACTTCTGTTTTTCCGTATTCATTAATTGCAAGGCTGCATCATCTATTGTGGTGTGAGATTTTAATCTCATTTCCAAAGTTTTCCACTTTTCGAAATTTTCTAAATGTTCACATGAAGTTTCATGGTCCAATACTTTAGGATTTAGTTTCCACCACTTCTGAAATCCAGTTGTAAATGTTGTTTGTATGTTACTGACAGCAAATAAACGACAGCAAAAACAGTACAGGTTATTTGATATAGGAAAAAATACCATCCATGATCGTAGAATTTTTTCACCACTAGGCATCGGTTTATAAAACCATTCCTGTGAAAGATGACGAGAATCACCTTTAATCTTTGAACCATGACGAGATACAGTAGGAAACGGTCCTTCTTTGTTCTGGAAATGTTCACTGCCCTTTTTTATTATGTCAATGCGAACATTATCAGGTACCGGTAAACTCCAATGTGAAACATCTCTCAAGTGTTGAACTGATTCTTCAAAGCTAATGCTATCTCCGAAAGTAGCATTAACGGCGTCATTTTCATTATTTATTTTGATTCCGTCAAGGTCCTGGGTCGTCTTCATTGATTCTGTATTGTCGATGTTGCTATCTGAATGTGAGTCTCTAAGATGTGAATCATTACTTTCGTCAGCAGGAGACTCGGGTACTTTACTTGAACTTTGGCCGCTATCTGCTTTTGTGACATATTTGAAAAGAGAACCGGACATGCTCTGAATTTCATCCATTTTAGCCTTTTTGGCTTTTCTCTGTTGAAACCCGCTTTGTCTTTTCGAAGTATGAATTCCCCGAGGCATATTTCGTTCTGGGTATTCTAAAAAATATTTTTAGTTAGTAAGTGAAACGTTGATATTATAAACTAATTATAACAGTAAATAAACACCTACACGTTACGTAACTAGCTTTGTGAAATATATTTTTCCCAGACGCAGGATTGTTAATTTATATTACCTAACAATCCTGCGTCTGGGTGTAAATATGTTTTTAAGTATTATTAGAAAAATATTAGTTAAAAACTCCACCGTTTATTGTGATATCCGTGCCACGAGTGCTCGAGCTGCTCATCTCGGAGCAAAATCAACGTACGCGAAGTTGTATGATATGATTATGATAACTTTCAATCAAAAATCTAAACTTAGTGTATTCCGTTTTTGTAAACAAATCCCATTGCTATTAGATAGGAAAATATTAAGTAAGTTAATAATAAATAAGAATGTTATTTACAATTAAACATTATTACCTAAAGTAATATCGTAAAACGTGTAGAAATATAAGTAAAATCTTTTTACACCAGTAAAGTCTTTTAAACCTATTTTAATAAATAAATACCTTTAGTAGATAAGTAATACTTGCCCAGGCTAAACAAAAAAATATTATTGCAATCCGTCTGAAATACCTTCTTTAGGTACCTATTTATCATTTAGGACGTCTCAATAATATAGTTTAGAATACACAGTAATTAAAAGAGAATAAAATTGAAGGGTTTTTCAAAATAATCTAAGATACTGCTATTAGAAACTAAATGGATAAAAAATGTAAGTATTACCTGTAATAACAAAAATAATTCACTTACCTTGTTTATTTTCTTCAAGAATCGACTTTTATACAAAAAATGTTGTTTATAATATCTAATAATTAACAAACACTTTGCACTAGACTTTCACACGTTCACGTAAGCGAATATTGAAATGAATGCGGTCGGAAACAAAAGAAGCCCAATCCACAATACAAGTGACGTGCGCTATATCGAGGGAATCCCCTGACTAGCGTTGGTTATGCGCGAACGGGGTATTAAATTTTGGGGGAATCCCTGATCGATTGACACTGTGCACATTGTATTTTTTTAATATCAATTATTATGTTCGTGGTACAATATTATAGTTACCTAGATAATTTTATTAGTGGCGGTTATGCTCTCTGCCGCAGATTTACGATTTTTTATAAATAGAAAGAACTATAACTGATGGTCATAGTCGGGCTCGGGTGTCACCCCTAAGCGGGTGACACCCGGGGCGGGCCGCCCCCGCCGCCCCCCCTTAGCTACGCCACTGCTTAAACGTGTAAAAGAAATAAAGGATAGAAGAATTTCGCGCTGGTAGCCATTGACACGGTGGGTTCGATTCCCGCCTGTGTCGAAATTTTACTTTCCTTTATTTATTCTTTATTTATTAGTAATAATCCCCACATGAGGTTTTCATGAACAAAAAGATTTAAAATTGTCACCCGGTGTTCAGAGTTCCCACGTTTTGCTTGGAAAGTGTACTCAAGTGATAGGAGGAGAGCCTTTTGACGTTTTGTACGAATACACTGTCACATGACTAAGTACAACTTTCAGCCATGTGGGTTTCCTCACGATGTTTTCCCTCACCGTTAACAACCATGATAAATCAACCACACATATGTCTTTAGAAAAGACAAATTGGTGTTGGCCCGACCCGGGATTTGGACCCTCATTATCTCTGTCAGCTATCAAGGTTACAGAAAAAATCGCGTGGAAGTATAATGGATTGCTATATTGTTGCTTACCTACCCAGCTTTCGTAACGGCTGAGGTATGTCTAACTCCAAAGCTCATTCCCGTTTTTGGGATTCACATTATACAATCAAGAACAAGAATAATTTTTATTTTACCAAACATTATAGTGTTTTTTGTCTTTGGCTACTAAATTAGGTGCATCTGTATTTCATCATTTAGTTTTTTTTGTTATTAATGATAATAATATTGCACTGAACAAATTGATAAATCAGTAAATCCATGTAATAATGTATATTAAGGGGTGTTCTACTAGTTAATATCTTTCATTAGTAGGTATATATATATATACTCACGGCTATAAATCCCTAAAAGAGGTAACGAGAGCTTTAGAATCAGAAAATTCTTCAGTCAGTCTTGGAAGTTAAATGAGGAAAAGATTATAAAATAAATGTTTTTGGTGATGGGTCTCTAACCACATCCAAACCGACCAGAAAAATCACTTTAAAAACCCCGATACCATTAGTCGTCTCTTACTATCAACCATGAGAAGAAATGGGGTAGTGCTATTCTAAGCCGACACTACACAGCAAACAGACACTATTATCTTATTTTATCACTATAATTTTATTAAGTACAACTGTAGAGGAGATTCATCACAGAAAGCAAAACTAGAAATGTCGTTTATTGCGTCATCCCAATTTTCCAGTGTGCTTGGTACTCCACAGCAATATGAAAATGAGATTTGTATTCCCTATCGGCTCTCACACGCTACCACAGAATAAGTTATCGATAACAAATCTCCTCATTAGAAACATCCAATCGTGGTTAGCTACTTGTTATGATAAATAAAAAACCGGCGAAGTGCGAGTCGGCTCGCACACAAAGGGTTCCGTACTATCATCTATATAGAAAATCAGATTTGTTGTTTGGGAGGCCCCCTTTAATATTTACTTTATTCTCATTTATTTATTTTGTAAGGTAATACACAAGTAAATATTCTGAAAAAAATTGAAGCGTGTAATTGTTACCGTTTTTAATATTAAGAAAAAAATACACGGTTATTGAATGGGGACCCCACTTAATACTTTACTTTTTCATTATTTTGTATTTGTTGTTATAGCGGCAACAGAAATACATCATTTGTGAAAATTTCAGCATTCTAGATTCCGCGGTTTATAAGATACAGTCTGGAGACAGACAGACAGCGAAGTCTTAGTAATAGGGTCCCTTTTTAGCTTTTGATACGGAACCCTAAAAAATGAACGCTATTTTATAGGGTACAGTTACATAACATTCATGTTGAACGAATATGGGGCGGCACGTGACACACGTAGCTTCCACAGTGGTTTGAGTATTCCTATTAAGTGTGATTGTTTGGCCGGTACGTGGCAGCCACTCGAACCACAGCCCGTGTGGAATGAAGTAGAGTTGATTTGCAGCTTTTGATTCGTAAAACAATTCGTTTCATTTGGTCGCAGTACCTCGTGGAAACGATTTATTTAAATGCATACAGCGGGTGACAATTTATGATGCAATTTTTCTTTTTTACGAGCTGTACTGTACATGCAAACGTAGATAGGTCAAGCTGTTCATATTGACTGATTTTATGTCAAATTAGTGAATCAAAATTCATAATTATTAGCTGGGTAGTGTCAGCTTAACACTAACCTATTTCTTCTTGAAGGTGTAGTTAGGCGACTCATGGTGTTCCGGGCTTTGTAAGTGATGGTTAGGCGAAGTGAGTGGAGATCATCACCTACCATACTTTATTTTGCAATATTAGCCCCACACAACTTCCATAGTTGCTGTGTAGTGTCGGCTTAGAATAGCACTACCCCATTTCTTCCGGTGGGTGTACGTAAGAGGCGACTAACGGTATTGGGGCTTTTAAGGGATTTTTGGGCGATGCGGTTGGAGACCCATCACCAACAACCTTTATTTTACCATCTTTTCCCCACTCAACTTTCCAAACGTGGCTGAGGAATTTCGATTTCCTTAGCTGTGGCTACCCCTTCTAGGGATTTAAAGCCGTGAGTATATGAATGTATGTATGTACAACTTCCATAACGGCTTCTAAAGACCTGCATAGCTAGTACTAGCGACCTTAAACAGCCTTCTCTTACGAACTTTCTTAGTATCGTATACTGTCATCTCATTCTATTCAATATCGTGACGATAACATAGCATTCGTGCTAGGCTTCCTGGTAACCCTTTTTTGGGATTGATACCTGTCAGTATGAGTTTATTAAGATTTTGCAATACAGTAATAGTACCCTAGATAGGATTTCCCAAACGATGAATAGTTTTATACTTATGCTGCCAAAACAAAATCTATTTTGAGTAAGTATGCATAGTAATTTATTATGATACAACTAATTAAATTATTAGAACTCAATTGCAACACCCAAAAAAAATCAACATACGTCGCAATATTGACCTGATGTTAGCATCAGAAAAGGTTTTGTTATTTATCAAACCGAAATGAGTAAATAGTACAAAAATCAATTAATTTTGAGAAGAGTGATATAATGGATAAAAGTGTGTAATGTAAGGTTATGTGATCGTGTGAGGAATGATGTGATTCGTGAAAGGTGTGGTGTAAAAGATGATATTGTAAGAAAGATAGAAAAAGTAATGTTGAGATGGTTTGGGCACATAGAGAGGATGGATGACAGTAAATTGGTGAAAGAGATATATAGAGCCAATGTGGAAGGTAATGTTAGTAGAGGACGACCTCGGAGGACACATTTGGATCAAATAGAAAATGTGCTCAAAAAGGCAGGTGTCCGCAGTATGAATAATTAAAAGAGCATGTATGAAAAGATTGATGGATGTAAACGAAGCCAGAGAGGTTTGCCAGGATCGTACAAAGTGGCGATAGTCTCTGCCTACCCCAATGGGAACTAACGGCGTGAGAATATGTATGTATGTATGATATAATGCTATATACCTAGTTGCAAAATGAATAAAAGCAGATATTAAATTAACTCTAACATATGTGTTTTATAAATTTGTCGCAGCCAAGTAAACTCACTAAGAGGCATTTAGTCGAACCCAATATATTTTTGAGATAGTCTGTACAAAACAGACCGATATTTCTTCGTTCGTTCCAGTGGGCAACTTGACCGCTATCATTTTTCTAAAGATGGTGACTGAACCATCGATTGGGAATATCATGGCCGAGTCGCACCTTAGTAAAGTAAGTATAGTAATGTTTTTTTAATACTGTAACGTTACGTTATCCTTAGAATACCGGAGAACAAGAGACTCAAAAATAAAAGAAAGAAATAAGATAATACCAGTTTATTTACGATTAACATCACACATCACATATACTCACGGCTATAATTCCCTAGAAAGGGTAGCCAGAGCCAAGGAATTATAAATTCCTCAGCCACTTTTGGAAGTTGAGTGGGGAAAAGGCGGTAAAATAAAGGTTTTTGGTGATGGGTCTCCAACCGCATCGCCCAAAAATCCAATAAAGAGCCCCAATACCGTTAGTCGCCTCTTACGACACCCGTGGGTAGAAATGGGTAGCGACATTCTAAGCTGGCACAGAATCAAAAACCAGATATACCTCAATTCTGCAATATTGCTTTTCCGAATAATCACTATTCCAAAAAATCATTTTCCATACATTTGAAATACAGATGTATTCAATGATACCTACTGCTATGAATAATTTTGCAGGCATATTTTATGTAAGTAGTATACCCCGCCCCCCGTCCTCTATATGTAGCAAGCTGCAAGCAAGTAAGTATGCATATAAGCATGCATCAGGCATTTAGGTGCTCGCTTCGCTGCGCTACGCTCGCTCGTTTTATACATAATCTAACCTAACCTAACCTAACTAAATGTGACCTAACTTTTCTTTGTCTGCAGGGGGCTTTCGCCCCCCTACCCCCCCAAGCAGGGGGGCTCTGCCCCCTGCACCCCCCCGACATGCAAACAAGCGAGCAAGTATACATACAAACAGGCATGCATCCGCGTTTTATTTACACAATTTTTCTAACATAAATAATATCTAGTTAAAGAGATTTACGATTTGTAAGACTATAGATAAAGTTACTTCGGTCTTTTAAACCTTTGGAATAATGAGATTACAGTAAAAGATATAGTTGGTAAAAGCAAAAAAATCATTTTAATAATCTGGTTTTAGTTTTTTTGGGAAGTGATACTTCTAGAAAATGTATTTATGTACTAATGAAGTTGTGGAAAATAAAGCGTCTGTGATACGTAAATTCTGTGAACCGTTTTCTGAATGTTGAAATTCGGATTTAAGATATTCGAATCTTCGAAATGTTACCTACATAAACAGCTAACTTACAATAATATTGTACGTTATGATATATAGCAAGTCAAACTAAATTAAACCAAATTAAATTCCAGAAAAGAAGAAGCGCATCAATAGTTTGTTATGGGAACCCAATTATGTGTACATTGTACAATGTATACAAATTGCATAATTTTAACTACCTAATGGAAATAAAGCAAACGATAGCCAGAATCCCGAATTCCAAAGCATTGAAGGGAAAAGGTTTTCAAATAACACTTTGAACTCTTTAGAAAAGGCTAATTTAGTACCCTGAGCTTAAAAGACGTTTTTAAAATGTAGAATCGATGGAAATTCAAGAATTGATACTAAATACACTACAATAAGTTAAAACACGGCTGATGTTTGCTTTAACCGATGTGGAAGGTAATGTTAGTAGAGGAAGACCTCGGAGCAGTCCTTTGGAGCAAATAGAGGTTGTTTTCAAAAAGGTAGGCGTCCGAAGTATAAAGAATAAAAGAGTATGTATGAAAAGATTGATGGATGTGAACGAAGCTAGAGAGGTTTGCCAGGATCGTATAAAGTGGCGATCGATAGTCTCTGCCTACCCCAATGGAAACTAAATGTATGTCTGTTTGCTCTACAGTTTCGTCAATCAATTAAGGGCTGATATTGTCCGATTGGAAAGCATAATTTCCTAGGAATATTATTTGGCATCTTATTAACCTACGACACATACATACATACATATACCCACGGCTATAATTCCCTAGAAGGGGTAGCCAGAGCCAAGGAATTATAAATTCCTCAGCCACTTTTGGAAGTTGAGTGGGGAAAAGGCGGTAAAATAAAGGTTTTTGGTGATGGGTCTCCAACCACATCGCCCAAAAATCCAATAAAAAGCCCCAATACCCTTAGTCGCCTCTTACGACACCCGTGGGTAGAAAGGGGTAGCGACATTCTAAGCCGGCACTACACGGCTAACCTACGACATATTAATATAATTATTATGAACGTGATCAAAGTCACGGTAACATCTGTGGCAACATGTAGTAAGTAACTGAATTTGTTCCTGACGTCGAAGAGAAATCGGAAATCCTGTTCCACTTAAAGGGATCATGTACAATCCCTTTGAAGCTGTCACTCTTGAACACGCGGCGTAAAGCATTGATCTTTTCTTTTCAGCATAGCTCTTAGATTCTTGTGAAACTACAACATTGTTTTCTTTCGAAATAAAGTCGCTACACCGACAAATACTAAAATACATACACACATACATATACTCACGGCTATAAATCCCAGGAAGGCGTAGCCAGAGCTAAAGAATTAGAAATTCCTTAGCCACTTTTGGAAATTTGAGTGGGGAAAAGATAGTAAAAATAAAGGTTGTTGGTGATGGGTCTCCAACCGCATCGCCCAAAAATCCCTTAATAGCCCCATACCGTTAGTCGCCTCTTACGTACACCCACCGGAAGAAATGGGGTAGTGCTATTCTAAACCGACACTACACGGCAATACTAAAATCTGGAATATATATATATATATATATATATAAGAGGGATTTCCGTTACAAAATTAAAAGTAAGCTCCGGTACTATATACAAAGTCAGTTATCTGCTTTCCTTAATTTTTTTTCAGTTGGTTATGATTCCAGAGTGTTTTCTTTTAATGTTGATGAAACGTTTGTAATAAAAGACATATTACGAATACTTTGTATATTATAATTATAAGTATTATAACGTGAGATGATTGTTATGATGATATTATATTTTTTAGTGATTTATATTTTGCCGTGTAGTGTCGGTTTAGAATAGCACTACCCCATTTCTTCCGGTGGGAGTACGTAAGAGGCGACTAACGGTATGGGGCTATTAAGGGATTTTTGGGCGATGCGGTTGGAGACCCATCACCAACAACCTTTATTTTTACTATCTCTTCCCCACTCAAATTTCCAAAAGTGGCTGAGGAATTTCTGATTCTTTAGCTCTGGCTACCCCTTCCTGGGATTTATAGCCGTGAGTATATGTATGTATTTTTTTTAGAGGCCTATATAAGTCCATGTAACATTTACAGTCCTAAATAAATCCATGTAACATTTATCGTTAGACCTATAAATTTTGAAATAAAATAACCAAATTCATTTTAGTTTCTTGGAAGTTTTACCCTGACTGTTGATTCATATCTGTTTAGGAAAAAAACAAATATATCCCGATTTAACTTCTGTCCCAACACTTTGAACCATTTGTATGTTAATTATTTTATCTACATGATAACAAAATAAAACTGATCAACTTAGATTGTTAGCAAGCACGATCAATACAGGCGTGCCTATTAATTGTATTTTAATTATAATAATTATGGTTTTATAAGCACCTGCTTTTAGATATATAAGATCGTCTAGAAATTAGTACCATATAGTACATACATACATACATACATACATACATATATATGCTCACGGCTATAAATCCCTAGAAGGGGTAGCCAGAGCTAAGGAATTAGAAATTCCTCAGCCACGTTTGGAAATTTTAGTGGGGAAAAGATGGTAAAATAAAGGTTTTCGGTGATGGGTCTCCAACCACATCGCCCAAAAATCCCTTAATAGCTCCAAATCCGTTAGTCGGCTCTTACGTACACCCACCAGAAGAAATGGGGTAGTGTTATTCTATACCGACACTAGTCATAAGTCATGATCATATAGTAGTTAATAACGTAACTAGAACATAGTTAACAAATTCTCCAATCATTTACAATAACATAGTTCGCTATAACTTTTAAATCCAAATCCTTAAATAATCATAATTTCATCGAATATTTGAGAGCAGTATCGCCTAAAGCTTTGTCTCATCAAGATCACTAAAGTAATTTATAAGATTAATATAATATTAATCAGTTCTATTTTCGTTAGTTTCCAAACAGACTAACCCAAACGTTTAATTGTATCAAAGAGAAATACGAAAAGTTCATTTGCGAAGTTACTAGCTAGGGCGGGCGGCCGCGGCCAGGGCGGGCGGTAGTCGCCGCCCCAGCACCTACCCGGCCGCGCGTATGTTCGGAAACTATTCCCGATACCGACAAATTTACAATTCAATCAAACATTGCTGTTTTAAGTGAAACTTTTACGAGTGAAAGTGTGTGCATTGAGATATAAATTTTTGAAAGTTATTTTCTATTAATCGAGTTATTTATATTGGAGCTTTTGTATAATTTGGTATGCATTTTTTTGTATTAAAATAGCTGGTTTATGAAACAGTTGATAAACAGTGCAATCTTCTTATCTAATGTAGATTATAATAACCACATCGCCTCTTCTTTAAAGAACAAGTGTAAGAAAAACTGATAATCCCACGTGGGGAGCTTTCTCGCAGCAACAGTTTTCAGTGTCACATGCTTTTATGTGAATACTTGTTTGTTATTGTTGTCGCTGTGTTATCTCTCATAGTTAACCACTCATATGAATGGCGTTTCAAACAGAGCGTATGAATTAAAGATTTTAAAAAGATATATAGAGCCAATGAGGTTTTTAGGCCAGACAAAAAAGCGGGAATTGAAAGTGAGGAAAATAAAACCGAATTTGGTCTGCATACTATAATTAGTTAACTTTTTTTGTGATCAAAACTATCTGCCTACCCCAAATAGAAATCCATTGTGTGAGCATGAGTTAGAAAGTTTGAAATCCACGTACATGGATAAAGAGCATTTAGATGCAGACACTGCACCTGTTTAAAACTTTTTCTCTTCGCAACGAGGTGGATGCAGTATAGTATAGGTGCATAACACAGGCGGTAATTTGTTCACGCTTTTCTCAAGAAAGGGTAATATAAACTTGATGGTTATAGTTTTAGCATTTTCGTTCTATATGATTACGTTAAAGACTGTTCGTTATATGTATTTTTAACGTGATAATGTTTTATTAATTGATTAACTCTAGCTGCTAGCTTCATATAATGTCACGTTCCGCCCAGTATGAGCGTGATCAGGACAAGCTACATGTAGAATATTTTGTCAACTCTCTGGTTAAACTGGTCTTTTTGTATTTCATCGTATGTAAATGAGGTTTAGAGACTCCAATTAGGTTTTTACGATATAGTTACATAATTATATCGCATCATCATCAGCCAATAGACATACAATTAATTAAGCTTAGACTTTTCGAAAATTTAAAAATAGTAAACTGAATTTACTTGCAATATAATAAAATAAATATAATTCATATTAATTAACCAACACGATAAAAACAGATTGAATAAAATCTGAATAGAGTAATCCAAATCAGTCAACTCCGAAGTATACTAGGTAATCGAAAGAACAAAAAAAAATACAGTCGAATTGAGAACACTCCTTTTTTTTTAAGTCGGTTAAAAAGTATCGTTTTATTTGTTTGGATTCACACATACCGAAAATAAACAAATAAACGCGTAAGTTTTTTTTGCGACAAGGTTTAAGCAGAACACCATCATTTCATCATCATCATCAGCCCATAAACGTAGACTGAAGGACGTTAGCCTTCCTCATAGATTTATACAACGTCTATATCTGCTTTTTAGCTAATACTTTTTTCCCACTCTAATGTAGGTGATTTTTTAATTCTGAAGCTAAAAGTATTCCTTTTTAGCCCTGTGTTTGCTACGAATATATGATTTAATGAATAAAAAGAAATGGTGTCAACTCAGAACAAAGCAAAATAACGGATTAATATTCGAAAGTTCATAAAATGGTATAAACAATCTACTTCTTTTTGTTCTCCTGTTATTACAAAGTAGCTGGAGTCTAAACACATAAAACTGTAGTTTACAGATATTAAATTGAGCGCAAGGAAAATGAAATACTAACACAGTTACTAGCAGCAGCTGTAATCGATATAATAAACATATAATGTAGTCTTCATTACAACTAAAACAGTGTAAATAATCTTACTTAAGAATAGAGAGGCACAACCTTGATTTTTTCTGTAAGTAAAGTAAAAATTGGTTAAAGATATAAAAGTGTCTATTAAATAGAGAATATATGTAGAAACCCTGGTGTTATCACGTTGAGTTCTGAAACATAGATGCCATGCATTGCTTAAGTGTTATTTTAAGTCAGTTTTTGTAAACAATACACAGTAATTAGGATTTAAACACTACTTTTAAACTCACTACATACATACATATACTCACGGCTACTAGCCTACTACTAGCCCTAGAAGGTGTACTTAGAGCTTTAAAATTATAAATTTCTCAGCCACTTTTGAAAGATCAGCAAGGAAAAGATTGCAAAGTAAAGGTTTCTGATGATGGGTCTCCAACGGCATCGCAACATCCAGGTTAAAAGCCCCGTACTTATGTGGCCACGTAACCCACGTACCAGAAGCAATGGAGTAGTGCTATTTTAAGCCTTTTATTAAGCTATCTCTGCTAGTTCCTACCCAGACAAGGTTTAAAATACTATTTACATAAGATTTATGGAATGCAAAGTGGAATGAAATAATATCGTCAGCCTTCTCCAAGATGATTACATCAACGCAGAGCGATATTCCAATTTGCGATATTGATCAGGTCACGTGGGCTGCCGATAGCGAACTGAAATAGAAAATATGATCCTTTATTCTTGTTATTAAGATTTTGAGAGCTTTCGCTTTTAATTAGTGTAGTTAGTTCTCAATATTTCATACCTAAGTTTTATGCTGAGGGCGAAATTGTTATTTTTGAAATAACAAATAAGGTATATTTTCTTTTAAAGGTGAACTTTGTTAATTAGCCTTTTTTTTTGGCCACCTATTAGATATATATTTTTTAATTTAAACGTATTGCGACTGTTATTAATGGTGGGTGTTTATTAATCAACTAGTGGATCGCCCAGGCTTCCCACGAATATTCAGAGTAAAAAAGGAGTCTAAATCACTCCTTTCTTCCTATATATGCTATCTGCCAATGAAAATCGTGTCAAAATCAGCTGAACTATTTCAAAGATTAGCCGGAACAAACAGACGGAAAGACTGAAAAAATAGTGAAAATGGTTTTTTGATTATATATAACATATAGATATTCATATGCATGATGTAAGGAGCGGTTATTTCAATACTATAAAAAAAACTCCTACAGCTGTACATACATATACTCAAGCCATTGTTTCCCATTGGGGTAGGTAGAGACTATTGATCGTAACTTTGTACTATCCCGGCAAACCTCTTTATTTTCATACATGCTATTTTATTCTGCATACTTCGGACGCCGGCATTTTTGAGCACACACTCTGTTTGGTCCAGATGTGTCCTACGTGGTCGTCCTCTACTGATGCAAGAGTGATGCAACCATCAGCCCCCGCAGCATGAGGTGTGTGAGAGCGAGCATGTCATGTGAGAAGTGAGATACTAACAGATTTTGTATGAGCAATCTGTCAGTTTCTCACTTCTCATTCTATTGTGATATATGCGCTCTCACAATCCTCATGCTACCAGTGCAGTTGTTTTATCGTAACTTTTATCCTCGTATCTTAGTAGTAAACGGTGCCATGTCTATCACGGCGTTTGATGGGGATGAAAATAGGTAGCCAGGGCTTCATAATCAACCATTGACAAGCCACTGTTGGAAGATGGCTGGTCAAAAGATTGTTGAATAAAGTTTTATGGGTAATGGGTGGCCAACTGCATCGCCTAACTATTTAAAAGCCGTATGCCACGAATGGGAAATGTCGCTTTTCTGCATCTTTTGAAGTACACTCATAGAGAAAAACAGTGCCGTATAGTGCCGGCTTAGAATATCACTACTCCATTTCTACCCGTGGGTGATCGTAAAAGGCGACTAGGGGTATAGGGGCTTTTTAAGTGACGTTTGGGTGATGCGGTTGGAGACCCGTCACCAAAATCATTTTTCATTATTACCATCCTTTCCCCAATCAACTTCCATAAGTGGCTGAGGAATTTCTCATTCCATAGCTCTGGCTACCCCGTTAAGGGATTCATAGTCGTGAGTATATGTATGTATGTATGTACTTATAGAGAAAATATTTTGTAACATGCATACATACATACTCACTGCTAAAAATACCTAGCAGGGGTAACCAAAGCTGAGGAATTAGAAAATCCTCAGCTACTTTTGGATGTTAAGTGGGGAAAAGATGGTAAAATAAAGTTTGATGGTGATGGGTCTCCAACCATATCGCCCAAAAATACCTATAAAAGGCCTTATCTCCTAAGTCGTTGGGTATTGCTATTGTAAGCCGACACTACACAGCTTATATATATGTCATAGCATAGCTATTCAAATACTTTTTTTCCCATACCTACATTGATATATTCTCTAACAAAACTTGCACAAAGATGATTATTTTGTCAACTGTCCACATCCACGTGCAATAATTAAACGTATATGCATTTTAGTGAAAGCACAAAAAATACGTAATCCAAAGTATACGTAAGCTGTTGGCATTGTTTCAACGCTTCTATACAATTTTATCAAGCGAGCTTTTTATTCGTTTCTCACTTTGAAGCTGAAAGCTTGGCTCTGTAAACTTAAAGCGCATACAGTTAGTTTGTGATATCCACTGTAGTGTATTATACAATAATTGCATATAATCACAACTACTATTCTAGAGTAGAGTTGCCTACGGAGAGACTCAAAGCTCCTAAGTCACTTTAAGTAACTAGGTTGGCATGGGACCGTCGTATGCCAATAAAAGGAGCGAAGCTATATATATATATATATATATATATATAGGTACAAAATATAGGTAGATTGCCGTGTCGTGTCGGTTCAGAATAGCACTACCGATGGGTGTACGTAAGAGGCGACTAACGGTATTGGGGCTTTCAAGGGATTTTTGGGCGATGCGTTTAAAGGCCCATTAGCAACAATCTTCACTTCACGATCTTTTCCCCACTCAATTTTCCAAAAATGGCTGAGGAATTTCTAAATCCTTAGCTCTGGCCACCCCTTTTAGGGATTTAAAGCAGTGAGTATAAGTAAGTAAGTAAGTATACTTTTGTAGTCATCTGTTCTCAAGGAATATTAAAGGTAAGCAAGGCATAGATTCGTCTAGATTCGTTCATTGATTTTATCTATTAATTATTATTATAGATACTCTTTTCTTCAGTCAGCACAAACTGCCTAGGCAACAGTCTAGGACACCCCATGGTAGCTCTTACTGCGCGCTGCCTAAGGGGCCTATCGAACAATAAGGGGTATCCTAGCGTATGGCTGAATACCGACATACATACTAAATTTGCCATCGTTACGAAGAGCCCTTCGCTGCATCCACTTGCCAGAATTGTGACAATATTTACCAAATGCAAGGAGAAACAACAAACAAATACACGACCAATGAAAGATTTTATGAAATACTTCGACTACTTCAATACGATTTTCGGCATAATGAGTACAATCAGAACAAATTAATACAAATAGAGACGCAGAAACTGTCATTTATGACTGAAATAGATATAAGTCATGAATTCGAATAAACGTGTTCTAAGTTCCTGCTTGCTATAAGCTTATTGTAGTTTGGAAGTCTGCACTACAATTTGGGTGATGCACAACGGCCTTATGAGTCCTCTAGTTTGTTCTTGACCTTAGGGTAGATTGATACTGACAGTATTATTTGTTTGTATCCTTGTTTCATTTTAGAACAGGGTAAGATACATACTATGCAGCCTATATTGTTGAGTGAGTCATAAATCCTAGATGTTTAAATATAAACCAAAACTAACTCAAGGAAAGTAATCTTTGTCGTATGCATAAAAATGTTGGCTGTGTAAGAACCTATGGCACTAAAATAGTCCGGTACACTCTTCGACGCTACTTATAATTATCATTATGTTCTATTTATTTTATAATGAGTGCACATTTTCTTTCTTTATATGTATGTATCTAGCTACCACTTTTTGGGATTTATAGCCGTGAGTATATGAATTTATGTAAATAATGTATGTTTGAAAGGGCTGAATCAGGATTAAACAGTGTCTGTTTATGGTTAAGACAAAATTTATTAGCTTTAAATGTAAAAAAAACCGTATACACTACGTTTGCTATAACAAATAGATCACTTCCCTCTCCAGATTTAGTTCTAGCAATTGACTGTTCACACTCAGATAGACCAAGGCAGTGCCCATGTCCTGTTATTCAACGAGTTGAATATACGAGATATTTGGGCATAATCATTGATAGCAAACTCAACTTCCAACAGCATATTGAACAACTTTCAAACAGAGTGCGGAAGCTTATCTTCATCTTCAAAAAGTTGCGTCATATATCGGACAAGGAGCTCCTTAAAATGATTTATCTTGCCTTATGTCAATCACTTTTAACATACTGCGTTACTTCTTGGGGTGGTGCCGCCAAGTCACATATTATTGGCCTTGAGAGAGCTCAAAGAGCTTTACTGAAGGTAAGCTCTTTCAAACCTCGTCTCTACTCAACTAGAGCCTTGTATACTGAATGGGATCTGCTAACCGTCCGCCAACTTTTTATACTAAAGACTATTCTAAGGCAACACTCAATTATCAGTCCCAATTCAACGATAAGTAAACGCAATAGAATATCGATCCCGACGATTAATATAAAAACTTCTTTTAGTAACCGCTTTTTTTGCTTTCTTGGCCCCTTCCTCTACAATATAATCAACAATTCCATTCCATCTCCCATACTCCATTTAAATGCTTATGAATGCAAAAAATATGCATCCATATGGTTAAAGTCACTAACTTATGACAACACTGAACTGCTTCTCCATCCACAAAAATGACCCCCCCCGTATTTAGCTTAACTACTTATTGGCACTTTACATTATACTTAAATTACATAATTATAAATTGTTATAGTACTGATTTAAATAACTAGTATGCATTTTGTAACCACTTTTCATTAATATTTCTTTTAGCATAATTCTAAATCTGATTTTCATTGTGTGTTCATGTGTATTTAGATATTAAACTATAGACCTAAGTTTGTAAAATTCCGAAAACAATAAGTCATGCATTTTCATATTAATTAGTCACAGTCTAGGTCTGTAAGATTGTAAATTTAAAAAAACATATGTTAAGCCTTTTCACGCTCATCTCATAGAGCTGACCAAGCTGATTTCATGTACTCTGTTATTCGATCCATATTGGCATTTTGTCACTTTGTAATTATTACTTAGTACCTATAGCACAGATCTAGGTCTATTATAGGTGCTAAAGATAAATAAATATGTGTTAACTAATAGCCTCGCTCAGTACGAACCGACACTATATATTTCTTATATATGTACAAATAGTGGTCTCTCACATGTATTAGGCTTTATCTACTCAATAAAGTATTTTTTTTTTTATTATTATTAAATGAATTTTTGGGTGTTTTCCCAATGGGCCTATGTGGTCCCTCTAGTTCGCAGCTGGTATAACTTACCACTATAACGCATTGGAGAGCCATTTAGTCATTCTTTCGTTAAAATAAAAACAAAACATGCCAAAAGCAAACGTTTGCACGTCATAGACTAAAGTCTTGTCGATAGCTAGGGCAGTGGTTACAGATCCACAATCTTTTCTTGGCCGGCGGCGACTACCTACCTACCTAGTCGCCGCCGGCCAAGAAAAGATTGTGGATCTGTAGTCTGATTACGTAGTAATCTCTTTATAGTTTGTGGTGATGCACTACAGCGGATAGTATCTATAAAAATAATTTCGTTAAGGAGTACGGTAGACTCAATCGAAACCTCCTTGTCCTTTGCGAAACGATTGAATAACATTATGAAACGGTTTATGTCATCGGGTGACAGTCAATATGGCGACTAAGATTTGTTTGTCAGCAATCAGCACCATTAAAATTTAGCAAAATACTCGACAATCTGAATTTTGCGGATAGATGTTGTCGACTCAAAATCATTATTTTTTTATGTATTATTATTCAGGTAAGGTTTCGATCGAGTCTACCGTACCCCGTGATGAAATGATTAATATAGCTTCTATTTTCACGCGCTGACATTGTTTACGTAATTTTTCCATATACTAACATTATAATTTTTTAATGGTGATTATTCCTCCGATTTTTATCAAAATTGACATAAACCATCTAGACATAGTCCTTGAGAACCATGCCAAATTTCAGGGTTCTGAGTTGAGCCGTTAGGGAGGAGTACGATCACAAAAAAATGCAAAAGTCGGGGGTAAATGGAGCTTCGCTCCAATAAACAAATATGTCTGAATGTTGGTGAACAATAATAACGTGATAAAGTTATAGGGATGCAACGATACGCCTTTTTGCCGATACTATACCGATACGCTTATAAAAATATCGCCGATACCGATACCGGTACCGATACGCCTATTCAATAAAAAATTAAGACTAAATAAATAAAACACAAGTCAAGGTATTATTTGTATTAAGTAATACAAAAATATAGATAGGTTGATGCAGTTTCAGAAATTAACATAACATAACATACATAAACATAAACGTTCACGCCGAATATCCCCGAAGGGGTTGGCAGAGGTACTAATGCTTCTGAACATCACGTGACTTTGTCACCTGGTGTTCAGAGTACCCACTTTTTAATTAACTTTTATATTAATCAGATGTTTGGCGTAGAAATGCGATGTTTGAATAAGACCTGAGGCGGAAAGTTGTCTCTCAGATGCGAAAAAACTCATTTGGAAACTTAACTACTTCTGCGCTATTTATATATCTAGTTTGGGTTTAGGACGTCATTTACCAGAAAGCAAAAGCATCTGCATCTCTCACTTTATTAGGAGACCTTAGGTATCTCTCGACTTTTTCTTTGAGAGAATTATAGCTCAACGTAGACCGGGGTGCATCTTCCTCGGACTCTCTGATAATATTCTAAAAGAAGCTCGTAGGCATCTCAAAACTTACAGTACTAACGGGAAAAAGCGCGCGTTTACAGTACATTTTTAAAGCGCGATATTTTAATAAATCGTTGTATCGGCTATAAAAATATTGCCGATGTCGATAAATCGGTATCGGTATCGCATCGGTTGCATCTCTAGATATAACATAACACTCATGAAAATTTCTATACTTAATCTAATTAAAACATAATCGGAGGCAGCTACCTCGGCTAACGCATTAGTTTGGCCATCCAAAGAGGAAATGCTGCTAGCATATTGGGCACGTTACCCTACACCGAGAACGATGAATTTCACGAAATTTTTCGTTTAGTAATATATACATATTTAGCTTTAATTTAATTTCTATACATCATTGTGAATATTTTTTAAATGTAAAAGTTTAATAAAGTAATCGATAAATTATTTATTATCATTATTCGCGTTTCCTGTAAAATAATACAACTTACACACATCATACAACTCAACTCAAACGCTCAAACGCTTGCAGAAAATAATATATTTTTCAATATTGTCCTCGTAACTAAACTGACAAGGAGGCTGTGACTGCCCATCCCACCAATGAATTCGTGACTGGTCTACCCTAATCTTTAGGCGTCCATAATTTGAATGTTTTTGTTCATGAAAACCTCATGTGGGGATTATTACTAATAAATAAAGGAGAAATAAAGGAAAGAAAAATTTCGACACAGGCGGGGATCGAACCCGCGACCTCGACCTTGTCAATGGCTGCAAGTGCGAAATTCTTCTATCCTTTGTTTCTTTTACACTTTTTAAGTAGTGTTTGAGTTCCCTACCTCCGAATTTTTTACAAATTCGGATGGCCACTTGTCTACCTTTTCAGGTAGAATGCAAATGTTGAGAACGCCTAACTATCACATAATTTGAATGTTTTTGTTCATAAAAACCTCATGTGGGGATTATTACTATTAAATAAAATATAAATAAAGGAAAGAAAAATTTCGTCACAGGCGGGGAGTGTTTAGGCGTCCAATCCTTATATGTTCCATTAAATAATATGAGAAAAAAATGGGTCATCCTCATTTGGTATGGTATATTACTTCCAACTCTTCGACTTATTAAAGATCCATTTGGATTTCCACATTTACAATTTGCTAAAGATTTAGATTCGGAGTAGAATTTTCAAATGCCACCAGAGAAAATACACTTTAAGTTGTAAGTATTTATATTTTTTCTCAAACTTAAAGTCGGTATTACACGTGCCATTTTGATCGAGAATCAGTTACTTAGCCCTGAAGGGCAAGCACGAGCCGTGTTTAAACTAGTTATCGCGTGGGATAAAGCAGCCATTTCTTACGCACTTACTTAGTATCATATACTGCCATCTCATTCTAACCGTTATCGTGTCGATAAAATAGTGCTCGTGCTTGCCCTTCTGTTCCGACAAACATCCGGCACATCCGGTATTTCGTAACTAAAAACGGGTAAGAAATATCACCGTTCTTTTAAAATCTTGTGATAGAGTCAATCGTACTGATTAAAGTTCGTAAACTAAATGGAAGAACATACATCATACATACATATACTCACGGCTATATTTCCCTAGAAGGGGTAGCCAGAACCAAGGAATTATAAATTCCTCAGCCACTTTTGGAAGTTGCGTGTGGAATAGATGGTGAAATAAAGGTTCTTGGTGATGGATCTCCAACCGCATCGCCCAAAAATCCCTTGAAAGCCCCAATACCGTTAGTCGCCTTTTACATACACCCGCCGGAAGAAATGGGGTAGCGCTATTCTAAGCCGACACTACACAGAATTTACAAATTGTGAAATGGGGGTAATGGGGATAGCAGTTTGCACCAAGACAGCATACATAATGACATTATACGAAAAAAAAAACCGACGGTTTCTAGAGTGGCAACATACTGGAAGACGAAGTGTAGATAGTACTTTCACAAGTTGGAACGATTGCTCGATAAGGGAAGAATAGGGTGCACCCACGGGAAGCAGATAGGCCAGAGCAACGCTGTGATGATTATACTTACAAAATGTGAATTAACTAAAGTTCCACTCCAATAACGCCCCATTATGTTGCCCATAATGTTTATTGTTTTATTTTCAATGACGTGTTATTATTAACAATACTAAATCGTATTTAGCATAGATTACCATTGTATTACAGAATTCGAGATTTATGTAATTTAAACCTATAAAAAGGAAATTTAGAAATGTTTATGTATGTAACGACATGATAGTCCAGTGGGTAGAACACCCGCTCGAAAACAGAAGGGCGTGAGTTCCAATCCTGGGTCGGGCCTACACCAATTTGTCTTTTCTAAAGTCATATGTGTGGTTAATTTATCATGGTTGTTAACGGTGAGGGAAAACATCGTGAGGAAACCCACATGGCTGAGTTGTACTTAGTCATGTGACAGTGTATTCGTACAAAACGGCGATAGGCCTGCCCCCTATCACGTGAGTACACTGTCTAAGCAAAACGTGAGTACCTTCTCTGGACACTAGATGGCGCTGCCATGTGAGTTCAGAAGTATTGGTACGTAAGTAAGTGAACGTTTATGTTATGTTATGTTATTATGTATGAATACACTGTTTTTTTCTTTGATTAGAACTCTGATGCAATTCCTGCAGATCTTCAAACTTATTGGACATCAAAAATAAAGCATTTGAATAAGTCGCTGCCTCTGACGTTTACGTCTGCCAACTTTGCAAATGGCTGACCTCGGACTGAACTCCATTGACAGCTCTGGATTTTCTACAGAGCTGATACTGTATAAAAATTGCATATTTTAACGTAACAATTTTAAAGTAATCTATCTTACATTGTGCGCATTTTTATCATTGTCAACAACACAGTATAAAGACATACATACATACATATACTCACGCAATTATTTCCCATTGGGGTAGGCAGAGACTATTGATCGCCACTTTGTACGATCCTGGCAAACCTCTCCAGCTTTGTTTACATCCATCAATATTTTCATACATGCCCTTTTATTCTTCATACTTAAAGACAGTATACTTTTATAATATTAGCATATCAAAAAATGGCGGTTAGTTAGTTGGATTGCCAAAAAATAGTACATACTAGTATTTGTGTTTTTGCTCCATAAACATAAAAATAGTTTGGCATCGGGCTACACGCGTTTCGTACATCGCACCATTAAAGAAGAAAAGCGTTTTCCCCATTGTTTAACTTGCACGCGCTTATTGTCATATTCATAAATTTGCCGTGTAGTGTCGGCTTAGAATAACACTACCCCATTTCTACCCGTGGGTGATCGTAAGAGGCGACTAACGGTATTGGGGCTTTTAAGGGATTTTTGGGCGATGCGGTTGGAGACCCATCACCAAAAACCTTTATTTCACCATTTTTTCCCAACGCAACTTCCAAAAGTGGCTGAGGAATTTCTAATTCCTTGGCTCTGGCTTCCCCTTCTAGGGAATTACAGCCGTGAGTATATGTATAAATTTCTCGTAACGTAAGCAATTTTGTAAAGGTGTTACTTACATATGCTCACGCCATTGGGGTAGGCAGAGACATATGGCCACATTGTACGATCCTGAAAAAATCTCTCTTCCTTCTGTCAATTTCATCATTCTTCATCATTGTTCCTAAATAGTTTTTTTTTTTAATTGTTTTGTTAGAACTAGTGGCCCTTGACCATTGTGCAAAATCATCTATATCGGTCAAAAGGTGAAGGAGGAGTAGAATGACAAACTAAATGCAAAGTGAGGGATATTGGAGCTTCTCTGTAATTACGAAGATATTCACGTATACAATTCATGAAATGTCACGCCTTAGTACAATCATTGAGGTGTTCCTTAACGTTTATGTACTTTATTCTATGATGAGTTGTTTTGTTTGATTGACATAAATTTAAATAATTAAAAGAATAAACCGCCAAAGATACAGTATTTTTTTGGTTTTTCTTACATAACTTCGGAAAACTTTAAAAAATATATTTACCAAGTAAAGCTCAACCATCAGTGACAATAACCATCGTAACGTATGATATGATAATATTATGATTTGCATTGAATTATTAGAATGAATGTGCTAATTTCTATGTATGCTCTTTCCGAAAACAAGAAATATCAACATCGGTTAATCTGATCATAAGTTATGCGTGGTCATACACACGAATAATATTCGCGACGAATTGATAACTCCCTCCGTTTTTGTCAGTTAGAAAGAACGTTAATTTTCAAACACAAAAGCTATCAAAAACCTCTATTTAAAGACGTTTAAAAATAACATACATACATACGTATACTCACGGCTATAAATCCCTTAACGGGGTAGCCAGAGCTTTGGAATGATAAATTCCTCAGCCACTTTTGGAAGTGGATTGGGGAAAAGATGGTAATAATAAATAAATGTTTTTGGTGACGCGTCTCTAACCACATCGCCCAAAAATCACTTCAAAAGCCTCTATACCCTTAGTCGCCTCTTACGATCACCCACGGGTAGAAACGGGGTAGTGTTATTCTAAGCCGACACTACACGGCAAATAAGCGTTAATAAAATACGAGTTACATTTTAACAAAATACCTGGTGAACGTGCTCTATCTCAAAACAAATAAAGGCAAGCCCTCAAGCCATTTTGATGTACCTACTTAACCTATCAGAACGTGAAGTAAAATAAAGTTGCAAAACTTGCTAACAAAATCTGTGTTCTCATGGAAACTTAACATTCAGGAAACGGTGGCTTGAACACATTTTTACTCGGAGCAGTCTTGGAAGGTCTTCTTACATTTGAACAGATTTCTCTTATTCTCACCGTTACTTTTCATTGGGGTAGACAGGCATTATGCTTTACTGCCTTGTTGTATGGTGCGGGTATTACTCACACAATTAGTCTCATACTCATAATTTAATTTCAATTTCGTGTGAGTATATAAATACATACATACATACATATACTCACGGCTATAAATCCCAGGTAGGGGTAGCCAGAGCTAAAGAATTAGAAATTCCTCAGCCACTTTTGGAAAGTTGAGTGGGGAAAAGATAGTAAAAATAAAGATTGTTGGTGATGGGTCTCCAACCGCATCGCCCAAAAATCCCTTAATAGCCCCATACCGCTAGTCGCCTCTTACGTACACCCACCGGAAGAAATGGGGTAGTGCTATTCTAAACCGACACTACACGGTAATCTAAACCGACACTACACGGCAAAACTAAATGTATAGGTTTATTGTTCTATTCTTAAGTATAGGTTTCTATTGTATTCTTTTAGCTTTTATCATAACGTTTTTAATTTGATATTAGTTTTAATTAGTTCAACATTTCCGTGTCTTCTAGTGTCATTACTACATTAATATGAATGATGTTGGCTCTACACATGATCCATTCATCATGGCTGATAACAAATTGACACAGCCAACTGGAGAGCCATGCTGGCCTCGAAATTATGGCAGCAATATGTCAATTCGAACTATTTTCGAGAAGTACCCCATTGGGGTAGGCAAAGACTATCGATCGCCCTTAAGCACGCTCTTGACAAATTGCTCTCGATTCCTTTACATTAATTATTCTTCTCCTACATGATCTTTTAATATTCTCACTTCGGGCCCCCGGCCTTTATAAGAACGTTTTCTATCTGGTCTAGAAACGTTTTACGAGGCCGTCCACTACATCCACACGGCTCTTTATATACATACATACATACATACATATTCTCACGCCGTTAGTTCCCATTGGGGTAGGCAGAGACTATCGATAGCCACCTTGTACGATCCTGGCAAACCTCTCTGGCTTCGTTTACATCCATCAATCTTTTCATACATGCTCTTTTATTCTTCATACTGCTGACACCTGCCTTTTTGAGCACATTTTCTATTTGATCCAAATGTGTCCTCCGAGGTCGTCCTCTACTAACATTACCTTCCACATTGGCTCTATATATCTCTTTCACCAATTTACTGTCATCCATCCTCTCTATGTGCCCAAACCATCTCAACATTCCTTTTTCTATCTTTCATAGAATATCATCTTTTACACCACACCTTTCACGAATCACATCATTCCTCTTTATATCTTTCGCTACTTTATTTTCCTCCATTTTCTTCATCTATATATATATATGAAAAAATATATTATAGTTATTCAAATTGTATTCATGTTTTCATGACCACATAAACAAAAGCCTATAGATATAAAATTTGCCATAATAATAGTTTTATTATATTGTTTCCTCTTTGCCTTGGTAAAGTAAAAATGAGAATATGGAAATATGAAAGTGCAAACGTTTATATAAGGTAGAGAATCATACTAACTAAAAGTTCAAGCAGTGTTCAGTTAACACGAAATCTTGCCGAGATACAACAGTTATGTCATCTCACCCAACAATCGCAATTAAGCACTTCTAATTAGCTGAACACCGGGATCTTTGTCAGAATATCCAAGAGAAGACAAATACTGAACCATGTTACAGAATAGGTATTCTGAATAGGTATTTTGTTATGCTTTAGTTGAATATTGTGAGAAAATTAAAGCACTACCACGCAATGCTGAAGCAATTCCGTGAATTAATTGCATAAAAATCTCAGTTACAGAGAATAAAAGCTTTCTTAGCGAGATTACTATAAACCATGTTATAACTTGGCCTACTTTTTAATAGTGAGATATTCCGAAGACAAATTCCCGCGCAATAAATACATGTACAGATAGAACAAACGTTGGTCACGTGGTGATGCAATTTGGCGCCAATCCAATGGCCCAGGGGCGGCCGACCGACTAGCTCACTTCGCGTTGCTTACCGGATTGGTGGAAAACTACATAATTACTCATTTAGTTACCACAGTGAATGTTCTTTATGGAATTAGATTTGTTTATGGAATATATTTCCTTTATTTAAACTTTAAAGGCATAGATATATACAATGAAAAACGTGTATTATTGACGTCAATGTAACTCGAAGAAGTCGAAGTGTTAGAAAGAAGAAGTTAGAAAGAAGGGAAAATTTAGTCTTTTTCTTAGTCATAATGTGTGGGTAATGGTGAGGGAAAACAACTTGCAAACCCACATGGCTGAGTTGTGCCAACTCATTTCTAATCTGTCACCGATATAAACATATACGTAGATAATAAACTAAATCTAGGTTTTGTCTTCAAGAGAATTAGGAAAATTTAAAACAAAATATAACAGTATTCGAATTATTTTCAACCTAATTCAATATAAGAGTAGATTGTTTATGTCCCTGTTTTTTCTATTTTAATGCTCTGACCACCCCTTTTAGGAATCTAAAGCCATAAGTATATGTATGACATACATACATATACTTACGCTGTTAGTTCCCATTGCCATTGGGGTAGGCAGAGACTATCGATCGCCACTGTGTATCTTTTCATACATGCTCTTTTATTCTTCATACTTCGGTATTGCCGTGTAGTGTCGGCTTAGAATAACACTACCCCATTTCTTCCGGTGGGTGTACGTAAGAGGCGACTAACGGTATTGGGGCTTTTAAGGAATTTTTGGGCGATGCGGTTGCGGTTGACCCATCACCAAAAACCTTTATTTCACCATCTTTTCCCCACGCAACTTCCAAAAGTGGCTGAGGAATTTCTGATTCCCTAGCTCTGGTTACCCCTTCAAGGGATTCATAGCCGTGAGTATATGTATGTATGTATGTATGTACTTCGGTTACCTGTCTTTTTGTATATGTATGAATATGTTATTTAATTCGAGCTTTGTTTCTGTTAAAATAGGATAGTGTATCGCGGCCAATGTTGTATCGATATTGGGGTTTTAATTGAATCTCGTTGACCCGCAGCTTCAGCGCTCAATTAGTAAGTGATTTCGGAGGATGCATTTTATACCCGGATAATTCAGATACTACCGAATATCATACGTCCCTCCTATTGTTTATAAGTTATGCTACTTGTTTTAAATAAAATAAATACTTGTCCCTGTATTCTTTAAACTGCTGACACCTGACTTTTTTGCCTATCAAATGAATCATGGTAAAAAGTGGGTAAGTAACCCAATGCCACACAATGTGCAGAAGGTGAAATACATGTTGTGTAGTGTCGGCTTAGAATGGCACTATCCTATTTCTTCCGGTGGGTGTACGTAAGAGGCGACTAACGGACTTGGGGCTTTTTAAGGGATTTTTGGGCGATGCGGTTGGAGACCCATCACCAACAACCTTTATTCTACCATCTTTTCCCCACTCAACTTCCAAAAGTGGCTGAGGAATTTCCAATTTCTCAGCTCTGGCTACCCCTTTTAGGGATTTATAGCCGTGAGTATAGTATGTATGTAGTTTCAATTAAGGTAGAAAGAGACTAGCTGCTCTGTTCTTTCCTGCGAAACGTCGCAATCATCTTTCTTCCTCTCTATCGGCTCATACGAAAGACAAAGAAAGACATTACACAGACAGATTATGGGCGGAAAATAAACTTACACGTGTACTGTTTTGTAAAATTTTCCATTCTTATGTTTGCTTTTAACGTTATCCCCTTTATAATATCATCCAAAAACAACTTTATAGAGATTTAAACATAAACATAAACGTTCACGCCGAATATCCCCGAAAGGGTTGGCAGAGGTACTAATACTTCTGAATATCACGGACTTTGTCACCTGGTGTTCAAAGTACCGTTTTGCATGGACAGTGTACTCACGTGATAGGGGGCAGGCCTATCGCCGTTATGTACGAATACACTGTCACATGACTAAGTACAACTCAGTCATGTGGGTTTCCTCACGATGTTTTCCCTCACCGTTAACCACCATGATAAACCACACATATGACTTTAGAAAAGACAAATTGGTGTAGGCCCCACACGGGATTTGAACTCACGCTTGTATGTTTACGGGCGGGTGTTCTTCCCATTGGACTATATGATTCATTTACAATACATTTTACACTTACATACTTTGTTAAGAAACGACATGATTCTTAACAAAGTATGTAAGTGTAAAATGTATTGTAAATGAATCATATAAGTTAAAGGTGTTGTATATGTAGGTGTTGTATATTGTATATATTGCTGTGTAGTGCCGGCTTAGAATATCACTACCCCATTTCTACCCATTTCAAGTGTTTTTTGGGCGATGTGGTTGGAGACCCGTCACCAAAAACATTTTTATTACCATCTTTTCCCCACTCAACTTCCAAAAGTGGCTGAGGAATTTCTCATTCCAAAGCTCTGGCTACCCCGTCTAGGGAATTATAGCCGTCAGTATATGTATGTAAGTATGTATGTATAATATATAGTTGTGCGTCAGCTTGACTTACTAATATGTACATGACAATTTTATTTTGGTACATCACACGTCACTATAAAATAACGAGCGACTTACTTCGTCAGCACAAACGTAATTCAACATTATTAATGGTTAACCAAACCATCGATCGTTAAAAATCAACCAAGGTCACAAAGCAATATCATGATTACTTTTCCCGTTTTGAATATAGCTACCCCATTTCTAAGAATGCAAAAGCAAACTGTCAATTTAGTGCAAAAGGCCATCCATTCTTGCCAATCGTAATTCATAGTTCCTAAATCTTCTATACTATAAAGAGGAAAGGTTTGATTTTTTGTTTGTTTGTTTGTTTGAATTGAATAGGCTCCAAAACTACTGAACGGATTTGAAAAATTCTTTCACTGTTTTAATGCTACACTATTCCCAAGTGACATAGGCTATATTATTTTAGGGGATATTATTGTTCGATAAATAACAACACAGGATAAAGTTAAGTCACTGTATATTATCAATTAAACCTATTTAGATTACGTCGGCGGGCACCCGAGACGCTACCGGTAAACGACTGCCTAACCAAACGATACGTCGCCGCGTGTTACACAGAAACGCTGACGCTACACTAGCCCCCCTTAAGATTTTTGGAAATTAACAACCCAAAAAACAAACATAATAAATGACAAATAAAAATAATTGACCACATTTTAACTTGGACTGTACCTTCGCTAAGTTACTTATTATAACATAACAGTTGACGTATCTTATTACAATCAGCAAATTCCTAGCTAGGTGGTGCCTGCCAACTGATACATTGCATGATTATGATAAAACTTATGTTTAATATATTATAACTAACATGAATTTATTTAACACGATTATGAGACACGAGAGTACCTTATTTATACATTTTTAAAAATTAAATTAAATTACACATATATACTTGAGGAATAACGACGTATAGGTTTAAATTAAACAGTTACACTCTATGCCGTGAATACAACTTTATGCGGCGTTGTTGCTTGAGCGGTGCCCACGGGTTGAGCTTGGCCCGCGTATGCTTGCATCTGTTTTCCAATCCAATTTTTGGTTCTTGCATTACACCTTTGATACCCAAAATATAAGATCGCCAGTAACACCAAAGCTAGAGCAACACACGACACAATAGTTAGTTGTTTAACTTGGGTCTCGAAATTGCCTGCGGCACTCGCACTCGCGTTTTGTGCGATAATAATTTCCTTGCTTTGAGACTTCCCCATACTGATACTAATTGCGCTGTTTTACAAAAGTTTATGCGACAACAATGAATACAAAACAGTTTATATTATTGATTATTTGACCTACTAATTATATTGTGCAATAACTAAATAAAGAATATCTACATTATAATGTATGCTTCCACGTGCGTGCTTATACTGCAAATCTTACTGGTTTTTTTATAATTCTGCCGGAACGTGAGACTTTGACCGGCTGGTCTTGTTTCTTAATAATAGGCCTTAATGCTAGGGTTCTATTGTCTAATACCGAAGGCTCGCAAATAACATCATTCTTTGTTGACACAGTCTCACTTTGCGTGGGCGGCAATAGTGGTAATCGGTTCGATATCTCAGGGCTAAGTAAATACGCAGGCTTAAGTCGGTCGATGGAAACAGTGTGAGGTTTATTCGCAATTTTTAAAACATAGTACTTATCTTTCCGCTCTAGTACTGTGTATGGGCCAGTGTACGGTCTCTGCAAGGGGGCGCGGACTGCATCGTTTCTAATGAATACCTTTTTACAAGTTGCTAGATCCGGGTGCACGAACGTTGTTCGTGTGTTCCTCCTTGGACGTACTAGCGACCATTATATCGTCGATATAGCAAAAGACGAAAGATGACTCATCTCTACCTACCTCTTGCTTGGCGAATAAGTCTTGTAAAACGGTATTGTTCATAAACCTCTGGAAGGTTTGAGCTGCGTTTCGCAGTCCGAAGGTCATGCACGGAAACTCGTACAAACCAAACGGCGTAATTATAGCTGTCTTTGCTACATCGTCCGGAGCCACCTTAATAAAATGATAAGCCCTATTTATGTCGATTCGGGAAAATATCGTCTTACCAGCCAGCATGTAAGTAAAATCCTTTAGGTGCGGTATTGGGTATCTATCTGGTTTTGTGATAGCGTTCAGCGCCCGATAGTCTCCACACGGCCGAATTTTCCCGTCCTTCTTAGGGACTACGTGAAGCGGGCTCGCCCACGCACTTTTAGACGGGCGACAGATTCCCATCTCCTGCATTAATAAAAATTCGTCACGTACCTTTTTGTAGCGGTCAGGCGGAAGCGTCCTTACTCGCGCATAAACCGGTGGCCCTGTTGTCTCTATATGGTGCAACACATTATGACGTGACGGTTCCTTAAAAGAAATTGGTTTCGTTAACTCTGGGTATTTACTTAGGATATCGTAATAAGGGTGTGATTCACACACGGTTTTGACGGCTTGCTCATGACCGCTTACCACTTTTGCCGCCACACCCAAGTTAGTTACAGTATCCACTAACTTCCTAGCGTAAACGTCTACAGTTAACTTAAAATGATACAAAAAATCCGCCCCCAGAATCGGTTGGCTGACGTCACAAATTATGAATGCCCAACGAAACGCTCTTCTTAGCCCAAGATTTAGTGTTAGTGTTTTTAAACCGTAAGTCTTAATTCTCGACCCATTAGCAGCAAATAGTTCATACTTCTGTGGGGCGACATTATTACTAAGGCACTTACTACGTGGTAACACAGACACTATTGCACCAGAGTCCACGAGGAAATATAACCCACTTTCCTTGCCCTGGACGCTGAGACGGTGGTTCTGAATACTGGCGCAGTCGCCCACCGTTGACGACTGCGTACTATCTAGTTTCCCTGATTGGTGTTGTTCTGCCAGCTGCACGGTTGAACACACTTCGACGCCCTCTCTCTGAATCGGAAATGGTAAAAACACAACCAGTTGGGGTCGTCTCGGCGCCTGCCCACCGCTGACCTTGATCCCGATCTAGAACGTCCGTCACCGCCGCGACTCCGGGGACGCGAGCGCACGTTGCTCTCCATCCTCGATAACCTCGCGCTTAACTTGGCTATCTCGGCCAAAATTTCTGAAGACCCCGACGTATTGCATTGCGGGGTAATCTCCGATATGTGTGCCGTTTTCGAGCTCTCCAGCACCTTGTCGGCGATCGTGGCCAGCCTGTTTAAGTCGTTGGTCTCCGTAACGGCCAGGACACCACGAACTGACGCCGGCAGAAGGTTTTGCCATAGCACGCTCAGGGTCTCATCGTTTACCTTCCCTCTTGCCAGATCGC
Organism: Bedellia somnulentella; assembly: GCA_963576735.1. Classification (NCBI taxonomy): domain Eukaryota; kingdom Metazoa; phylum Arthropoda; class Insecta; order Lepidoptera; family Bedelliidae; genus Bedellia; species Bedellia somnulentella. Next base: position 880,992 of record OY755171.1, read on the forward strand.
GCATACGCCGTAACAGCTGTGTCGGTTTTTGTTCTCCCAGCTCCATCTCCCCGATGAGTTTTTGAATCTGCCGGTTTTCTGATTCCTCATATACGTGCAACAGTCTGGCTTTTAGGTGATTGTACTTATTTTCCGCAGGTGGTTCTATAAGAATATCCGTAACCTGCTGTATTGCTTCTTTACCCAGTTTAGCCACTACTGCGTTGTATTTTGCCTGGTCGCTCGTCTTCTGTGGTTCGATGATGGCCTCGAATTGTATGAACCATACTTTCGGCTGGTCCATCCAAAATTCCGGGATCCTGGCTGATAGGGAGAGCGCCGCCAAACCTGCGTCTTCCACCTTCACCACTGACGGGGCCGTCTTATCAGTTTCCGCCATGTTTCACCGAACAACGCAACCGAAGTTACAACTTAAAAGTTCGTCGACCCGAGGTGCCTGCCAAAGTGAGTCGTTTACCACCAAATATTACCTACTTATTGCAAAATAACACTTCTCACAAATAATGTTCAACTTGTCTGGGGTCACCACTTTAGGGGATATTATTGTTCGATAAATAACAACACAGGATAAAGTTAAGTCACTGTATATTATCAATTAAACCTATTTAGATTACGTCGGCGGGCACCCGAGACGCTACCGGTAAACGACTGCCTAACCAAACGATACGTCGCCGCGTGTTACACAGAAACGCTGACGCTACATTATCATTTTCAAAAAAATTAGGGATCCTTACGTAAACTTCAAAAATGTAACCCAAGGTGTTAAAAAAATACCAAAAAAAATCCTTACATCGCGTGCGCTGCGAAAACTATTGACAATAGAATAAAATTATGTACTACAATTTTATAGAACACATCATTATCTAAAAAAAATGCCCCGACAGCATGTCTCTAACTATTATAGTTATCTCACAACAAGCGTCATTATATAAAATTATTTAAAATTTAAATTAAAATCCTGCTTTAGAAAAGGCTCTTTATTTGTACCTATCTAATCCTTATAAAAAACGTATATATTATTTCAGACTACTTCAATACCCTTATATTACTTTTTGAATTATTCAATTCGAACATTCCATTCGAAAGTTATCTCGAATTAAAAAAATTGATAAAACTCCGCTCGATTAGCTATGCATAGTAAGTTGTTGCAGGCGTCACGAAGGGGTACGGGAGGCTGCTTATCAAAGAGTTAAAGCAAAATTTAATTGTAGCGACTATTATCACTGGCCCAGCAGCCGGTCAATTAGCTCATATACCGAGGATACCGATGATCCCAACTGATCTGCCAATTCCATTTAAACGGCTACAATTTCCGGTTAAAACATCTTTTGCTTTAACAATTAATAAGTTCCAAGGCCAAACCTTCAAATTAGTAGGGATTGACCTGCGAAAGAATTGTTTTACTCACGGTCAACTGTACGTTGGCCTGTCGCGGGTGGGAGCTCCTGAACATCAATTCATTTTGCTGCCCCAAAATACAACAACGTCAAATATTGTTTACAGGGAAGCTCTAACTCTATAAATTGAATGGCTTTTGATGTAATTACTCATTATGAATAATAAAAAAAATAAAAAAATATATCTAAATATAAATACAAAAAAATATAACATACATACATACATATACTCACGGCTATAAATCCCTAGAAGGGGTAGCCAGAGCTAAGGAATCAGAAATTCCTCAGCCACTTTTGGAAGTCTGCTGTGTAGTGTCGGCTTAGAATAGCACTACCCCATTTCTTCCGGTGGGTGTACGTAAGAGGCGACTAACGGTATTGGGGCTTTTAAGGGATTTTGGGCGATGCGGTTGGAGACCCATCACCAACAAGTATATGTATGTGAGTATATGTATGTATGTACTTTTGGAAGTTGTGTGGGGAAAAGATGGTGAAATAAAGGTTGTTGGTGATGGGTCACCAACCGCATCGCCCAAAAATCCCTCAAAAGCCCCAAAACCGTTAGTCGCCTCTTACGTACACCCACCGGAAGAAATGGGGTAGTGCTATTCTAAGCCGACACTACACAGCAAAAAAATATAACATAGCTTAAAACTTAAAAAAAATATATTAAAATAATAATACAAGTAATAAAATAAAAAACAAAATGTTAATGATAATTCATGCCCGAGCGAAGCCGGGACGGGCTGCTAGTGAAATTATAAAGAGCAACTGCTTGTCCGGTATTACCAGCAACGTATTTTCATATGAAGAACACAGCTTTAGGTTAAATGAGGTTTGATTTGAGAGCTGTGTAGTGTCAGCTGAGAATAGCACTAAACTTTATATATCTTCCTGCGATTGTCAAGCGAAGTCGACATAATGTGCTGTTGTTGCGACTTTTTAAGTAATTGCTTCTTCGAAAAAGGATTCCCATTAAATTTTATAGGATTTGGTTGCGTAGTAATAAAATATTTAGAAAATAACAAAATGCATTCGTAAACGACATTGTTATTTATCGAATTTTGTACGCAAACTTGTTATTCCATCAAATAGCTGTGAAGGCGGTTCCAATTTTTTGTTCAAAAAAACATTATATTTACAATCATTTTCTCACAGAACTCCCAAAAGTGGCTAAGGAATACCTTAAAGTGTAGCTATCCCTGTTCCTTTTAATAATTACAGTTGTGGATATAGGTATATAGATACATCTGTATAAATGTTAAGATAAACGATATGTCCAACATCGACAATGCACCAAAAACTGCCTGCAGACATTGGCCACGTCTGATAACAGTACACGAACTGTCAATTCGCTTGCATACATAAACCGCCGCCGTATTAATATTGTATGAGCTACGGTTCAATGTACCAATTGTACGTGTGTATGGACATGAGCAATGCTATTGGGTTTTTCATGTGTTGTTATTGATCATTTATGAGGCTCATTGGTTATTATATACTATCTTTATATATTATTTCTGTAAACCTCTTTCTTGCCCGGAAGCCTGTGACGCGATGAGTTAAGCTAGAAATTTGGTTCAGGTGTCGTTTTGTACAGTTCGCGGCCGTGGTGTGCACAAAATTCAGACATCTGATGTAACTGGATTAAGTTAATTGTTACAGAATTTCAAAGTTTCGATTTTGGCCCATAGACTTTGCTTGAGTGACATAAGCGCGCGCAAACTTTAGTCGATCAGAGATGCGCTGTGATTGGTCGGATCAAAATAAACTCATTTTATAGGACGCGACGTAGTCGCGCCAGGGTTACCCACTAGTAACTTATTATTCAGCTTTTCATATTGTTGCTACTGAACTCATAGTTTGCGACGTACATCCGGGTAGTAGAGAGGGGTAGTAATGACACGTTTTGCTAGGAGAGTGCATCCAAACAAGCCTATTTCCATTTTATATGAATACTGGCACATGACTCAGTACAATTTAGACATAACACCTTTATTATTTTTTTTGCTGTGTAGTGTCGGCTTAGAATCGCACTACCCCATTTCTTCCGGTGGGTGTACGTAAGAGGCGACTAACGGTATTGGGGCTTTTAAGGGATTTTTGGGCGATGCGGTTGGAGACCCATCACCAACAACCTTTACTTTACCATCATTTCCCCACTCAACTTTCCAAAAGTGGCTGAGGAATTTTTAATTCCTTAGTTCTGGCTACCCCTTTTATGTATTTATAGCCATGAGTATATGTATTTTTATTTAATTTGTATTTGTGTATGTGTTCCCCATTTTTTGATGCGCAATAAAGAGTTTTTCTTTTGTATTGTACAACTTACACATGTGGGTTTCCTCACTGATTTGGCTCACCATTTACCACTTTTATAAATAAAGGACACATATAATTTTAGATAAGTTACATAAATGTAGGCGCGTGTCAAGTTTTCAGCTACCAAGGTGGTTGTTATGAATTTTCACCTAACTTTTACGGTCATATTCCCTGAAAGAATTAGCTGGAGATTAAATCAACGACTCATTCATCAATATGTTCAATCTAAACAGACAAAAGTGGTGAAAATAGAGAATCAATTTGCATATCATGTTATCTAAATCTTTGTCAGTATCAGTATACACATAGAAGGAAAGCAAACTTTTGAAATTAAGGGAATCACTTAGGAAAACCGATTAGTGAGCCTGTAAAAAATCAACTTCCAAAAGTGGCTGAGGAATTTGTCATTCCGAAGCTCTGGCTACCCCGTTAAGGGATTTACCGCCGTGAGTATATGTATGTATGTATGTAAAAAAATAATAAACATAATAACCTAAATTTATTACAATTATGATTCAGTTGACCTACTATTGTTCTACTCACTACTAATACCACTATAAACCAAACAGTAAAAGAATCGCAACATTTCAATCATGTAAAATAGTTTTAGTGCTCCATTAATCTTAATACGCGGCCGCCTCATACGGCCAAGCCTATGTTGTGAGCAGGGAGTGTCAGTAGGGTTGTCAATCACTTTCCGTGTGTGATGTCATAGCATTCGCCGTGATTGCCAGCCCTAACTCCGACACACCTTCTAAAGCAGGTACGTATTTGGAATTAGAAAAAAAAAACGTAGCCTACTTGATCATAGATACTGGTCTCATAATCTCAAAGTTCCAGTAGGCCAACAGACAATATAACTAACTTAAGTAATCTTGCCTTTAAATCCTATTGGGGTAGGTACTGCTCTTTTAGAACGTTTTTTATATGATTTAAACTTTGTTTCATGTAATTCAAAGCTTTAACTTAACGAAATGTATTGTAAGAACATCATGAATTTAATTAAGGTATTAAACAAAATTATTATATTATAATCATCATCATCATCATCAGCCTATAGACGTCCACTGCTGGACATAGGCCTCCCCCAAAGATCTCCACAACGACCGGTCCTGTGCTGCCCTAATCCATCGGCTTCCCGCGATCTTGACCAAGTCTTCGGTGCACCTTGTGGTAGGCCTGCCCACACTGTGTCGTCCGGTACGTTGCCGCCACTCGCCCCTTCCAGCCCCAACGGCCGTCGGTTCTGCGTGCCATGTACTTTGCCCATTGCCACTTCAGTTTTGCAATTTACGGGCTATGTTAGTGACCCCGGTTCTTCTACGGATCTCCTCTTTGCGGATTCGATCGCGTACTGAAACTCCTAATATAGACTACTATAATTAATTTAAAAGCATCACAATAAAAAAAATACAATGTGTATGCTTGCACTAATGTAGAGCAAATCTGCATTAATTATTGTCTTCACAGCGTCTCTCTTCAAAGGTATGGATAAAACACAAAAACATTTACAAATCAAAACAATATCCGACAAAGCGTATCATTTATTTTTTGGAGCGAAGCGAGCGTAGCGAGCGAAGCTCCTTTTACCCCCGACTTTTGCACTTCGTTGTGATCGTACTCCTCCCAAACGGCTCAACTCAGAACCCTGAAATTTTGCACGGTGGTCAAGGACCATGTCTAGATGGTTTATGTCAATTTTAATAAAAATCGGATGTGCCACGAAGGAATAATCACCATTAAAAACTCCTTTGCAGTTTTGTGTGGAATCAATCACGCGTTTAGGTAAACCAACAAATATATTCAACGAATCATAACAAATTGCATAGCAACGCGTGTTGAGATATTTATAGAATAAATTGTTCATCGATAAGTTATATCTGAGAATCAGGCAATTGCTCGCTTCGCTCCTTTTATTGGCATCCGACGGTCCCATGCCAACCTAGTATATTATTTGAACCGACTTCATTGAAATGAGGTTCTCAATTTGAATGTATTGTTTTTTTGTATGATGTTACGCAATTACTCTATTAATAGTCAATGGATTTCGAAAGTTGTTTTTTCTGTTCGGTTGTATATGATTCCAGAGTCCCTTTCAACGAGGTTTGATTGCATGGTTATGAAAATATTACAGAAATATCATATTGGACTGTGTTGTTTATCGGCTTTTGTAAGAAAAAATCGGTTTTCGTCAAATACCTGTTTATAGTTCCTTTTTGTTGAAAAATATATTATTCTAACTTCTCATATTTTATCCTAAGCTCTAACAAGTCGAAGTGCCGTCCCTGCAGTGATATCTTATCTATCACTTTACTATCATAATATCGCGGTGAAACACGGCCAAGAAATGAGGTCTCCTTAGTTCAGCCGCCTCTTTGCTGGCTCGCGTGGGTGTCACTCGCCTGTCTCCTCAAATAGTTTTCGTGATAACTGAAAACTCATTTGTGAACCACTTTTTTGTTTTACCATTACCATATTATTGGTGCATCTTTTAGTAATGATTTTGACGAAATTAACAGCGACATTAACAATTGTTTTGCGAAGTTATAACTTATAACCCTGTTTTTGGTTCCCTTATTTAAACGGTTAATTCGGTGAATATAATATGTCTGGAATGTATGTATCCTTAAGCGGAGAATAATGATTTAGCTATTAAAGCTAGCCGCCTTACTCTAGTTTCAAGTGTTTTGATATTAAAATGAATATTAAGTGTTAGATATTTCAAGACAGCGTGTCGTTTTATTCGATTTAGAGTCATAAAGTCGTTATCACTGAAGTTAAGTGAGCTGAAATACTTAAGTGTTAAACTAGCTGTTATATTAAGAACTAGTGGATCGTCCCAGCTTCGCACGGGTAGCGTTGTTTTTTAAAATATCTGAGGTTTCTTTCTTCAGTCACTGCTCAAGCATTGTGAAATTCAGCGCAATGTTTTCAATTTATTAAATTTATAGCACTCCCTAAACAGTGTAGTTTGGTGATTTTAAATGCGCTTTGATGAACGGTTCAGTATTTCCGTTAAATAGCAAATTTTTAAATAAAACGCTATGAAGTATTTATAACAGTCTAAAAAATAAATCATTACTTGATGTAGGATGCAACTACTGGCGCCATCTAGTATGTTATATGTAAATTAGTAAAGATTTGGTTTTGATCACGGGCGCGATGGCTTATTTTATGTATAATTTCGGTGTTTGTCTACCGATTTCTATGATTCTTTTTTTATTGAATAGGTAATAATGTAACCTTTTTTAAATTTGGGATGAGTGAGACGTTTACAAACGTAAGAGTAAACAAATATAATCAGAATGATCCGAACTGCTAAGCTATCAGGGATTACACGTGTTATTGTGAGTCAACCGTAAAAGATACACATAAACTGTTGAGGATTTTTTTTAGATAATTTTATGAAGAATATATCCGTCACACATGATTTCTATGTAAGTTTAACCATTGAGGCTGCACACGCGACGGAAGTTTAAAAAATGGAGTAACTTCTCCCGTTTTCCCGAAATTTCCAAAAAATCCCCTTTACTACTCAGCTGAAAAGTATACAAAAACCTGCGCAGGTGTATGAAGAATAATTGTACCAAGTTTCGTTAAAATCCGTTGAGTAGTTTTTGTTTCCATAAGGAACATACAAACCGACAGACAGACAGACAGACAGACAGACAGACAGACAGACAGACAAACATTTTACTGATTGCATTTTTGGCATCAGTATCGATCCCTAATCACCACCTGATGGTTATTTTGAAAATATATTTCATGTACAGAATTGACCTCTCTACAGATTTATTATAAGTATAGAAGATTGATAAGTTATTTTGGAAAAAAAGTTAATTCTAAGTGGTTAGGAAGTTAGCTATCTGCACCCGGTGGTCAAGGATTCGACTCCCGTTGAGTGCAAAATATTTACATAATGAAAGAGAATTTTATTTTTTTACTTTACATTTTTATAATAGTTTAGCCGTACCCTAACTGTCTTTCTTTTTAGTTTTCTTGACTAGTTTAGTTTAGTCTATCTGGTTGTCATAAAAAGAAAAGAAAATCAATGAGCTACTTTTAATGAACAATTCGACTTCGTACTGTATGATCTATACATAATGAAGTCGATTTTGAAAAGTACGCTTATGTGAAACACTTTTACAATTGAGTCAGTCTGAATGTTCGCAGGAAATATGTAACGATACATAAAATATGAAACCAGTTAAATCTTAAAATAGGTATTTAATTTAAGAATATAACCTTTTTATGTCAGTATTAGCAAATTAAAATGATGTCCCGACATCTTGAGCAATATTTGTAAATCTCTTTTAACAGATGCTCATGGTTTTGATCAAACCGACCCGCCCCCAGAGGTTTATGTATCAGAAAACCACTTAAACTCGATAGGGTAATATCGCGGAGGTTGCTCAGCTCATACTTAACTGCTCCTGACAAGTTACTGAAGTATTCTTGACCTTTAAAAAGCCTCCGCCAATTTCTTATTATTCCCATATTTAGCAATAATTTCAGCAAATAAAGCCTCCTAGCTTTGAAGAAATATAATTATTTATTGACTTCTAAGATATATGGTTACAACCGGTTACAAATGGTAACAACGACATACGTTAGTTTGTAAACGAATTTGTTTACACGAGTATCTATAGCTAAAAACGTACTTGCATTATGTTTTCATCAGTGATTCAGTGGTTGAAGTATACCTATCATGTTTTACGTATGTGTGTCTATTAAATACAATACAGCACTGTTGTGATGATAAGGTATTGTGGCATGTTGCGAATTTTAATCCTCATTTATTCCAACCTAATTTTGTTAAAAGTGTCAAGCTGCCTGCCATAGCCCGCGACCGGTAGATAGGAACAGCATTACGAATGAAGTTTATTTACTGAAAATAGTGTGGAATTTATTCATATCATAACTTAATTTTTAGGCGGCAAAAATGTACCTCTAATTTGTGTTTTCTTTTATTTTTATTTATGTATGTATTAAGCCAATTTTGATAATTACATACAAAAGTGATACAAACATACATATATACTCACGGCTATTAATCCCTGGAAGGGATAGCCATAGCCCCAGAATTCATAAACCTTCAGCCACATTCAGAGGTCAATGGGAAAATATTGTAAAATAAAGGGTTTTGGTGATGGGTCTCCAACTGCATCGCCAAGAAATCACTATTAAAGCCCCAATAATCTTAAGCGCGAACACCCTCAGGTAGAAATGGGATACTACTTTATACTATACTGCTTTTTAAGCATTTTGATAATTGATTTGAAATGAGAAATAATATGCCCTAATTTAGTTACTATTAAATTATAATTATGGCAGTGAATGTTGGGTGTGGCAGAAGAAGCATGAAAGTAGAGTAAATGCAGTAGAAATGAGATCCCTCAGAAAAGTGTGTAATGTAAGGTTATGTGATCGTGTGAGGAATGATGTGATTCGTGAAAGGGGTGGTGTAAAAGATGATATTGTAAGAAAGATAGAAAAAGGAATATTGAGATGGTTTGGGCACATAGAGAGGATGGATGACAGTAAATTGGTGAAAGAGATATATAGAGCCAATGTGGAAGGTAATGTTAGTAGAGGACGACCTCGGACATTTGGATCAAATAGAAAATGTGCTCAAAAAGGCAAGTGTCCGCAGTAAAAAATAAAAGAGCATGTATGAAAAGATTGATGGATGTAAATGAAGCCAGAGAGGTTTGCCAGGATCGCACAAAGTGGCGATCGATAGTCTCTGCCTACCCCAATGGGAACTAACGGCGTGAGAATATGTATGTATGTATTAAATTATAGAAAACACATTTATAAAGGTTAAACACTGGGGATGATTGTGTTACATTGATTACGGACTAAAATGGGACTAAACTAGTAAAGTATTATTTTTAACTGAAATATCAATGCAAAAAGATGAAGAGGTAATCAAATCTGATCAACAATGCAATTCAATATCTCTAGCGGTAAGCATTAATTTAATTTAAATCCTTTTGTTCATGAAAACCTCATGTGGGGATTATTACTAATAAATAAAGGAAAGAAAAATTTCGACACAGGCGGGAATCGAACCCGCGACCACGGTGTTGACACGGTGGCTCAATTGGCAGAGCGTCGGGGCGTATACCCGAGGTCGCAGGTTCGATTCCCGCCTGTGTCGAAATTTTTCTTTCCTTTATTTATTCTTTAAGCATTAACTTCTTAAAAATTCGAGTTTGAATTTGCTTGTTTGGCTTCTGTTTCTAACTTAGGAATACTTATATTGTTTAAGAACTTGGTTTTCCAAGTAAAGCAAAGGGGTTTAGGATTTCTTTCTTAAAGTTTATTAGCCGGTTGAATTAAATAATTCAAAAGTTATCCATTAGCTGCTTCACGGATTGCTCTAAACTTTGCGCTTAGTCAAATTATACTTTTCGACGAAATATGATTTTAATTTCATTTCATATCATATTACATTTTAATTTCACATGTCCTAACATGTACACATATACACTAACACTCTCACTCTCACACTCACAAACTCATGCACACCACGCACTCGTTTTAATTTATGTAGACTTGTTTTACTCAATAAAATCATTTTATTTTATTTATTTTAGGCATGATTTTTAGTTCCTCGCCTCTCCCATGGCCGAAAAAGAAAATATAAATTTTAAATGGGAGAGGCGGTACTCCCCAACAAAAGCACAGTCGGTCGGGGTCAGGGAGTCAGGTTCAAGAACCGACGGACGATCCGAGCCGTATCGAGCAGCACCGCTTTCTGCATTTGTGCTGGAACCGACACGCCACAGAAATCCAACCGCCTCAAGTTGGTCGCGAGGCTGGTTGGAATTAACCCGTTCGCGGACAAAACAATTGGGATTATTTCTGTCGAAGTCACACCCCACATGTCGGTGATCTCGTGGGCCAGATCGAGATATTTCCGACGCTTCTCGGTGTCGGCTTTCACGAGACCCTCGTCATGAGGGATAGTGACATCCACTAGAAATACCCTCGACTGCGACCGATCCCATACCACGATATCAGGCTTATTTGCTAGAATAGTCCTGTCCGTGATAACGGATCGGTCCCAATAGATTTTGGCACGGTCGTTTTCTAGGATTGGCTCCGGCAGATACTTGTAATACGGCAGCCTCTGTTGCAAGAGTCCGTATTTCAGAGCGAGCTCCTGATGCAGGATTTTGGCTGCTTGGTTGTGCAAATACTCAGTGTTAGCAAGAGCTGAACAACCGGAAATAACATGCCTAAGTGACTCTCCAGGACGGCCACATGCTCGACAGATGTCTGTGGTACCGTCCTTTAGGATGTATTTCCGATAGTTCCGCGTCTTGATAACCTGGTCTTGTATTGCACAGACAAAACCTTCGGTTTCCCCAAAGAGGTCCCCGAAACGCAGCCAATGCAGGGAGGCTTTACGGTCCACGAAAGGTTCGTGAAGTACCTTGTAAAACCTCCCATGCAGCTCCTTCTCTTTCCATACGGACTCCCGATCAGAGGTGCTAAGTACCTCCGGGGTTCGCCAATCCTGTGAGGCCAACGATAAGGGAGTCAGTCCTTTATCACTAGCGACCACCTCTCCCCGAATACTATCATCCGTCATCGTCAAAAAATAGTTTCTGAGGTTGCATACCTCGCGGTTGTGCATGGTTTTGGCACTCAAGAGGCCTCGACCACCACACTTCCGCGGGATATACAATCTCATAACCGACGACCTCGGATGATGCATTCGATGAGAGGTCATCATCGTGCGGACTCGTCTGTCCAGAGCGTCGAGTTCGGTCTGAGTCCATCTGAGCACGCCAAATGTGTACATCAGTACAGGCATGACCCAGGAGTTAATGGCTCGGATCTTATTAACGCCTGACAAGTAGCTATTAAGCACACTTTTCAGGCGTTCATAAAACTCCTCGCAAACACCCTGTTTCACGTCTGCCACCTTCACACCGATGGTTTGTGACATGCCCAGATACCGGTATGTTTCAGCCTCGGAGAGTGCCCTCAAATGATTGGTGCTGACATCGACACCATCAGAGTGCACGACATGCCCCTTCTCAACATGACTCAATTATTTATTTTATTATTAGTTTCTTTGTAGTTCGTTTGCTTGTTGAGAAGTCAGTTTAGGAATAATACGACTTGTACTTAATTATATAAAAAAATAATTAAGTGGGTACTGGGTACACTACACGGTAGAAAGAGAGCGTATATTGTGATAAGCTAAGTAAATCTAAGTTTGCTTATCACACTGCACTTTCATTTGATATCCTTATATTTCTATTGTGTCATGTGATCATGTCTCGTTTAACACCTGCAATGTTGTAATTAATACACGTGTTTGTTGGTTGAATATAGGTTTATTACTTACTAAAAGACTTAAATCTAACTCACATAAATAATGGCAAAGGGGGACAAGGGGCACTCACACTACACCATTTGCAAACAAAAAAAATAGATTGTTTTTTGTAATACACACTTTATACCCAAACCTTAAAATACATACATACATACATATACTCACGGCTACAAATCCCTAGAAGGGGAAGCCAGAGCTAAGGAACTAGGAATCCTCAGCCACTTTTGGAAAGTTGAGTGGGGAAGATAGATAGATTAGTATTTTGGTTTCCGCACATAGCTCCCCAATGGAACTTTTTTTACGTGGGCCCTGGCCGTCTTATTCAATCCACCCTAACTCTGTCCAAAATCTTTCAAGTTGTCCTAGGTCTTTTAAAGAGTTTTTTGTACTACCTGTTTTTGTCCTATCTTTTGAGTACGGGCTGTTTAAAGCCTGGCACTCAAACATGACGTGATTTACTGTCTCATCGGCTTCCATGCATGCTCTGCACAGAGGACTATCTGTTACACCGATGTTGTGAAAGTGCTTATTCAATGAGCAATGACCAGTGATGATTCCTGTTATCGTTCTTAGGCTTCTCCTGTTTAGTCGAAGTAGTCGTCTTGTTAGTTTTTATCTATGTCCGGCATCGCTTCTTTAGACTGGCGGCATTCAGTTATTTCACGCCAGAGAGAGTTATGTTGTTCTTGTGTGCGTTGCCTCAACCAGGTGCGGTATTGGTTGAAGGGAATTGGTACTATTGGTTCTGGTCCTTCTATTATGTTGTCGGATCCTCTACGAGCTAGCTCATCAGCTGCATCGTTTCCTAGCGAATTGCTGTGTCCTTTTATCCACTGCAGTGTGACTTCGTTTGTTTCAGTGACTTTCTCTAATGTTCGGTGACATTGTAGGATTAGTCCGTTATTTATGGTGTTGCTCTTCAGTGCTTGCAATACCGCTTTGCTGTCTGAGAGTATCTTGATGTTTGTGGTGTTTACCTTTCTTTCCAGTATGGCTGTGGCGGCTAGCAGTATTCCGATGCATTCTGCTTGATATACTGTGTTGTATTGGCCTAGTGTTTTGTATGTTTTGATGTTGAGGTCAATTGAGAAGGCTCCTGCGCCTGTTCCATCTTTTGTCTTCGATCCATCTGTATATATCCGTAATTCATTGGATTTGGAGTAGTCTTTTTGTTCTTCATGTAGTAGAACTACGTATTGTTTGCTAAAGATGTATCTCTTCTTTATTTTGTCGCATGGTCCTTCTATCATAGGTTGATATTGGTAGGCTTCTGTTTTGATTGTTGTGTGCTTTATTCTACAGTCTTTGCGTAGCATTTTGCTTGTTTCAAGTCGTATGGCTGTTATTGCTGCCTCTTGTTGAATGTATAAGTGTAACGGTGGCAGGTTTAGCATTGCTTGGAGGGCTGCAGTTGGTGTTGTCTTCATGGCTGCTGTTATGGCTATGCAGGCTGCTCGTTGCATCTTTTCCAGAATTTTTGACAGGTGCTATGTACGGTTCTGGGCCACCATACTAGTGCTCCGCAAGAGATGATTGGTCTTATAATTGTGGTGTATAGCCAGTGTGTGATACGGGGATGAAGTCCCCAGTTTTTCCCTAGTATCTTTTTACATTGCCATAATGCAATGGTGGCTTTAGTTATCGTTCTGTCCACGTGTTTACTCCAGTTGAGTTTGCTATCTAGGATGACTCCTAGGTATTTTACTTCGTTCGATAGTTTGAGTGTTGTCCCGAAGAGTGTTGGCGGGTCGTTGAAATTTATTTTGGTTTTTCTTGTGAATAGGATCATATTCGTTTTGTTTGCGTTTACACTTAATTGTTGTTCTTTGCACCAGGTTTCTACGATTTTCAGTGCTTGGCTCATCTGATTCGATATTGTTTTCTCGTTTGGACCGTCGATTAGGATAGCTATGTCGTCTGCATATCCTATTGCATAGTATCCTTTGTTGTTCAGTCGTCGTATAAGTTCGTCTACTACCATATTCCACAAGAGTGGGGATAGCACTCCTCCTTGGGGGCATCCTCTCATGACTCTTGCTCTGGTGGCTTCGTTAAGGGCGACTTGGACGGCTCTTTGTCCTAGCATATTTCCGATCCAGCCACTGAGAGTATGATCGATATTATATCTCTCTAGTGCATTTTTTATGCTTTGGAATGCGGTTTTGTCGAAGGCTCCTTCAATATCTATTAGCACAGCTAGTGTCATCATTTTCTGGCTCATGGCTATTTCGATCTTTGCTACTACGTCGTGTAGTGCTGTTTTTGTCGATTTGCCTGTGGTATATGCGTGTTGGTATTTGTGAAGTGGCTTGGCTTTGAGCGGACCGTCTCTAATATGTCGGTCACATAGTCGTTCTAGTGTCTTCAGCATAAAGGATGACAGACTTATGGGTCTGAAGGATTTGGCTTGGGTGTAGTCTGTTTTTCCCGGTTTGGGTATAAATGTGGCTCTTACTTCTCTCCATTGTACGGGAATATATTGGTGGGCTAAACATGCCACAAAGATGCCCTGAAGCCATGGGATGACGCTGTTCTCAGCCCATTGCATGAAGGCAGGTATTATACCATCTAAGCCAGGGGATTTGTATGGTTCGAAGGTGTTTATGGCCCATTTAATGCGGTCTTTAGTAGTTATCTTGTTGGCTAATGTCCAGTCAGTTTGCGTGGGGTTTGTTTTAGGGTTTTCCCATTTGTTCTCGTTTGCTATGTTGCAGTTGGGAAAGTGTGTTTCTAGGAGTTCTGTGCATGTTTCCTGGTCTGACCTAGTGTAGGTACCGTCTCTTCTTTTGAGAGTGCCCAGAGTATTCCTGTCGTTTGTCGATAGTATTTTTCTTACCCTGTTGGCTTCATTGTTGGATTCGATTGTTTCTGTGAATTGTTTCCATGCTTTCCTGCTGCATGTTCTTGTGTCTTTTTTGTATTGGTTTCGTGCTTTTCTGAAAACTTCCCAGTCTGATTTTTGTCTTGAGTTTTTTGCTATGTTGAAGAATTTTCTTAGTTCTTCTTTTTGTCGGGCTAGTTTGGGGTTCCACCATTTGTTCCTTACTTCGTTGGATACCTGTTTTAGTGGACAGCTGATAGTGTATGAGTTAATTAAGGCATTTTTAAGGATACTTACATTTGTGTCTATTTGGTTAGTGTCTTCTTTCATTACCTTGCGCTCGTGACTTTGGAGTTCCTTTTCAACGAGGCTTTTGAAACTGGTTGTGTCAGTCCGCCGTGGATTCCGTCGAGGTTCCGGCGGTTTGATGTTGCAGTTTAGATTGAATCGTATCCACCTGTGATCAGAGCAAGTTAGTTCTTTTGATACTACCCAATCGGTTGTCATTGTGTAAGCTTGATTGGTGGCAAATGTGGCATCTATTCTAGTTTGACCCCGGGAAGTTACCCAGGTAGGCTCTGACCCTATGTTGAGTATATTAAGGTTAGTTGTGAGTAAGTAGAGTGAGAGAGACTCTCCTCTTTTGTTAGAATCGGGGGAACCCCACATGGGGTGATGGGCATTGGTGTCTGCGCCGAGTATGATTTCAAGGTTGTGTATGTCTGTGTGGTTTACCAGTTCAGTCATTTCTGTGGGCGGGCAGTTGTCGTTGTCCCCCGGCATGTAGACTGAGGCTAGTATGAGTGGGGAATAGATGGCAAAATAAAGGTTTTTGGTGATGGGTCTCCAACCGCATCGCCCAAAAATCCCTTAAAAGCCCCATTACCGTTAGTTGCCTCTTACGTACACCCACCGGCAGAAAGGGCTAGTGTTATTCTAAGCCGACACTACACACCTTAAAATACTATATAAATTAAATTCCAAAATTCAGTTAAGTGACTTGTTTACTCTTTGAATATATGTTAATACTGACTAAAGACTTAAGACATACAATATATCTAGGGAATATGTGTGCGTACCACACTACCACACTACACACCCACTTAACCAAACCTCACCTAATTATTTACCTATCTAAACTAAATCATAGTCGTTGTAAAATTTGAACCCTCAATACGTGGTTTATATAAATAGGCTGGAGAAGATTCAGAGAAAGTTCACACGCTACATCGGATTTAAAGGGTCTAGCAGGCTAACCTAAGAAGATTGGCCCCCGCAGGGGATGTGGTTGTAATTTGAGGTGCAGTAGTGGCAGGCCCTAAGAACACTATATGCGTAATATTAGCCTTTTAACTTCTTTTGTTTTAGACTTATTTACGAAAATGTCAAAAATCATGGTAATTTTTAAATTGCTACATTAGCTAAACCAAGTAAGCGAGAGTAACCAAATAAATTTAGAATTAAAGAGCATGAAATGGGGTTCATAATGCATATTTTTAAAGACATTCATATCCTTGAAATTGGATGAAAAAAAAAAGTTTTTTTTTCCGCTTATATTTTTTGCCACTTATCGCGGAGGCACAACTACCAAAAAAATTACTTAATAAGCCACAGCTGCTAACTACGTACCGAATTTAAAAAAAAATAAAAATCATGGTGCGTCATGTCTACGTCTACACCGACTACGAGCACCGATGTGAACGTCTCCATCTCCTTCCCCTTAAACTCCGTAGGACAGTGGCTGATGTTATTTTCTTTTTAAAAATAATTAGAGGTTACATAGATTGTCCGGAGCGGTTACAGATAGTAAACATCAATATCCCGACCAGACCATCTAGGAAATTTAAAACCCTCCACGTACCTGCATGCAGCACCAACTTCCGGGAAAACTTCTTTTCCATACGCACAAGTAATATAATTAACAGTCTTTGCAACTCAAACGAGGTCGATATATTTAGCAGTAGTTTTGAAACGGTTAAATCAATTTTTATACGCAATTTTGTATCTTCTTTGGCGCAGCGGTAGTAGCAGTTAACTATAGAGTATGTCTTACATGTTTTCTGTTTTCTGTACCTTTAGATTTATTTTATTTTTATAAAAGGTACATCCTATTATATGTTATGATTAATTACATAAAAAGAAACTATTGTTAGCATAATGATGACCTTGTGTTTTTTTATTATTATTAAGTTTTGTAACAGTGAAAATTGATAATTGGCTTTTAGTTTTACTTTTAAGTTGCTAATTAACTATAACTAGCTGTAAGTTTTCCGTAATTATAAAATAAATAAAATAAAATAACATCAATATCTAAGCTTTCAAAAAAAATCGCACTATGACATAAACTAATCTAAAACTATTCGAAGTTATGTTACGACTTAATTTGACCTCGTGGGCTATTGCTGCCGCAGTGATATGAGAATGCAGCTGACGGCTGGCGTTCATCGATTCATAAAACGTTATCACGTCAACAAATTAATCCAGAGGTTAAAAAAACGTTTACATAGTTACCATTGTAATAAATTTTACTACAACTCTGCACATTTTAATATACATACATACATGTATACTGCTGTGTAGTGTCGGCTTAGAATAGCACTACCCCATTTCTTCCGGTGGGTGTACGTAACGTAAAGGCGACTAACGGTATTGGGATTTTAAGGGATTTTTGGGCGATGCGGTTGGAGACCCATCATCAACAACCTTTATTTCACCATCTTTTCCCCACGCAACTTTCACAGGTGGCTGAGGAATGTCTCATTCCCTAGCTCTGGCTACCCCTTCAAGGGATTTATAGCCGTGAGTATATGTATGTATATGTACATACATACATACATATTCTCACGCCGTTAGTTCCCATTGGGGTAGGCAGAGACTATCGATCGCCACTTTGTGCGATCCTGGCAAACCTCTCTGGCTTCGTTTACATCCATCAATCTTTTCATACATGCTCTTTTATTCTTCATACTGCGGACGCCTGCCTTTTTGAGCACATTTTTTATTTGATCCAAATGTGCCCTCCGAGGTCGTCCTCTACTAACATTACCTTCCACATTGGCTCTATAGATCTCTTTCACCAATTTACTGTCATCCATCCTCTCTATGTGCCCAAACCATCTCAACATTCCTTTTTCTATCTTTCTTACAATATCATCTTTTACACCACACCTTTCACGAATCACATCTTTCCTCACACGATCACATAACCTTACATTACACACTTTTCTGAGGGATCTCATTTCTACTGCATTCACTCTACTTTCATGCTTCTTCTGCCACACCCAACATTCACTGCCATACATAAGCGTAGGAACAAGGACAGCATCATGCACAGCCATTCGGGCCTTTTCAGACACCGACTGACTAGACATTAGACTATCCAGTGCTCCATTTACCGCATTACCCTTTTTCACTCTTCTCTCGATATCCTCATCACACTTTCCATCCCTAGTAAACAAACTTCCCAAATATACAAACTCTTTCACTTGTTCCACTTTCTTACCATTAATCTCAATCACGCATTCGGTCATATTCTCCTCTCTCTCAAAACCATGGTTTTTGTTTTATCCACATTCACCCTCATTCCCTTTTTTTCAATATAATACATTTTAATATCTCCAAAAAACAGGTAAAAATAACACAAGATACAACCAAAGAAGTTCAGATCAACACTGTATACGATTTTCTATCAATTTTATCCAATAATGTTAACGAGAACATGAAACTAAGTGAGTGAATGTGTTAACATTATAAGTGAGTGTGTAAAAATTTTGAATAAGTGTGAGTGACTAGGTGTGTCGGCCTCACTCAGTGAGTAAATTGCGAGTGTATCTACGTTAGTGTGTTAACATAATAAGTGTGTCGTCTGTGGCGAGTGAGTGTGATGGTGGGATGGCGTGGCCCGCGTCCACCCCCGAGTCGGTGGAGCTGTCGCTGCGACCCACGGCGAGCGACGACGCGCTGCTGTCGCCGGCCGGGCCCACTGTGCCCACCGTCAGCCAGCGAGTGCAGTGTGAGTATTGGAAATTAAATTATTAAGAATTACTTATAAAAAAAATAGCGGATTTTTTAAAGTAAGCGAAGTTGTATTTTTATCTACTACTATTGATTCTATTCTATTATGTTGATGAATAGACACGATTTTGAATATTGGATTGAATCAGGCGTTACTTTGCGGAAATCCATAGCAATACTAATATTAATAAATTTCTTCGCTTAATTCCGCTAAATAATACCTGCAGTCTTCATGCAACATGCACTGTGCACCGCCCGCCCTTCCACTTACAAGAAATCGAAAAGCAGACAATGCACCACACACACACCCGCAAGCGAAAACCACAGGCAACCACAAACATGCGACGCGTTTCGACTCAACACGAGTCATTGACGAGCAGTTAGTAGACAGTTCGGCAGCTGACCACCGAGTGGCTGACTCGGTGGTCAGCTGCCGAACTGTCTACTATATTTACTACTGTATTTAGCGGAATTAAGCGAAGAAATTTATTAATATTAGTACGATTTTGAATGTCAACCTAGCTATACTGACTCTAATCTCAAAATGTTAAATAAAAATCGACAATCTCTAGGTCACTTTAGGTAGTAATCAGTTAAGGTAGAAACAATTTTTCTCGACAACAGCAGGACTCGAACCTGTATAACTCGAACTCGATAATTGATTGAACTAAACATTCTAATCACTTTTGGTAGTTATAAAGGAAAATGGTATAGAACTTTAGAATATAGAGAAGGGAAATTAAGGACCGTCAATAGTGGTAGCTTTCCCGCGACAACGCCCAACAAATACTTAATACTAATAAATAAAGAATAAATAAAGGAAAGAAAAATTTCGCTGCATGCGGGAATCGAACCCGCGACCTCGGGTATACGCCCCGACGCTCTGCCAATTGAGCCACCGTGTCAATGGCTGCCAGCGCGAAATTCTTCTATCCTTTATTTCTTTTACACGTTTAAGTAGTGTTTGCGTTTCCTACCTCCGAATTTCAACTAATTCGGAAGTAGGAAACGCAATCTATCTATACTTATAATAAATCTGTAGAGAGGTCAATTCTGTACATGAAATATATTTTCAAAATAACTATCAGGTGGTGATTAGGGATCGATACTGATGCCAAAAATGCAATCAGTAAAATTTTTGTCTGTCTGTCTGTCTGTCTGTCTGTCTGTCTGTCTGTCTGTCGGTTTGTATGTTCCTTATGGAAACAAAAACTACTCGACGGATTTTAACGAAACTTGGTACAATTATTTTTCATACTCCTGCGCAGGTTTTTGTATACTTTCCAGCAGAGTAGTAAAGGGGAATTTTGGGAAATTTTGGGAAAACGGGAGAAGTTACTCCATTTTTTAAGCTTCCGTCGCGTGTGCAGCCTTAATGGTTAAACTTACATAGAAATCATGTATGACCGAAATATTTTTCACAAAATTATCTAAAAAAAAATCCTCGACAGTTTATGTCTATCTTTTACGGTTGACTCACAATAACACGTGTAATTCCTGATAGCTTAGCAGTTCGGACCATTCTGATTATATTTGTTTACTCTTACGTTTGTAAACCTCTCACTCATCTCTTATTTAAAAAAGGTAACATTATTACCTATTCAATAAAAAAAGAATCATAGAAATCGGCAGACAAACACCGAAATTATACATAAAATAAGCCATCGCGCCCGCGACCAAAACCAAATCTTTACTAATTTAGATATAACATACTAGATGGCGCCAGTAGTTGCATCCTACATAACATAATGATTTATTTTTTAGATTGTTATAAATACTTCATAGCGTTTTATTCCAAAATTTGCTATTAAACGGAAATACTGAACCGTTCATTCAAAATCACCAAACTACACTGTTTAGGGAGTGCTATAAATTTAATAAATTGAAAACATTGCGCCGAATTTCACAATGCTTGAGCAGTGACTGAAGAAAGAAACCTCAGATATTAAAAAAAAAAAAACGCTACCCGTGCGAAGCTGGGACGATCCACTAGTAATAAATAAGTACCTGACTTTTTGTACAACATGCATGTACACTCAAGGCTATAAATCCTAAAAAGGGTTTCCGAGAATTTGTAACTCTTTAGCCATTATTGGAAGTTATGTAGGTCTCCAACCATATTTCCTAGTAATTAGTTAAAAGGCCTGAATATCCTAAGACGCCTCTTACCACACCCGCGGAAGAAAGTATTATTAGTTTTATTTAAGTATTATTATTAGTAGTGCCGGCTTAGAATGTCACTACCCCTTTCTACCCACGGGTATCGTAAGAGGCGACTAAGGGTATTGGGGCTTTTTATTGGATTTTTGGGCGATGCGGTTGGAGAGCCATCACCAACAACCTTTATTCTTACCATCTTTTCCCCACTCAACTTCCAAAAGTGGCTGAGGAATTTATAATTCCTTAGCTCTGGTTACCCCTTCTAGGGAAATATAGCCGTGATATGTATGTATGTATGTATGTATTTAGCTTATTACAGTTTAAATGACTATATGACAGATGAAACTGCTTGGTGTCACCAGGGCTCTATTCAGGATATTTCCAGACATACACCAATATTGTAATATGACTAAGAAAATATGTGTGTTGCTGAGTTTCTTACGGGTTCTTCTCGCAACAATACACCTTCCGAATCCGAAGTAGAGTCAGTAGAGTAAGATTTAACTTATACGTAAGTTTGTGACGTTCAAAAAATAGAGAACAATTCTTTTTATTTTGATTTTTTTTTTTTATCTTTATTGATTGTTATTAAACATATATAAACGTTTAAACGGTGTGGGAAAACATCGTTAAGAAACCCACGTGGCCGAGTTGTACTTAGCCATGTGACAGTGTATTCGTACAAAACGGCGATAGGCCTGCCCTCTATCACGTGAGTACACTGTCTAAGCAAAACGTGGGTACCTACTTTGGACACTAGGTGGCGCTGTCACGTTGAACATAAGTATCGTTACCTCTGCTAACCCCTTCGGGGATAAACGGCGTGGACGTTTATGTTTATGTTATTGTTATTACAAGTGTATTCTAACGCCCGATTTCTGGATTGAGTATTCAAGCTGAGAACTACTTAAGTATCGTTTTGTCTCATTCAGTTGTTAAGATTTCAATGCGACAGAACGATACTTAAGTTGTTCTCAACTGGAATACTCAATTCAGAAATAGAAAGAAAGAAAAGTTATTTATTTGCTATTGAAGGCACAAAAATTAACAATATACACACAACAAGTAATACATACATACATACATACATATTCTCACGCCGTTAGTTCCCATTGGGGTAGGCAGAGACTATCGATCGCCACTTTGTACGATCCTGGCAAACCTCTCTGGCTTCGTTTACATCCATCAATCTTTTCATACATGCTCTTTTATTCTTCATACTGCGGACACCTGCCTTTTTGAGCACATGTTCTATTTGATCCAAATGTGTCCTCCGAGGTCGTCCTCTACTAACATTACCTTCCACATTGGCTCTATATATCTCTTTCACCAATTTACTGTCATCCATCCTCTCTATGTGCCCAAACCATCTCAACATTCCTTTTTCTATCTTTCTTACAATATCATCTTTTACACCACACCTTTCACGAATCACATCATTCCTCACACGATCACATAACCTTACATTACACACTTTTCTGAGGGATCTCATTTCTACTGCATTCACTCTACTTTCATGCTTCTTCTGCCACACCCAACATTCACTGCCATACATAAGCGTAGGAACGAGGACAGCATCATGCACAGCCATTCGGGCCTTTTCAGACACCGACTGACTAGACATTAGACTATCCAGTGCTCCATTTACCGCATTACCCTTTTTCACTCTTCTCTCGATATCTTCATCACACTTTCCATCCCTAGTAAACAAACTTCCCAAATATACAAACTCTTTCACTTGTTCCACTTTCTTACCATTAATCTCAATCACGCATTCGGTCATATTCACCTCTCTCTCAAAAACCATAGTTTTTGTTTTATCCACATTCACCCTCATTCCCTTTTTTTCAAAAGACGCACATGCAATATTCATCATCTCTTGCAGCTCTTCCACCGATGATGCAAGTAGCACTTGATCGTCGGCATATAAGAGTAGGGATGTTCGATCCGGGTGTGTTGTATCGATATTCTGGATCGGAATGGATCGCAATCTACTGTATCGATCCATGAATCGATCCAGTTGGTCTGATACGATTTTTTGGATCGATCCAGTATCGAATTAAATATTTACAGAAATTAAAAAAAAGGCATTTAATTAGGTATTGAAAATTTAATTTTATTCAAAAGAAAACGTGCATGAATTTGTTGTTTTAAATTTGCCAATATTTCAACTTTAAAGTTCGCAAAAACAGTAATTTAGATAACCGCTCAGGATCTAAGCGATTTCGGCTTTCATTTAGGGTATGATTGGCCAGCGAGAAAAGACGTTCGGAGGGCACAGACGTTCCTACAACGGATAAGTAACGAAGGGCTATGTCGCTCAATGTCCCCCAAACAACTTTTCTCACTGACCAGTACCTTATTGGATCGGATTTTCTGTCCAACAAGGGTTCGGACAAATATTGCTTTAAAAATGTGTCGAGGCCTTCTTGTTGTGGTCTGCTTGCGCATTCTTGAGCCACCATTTGGGTATGAAATTGCCAAATGTCGTTGCACTTGTCGCTAATGTTCTCAGGAACAATGACATCACGACCTGTTGTCGTAGAAGTAGTAGATTCAATTTCTGATTTAAGCATGTCAGAAATCTCATTTAAAGCTTTCGCACATGACTGCCCATCAGTAAAACATATTTTTTTAAATCTAGGATCTAAAATAGTACTCACGGCCAATATATGAACCTTCTCAATATGTTGGAAACGCTTTTTTACTTCTGTTAATATTTTAACCTGAAATTCTGAACCTAAGTCACTTGTTTCAACAGTATTGACAGATTCTATTGCTTTTGTCATGTAATAAATTATCGGAATGATTATACTACATGTTGCATAGTTTTGTCCCGATATTTCTTTGGTTACATTTTCGACAGGACGTAAAATACTTATAATGCCCTTTATGATTGCCATTTCGACACTAGTAAGCATTGATGGGGCTCTTGGGTTCTGTAATAAAATTGTGCTTACAAGGTCACTCAGCTGAATAAACCTTTCCAACATATAAAAAGTTGAATTCCACCGTGTGGATACGTCTTGAATCAGTTTTTGAATGCCTGAATCATTGTCTTTTTGTAGCTTCCTCAGTTCATCACTGGCATGTACACTTTGTTTAAAGTAAGTGACAATATTTTTGACTTTCGTTACGAGGGCCTCGAATCCAGCAGTGTCATTAATAGCTTTTTCCACGACCAGATTGAGCGTATGTGCAAAACAAGGTAAATGTTTCTTTTTTCCAACAAAATCATGGACAGCTTTGACTATGTTCGCACCATTGTCCGTTACAATTGCCATTATTTTGTCTTCTTGGATGTTCCATTCTAAGCATGTGTTCCGTATATTATCTGCTAAATAATCCGAAGTATGTCTTTCTTCCAGTTCTTTTACGCCAATCATAATTGAAATTAACTCATCATTTTCAAGATAATGACAAGTTAATCCCAAATAACTTCGTGTGTTCATTGTATCAGTCCATACATCGGAAGTCAAGCATACACTTTTTGTTCCTCTTAATTTGATTTTAATTGTATGAGCCACGCAATCGTATTTTTCATCCATTAATTTAGTAATTGATTTTCTTCCTGGCATTGAATAATGTGGACATATCGTTTTCATCAAGTACTGAAGTCCATTTTTATCCGTACTGTTAAGTGGTAAATTATCAACAGCAATAAAATATAACAGAGCATTGGTGATTTTACCTTCATTAAAGCCGCCTGTTTTAAACGATTGCATATTCGAAACAAAGTTATCTATCTGAGGTTGTCGAACTCTTGTAGCAGTTACTGGACGTTTCGGAGTCGAGTGTGCAAAAGATGTTGACGGCTCAGTTTCATTTTCGTATGTAGAATCTTGACTAATTGTTGCTTCTTTTTCTACAGAGATATTTCCACGACTTTGATCCGTATTTTGCGCCTAAAAATATAAATATCATAAATATTTACCAATTTTTTTAAATAATTATTAACATTAGGTACTAGGTATATTTTTTATTTTTTATTTTATTTATTATTGTTTTAATATAAAATTATACTGTGTTGTATTATATCATAAGTATATGTATATGACGACCTGTTTGGCCAAGAGGTTACAACACCCACCTGCTGTAGCTGCTGCGCCATAGGTCGCGGGTTCGATTCCCGCTAGGGGCAAGCATGCGTGTGATGAACACAAAATGTTTGTACCTGAGTCGTGGATGCCTTTATTTGTATTTATGTATGTATATCTGTTGACCTAGTTCCCATAGTACAGGGTATCCTAGTTTGGGGCTAGGCACTCGTGTGACAAGTCCCAGATATTTATTTATTTATTATGTAAATTAATATAGTTACCTATAATAATTTATTATTATGTAGGTAAAATAAAACAGTCAATTCCTGGATTCAACAGAATGTAGATATTACTTAAAACTCGTCACTCACTTCCCTTCCCTAAACTTAAATCCTTAACATAAAAATTATTAAATACATATATTTATTTATTTATTTATTTATTTAATTGAAGAACATAAAACAGAATACAATCAATATTACACAAACATAATAGAACATAGAAAATAGGGCTAGATCATATTCCTAGGTATATGTCCCTAGCATACACACAATATAATTATGATTATTTTGGAAAATTTTACACAATTAATATTATCGTTAAGTGAAAAACAGAAAAATGATTACAATAAATTTACTAGTTAATATAGAATTAAACATTGCTGGGTATATCATTCTGAGACTTAATTCTGTTGTAAAGCCTGAAACCAGTACGGAAAATTGAAAACCGCGAATTAAAAATGTCAAAGTAAGACACCACTTTATCACTTTCTAATACACTACCATCTCTTAACATATTATGTACGTCATGGTCAATGTCATTGTATAATCGACACATTCTTATAATGGGATTATAATAAGATGTATTGTTTTTATATGTTTGCAATGTAAAAGTGGCAACTGTCCGACGAGGGTTACGTATTGTGTTAAATTTAATAAGCGACAATAATTTTGGACAATCTAGCTGATTATGTATAATTTTATGAAGGTATGTAAGATCCTGGAATTGCCTACGCATTTGAAGTGAGGTCACATTAAATTTCTTACACCTTTCTATATAACTAGTTAGTTTTCTACCAAAGCCCAATCTATACGCTAATATTTTTAAAAACCGACGTTGCACTCTTTCTATGTTTTCAATATGTATAGAGTAAAAAGGAGACCATACAACCGAACCGTATTCCAAAATACTTCGCACTAAACTGTAGTATAACAGTAGATATGATTTGTGATTTTTAAAGTCTTTGGTATTTCTAAGTATGAACCCTAACATTTGATTTCCTTTGGTAATTATGTAATTATAGTGTGGTAGAAAAGATAGTTTTTCATCAAATATAATTCCAAGATCTTTTACAACTTCGTATCTCTGTACAATCGAATTATCAATTTCATAATCATGAACTATTTTATTATATTTTCTAGTAAATGTTACAGTTGCACATTTTATAACATTGATATGCATTTTATTCAAATGGCACCATTCACTAACTTTGATTAGGTCTTCTTGCAACATATAGCAGTCATCAATGCAGTTTATTGTTGTAAATATTTTAAGGTCATCGGCATAAAGCAGAGATTCACATGACAGGTTTTCTACTAAATCATTTATAAATATGACAAACAACAGAGGGCCCAAATGTGATCCCTGTGGTACTCCTGAATGGATCATTTCTGGCGTAGATACAAATCCCTTGATGGCAACCAATTGACTACGGTTAGATAAATAAGATTTAATCCATCGTAAAAGATCACCATGTACCCCATAGGACGATAGTTTCTGAGTTAGTATAAAATGAACCACCTTATCGAATGCTTTTGAAAAGTCTGTGTAAATAGTGTCCACTTGCAACCCAGTTGCAAAAGCGTTACAGATATAATTTTTAAAGACCAAAAGATTGCTTACTGTAGATCTATGTTTAACAAAACCATGCTGATTTTCGTGTATAAAAGGCATTATATAAGTATATAATTGATCATAAACCAAGCTTTCAAATACTTTTGCTATACAAGATAATATGCTTACTGGTCTATAGTTGCTGCACTCAGATTTATCACCAGATTTATGTATGGGAATAATAAAAGCACTTTTCCATATTTTGGGGAAGTAACCAAGACTTAAACTCTTGATGAGTAAGGTATGCAGTGGATTACTCAATTCATTGACACAAGATTTCCAGAAAATAGCTGGTATACCATCAGGACCTGCTGTTTTATTTACTTCCAGACATTTAATTTTTTTTATCAAATCTTCTTCAGTGATAACAATTTTAGAAAAAATATTATTGGTACGGGAGTCAGCTCTGAATTTATCAGAATTGTCATTAACATATACAGATGCGAAATATTTAGAGAATATGTTAGCAATGCCTTGACCGTCTGTAGCTCTCATCCCTCCATTTTGAATGTTATTTGGAATAGAAGAGTAACCCTTTTTATTCTGCACATAACTCCAAAAGCTTTTAACACCATTGTCTAGTGATTCTTCAATCGAGGAGATAAAAGATTTATAACATATAGAAGTTGTGTAAATACTTAAAGAAGGTACTTACGATTTCTGAAGAATGACACTCAATTTCCGTGTTTTTATGGTGTCTTTTTAAATGCTTAGTTAAATTTGTTGTATTTCCTTTCGTTTTAACATCGCGGTGACATAGTTTGCACTTTCCTCCATTATCCGTTTTTATAAAAAAAGTCCACACATTCGATTTTTTTAATGGCGCCATAGAAAACACAATTTGTAAGTTGCTTGATAAAGATAAGTTGTTCGTATCGTAGTCCAAGAGAACAAAATGAACTAAGACCAAACTAAACAATGTTATAAATCATCTTAATAAAATGATATGGCGGAATTGGAGGTAGGTAGGTAGGTACATTGAAATAATAGTATTAAAGGTAAACAACTCCATCGAAATCTACCGCCAAAGAAATCTTTGTATAACATAATGAAGAAATATGAATCTGTCTGTACTGTAAATACCTATTAGTATAGTATTACGAAG
Source organism: Bedellia somnulentella (assembly GCA_963576735.1). Taxonomy (NCBI): domain Eukaryota; kingdom Metazoa; phylum Arthropoda; class Insecta; order Lepidoptera; family Bedelliidae; genus Bedellia; species Bedellia somnulentella. The sequence continues at coordinate 909,100 of OY755171.1, forward strand.
AAACATTTTGCATTAATATTCTCTTTGTTTATTAACTGGGTACCTATCTACCTAACCATACAGCCCACAATGTATAAACAAATATCCAAGCTTTCGAAGGAAAACGATGTACATTGAAGATCACAGAAAAGCCAAAATCATTTTGTCAACGGTTGACAAAATGATTTTGGCTTTTCTGTGATTTTTTTCGATCCGATCCACCGCGCATGTGTATCGATCCGCCCAAGTATCGTATAGCATCGTATCGATACAAAAATCGAATGGATCGTATCCCGTTGTATCGATCCATGCAAGTATCGGATCGGATCGAACACCCCTATATAAGAGGCATTTAATGATGAATCCACCCATTCTCAATCCATAATCACTTTCACGCAACTCTGTTAAACAGTCATCCATGAACAAATTGAAGAGCCACGGGGAAGCTACACAACCCTGTCGGACACCCCGAGAGATCCCGAACCAGTCAGTATTTTCCCCGTTTACTCTCACACATGCACTGGAATCCTCATAGAGTGATACCAGTGCACGTATAAGTCGACTCCCCAAACCGAACTTGGATAACACCTCCCATAAACACTTTCTTACCACCCTATCATACGCCTTCTCTAAATCAATGAAGGAGCAATACACCTTTCGGTTCTTAGCTAAGAACTTTTCGGTGATGCTCCTTAAAGAGAAGATTTGGTCCATACATCCCATTCCCTTTCTAAATCCTGCTTGCACATCCCAAATTTTATCTTCCGTTTCATTCATCACTCTTTCAATCAAAACCTTTGCATACAATTTACCGACAATGCTGAGTAGGCTAATTCCACGGTAGTTTCTAGCCTCCTGGTGTGACCCCTTTCCTTTATATAAAGGCACAATTACCGCTTTGCACCAGTCTTGTGGCACTTTGCCACTCGACCAGCATTTTTGGAAAAGGAAGTACAACCAGGAAGCCACCACCCCTTTACCAGCCCTCAGCATTTCAGTGTTTATCCTGTCATACCCTGCCGCTTTCCCTAGATTCATACTTTTCATTGCTTTCATTATTTCTTCCATACTGATCTCACTGTCACTAAAGTCACCCATAACGTCGTTCCAATCAACATTACTGCCGATTGGCGAAGAAATGGATGTATCCTCTTTTTCAAAGAGTCCCTCAAAATAGTTCTTCCATACTCGTCTTATGCTACTTTCATCCGTCGCCAATTCACCCTGTTCATCTCTCACAACATTCACTCTCGTGTTTTGGGAAACTCCCTTTTCTTTCCGGATATATTTCCAGAACAACTTTTGGTTATTTCGGAAATTATCGGAGAGTTTCCTCTCACACCATTCTATCAGATCACGCTTTTTCTTTTCTATTTTCTTCTTAACCTCATTCTTAACTCTCTTATATTCATCTTCACTATTCTTCACTACATCATCTGTTACTCTCGCATCCATTCGTTTACTAGCTTTAATCGCTAGTAAATCTAACCAAGCTTTCTTCTTATCTCCAACTGCCTCTTTCACATCTTTATCCCACCAACTTGTTGGTGGTCTATTTGTTCTTTTACTCAATCCACATACTTCCGTCGCACATTCAACCATTGACGATTTGAGCACATCCCATACTTCTTCTATTTCCAATTCATCCTTCATCTCCACGCAACTTAGCCTGTCGTCCAATTTCTTCATATATTCATCTCTAATATTTTCATCCTCTTCCAATTTCTCCACTTTTATTCTCGCAAAATCCGTTGTTGACACTTTAGGCCTGTGACGCCAACGCGTGCACAGACCCCTAAATCGTGATATAACGAGAAAGTGATCTGTGCCAACGTTAATGCCCCTATGGACTCTGGTGTCAACAACCTTTGCTCTTAGCCTTTCACCCACTACCACAAAATCTATCATACTTCTCTCGCTTCCCCTCTGTCTAGTATACATATGGATATCTTTGTGTTCAAACAACGTGTTCGTAACACAAAGATTCCTCTCCAAACATACATCAATCACTTTCTCACCATTCTCGTTCACTCTTTTATCACCAAACTTTCCTAAAACTCTTTCACAACCGTTGCGTGACACACCAACCCAACCATTAAAATCTCCTAACATAACAATTTTCTCATTTTCATCACACCCATTCGCAACATCGTCTAACAGATTCCAAAACTCCTCCCTCTCGGATAGTGATCTAGACATGTTCGGAGCATACACGCAAATTATGCGCATCCGGACAAGCCCTAACTTCACCTTTATCCATAGGAGCCTTGGACTCACACACGCATAATCTTTCATGCACTTAGCCATCCTTTCAGATATCAGAAGTCCCACGCCTTGGCAAGCTCTGTCACTCTCGGCAACTCCTGACCAGATAGCTGTAAATGGGCCAAGTTGTGAAACCTCTTTTCCCTTGCGCTTCGTTTCATTTACACAAAGAAAATCTAGTTTTCTTTCTTCCATAATCAAACATACTTCATCTAATTTTTCATGCATCCCTCCACACACATTCATCGTACTAAAGCGGGTCTCTTTAGCCCACTTTTCGCCCCGTGAGGAACCACGGCGTGATGAGTGGCGAGCCACATCGCCGCCACCGCGTTTAATTGTTTGTAAACACATTTGGTTCCCACGGAAAGCAAGGGAAATATACTGTCCGCCTAGCCAGAGCCCCGCTTGACTAGGTAAGGTTATTTAGTACCCGGAGTTCACCAGGCTCCGGGACGGCGGCACGCTAACGACCAGGCTCACCCCTGGCCACGCATCCCTCGGCACGGCAGACCTTGGATTGGTGTGGGGGCTAAGATGAAAAAGCCCTTTTCCCTTAGTCGACTTCTACGACACCCACGGGAAGAGATGGGGTAGTGCTATTCTATGCCGACACTACACAGCAGACAGACACAACAACAAGTAATAATACAAAGAAAGAGATAAAGCTGTATAGATAACCAATTTTTTTTTATTAATAACATCAATAGCAAAAAATCAAAAAAAGATATCATTTAACTAAAGACAAGAAAATAAAAAAATAAAAAAAACCGGCCAAGTGCGAGTCGGATCGCGCACTAAGGGTTCCGTACTATCATATATATAGAAAATCCCGTATGTGTGAAAATCATGGGAGCCAAATTAGGTAAGTAATTTGATTTATGACGTTTAAAAATAGAACTACGGGCTAGATCTCATTCAAACCAATTTTCGTTAGTAGTTTGTATAGTAATACACATCATATATTTTTTTCAGTATTATCATGCCCATATTTTAGAAGTTACGGGGGGGGGGACACACATTTTAGCACTTTGAAAAAGTCTCTCGCGCAAACTATTCAGTTTTGAAAAAAATGATATAAGAAACCTCAACATCATTTTCAAATACCTTTTGATAGATACCCCACACGTATAGGTTTAATGAAAAAAAAAATTTTGAGTTTCAGTTCTATGTATGGGGAACCCTAAAAATTTTGGTTTTTTTTTCAGATTTTATTTTAAAATCTTAATGCGGTTTACAGAATACATCTACGCACCAATTTCCAATAATGTAGTTCTTATAGTTTCGGAATAAACTGGCTGTGACATACGGACGGACGGACGGACGGACGGACAGACAGACAGACATGACGAATCTATAAGGGTCCCGTTTTTGCCATTTGGCTACGGAACCCTAAAAAGAACCATAAACAGAAACACATTAGTAAAAAACAAAACAAATAACAAAAGTAATAATATTAAAATTTTGCTAATTTTGAAATTGGTCGTTAGTCTACCCAGTTTAAAAACTTACGATAAATATGGAAATCTACAGATTTGCCCAGTTATATAAAAAAACTTCAATGTCTTGACCGTTATCTTGGAAGAACTGAACTTTTAAGATGTCTCTAAAGTTGTAAAAGTGGAATTCCGATTAAAGCCTTGTTATTAAGCCTAGGCCAATCAGTCCCCACTTAACAGATTTATATAACCTTAGGCTTGCCAATTAAAAACTTCGTAAATTAGCGTAACTTATATAATGTAACAACCTTTAACAACGAAAAAAAACACCAATTTATCGCACCAAAAACAGTATTGGAATAAAAATTCAATCATTTTCAATATCAAGTAAAAATATAATGATAGGAACGTTCCATTATATAAATTAATTTCTTGATTGAACTTAATGCGTACGTTTGTTTCTAAAATTATATAATTTGTTATGACTAAGTTAAACAAGAAAAAAAATATATGTGAAAACGACTGAAAAAAAATATTCCAAAGTTACATTTTAGTTCATGATTTATGTCCAAAAAGTAGTTGTTTATTTCTACATTTAAAAATGACGAAGGACGATTATCACCTAGACAGAAAAACCCCAGACTTGACGGCTATCAGCTTAGCCGTCACAGGTTAATGAGAATTAGGCAACCGGCGACGTCACGGCATCGACATCAAGATCATTGTATAAGTGGTATAATCCCCTTCGCCTTGTATTGCTACGGCTTCGTCCTCATCCAGTGTCCGTACCGGCGGCGAACCGATACCATGTTGGTCCAAATATTGATATTCATGTACATTGCGACCTGCCTCTTCTTTTACATAGCCCATGTGATAGATTATTACTATACGGTGCTGTAGTGTGTGTTATGTGGAGTTTCCTGGTTTCAGCGCGCCGCGGCTGCTTTCAATTACTAGGTAGGTTTGGACTTTCTGCATAGTTTTGCATTTCTGTCAAAACTTGCTGTAGCGAATACACATAATCAAATATACAGTGGTGCCGTTGTACTCCGCATACTCCGCAGCCAAATGTGGCTTCCCCTTATTGGGATTTATGGCCGTGAGTATATGTATGTATGTACTGTATTATCTTACATTCTCAATAAAACATCTTATGTGACACTCAAACTTGCTACGAATATCTCCGCTTTGTTAAGATATTTATAGGGAATTCTTTTCATCTAATCCTCTAAAACTTTCTACGTAAATTGTATCCGGGATAGCCTTATTTTTCTCGTCACACCAGCAAATTATTATAGACTATGTCGGACCAGTTTTGTTGCTGCTGTAAATCATGATTTATAAAAGTTATAATTTATAACCGAGCGGCAGCGATAAGACAGGGATTTTACATAATGTAAATTTAGATAGTAATTTGCCGTGTAGTGTCGGTTTAGAATAGCACTACCCCATTTCTTGCGGTGGGTGTACGTAAGAGGCGACTAACGGTATTGGGGCTTTTAAGGGATTTTTGGGCGATGTGGTTTGGAGACCCATCACCAACAACCTTTATTTCACTATCTTTTCCCGACGCAACTTCCAAAAGTGGCTGAGGAACTTCAAGTTCCTTAGCTCTGGCTACCCCTTCTAGGGATTTATAGCCGTGAGTATATCGTCTGCTTACTGGTAAAATGTAGTAAATACATATTTTGTTAAACGGAGATAAAGGGTTTTCAAAGTTTAAGTATTTTTTTTACTAACATCTAAATAAGATTTTGCAGAAATTTATTTGATAAATTATTGGAAATTTAACGTTCTTATTTGCGGTAGCATATTAAAGGCCATTTTCTTATAAATATTGTAGAAAAAAAATATTATTTTTAGCATGGGTGTGCACTTATCATATTTGACCTGTAATTGAGAAATGACCTGTAATTAACAGTCCTATCATTTATTGTGTTTTTAGGGTTCCGTAGCCAAATGGCAAAAACGGGACCCTTATAGATTCGTCATGTCTGTCTGTCTGTCCGTCCGTCCGTCCGTCCGTCCGTATGTCACAGCCAGTTTATTCCGAAACTATAAGAACTACATTATTGGAAATTGGTGCGTAGATGTATTCTGTAAACCGCATTAAGATTTTAAAATAAAATCTGAAAAAAAACCAAAATTTTTAGGGTTCCCCATACATAGAACTGAAACTCAAAATTTTTTTTTTCATCAAACCTATACGTGTGGGGTATCTATCAAAAGGTATTTGAAAATGTTGTTGAGGTTTCTTATATCATTTTTTTCAAAACTGAATAGTTTGCGCGAGAGACTTTTTCAAAGTGCTAAAATGTGTGTCCCCCCCCCGTAACTTCTAAAATATGGGCATGATAATACTGAAAAAAATATATGATGTGTATTACTATACAAACTACTAACGAAAATTGGTTTGAATGAGATCTAGCCCGTAGTTCTATTTTTAAACGTCATAAATCAAATTACTTACCTAATTTGGCTCCCATGATTTTCACACAAACGGGATTTTCTATATATATGATAGTACGGAACCCTTAGTGCGCGATCCGACTCGCACTTGGCCGGTTTTTCCAGTAGAAAGAGCGTCAAAAATTACATATAAATGCATTATTAACTATTTTTTTGTAAAAAACGCATTTACTACATTTTACCAGTAAGCAGACGATATGTATGTATGTATGTATGTAAATTAGCAATAAGACAGGGATTTTACATAATGTAAATTTAGATATTTTTCTATACTGTCATCGAATTCTGATCGCGAACCTATAGCAAGTTTTCAGCTAATTTATGGTTGTTAATGAGTTAAGGGTTTTAAAATGCAATAGATCAGCTACGGAGTTTAGGAAACTACTATAGTCGGTAGTGTTTGGTGAGTAAATGTTTCAACATACATACATACATATACTCACGGCTATAAATCCCTTGAAGGGGTAGCCAGAGCTAAGGAATTAGAAATTCCTCAGCCACTTTTGGAAAGTTGAATGGGGAAAAGATGGTAAAAGAAAGGTTGTTGGTGATGGGTCTCCAACCGCATCGCCCAAAAATCCCTTAAAAGCCCCCAATACCGTTAGTCGCCTCTTACGTACACCCACCGGAAAAATGGGGTAGTGCTATCCTAAGCCGACTCTACACAGCAAAGCCGACACTACACAGCAACTACTAAATACTATACGATACTAAATATTAGAATGGAAACCAACTCTCACACATTTTTGTTATTCCCGTATAGAGTTGCGATCGATAGTGTTAAAGTCTAACCCAATATGAACAAATGGCGTGAGTATATGTATGCTGCTCATTATAAGTTAATTCGTGTTTATGATCTCGTTTGTATGGTTTTGAATGTTCTTTACTTCAGAAGACACAAGATCCCCGATGAGAAAAGCATGTTCTTTTTAAACGATTGAGAATAGAATTTCTTTTTGATATACCCAGCTTAAACTCGAATGTTCCGTCGTAAAAAAACAAAAAAGTACTGTACTCACGTGATAGAAAGCAGGCCAATCGCCGTTTTGTATAAATACACTGTCACATGACTAAGTACTTTAACTACCCTTGTAGGCTGTTTGTCGTTTCAAGAGTTATATTTTGTTTACTTATTCCGGATTTCAACAATAAGATCTGAAATATTTTAACAATAATGATAAATACATATAATCATGGCTATAAAGGCCTAAAAGGGGTAGTAGAGCTTCAGAGTTAGACATTCCTCAGCTACTTTTGGAAGTCGAGTGGCGAAAGGAAAAGAAAAATTGTTGTTGGTAGGTTTCCAACCGTATCGCCCAAAAATCACATAAAAGCCTGGATACCCTTAGTTGCGTCTAACGAACACCCACGGGAAGAAATTTTTAGTGCTATTCAAAGTCAACACTACACATCACATTTTCATCTATACTTATAATAAATCTGTAGAGAGGTCAATTCTGTACATTAAATATATTTACAAAATAACAATCAGGGGGTGATTAGTGATCGATACCGATGCCAAAAATATAATCAGTATAATATTTGTCTGTCTGTCTTTCTGTCTGTCTGTCTGTCTGTTGGTTTGTATGTTCCTTATGGAAATAAAAACTACTCAACGGATTTTGACGAAACTTGGCACAATTATTCTTCATACTCCTGGGCAGGTTATAGTATACTTAATTTTGGGAAAACGGGAAAAGTTACTCCATTTTTTAAGGTTCCGTCGCGTGTGCAGCCCTAATGGTTAAAGTTACATAGAAATCATGTGTGATGGAAATATTCCACATTAAATTGTCATTAAAATATCGCTGAACAGCATAAGTCTATCTTTTATGGTTGACTCACAATAACACACGTAACTGCTAATAGCTTAGCAGTTCGGAGCATTCTGACAATATTTGTTTACTGTTATGTTTATAATACTTTCGTTTATCTCTAATTTCAAATATTTTATATTATTACATCTATACTTATAATAAATCTGTAGAGAGGTCAATTCTGTACATGAAATATATTTACAAAACAACTATCAGGTGGTGATTAGGGATCGATACTGATGCCAAAAATGCAATCAGTAAAATTTTTGTCTGTCTGTCTGTCTGTCTGTCTGTCTGTCTGTCTGTCTGTCTGTCGGTTTGTATGTTCCTTATGGAAACAAAAACTACTCGACGGATTTTCACGCAACTTGGTACAATTATTCTTCATACTCCTGCGCAGGTTTTTGTATACTTTCCAGCAGAGTAGTAAAGGGGAATTTTGGGAAATTATGGGAAAACGGGAGAAGTTACTCCATTTTTTAAGCTTCCGTCGCGTGTGCAGCCTTAATGGTTAAACTTACATAGAAATCATGTATGACGGAAATCATCTTCATAAAATTATCTAAAAAAAACTACAACAGTTTATGTCTATATTTTACGGTTGACTCACAATAACACGTGTAATTCCTGATAGCTTAGCAGTTCGGACCATTCTGATTATATTTGTTTACTCTTACGTTTGTAAACCTCTCACTCATCCCTTATTTAAAAAAGGTAACATTATTACCTATTCAATAAAAAAAGAATCATAGAAATCGGTAGACAAACACCGAAATTATACATAAAATAAGCCATCGCGCCCGTAACCAAAACCAAATCGTTACTAATTTACATATAACATACTAGATGGCGCCAGTAGTTGCATCCTATATAACGTAATGATTTATTTTTTAGATTGTTATAAATACTTCATAGCGTTTTATTCCAAAATTTATAAACTACTAAACCGAAATACTGAACCGTTCATTAAAGCGCATTCAAAATCACCAAACTACACTGTTTAGGGAGTGCTATAAATTTAATAAATTGAAAACATTGCGCTGAATTTCACAATGCTTGAGTAGTGACTGAAGAAAGAAACCTCAGATATTTAAAAAAACAACGCTACCCGTGCGAAGCTGGGACGATCCACTAGTATTAAATAAAAAAAGAGCATGTATGAAAAGATTGATGGATGTAGACGAAGCAAGAGAGGTTTGCCAGGATCGTACGAAGTGGCGATCGATAGTCTCTGCCTACCCCAATGGGAATTAACGGCGTGAGTATATGTATGTATGTATGTAAATAAAAAAAGGATCATAGAAATCGGTATGGAAACACCAAACTTATACATGAAATAAGCCAGCGCGCCGTCGTCACACGTGAATACTGAATCATGATATAAGGATTATTTTGTGTAGCAGTTGCGCGGACAAAAGATAGCCGGGAGTGTGTGTGTGTATGTGTGATGTATACAAAGTTTGTAACTCTGGCTTATTTTCGGAGATACTGAACCGTTCATAAAAGCGCTTTCATAATCTCAAAGCTACACTATTCAGAAGAGCAAGCACGAGCCGTGTTTAAACTAGTTATCGCGTGGGATAAAGCAGCCATCGCTTACGCACTTACTTAGTATCGTAAAATAACGAACTCACCTCACTTGTATGTGGGGATAATTTTTGACAAGTTTCCGAGTTCAAAATTCTGTATTTTAGGAGTTGTTTTACAAGTTTCCTAAAACCTATCAGGTAAGATGTAAATTCACATGCTGTTTGACGGATTTCCATCAACTTACAAGTTTCCTAGGAAACTTATAAGATATCGAGTTTGACGATTTTCCTGCGACATATACATATCTGAGAAAGCTGGAAAATGCAATTACCGCTGTGTAATCATATGTGGCTTCGCGATGCTGTAAATAGTACGTTGATTAAAGTTTCTCTTTTGCATTTGAAATAAATTATATCATCTAGATTTCCCATAAGTATGATATAACGGATATAAGCATTAGTGTGACTTGTACTTTACCTTATAATTGGTCCACTGAAGAGGTATAAATGGGATCACCTCTCTTCACTGACTGTGACTTCACTGAGGTTTAGAATAGCACTACTCCATTTATTCCCTTGGATTTTAAGTGATTTTAGTGCAATGTCGTTGAGCTGTGTAGTGTCGGCTTAGAATAGCACTACCCCATTTCTTCCGGTGGGTGTACGTAAGAGGCGACTAACGGTATTGGGGCTATTAAGGGATTTTTGGGCGATGCGGTTGGAGACCCATCACCAACAACCTTTATTTTTACCATCTTTTCCCCACTATCATTTCCAAAAGTGGCTGAGGAATTTCTAATTCCTTAGCTCTGGCTACCCCTTCTAGGGATTTACAGCCGTGAGTATATGTATGTATGTATGTATGTCGTATTTATGTATGTGGGATTTGGCTGTTGAGAGCGTGGTTTGTGTTTACTCATATGACTGATACAGCCGATCTTGCAACAAAATGTTTTATGACATTTGCAGATAGTCAGTAACTCTCCAATACAGTTTTAATTGACAGCCGCAGGTGGTCGGGCCTTGAGCTCATCTCTTTGGATCGAGCTCATCATGTCATCTTTCGAACTCAATCATTTGATTGGTTACGATTTCTGAATTGACTCGATTAACTTCTCAAAGTGGTTGCTAACGTTTTAACTTTACGTCATTTCACCGGCTTATTATATTATAGCAATACTTACGACTACAAATACATAGGAGGGGTAGTGGGAGCTTCAGAATTAATAATTTCTTATCCACTTTTGGAAGGTGATTGGGAAAAATATTTTAAAATAAAGGTTTTTGGTGATGGGACTTCATCCGCATCGCGAAAGCCGACTCTACGAGTAGACAGCACGACAAACATACTTACAATATACATACACTCACGCCATTATTTCCCATTGGGGTAGGCATATAAAATTATATAATATAATTATATTATGTGCTGTGTAGTGTCGGCTTAGAATAGCACTACCCCAATTCTTCCGGCGGGTGTACGTAAGAGGCGACTAACGGTATTGGGGCTATTAAGGGATTTTTGGGCGATGCGGTTGGAGACCCATCACCAACAACCTTTATTTTACCATCTTTTCCCCACTTAACTTTCCAAAAGTGGCTGAGGAATTTCTGATTCCTTAGCTCTGGCTACCCCATCTAGGGATTTATTGCCGTGAGTATATGTATGTATGTATGTATAATTATATTATAATCATTCAACATCGTCACTTTTTGCTTTTCTGAACTTGTTATTTCTATTGGTTTGATCGACCAATTAATTTGAGTTGACCAACTATTTCGTATTCTTTACATTAAATCGTCTAGCGAGTCCGCCAAAACTAGATGCATTTTCAACAGCAAACTTTTATTTTTCCACGTGAATGTTTTTTTCCAAGGTGGAGATATATCAGTGCCCAGGGCTAAGACATTGACCAGGTGAGGCCGACTGCACGTGATCGATAAGGCTTCCAAGGTTAAGGCGGCGCCTACTGCCATATTCATTATCTCATTATTCCGCACAAATGTGCGCCGCCCGCCCAGACGATTAGCATTGTTTTGAACACCTACTTAGTTAAACCTAAATGGAGGGTTTAGTGTTTTGCAAACGATGGAATAAGAGGATAGGAGAGGATTTAAAGTCTAAATAATGCATGTATGTATAAAGCTGTGAAGTGTCGGCTTAGAATAACACTACCCCATTTCTACCCGTGGGTGATCGTAAGAGGCGACTGAGGGTATAGGGGCTTTTTAAGTGAATTTTGGGCGATGTGGTTGGAGAAAAACATTTATTTTTACTATCTTTTCCCAATCAACTTCCAAAAGTGGCTGAGGAATTTTTCATTCCAAAGCTCTGGCTACCCCGTTACGGGATTTATAGCCGTGAGTATATGTATGTATGTATAAAGTGCATTCTACCATCAGGGTAGGTAGAGCCTACAGATTGCCATTTAGCATGGGTTAGTTAGATTAATGAAGCTGTTCATATGTGTCCTAATCTCCGATGCCACTCTTAGAAAGCTTGCCTTTTGCAGCAGCAGCGTATGCCGTGCGTAAGATTAGAGAAATAGCAGACATAGAAACAGTTCGCATTGTTTATTTCAGTTATTTTCATAGTATTTAATATTTAGTAAAGTTAGTGATAGACATACTGTTAACACTGGAAATAAGGACAAACTTAACGTACCGAAGTGGAGACTTCATTAAGAAAGTAACTCCTTTATGAGACTATCCCTCAAAATGTTCAACAAACTTCCTTCTGACATATTGGAATTGCCTGTGGTATCTTTCTAAAAGGAAATTAAAGCAATGCTTTTAAAGAAATCTTACCATAGTGTTCAAGATTTTTTAAATGACAAAGACCCAACGCGCACATGACCGTGTCCGTAAAGCTATAAATCTTCCCTCGTTATTCCCAGGAATAATTGTCTGGTGAGGGTTTTTTTCACACGTTATGTGATTGGTTTTTTATGATGGACAATTTAGTTTAATTATGTCAAACTAGCGTTTGGTTTGGTCGCATAGAAAATCTTTTATAAATTAAAAATATGACCCAAAATTGTACAAACCGTACTTTGAAAAAATGTGAATGTAAAGAGTTTCTTTGTTGCTTCTTCTCTTTACAAACACCTCCCGAAGCAACGGACTATTGATACATTTAAAAAAAAAATCGTTCAAAAAATAAGTTATTAATTTAATTTGGAAAAATAAACTTTTCGACTTTTTTTCTAGAAACAAAAATTTTTTTGGTTTATCATGTTAGAAAAATAAAAACCTATAATGTTTGTGTAACTATGCCAAAAAATCATTTTATAAAACACATGGTATATATGTATGGTTGCAGCTAACATCAGATTTAGTAACCATTCTGTCCTTTCAACAATCTCTAAGGCACCAATTTCGTTCAGCCTTATTGCCGCGCAACACGCTATCTTCGCCTAAATACTTGACCGACAAAATAAGTTACTATTTACAAAACCGTCGTACGTTAAATACAAATATATATTCAATAATCAACATCATGAACAATGGAATAATATAAAACAAACTGGAAAATCACAGACTTATTTGAATTTAAACGAAAATTACAAGGTCAATAATATTTCACATCCTTTCAAGATATATGGCAACGACTAGACAAACGGAGAAGATTGTCAATTCGACGCATTTTTTATAAGGAAGGAATATATACACATTCAAAAACTTCAGTTTTTTTAAATATAAGGTTAAAATATATAAAAATATTTTTTGTTACAAAGTTTTGTTATAATGTTTTATTTATCATGCACTTATCTGTTTTACACATATCATGTGAGTTTAAAAATGAATGCTATATATCCTTTAAGTAGTACGATTTGTCAAGTCTCAGATACTTTCCAAGGTAGTCATCGTTATAGGCCAGCGTATAGCCAATCAATTGCTAACACGCTTTTATTAGATGGACCTGTATGTGTAACTATGTAATAAAATCTTAGAAAACTAATTTAACAATCTTCTATAGATCCTACCGTCATGAAAATTGGCAGTTGTATCTGGTTTCGATGACAATACAATAATCTAGAACTGTCGAGCTGATCTGATGATGGAGCCGGAAGATATGCACTGGAACTTCATGATGGAATTTCGTATCATAGCCGTGTTTGGACTTGTTAGAAAGTTCTTATAATGAAGTGTATTTTTTCAGTGTTTTTTAAACTATTCATTTATTTTTAACTAGTGGATCGGCCCAGCTACGCACGGGTAGCGGAGTTTTAAAAATATCCGAGGCATTTTCAATCACTGCTCGCCCTTTGTGAAATTTAGCGCAATGATTACAACTTAAAGGACTCCTGCAGGGCAAGCACAAGCACTATTTTATCGACACGATAACGGTTAGAATGAGATGGCAGTATACGATACTAAGTAAGTGCGTAAGCGATGGCTGCTTTATCCCACGCGATAACTAGTTTAAACACGGCTCGTGCTTGCTCTTCTGAATAGTGTAGAAAAGTTATAAATTAACGAGTTTGACGATTTTCCTGCGACATATATAATTTTTATATGACGACGTCCGTGGCCGAGTGGATAGGTGACTAACTTCTCGGTCCGGAGGTTGCGGGTTCGATCCCCGTTGAGAGCAACATTTATGTGATGAGCATAAATGATTGTTTCTTAGTCTTGGATGTTATTTAAATGCGTATTATATAATCTATACTTATAATAAATCTGTAGAGAGGTCAATTCTGTACATTAAATATATTTTCAAAATAACTATCAGGGGGTGATTAGTGATCGATACTGATGCCAAAAATGCAATCAGTAAAATTTTTGTCTGTCTGTCTGTCTGTCTGTCCGTCTGTCTGTCTGTCTGTCTGTCTGTCTGTCTGTCTGTCTGTCGGTTTGTATGTTCCTTATGGAAACAAAAACTACTCGACGGATTTTAACGAAACTTGGTAGAATTATTCTTCATACTCCTGGGCGGGTTATAGTGTACTTTTCAGCAGAGTAGTGAAGGGGAATTTTGGTAAAATTTGGGAAAACTGGGGAAGTTACTTCATTTTTTTAGCTTCCGTCGCGTGTGCAGCCTTAGTGGTTATAGTTACATAGAAATCATGTATGAAGGAAATATTTTACATAAAATTTTCTAAAAATTATCCTTCTGTAGCATATGTCTTTCCTTTATGGTTGACTCATAATAACACGTGTAATCCCTGATAGCTTAGCAGTTCGGAGCATTCTGATTATATTTGTTTATTCTTACGTTTATAGTTCTCTCATTCATCTCGCATTTAAAAAAGTTTACGTTATTACCTATTCAATAAAAAAAGAATCATAGAAGTCGGTATAGACTAACCAAACTTATACATAAAATAACGCACGTGAATGCTATTAGTATAGGATCCCGCTATACGACGACCTTCACCGGGCTGGTTAATGGATGAAAGATATTTTTTATTAAATAAAATATGTCAATAAATATATTGCGAATGGGTTGTCTGAAAAATTTCAGTCCAGAGTATGATTAATTAACAATTAATAAATCATATTTTTTTTTCAATTACACTGGCTTGGTTAATGAACAAATTCTATTCCAATCGAAAATATGAAACCTATAGAATATACAAACGTTAGGTTGTCTATTTATTTCCCGTCACAACTCTTGGGTTGGCAGGTATAAACAGGTAAATCGATACTAGTAACTTGCACCGGTCCGGTTAATGAATTAAACTAAAATAAAAATAAAGATAATTTTATTACGAACACGGTGGTATAGGGTTGTCTGCAAAAAATCAGTCCTGAATTGCGGTTGTCGAATTTTAAAAAGTAAAATATTGCTGCGAGTGAGTACGTGCGTCATCACAAAGAGGCAGATACGAGGATATTTTTTCATGCTCATAAAGCGGAACCAGGGTCAAGGATCTTAATTAAAGCCTCTGATACTGATGTTTTGATTATTTTGTTAGGAAATATGCACAAAATTTCAGAATCAGAAATTTGGCTTGCCACTTCAGCAACAAAAAAGACTATATAGTAATCAACCTGTTGATTGCATTAATTGCACCGATCTAGCATTGAAGTTAGGACTCAAATTGTGCCAAAGTCTTCCCGCCTTCCATGCGTTCACAGGTTGCGATTACACGGCTGCATTTCACAATAAAGGAAAAGTAAAACCTTTCAGCAAGCAGCTTATGCTTTCGAGTAATGAAAAATATCAAACAGTTTTTGCGTCACTAACAGATGAAGCTGATATTTTCATTAACGAAAAAATGAACACCGTTCAAGAATTTACTGCCAATATGTATGGCGTCAAGAACTGCATCAAAGTGAATGATGCGAGATATCGCATTTTTCTGAAGAAATATTCTGCCAAAGAAGACAGCGAGCAGTTTTTTAAAAAAATAAAAGGCTTCGACTCCAACTTAATACCACCATGCTGGATATCATTGATACAGAAAATTTTAAGAACTATTTTCGTAACCGCGATAAGCAACCGTGATAGCCCAGTGGGTAGAACACTCGGTTATCGTGCAAACGACTAGTGTTCAAATCCTGGGTCGGGCGTACACCAATTTGTCTTTTCTAAAAAAGGCTGACAAACTCTCACATGGCTGAGTTGTACTTAGTCATGTGACAGTGTATTCATACAAAACCACGATAGGCCTGCCCCCTATCACGTGAGTACACTGTCCATGCAAAACGTGGGTACTCTGAACACCAGGTGACAAAGTCACGCGATGTTCAGAAGTATTAGTACCTCTGCCAACCCCTTCAGGGATATTCGGCGTGAACGTTTATGTTATGTTTATGTTATGTTATTTTCGTAAATTCCATGTGGCTTAATGCAGCGGATCCAGTATGCGTAAAACTTCAACCTGAAAACTGCGGTTGGTTCTTCGATGGATATTTAAAACCAGTAGGATTCATTAGGGATCATACGCCTTTAAGAATAGAAGATATTGTCGAAACAACTGAAACAGAAAACGATGATAAAGAATTTTCTGATATTGAAGATCACAATTACATGTCTGATGACTCGGTTCCTAAATAATTAGAAAATTTTAAAAACTTTAGTATTTGTATTTTGTTACAATAAAAAGAATATTTTTTTATTTTGTTTTTTTTTTTGTCTGCTGATAATTTTTATTTACCTTTTTATTTACTAAAGATGTATATACTTTAATGTCACATAAAATATATACACACATATGTAATTCATTTATAAAAAGAAACATTTAAAAAACATTCTTCTATATTTTAATATTAAGCTACTCCAAAACGACGCGTAGCATTTACTAGTCTATCGCTATCTTTTTCGTTTTCACCGACAAATAGCATGCGCGCTCTCTTGTTCATTCAACCCACAAACTATACACAGCTGCAATGCTGTGTCCTCTTCTATCGCATGGGATAGTTTGCTGGGACCTCGCTGTCGCACGTACTCACTCGCAGCAATATTTTACTTTTTAAAATTCGACAACCGCAATTCAGGACTGATTTTTTGCAGACAACCCTATACCACCGTGTTCGTAATAAAATTATCTTTATTTTTATTTTAGTTTAATTCATTAACCGGACCGGTGAAGGTCGTCTTATAGCGGGATCTTAGACTATATAAGGATATTTTTTTAGTAATGGTTGCGCGCGCAAAAGATAGCCGGGAGTATACATATACTCCCTGTATGTATGCAAAGTTTATCTCTGATAGTTTGTTTGCCTGGTTTTATTTTCAGAGATACTGAACCGTTCATTAAAGCGCTTTCACAATCACAAAGCTACACTATTCAGGAATGCTATATATTGCACTAAATTTCACAAAGGTTGAGCAGTGATTGAAGAAACCTCAGATATTTTTAAAACTACGCTACCCGTGCGAAGCTGGGCCCGATCCACTATATTAAATATATAGTTAGGTTAGTATCCCATAATACAAGTCATTAAGTTGTAATTAGTTTGGAGAAAACTTGATCTTTGAATATATGTCATTATATATATTTATTTATTTAGCAAAAACGCAACACAAGATTGAAAAGATGTTATGAAAGCAAAATACTTACGCCCGATTTCTGAATTGAGTATTTAAGCTGAGAACGACTTAAGTATCGTTTTGTCTCATTCAGTTGTTAAGATTTCAATGCGACAGAACGATACTTAAGTTGTTCTCAGCTGGAATACTGAGAATACTGTATTCAGAAATCGGGCGTTATTGTCATGATTGTTATCGGTGGGTTTCGATTATTAAGTACAAAGTTCTGAGTGTGATAACATACATTATATTATTCTATATCAGAAATAGACTAACTTACACGTGTATTTCAGTTTCAGACCATAATAAAAGGTTGGCAATGAAGGCCACATGGACAACCAAAAGCCACTTAATTGATTTACTATATAATTTCTTAACTTAAGTCTTATTTAAGTCTAGTCGTGTAGCGTCGGCTTAGAATAACACTACCCCATTTCTACCCGTGGGTGATCGTAAGAGGCGACTAAGGGTATAGGGGCTTTTTAAGTGATTTTTGGGCGATGTGGTTGGAGATCCGTCACCAAAAACATTTATTATTACCATCTTTTCCCCTTCCTTCTTGCTACCCCGTTAAGGGATTTATAGCCGTGAGTATATGTATGTTTCTTAACTTTAACTTTCAACATATTACATAACATAAACGTTCACGCCGAATATCCCCGAAGGGGTTGGCAGAGGTACTATAATACTTCTGAACGTCACGTGACTTTGTCGCCTGGTGTTCAGAGTACATACATAACATAACAACAACATATTAGCGTAAAAATATACATATAAATAGCATACGTACATATACTCACGGCTATAAAACCAAAAAACGGGTAGCCGAAGCTTCAGTTATTAGAGGCATCTTAGGATGTTGGGTATTTTTAAAGTTTTCTTTTCTATATTTTCCGTGTATATCAATTATCACTTATATCAAATATCACATCAGTCTTGTATACCTTTCATGACCATTAATTTTCTCACATTACCATCCGAATCCGATCATTGTCTGAAACATATCACTTTGAGTGATAAGATTGCGTTATGTATGCAAATTGATTTAATTACATACATACATACATATACTCACGGCTATAATTCCCTGGAAGGGGTAGCCAGAGCTTCGGAATAAGAAAATCCTCAGCCACTTTTGGAAGTTGATTTGGGAAAATATGGTAAAATTAAGGTTGTTGGTGATGGGTCTCCGACCGCATCGCCCAAAAATCCCTCAAAAAGACCCAATATCCTTAGTCGCCTCTTACGTACACAGACGGATAGAAATGGGGTAGTGCTATTCTAAGCCGACACTACACAGCAATTAATATAATTATTGATTTAATTAAGATGTGCAACAAGGATTTTCCTATAATGTCTACTTCAAGAAGTGCGTGAGGGATTCCAAAAGTCTACCTTATCCTTTTCGGGACTATAACCGCGAGTATAGTTAGATATAGCAAGAAAAGGCTAATGTTATTCAAAGCGGAACAACGCACCTATCAAATCACCTCCAGCAATAAACAACAATGTGTACTAATTACACTGTGGGATGTTTAACTAGCACCTATTCGATACAAACACATTCCGGGGTCGCGCGCGGTTGCCCACAATTTCACCCCCAAAATGTCACACCAATTTCAACTTTGATGTTACTAATTTAGAGTTGAAATTGCGAGATAACTTGTGTGAGTTTGCCGTTTATATGGTTCAGTTGTGGTCATCCTATATTGCTAGTTTCATTCGGCTATTGGAATGAAATGCTGTCATTAGGCGCAAACGTGTGCAGCGATTCGGATGGCGTCGCTTCAGTGGACAGTGGACTTTTGGCGCGTTTGTATTAGGAAGTCGGACAAATGAAGCTATTATTTTAAAGTTCTGAAAAATTTTAAACATGAGATTTCATTACGAAAAACATTCTTATATTAATTATTCTAATATTCTGACAAATTAGTCACTGTAACCAAATCAAAAGAGTTCTTTTTGTTTTTGATAAACAAAACTTGAGGTTTTCTTAAAATGTCCCACCATTAAAATAATAATGTGTTTATCCTCATATTATGCCTTTCTCGATAAACCACTATGAACTAAGCTAGTAAGTTACCAAGGTTTCTAAAGCGAAAAAAGTTATTCATTTGTCATAATTTATTTATTTCACTATCTTTGCTCAACTCCCATTACTATCATTGCTGAAGCAGCTGTCACTATAGCATGTTTTGATTCCATCTACTTGACAAAAAATACTATGGTCATGCGAACTTAAAATAAGGTATGTGTAAAAATCTATTTCCGTGTCTCCTGTCCAAAGGTTACAAATTACAAAGGTTAAAAAAAAGTATAAAGCGCTTCGAGTAGGTATTCTTAAGAGCTTATTCCATTTGTCTGAATGAAGACGTCTGAAAGCCACAGAATCTGAATTCAGACTAGTGGAATAACGTTCAGAACGCTAGGCTTCTGAAAAGTAGACAAATTTGTGTAGTGGAATAACAAGCGTCTGCGGCAGTAACTTCAAAGGACGTCTGAATTCAGAAACGACAAAGTGTAATGGAATAAGCTCTTTTCTTTACGCTTCCGCGGCTCGTCTTGGCCGGAGCACTACCGTTCCCCCGAACAAAATAGCATAAACTGAGACTACCACTAACTACACGCATATTTTTACTATTTCTTCTTACTAACCCATACCACGATGTTATAGCCATGAATTATCATCCAAATAATTTTGCTTTATTCCATTATCCTGGAAGAAAACCGGGGTTAAAACTGCCGTGTAGTGCCGGCATAGAATGTCGCTACCCCTTTCTACCCAGAGGTGTCGTAAGAGGCGACTAAGGGTATTGGGGCTTCTTATTGGATTTTTGGGCGATGCGGTTGGAGACCCATTACCAAAACCTTTATTTTTACCATCTTTTCCCCACTCAACTTCCAAAAGTGGCTGAGGAATTTATAATTCCTTAGCTCTGGCTACCCCTTTTAGGGAAATATAGTCGTGAGTATATGTATGTATGTAAAACCGGGGAAAACATATTTAAATAAAAAATGGCAGTACTTATAATATTTAATAGTTCTCGAAGTTGCGACTTAGTGTGCCTACAAAAATAATACAAAGATCGTGGCACCTACAAAAATAAAATACTGAGGTTACGTTCCTTATGCATAAAGGGGGATGTATTGTTTTCTTCTTTCAGTGAGTGTTACAAAACATGGTATAAAGACTACGGTAACAAGTGAAAGTGTGATAAGCTAAGTAAGTTAGTTATTTTATCACACTTCACGTTGATTATCGACAGTACTTTTAGTACGATGTCGTGTAATACAGTGGGTATTAACTAGCGAACCCACGCAACTTCAAATGCGTAAAGACCTAATTACGTACATAAATGCTCTGATGTTTAAAACTATTAATGTTTCTTAGAAGCTTGGTGAACATCTATACAGCTTATTATTATTACCTTCCTCAATAAATAGGCTCTCTAAATAACAGAGAGTAACGCTATCACCTAAATAAAATGATAAGTATTTTTAGTCAAATGTCAATTAGCTTATAGATTTCTCATGTCTACGTCACACTAGTTTATTTTCGATACTTTATGATTACAGACAACTAAGTAGGTAGATGTTCTTACTTACTTATACTCACGCCCATCCATTGTAGTTGTTCTATTATTACGATTTATATATAATAAAAATTGCATTTCCAAACAATAAACATGCGTGTCTGCAGTTAGTTCTTCAAAAATGACATTTCTACAAACAAATATTCATACCAGTGTCCGTACCTAGTCCGGAGGACCTAGAAGCACGATCCGCGAGAAATAAATATATGTATAGAAAGAAAGAAAGAAAGGAAAAAAATCTTTATTCTCCTCTTGAGGACACAAACAATATAAAAAAAACAATAAAAGTAGACTTAAAAAACTTATACAACAACAAAAAAGAACCTATATACTAGAAAAAAACTAAATAATAATAATTAATAAAACACACAAAACCGAGTATATCCGTGAGGGTTTGGAGATTCGCTGATCATCTAAGGAAATTTGAACCAATACGAGACGGAAAATCTCATGATTGCTTCACGCTTACTCAGCAGTTAGTGAGATTGCATTGGTAAGTGGGATCTGACTGACTATTGCACCATACGAATGAATTCGTGAAGAATTAAAATGTCATTTATAACCTGCCTACACAGGTAACTTAAGATAGCACTAACCAGTTTCTTTCCGTGGTTGTTATACGAGGCGACTACGGGTATTGGGGCGTTTTTAGTGATTGGGCCATGTTGCTGGAGATTGGAGACCCGTCATAAACTATCCTTTATTTTATAATATATTTTCCCATTTGACTTGTTACACAATCAAATTTCTTTCACTTGGATAAAACTTTGATTATAGTTTAATTATTCCAATGGGTCAAGGACAAATCTACAGATTGATATATAAACGCAACATCAATCTCTTCGCGTAAGCGCTGTTCATTGTATGAATTCACATACATACATAGAGTTGCTGTGTAGTGTCGTCTTACAATAGCACTACCCCATTTTTTCTGGTGGGTGTACGTAAGAGGCGACTAACTGGAGACCCATCACCAACAAACTTTATTTAACTATCTTTTCCCCACGCAACTTCCAAAAGTGGCTGAGGAATTTCTAATACCCCTTATAGGGATTTATAGCCGTGAGTATATGTATGTATGTATGTACATAGATTCACTGCTATAAATCCCTAATAAGGGGACCCTGAGCTATAGAATTAGACATTCCTCAGCCAAATTTGGGAGTTAGGTGGTGAAAAGATTTTCAAATGAAGTATAGTTGTGGATGGGTCTTCCTCCAGCGTCGTCACTGAATCTCTTAAAAAGTCGAAATACCCCTTGCCTTGTACAACACCGATTGGGAAGAAATGGTTTAGTACAAGCGAAGCGTAAGGGTGTACACGTATTTCAAAGTATCGATGAAGGGAGATATTGAAAACTACAAGTCATATTTGCAAACACGAATTAACTACAAAACTACATGCAAATAAACTAAACTCCCAACTCGTTTTCTTCGCAGAATTTAAAGTCACGAGCTGATAACAAGGCATACGATGGCGGGTATTCGCTGGGAATTACTGGGATCAAAAGTTCTCGTTTTAAACTTTAAGTGCGCGTATTTTTGTTGTCGGGTTTTAGTTTTCGAACGTTTTTTCTTTACTTTATTAGTTCTGCAAGAAGATGGTATACCACTATATAGTATAAAACAAAGTCGCTTTCTCTGTCTAAATCCATCCGCAACGAATTTTGATGCGTGTTTTTTATTGATAGAGTGAGTTCATTAAATAGTGGAAAAATTGAGGTTTCTAATGCGATGATGTAAATAAAATTTATGTTTTTCCGCTTGCATTGCTAACACATGCAGAACCCTACGAGATTTATCAAGTAATGTACTAAGTATTGTACATATTGAAAAAGTCTATTGAAAACTCCGCGATGGCATATGTCTTTCTCTTATGGATTAAGTGCGTGCATATAATTATAATTATTAGTGCCTATTTCTCAGCTCTGTACATAATAGTCGTATAGAAATTGATTTGTTTAAATTATGTAGATTAAGTTGCTCTGGATATCCCTCCTAGGGAAATTTATACATGTGTTATGCCTCTAGCATATGAAGTTATGGTGGTAGTGAAACGGATGAACATTCATTACATAAATACCGGTCTACATCTTTTTTTTGCTTCGCCCGCCATATACAAGTTAAAAACTACTGATTTCATTTAAAAAGAATAGTCACCTATAATGACCCCTGAACTCTGGAATAAAACATTTCTCATTCAAACATTTTTTTTTTCTAAAAAACTCCATTTCAAAGACCTGTTTTACCCCAATGTTACCCAATAACAGTTGCAATCCAAAACACACAGCACCTTTGCGTTTGAAGACAAACATAAGCAATGTATTGACGTAACAACGATCACATTATATAAATAAATCAACTTATTTATTTTGTACTGAAAGCCGTATGACGAGGCAAAGGTGTATGTATAAGATAAATCGTAAAGGGAGAAAAAAGTAGTCCCAACCTAACCAGTAATTCGTAGATTTCGGAATTTGAATCTCCCAGTTAAATGAAAGTTTCCAAAGTTTGAGTCGCCACACGTGAAAACGAAGTGGAACTTTGCGAGCGCGCGCGACCGAGTTTCCCGTAAGGTACGATAAGCGACTGGCAACTCGCGGCCTGTGGTTTAATTTCTTCTCTTCACCGTGAGCGCGATCAAACCCGCCCAGATGAATCTCTCCTACGAGGGACCGGACGGGCCACGGACGTTGGTATTCTTGTATCTTGAATCATCAGCGCCTCGTTCCTCTTCTTTCTTCTCCGCGGATGCGAACCAGCCCTCTCCTGTGGGTGAAGGCTACCCACCGGTCGGCGGCTTCCGTTGCTTTGTCAAAAGACGTGGCCGCTGTCTCATCGCAGTACCCTTAAAAATAAGTCTCATCATTCAAGTTTTCTTCTGAGACAAATCAAATGCCTTTCCTTATCACCGGATCTTTATTAATTTCCACACTGGCAAGACTTAAATATTTTTATTCGAATTGTAGTTCCCAGTTTTGCATAGAATGGCGCTGGGCGCTGCTAACCATAGAGTTGTACCTAAGTATCTTCAAGTTCTATTACGAATCGTAATATACGACACAGTTGGCTAGGCAAATGATGTTACATTGACGCTCAAAGTTACGCGACGCATCAAGTACCTAAATGACTTGCATGACTTCAAAAATCTTCGATCATATAATACCAAATATATGTCGCAGGAAAATCGTCAAACTCGTTAACTTATAAGTTTCCTAGGAAACTTGTAAGTTGTCGGAAATCCGTCAAACAGCATGCGAATTTACACTTTACCTGATAGTTTTTAGGAAACTTGTAAAATAACGGACTCACCTCAGGAAACTTGTCAATGCAGCGCTGACGGCGCGAAGAGAGGGATATTAGTCAATGTGGATTGGCTGGCGGTGGTCACGTGACGTGACGCATTCGCGCGTTTTATCAACTCGACAATGTACACTAATATTTTCCTTGCTTTACTAATGCTAATCTATTAATTTGCTATTATTTACTGTCACTGACATGAAGTTAAAACGTTTTAAGAGTATTTATTAAATATAATTTGTTTAAGTATATATCGTGATATTTTTAGTTGAATAGTATGAATACCACCTAGATATTTTTTATTGCCGTTTTAATTTAAAGAGCGTTTTAATACCGATACATACATACCTATCTATACTCACGGCAATAAATCCCTAGAAGGGGTAGCCTTAGCGTCGGAGTTTAGCTACTTCTTGAAGTTAAATGGGAAAAGCTTGTAATATAAACATTCATGGTGATAGGTCTCCAACCGCATCGCCAAAACAACACTAAAAAAGCCACAAAGTCCTTAGTCACCTCCAATGACATCCGTTCGTATAGGTTACCGCCAGAAATATGTTAGTGCTATTCTTAACCGATAATTGTTAGATTTTTAATTCTTACAAATTTACTACACTCATAATATCTGTCCCGCGGTTGTCGCAAATGGAAACCAAAGGCTTTTTAAGTGATTGTTGTCCCGCGGTTGTCGCAAGAGTAAACCAAAGGCTTTTTAAGTGATTGTTGGGTGAAGTGGCTGCATACCAACCGCCACCTTCTAATTCTGTAGCTCAAGATACATCTTATTGTGATTCGCTACTGTGATGTGAGTGAGTGAAAAGCAAGTCAGAAGGTGGGTTAATTAACAAATGGAAACTATTGTAAAAATCCGTTATCGTAATCAATTATTCGTAGTTTTCGTTTATTATTACGTAAGATTAAATGCTAGGAAACCCTTTAATGAAACGCTCTTAGGCCAGTTCCTCATTTATATTTGAAAATATTAAAACATTGTCATTACTGAATTCATGCAAGCTTTAATCAACTCACTTCTTAACCAATCAGTATATAAGTAACTGGTTCTGTAAATTTCACTAGCAGGCATTAGAAAGCTTACAAATTTCCTAAATTATAAATTCAAAACTCGGAAACTTGTCAAAAATGATTCCCAATTACAAGTTTCCTGAGATGAGTACGTTATTTTACAAGTTTCCTAAAAACTATTAGGTAAGATGTAAATTCGCTTGCTGGTTGACGGTTTTCCGTCAACTTACAAGTTTCCTAGGAAACTTATAAGTTAACGAGTTTGACGATATTCCTGCGACATATACACTAACATCTCACAAAAAATCTATTTAAATAAAGAAATATATATATTTTTTGAATTTTGTTTTGAAGTAAATAATATAAAACGGCCCGGCAAAACAGTGGTTTTATAGACGCTGTTTCACATTCGTGTGCTAGATTATGCAAATTTGTAGAAAAAATAATATTTATTGTCAAATACTTTTGTGCATTGAATTTGTATGGAGTGCGGCATCTTTGGTAATATGATCGAAGTCGGAAATTCATGAATTTTTCCAACTGGTGTTGATGTGAATTCAAACATAAAGCAATAACATAAACGTTCACGCCGTTTATCCCCGAAGGGGTTGGCAGAGGTACCAATACTTCTGAACTCACATGGCAGAGCCATCTAGTGTCCAGAGAAGGTACCCACGTTTTTCTTAGACAGTGTACTCACGTGATAGGGGGCAGGCCTATCGCCGTTTTGTACGAATACACTGTCACATGACTAAGTACAACTCAGCCATGTGGGTTTCCTCACGATGTTTTCCCTCACCGTTAACAATCATGATAAATTAACCACACATACGACTTTAGAAAAGACAAATTGGTGTAGGCCCGACCCAGGATTGGAACTCACGCCCTTCTGTTTTCGGGCGGGTGTTCTATCCACTGGACTATCATGTCGTCGACATACTGCAGAAAATCTAATAATATAAAATATTCAATGAAATGGAACAATCTTAGTCTGTAAATACTTTGTAACATAATTAATATAGGTACTCAAGAGTATCAAAACAAAATGACACCACTATCCGTTTCTGTAGTATCAATATTCGATTCTTTATACATAAACAACGATTGCACATCACTAGTTCGTATAAATGTCAACCGAGACGTGGGTGTAGCTGTTGTTTTGCCGTCGCTTTTCTATTCAAAGAAATTAAATCGATATTCTCGCAGTTATTAAAGTGAAACGCAATTTGTATCGTTAGATTTTATAGTTTTATTAATATTTACTCACTATTTTATTACCATATACACTGGTGTTTAAATTTCGAACTTGTAAAATGTTTGACAAAAAATATTGAACTTGAAAGATGTCTGTAAATGAAGTATTTTCTTCATTTGGTGATTTAGTCAGTGTTCTAATTGCGGCAGCTTCGCAGCGCCGTAGTGATAATTTGTGTCAAATTTTCCGTGTTTAGAATGTTATGTTTGTTCGCTCAGTGAAAAGTTCATAAAATATGAATACCTTATGGAATTTGTGCTGTCCACTCTTCAGCAGGTGTTCGCTCCGTCCAAGGTCTAGCTATCGACGTAAGTCCTAGTTTTTTAAATGTTTTACTGAAGTTGTATCACTTTCTGAATCAGTTAACTTTGTTAACTAATCTCATACGATATGGGAATGAATCTATTTGTTTACTTTATTATTATCACAAATGTTTACCCTAAACTGCAGAAGTCAGTCAAGTATATTTACACTATCTATCTATCTGTCTATAGATATTGTATTTCCATAACTTCCATAATGTACAGCAACACACCAGTCTGTTGTCTGTTGAGAGATAGACTGAGTTCAATCTGTTTGTTTGAAACTACAGTATTGTTGACTTTTGCTTGCTTTGCTCCACAGATTGTTTATTAAAATAAAAAATAAGGCTTGACTGAACTATTGCTTGATAAGCCCTTCCATCCCAGGTCTGGATCCAGATCCCAGTAAAGTCTCAATTTCATAACAACCAAAATCAGCCTGAAATTTTGAGGCGGGAACTTAATGCTTTCTACTATATAGAAACTATTCTTTTTACTACTTTCTTTACACTCATATTTTATCAAACACATTTTGTTAGATTTTATTAATATTTATATATTTTTTGTATGTCATTAAAGCTTTCCTCATTCACTACTCGATTTTATTTTGGTTTTAATTATGGATTTGATATTGACTGGCTTAAATATTGGCATATGAGAAATATTGTGTATTTACGGTATTACATATGAGGAGCTGGCGAACAAAACCGGAGAAGTCCACTATAATAAAAAAAAACGTTTTTTTTTTAAATCGTGATATCTAAGACCGGTTGCGTCGATCCCTGTTAATATTTTTAATCAAAACCTGCTCTAAGTAGGCCATGTAAGCCTTCAAAAAGTGCATTTTCAAACGTTATATTATATGTTGATATTCGTTTTTTAACCACTGTGTAAAATTATTTATTGTGGACTAATCCGGTTTTGTTCGCCAGCTCCTCATATGTTTTTATGGAAAAAGAGACGGACCTTTATCCCTCCTTCAATGTTTGCTGTGATTTGGCTGTTGTACCTTGAAAGGTTTTGGCTTTTAAGCTAAATTGAAAATTGGTATATTCAAACTTACTCTCAGATATGTCTTATTTGATTAGTACAATAATTATCACCCAAGTGAATTTATTTCTCTACATAATTTTACTTAAAACCACATCCAAGAGTATAATATCACATAAAACACGCACTCACATAAAACTCACTCAAACATACATACAGACACACACACACACACACACATACAAACACATACACACGTACATTAGTCTAACATTAATAAATTTTGTAAATATTGTAAATAGATACATATCAAATACTGTCAATTTTTATAACAGACTCATTTCTCTCGTTTATTGTTTAAAGTTAATTTTTTCTATCTTTATTTTAAATCGTTAGTTTTATTTTTATTAATTATGTACTTTTATTAAAACTGTAAGATCCATCCGATACAGGCAACGCCTAGTGCGTGGATCACCGTACTATTGTCAGATAATTATGTGTACTTTTGAAAAATAAACTCTTTTTTTTTATATCAATCACAATTATTTAGTAAAGTTTAGGCAGAAAAAAGAGGTATAATATATAAAAATATATATCCTTTTTACTCAAAATTAAATTGCATAATGAATGGATATCTGTTAATGCTCTATTTAGTATCTTTTTTGGGGGTATTATGTTTTTCTGCAAAACTGCAAGTAGAAGTAACAAATAAATATGGTGCAATGCCTATTAGTGAATTTAATTTCAAATTTGCAAATCACCTTACACTTATCAGACCAGTTATCAAATTACTTTGTAAGAAAATGGAATAAATTCTGTTTGTCATATGATCATACAGCCAATGAGGAATATACTTTTATTAATAATTTATTAAACACTAGCTGACCCAACCAACTATGTACTGTCAAATTTGCTTATGAAAAAACTAAGTCATATTTTCCTGTACTCTTAGTCCAATCAGATGTGAATATTCAACTGGTCATTTTTTTCCGGGATAAAAAGTATCCTATTTGTTAATTTGGGTCATTATCTAGCATTCTGCCCAATTGAATTCATATGCATTGTGTACTTGAGGAGCCTTTTAGCCACAAACAAATAAACATTCAAACATCTAAACTTTCACATTTATAATGTTAATAGGATTATTCAAACCAGTTTGTTAGAGTATCAAAACATTTTAAAATACTGGCTCTTGCAAGATCTGATTGGTTGTCCCTCACTATTCCTTGAAATAACTGTCATGTGAGGCCTATGACAGAGTATATCATGTAAGGTTTTTTGTTAAAGGAGGCTTTTCATAGTGACTTAAACTTAACCACTTAACTTAAGACTTAACCAACCAATATATTTAAATCACTTACATGATGTGATCCCAGTTTTTGAGCGCAGTGAGGTGTTTCGCATGCAATCTGTGCATTTGACATGATGTCATCCCAGTTTTTGAGCGCAGTGAGGTGTTTCGCATGCAATCTGTGCATTTGACATGATGTCATCCCAGTTTTTGAGCACAGTGTGGTGTTTCACATGCGATCTGTGCATTTGAAAATTCACACAATAACAGGCAATTAACATTGTTACTCAGAATAATGTACTCCATTGCTCTCTGGCAAACCTTAAGTTTAGACTTTTTTCAATGACCATGTTTGTGCGCCATAAAGTTAGAATTGGCAGGATGCACATGTCGACAAGTTTGCACTTCAGGGTTAACAAAAGGTTACTCTTCATCAGCTGCTTCATGGACCAGTAGCTTTTCCAGGCGTTCGAAACGAGTCGTTCGATTTCTTTGTCATGCCTGGTTTTGAAGGATACTATCTGCCCAAGTAGATGTACGCTATCTGGACGAAACAGATGTATTCGTTAACATATTGTATGTCCTGCTCATCGACCACGAAGGTTACGCTTCGATCACTAAGGTTACGCTTTAGGCCGTTAGTCAAGAGTTGGGTTTTGACCGATTCATCTTCAGTCCAACCTCAAGGCTTGCAGCGCCAGTTCTTGGAGCATTATCTGGAGTTACAATGAAGATTACGCCAACAGTACAATGTCAACCGAAAGCTTAAAAACCTTTGGTTCAACGACGGTAATGCCCTTGCTCTGCCAGATAACTGGAAACTTTTTGAAGATCTCCTCAAGTGCACGCGTGAATAATTTTGGAGACAGACGGTCTCCATGTTTCACACCTCTTTTAAAGTAAAAAAAAAAATGTTATTCCAATGGGTCTGAATTGTAAAATCCCTTTATGACTATAATTAGATTAGACGTTTTGCAGTTCTGTCAATAGCAGTCTCTTCTAGCCCTCGGCGTGCCTGGTAGAAAAAAGTTACATGGCGTGCCTAGTGGGTCGGTGAGACCCTAAATTTAAATTTTTTTGATCTCCTACAAATTGATATCAATGTAGTATATTTTTTGATTTTATAATAAAATTAAACATGTTTTTTAGGGTTTTAAATAAAATACGTGTTCGAATTAATAATATTTTCAAAAGAATTTTTAATTAAACTTTTACCTTGTTTTTTAACGTAGAATTAAACATCTTATGCAAAATCAACTAAAACTAAAGAAATCACAATCAGACTTTGGGGATCATAATGCACATAGGTTATCTTATATTCTAAGCTAAAATAATTAGTCGTCTTCATTTCCGACATCATTTTCAGGAACATAGCTTTTTTCCACACTGGAAAATTGCATGATCTAGGCACACTTTGGGCACGTCCTTTCACTACTGGAGCAGGCCCCGGACTTAGGTAGCGGGCGGAGGGCGACAATCAGTTCACTACGGTCAGCTACTGAGAGCGGTTGCGCGCGAATTTCAAATTACTATGAATTATAACGGTTTAACGGCTGCGGTGGGTCTCCAAGACCCAACCAGGCATGCCGAGGGCTAGCCAAGGATATAAAATATTTTTTGGGGGAGTCAATTTTGCAACGTCCCGCTATGCACTCTTGGCGCCTTGGAAATTTCAATATTTATATAATTTACTTACTTACTTACTTATACTCACGCCCATTATTCCCATTGGGGTAGGCAGATACTATCGATCGCCACTTAGTACGATCTTGACAAACCTCTCTTGCTTCCCTTACATTCATTATCCTTCTCATACATGCTCTCCTATTCTTCTCACTTCGGACCCCCGCCTTTATAAGAACGTTTTCTATCTGGTCAAGAAACCTTTTACGAGGCCGTCCTCTACTAACATTCCCATCCACATTGGCTCTATATATCTCTTTTGCTACTTTATTTTTATCCATCCTCTCTATGTGCCCAAAACACCTCAACATTCCTTTTTCTATCTTGCATACTACGTCATCTTTCAAACCTACTCGTTCACGGAGCACAGTAATAATAATATGTCTTTAATTATTTAATCAAGGTAGAAAAATTGGACTCAATTGAAACATTTTACACATAAGGCTATTAATTTTCATTTTCTAATGCTAATCTTGTGAAGGGTAGTGTTGCTACGAAGGTCAATTTAAAAATTTACGGTCTAAAATACTTGATTCAAAATTTTCAAAATACTCTTCTCCAAGCTCAAAACACTTTTTCTACCCTCCATTAACCCGTTTCAACGAAAAAATATGCGTACCTACTCGTTCATTTGTGAAAAAATGTTTGCTACGTAGACTTTTTTACCTTCGCAAACAGATAGACGTGTGTACCCGAGCATTATATGTGTCTTTTTGATTTCCTCTCTCATGCGCCGTAAAGAGTAATCAGAGTGTATTGTTGCACACTTATTAATTTTACTCACTGGAATTAAACATAGAATTTTTAAGCATTTACATAAATACATTTACTGAGTCCCAAATAGGGGTAGCTAAACATTATGCATTAGAAATTCTTTACCCACAAGTGAGGAAAAGATGATGATAGGTCTCCCGCCAATAGCCTTAAGGATCATCTAAAAAGCGCCAAAGCCATGAGTCACCTCGTTTACTATTGAAAATAGTAACAAGGACATAATGCTGACACAAGTTTTATGTCATGTCTATGTATTAACTCTCATAGAAATGAAATTACAAGGATCATTTTTATTTAATAAATCCTTTTTTGCAATTTGCATCGACTCGGTTTTTAAGATGCAGTAAATGTGCTTTGAATTTTAAATAAATAATATATAATATAGAAGACATATTATTTTGTGTGCAATGTTACGGCACTCGTAATGTGAATATTAATGTCATTCGACCATGAAGATTCGTAAATTTAATTTGGCTGATATATAAACTGGTTCTGAAAGATAATATTCAACTCGTTTTTACTATAAGGTATATTGTTATTACCATGACATAAGCTGCTCCCTTAGTAGTACTAAAATCTTCATAGTTATCATCTAATATAAGTAATCTATTTATAAATTACATTTACCTTAGTATCTGACTCGCTTAATCTTCATAGGTAAACATAAAACTGTGGTTGTGTGTTTCTAAACCTAGTTTAATATGCAGATACAATTTTGTTAGAAACTCGATGACTTTAGTCTAGTCAACAAGTTAAATACCGCGTTATTTCTTGATAAAGGTCCGAAAAGTGTGTGCGATAGCTCATTAGATTCGGAATGACTGACGTCTAGAAAAATGTTAGCAAATAATTATTTAAAATTATAATTTTACTGCATGTTTTACAAAAGTTATTCAAATTAAGATGAAAAAATATACTCAAAAACTGATAATATTTAAGAAATTTGAACAAAAGATTCAATAGAAAATAGCCAAAAAAAGTTTACACTCCCGGAACTGTACCTCCATTTAAATTAGTTTAGTGCTGAAATTAACTGATATAGCATACATAAAATAGTTTATTAAATAACAAGAGAAACATTTAATAAATTTGTGTCATCAGTACTCTTTAAATAAATCCCGTTGGAAAAAATAAGTTTGCAAATTTTCCAAAAAGTTTTAGGTACTTTTGTTAATTGAGTAATTTTTCGTGGCTTTTCTTTTTTACAAAGGGCAGTGTAATAATTTAACTATATTTTTGGCTTCTTGAGGTTGTCTTGGCTTTTATTAAAATTTAACACGATATTTCACTTGTTCACTAGACTACTTGTCTGGTTTTCTGCATTAAAAACCATATCCGTGAAAATAGATATAGACTTTTTTTTAGCTTCTTTACACAAATACATTCACGCTATTTGTTAACATTGGGGTAAACAGGTATCTATCGCCATTTTGCACGATCCTTACAATCCTCTCGAGCTTCGTTAACACTCACTAAATATTTTCATACATGCTCTTTTATTGTTCACAAAACAGACGCCTGCCCATTTGTGAATACTCTCTTTTTGATCTAAATGTGTTCTCCGTGATCGTCCTCTACTGACATTACTATCCACTTTTTCAAATCTTTTACCCCGTATGACATAAAAAGTCATCATTAAGATCCATGAATAAAATCAACGTTTTGGTTCCACATATCCAATAACGGTCAGGCAGGAGGCATAGCACTAGCGCTACCGTTTTTTTCGTCGCGATATCGGTTAGAATGCGATGGCAGTATACGTACTATGTAAGTGCGAAAGAGATGGCTGTTTCATACCACGCAATATCTAGTTAAAAGCTCGCTCGTACTAGCTATACAGAAATCTCCGAGTTCATCATCATTGGCTGGCGTCATAATTCGTAGCTGATGGCGACGTAATGAATGTCAGAGTCATTTCATATTCCAAACTTGGTTGTCAAGGTTACTCGACAGCTCGTCACCAGTTTACCACCAACACTAAAGTTTCATTTATATATGTTTTGAAATATTTTAATCATTATGATAACAAATGAAACAAGCTATTCTGTACGCATACTTGTTTTACAGAGCTTTATTGAGTTTTATTGAGCTACAGTGTCAATGGCTTTAGTGCGAAATTCTTCTATCCTTTGTTTCTATTACACTTTTTAAGTAGTGTTTGCGTTCCCTACCTCCGAATTTAGTTCCGGTTCGATCCCCACCGGTGTCGAAATTTTTCTTTCCTTTGTTTATTTGTTTCGGCTGTGTAGTGTCGGCATAGAATAGCACTACCCCATCTCTTCCCGTGGGTGTCGTAGAAGTCGACTAAGGGAAAGGGCTTTTTCATCTTAGCCCCCACACCAATCCAAGGTCTGCCGTGCCGAGGGATGCGTGGCCAGGGGTGAGCCTGGTCGTTAGCGTGCCGCCGTCCCGGAGCCTGGTGAACTCCGGGTACTAAATAACCTTACCTAGTCAAGCGGGGCTCTGGCTAGGCGGACAGTATATTTCCCTTGCTTTCCGTGGGAACCGAATGTGTTTACAAACAATTAAACGCGGTGGCGGCGATGTGGCTCGCCACTCATCACGCCGTGGTTCCTCACGGGGCGAAAAGTGGGCTAAAGAGACCCGCTTTAGTACGATGAATGTGTGTGGAGGGATGCATGAAAAATTAGATGAAGTATGTTTGATTATGGAAGAAAGAAAACTAGATTTTCTTTGTGTAAATGAAACGAAGCGCAAGAGAAAAGAGGTTTCACAACTTGGCCCATTTACAGCTATCTGGTCAGGAGTTGCCGAGAGTGACAGAGCTTGCCAAGGCGTGGGACTTCTGATATCTGAAAGGATGGCTAAGTGCATGAAAGATTATGCGTGTGTGAGTCCAAGGCTCCTATGGATAAAGGTGAAGGTAGGGCTTGTCCGGATGCGCATAATTTGCGTGTATGCTCCGGACATGTCTAGATCACTATCCGAGAGGGAGGAGTTTTAGAATCTGTTAGACGATGTTGCGAATGGGTGTGATGAAAATGAGAAAATTGTTATGTTAGGAGATTTTAATGGTTGGGTTGGTGTGTCACGCAACGGTTGTGAAAGAGTTTTAGGAAAGTTTGGTGATAAAAGAGTGAACGAGAATGGTGAGAAAGTGATTGATGTATGTTTGGAGAGGAATCTTTGTGTTACGAACACGTTGTTTGAACACAAAGATATCCATAAGTATACTAGACAGAGAGGAAGCGAGAGAAGTATTATAGATTTTGTGATAGTGGATGAAAGGCTAAGAGCAAAGGTTGTTGACACCAGAGTCCATAGGGGCATTAACGTTGGCACAGATCACTTTCTCGTTATATCACGATTTAGGGGTCTGTGCACGCGTTGGCGTCACAGGCCTAAAGTGTCAACAACGGATTTTGCGAGAATAAAAGTGGAGAAATTGGAAGAGGATGAAAATATTAGAGATGAATATATGAAGAAATTGGACGACAGGCTAAGTTGCGTGGAGATGAAGGATGAATTGGAAATAGAAGAAGTATGGGATGTGCTCAAATCGTCAATGGTTGAATGTGCGACGGAAGTATGTGGATTGAGTAAAAGGACAAATAGACCACCAACAAGTTGGTGGGATAAAGATGTGAAAGAGGCAGTTGGAGATAAGAAGAAAGCTTGGTTAGATTTACTAACGATTAAAGCTAGTAAACGAATGGATGCGAGAGTAACAGATGATGTAGTGAAGAATAGTGAAGATGAATATAAGAGAGTTAAGAATGAGGTTAAGAAGAAAATAGAAAAGAAAAAGCGTGATCTGATAGAATGGTGTGAGAGGAAACTCTCCGATAATTTCCGGAATAACCAAAAGTTGTTCTGAAAATATATCCGGAAAGAAAAGGGAGTTTCCCAAAACACGAGAGTGAATGTTGTGAGAGATGAACAGGGTGAATTGGCGACGGATGAAAGTAGCATAAGACGAGTATGGAAGAACTATTTTGAGGGACTCTTTGAAAAAGAGGATACATCCATTTCTTCGCCAATCGGCAGTAATGTTGATTGGAACGACGTTATGGTTGACTTTAGTGACAGTGAGATCAGTATGGAAGAAATAATGAAAGCAATGAAAAGTATGAAACTAGGGAAAGCGGCAGGGTATGACAGGATAAACACTGAAATGCTGAGGGCTGGTAAAGGGGTGGTGGCTTCCTGGTTGTACTTCCTTTTCCAAAAATGCTGGTCGAGTGGCAAAGTGCCACAAGACTGGTGCAAAGCGGTAATTGTGCCTTTATATAAAGGAAAGGGGTCACACCAGGGGGCTAGAAACTACCGTGGAATTAGCCTACTCAGCATTGTCGGTAAATTGTATGCAAAGGTTTTGATTGAAAGAGTGATGAATGAAACGGAAGATAAAATTTGGGATGTGCAAGCAGGATTTAGAAAGGGAATGGGATGTATGGACCAAATCTTCTCTTTAAGGAGCATCACCGAAAAGTTCTTAGCTAAGAACCGAAAGGTGTATTGCTCCTTCATTGATTTAGAGAAGGCGTATGATAGGGTGGTAAGAAAGTGTTTATGGGAGGTGTTATCCAAGTTCGGTTTGGGGAGTCGACTTATACGTGCACTGGTATCACTCTATGAGGATTCCAGTGCATGTGTGAGAGTAAACGGGGAAAATACTAACTGGTTCGGGATCTCTCGGGGTGTCCGACAGGGTTGTGTAGCTTCCCCGTGGCTCTTCAATTTGTTCATGGATGACTGTTTAACAGAGTTGCGTGAAAGTGATTATGGATTGAGAATGGGTGGATTCATCATTAAATGCCTCTTATATGCCGACGATCAAGTGCTACTTGCATCATCGGTGGAAGAGCTGCAAGAGATGATGAATATTGCATGTGCGTCTTTTGAGAAAAAGGGAATGAGGGTGAATGTGGATAAAACAAAAACTATGGTTTTTGAGAGAGAGGTGAATATGACCGAATGCGTGATTGAGATTAATGGTAAGAAAGTGGAACAAGTGAAAGAGTTTGTATATTTGGGAAGTTTGTTTACTAGGGATGGAAAGTGTGATGAAGATATCAAGAGAAGAGTGAAAAAGGGTAATGCGGTAAATGGAGCACTGGATAGTCTAATGTCTAGTCAGTCGGTGTCTGCAAAGGCCCGAATGGCTGTGCATGATGCTGTCCTCGTTCCTACGCTTATGTATGGCAGTGAATGTTGGGTGTGGCAGAAGAAGCATGAAAGTAGAGTGAATGCAGTAGAAATGAGATCCCTCAGAAAAGTGTGTAATGTAAGGTTATGTGATCGTGTGAGGAATGATGTGATTCGTGAAAGGTGTGGTGTAAAAGATGATATTGTAAGAAAGATAGAAAAAGGAATGTAGAGATGGTTTGGGCACATAGAGAGGATGGATGACAGTAAATTGGTGAAAGAGATATATAGAGCCAATGTAGAAGATAAAGATAAAAGATAAAGATAAAAAATATTTATTTCAAAATAAAAAGAATTGTTCTCTATTTTTTGAACGTCACAAACTTACGTATAAGTTAAATCTTACTCTACTGACTCTACTTCGGATTCGGAAGGTGTATTGTTGCGAGAAGAACCCGTAAGAAACTCAGCAACACACATCTTTTCTTAGTCAAATTACAATATTGGTGTATGTCTGGAAATATCCTGAATAGAGCCCTGGTGACACCAAGCAGTTTCATCTATCATATAATCATTTAAACTGTAATAAGCTTTTAAATGAAGACTGCGTTTTATAATTACTTTGAATTTCTTTTCTGTTAGATCCAAAATGTCATCAGGTATTTTATTATAAAATTTTACACATAACCCCATAAAAGATGTATTTATTTTTGACAATCTGTACTTTTGAATTGAAATTTTATTATTATCTCTAAGACTTCTAGTATGTCTGTCACAGTTTTTGGAAAATGCTTTCAAATTTTTTCTCACATACATGATGTTTTCATAAATATATTGACATGGCAGTGTCATTATATTTATGGTTTTAAACAATTCTCTAAGGGAATCTCGTGAACCTAAATTATAAATAGCTCTTATTGCTCTTTTCTGTAAAATGAATATTGACCCAACATCAGCAGCTCTGCCCCAGAGTAAAATGCCATAAGACATGATGCTATGAAAATAACTATAGTAAACTAAACGAGCGGTCTGTACATCAGTTAAAAGTCTTATCTTTCTAACGGCATAGGCAGCACTGCTCAGCCTGCCAGCTAGCGCGCTAATGTGGGGTCCCCATTGGAGCTTTGAGTCCAGATGTATCCCTAAGAAAACTGCGCTATCCGTAAATGGTAATTTTTCATTATTTAATGTAATTTCATTATCAACACTTTTAACATTTGGTAATGCAAATTTAATACATTTGGTTTTTTTGGCATTTAGTACAAGATTATTTGAAGCAAACCATGTTTGAATTTGGGAAACTGCATTATTTACATCGTCAATATTTTCCGAATTCCTTTTAACGTCAAAAATTAAAGAAGTATCATCAGCAAATAATACTATTTCAGACCTTTTCTCGACCATGAACGGCAAATCATTAATATATACTAGAAACAAAAATGGGCCTAATATAGATCCCTGTGGAACACCCATTTTTACATGAGTTCCAGATGATTTTATTTTATCGATTTGCACTTTTTGTATTCGATCTGAGAAGTAGGACTTTATTAATTTAAGTGCGTCACCTTCGATGCCATAATGTCCCAATTTTATGAATAAAATATTATGATCTGCACAATCAAAAGCCTTTGTAAGATCGCAGAACAAACCGATTGCATCATGTTAGAAGGTAATGTTAGTAGAGGACGACCTCGGAGGACACATTTGGATCAAATAGAACATGTGCTCAGAAAGGCAGGAGTCCGCAGTATGAAGAATAAAAGAGCATGTATGAAAAGATTGATGGATGTAAACGAAGCCAGAGAGGTTTGCCAGGATCGTACAAAGTGGCGATCGATAGTCTCTGCCTACCCCAATGGGAACTAACGGCGTGAGAATATGTATGTATGTATGTATGTTGTTTATTAGTAATAATCCCCACATGAGATTTTCATGAACAAAAACATTCAAGTTTTATTCTTACTGTTAGTTCAAACTTACTGCTGTGTAGTGTCGGCTTAGACTGCTGTGTAGTGTCGGCTTAGACTGCTGTGTAGTGTCGGCTTAGAATAGCACTACCTCATTTCTTCCGGTGGGTGTACGTAAGAGGCGACTAACGGTATTGGGGTTTTTGAGGGATTTTGGGCGTTGCGGTTGGAGACCCAACACCAACAACCTTTATTTTACCATCTTTTCCCCAGGCAACCACAGATTATTGACGCAACTTCCAAAAGAGGCTGAGGAATTTCTAATTCGTTAGCTCTGGCTACCCCTTCTAGGGATTTATAGCCGTGAGTATATGTATGTATGAATGTATGTATGTATTTAAAAACTTAAATACACGTCTGAAAAATTTCAAAGCAATCGGTTCAGTATTTACGGCGTGAAAGCGGAACAAACAAACAAACAAACTCACTTTCCCATTTATAATATTAGTATGGATTTAGTTGTGTCTGCCATGATAACATCCGTATGGATTTAGTGATAAGCGATCGTTGTAATATGACAACATATATATATATATACTCACGGCTATAAATCCCTAAAAGAGGTAACGAGAGC
Organism: Bedellia somnulentella; assembly: GCA_963576735.1. Classification (NCBI taxonomy): domain Eukaryota; kingdom Metazoa; phylum Arthropoda; class Insecta; order Lepidoptera; family Bedelliidae; genus Bedellia; species Bedellia somnulentella. The sequence goes on from OY755171.1 coordinate 948,439, forward strand.
TTTAGAATCAGAAAATGCTTCAGTCAGTCTTGGAAGTTGAATGAGGAAAAGATTATAAACTAATGTTTTTGGTGATGGGCCTCCAACCGCGTCCAACCCGACCAGAAAAATCACTTTAAAAACCCCGATACCATTAGTCGTCTCTTACTATCAACCATGAGAAGAAATGGGGTAGTGCTATTCTAAGCTGACACTACACAGCAAACAGACACTATTATCTTATTTTATCACTATAATTTTATTAAGTACTAGCAGCCCGTCCCGGCTTCGCTCGGGCATGAATTATCATTAACATTTTGTTTTTTATTTTATTACATGTATTATTATTTTAATATTTTTTTTTTAAGTTTTAAGCTATGTTATATTTTTTTGCTGTGTAGTGTCTGCTTAGAATAGCACTACCCCATTTCTTCCGGTGGGTGTACGTAACAGGCGACTAATGGTTTTGGGGCTTTTGAGGGATTTTTGAGCGATGCGGTTGGTGACCCATCACCGACAACCTTTATTTCACCATCTTTTCCCCACACAACTTCCAAAAGTGGCTGAGGAATTTCGGATTTCTTAGCTCTGGCTACGCCTTCTAGGGATTTATAGCCGTGAGTATATGTATGTATGTATGTTATATTTTTTTGTATTTATATTTAGATATATTTTTTTATTTTTTTTATTTTTTATAATGAGTAATTACATCAAAAGCCATTCAATTTATAGAGTTAGAGCTTCCCTGTAAACAATATTTGACGTTGTTGTATTTTGGGGCAGCAAAATAAATTGATGTTCAGGGGCTCCCACCCGCGACAGGCCAACGTACAGTTGACCGTGAGTAAAACAATTCTTTCGCAGGTCAATCCCTACTAATTTGAAGGTTTGGCCTTGGGACTTGTTTATTAATTGTTAAAGCAAAAGATGTTTTAACCGGAAATTGTAGCCGTTTAAATGGAATTGGCAGATCAGTTGGGATCATCGGTATCCTCGGTATATGAGCTAATTGACCGGCTGCTGGGCCAGTGATAATAGTCGCTACAATCAAATTTTGCTTTTACTCTTTGATAAGCAGCCTCCCGTACCCCTTCGTGACGCCTGCAACAACTTACTATGCATAGCTAATCGAGCGGAGTTTTATCTATTTTTTTAATTCGAGATAACTTTCGAATGGAATGTTCGAATTGAATAATTCAAAAAGTAATATAAGGGTATTGAAGTAGTCTAAAATAATATATACGTTTTTTTATAAGGATTAGATAGGTACAAATAAAGAGCCTTTTCTAAAGCAGGATTTTAATTTAATTTTTAAATAATTTTATATAATGACGCTTGTTGTGAGATAACTATAATAGTTAGAGACATGCTGTCTGGGCATTTTTTTTAGATAATAATGTGTTCTATAAAATTGTAGTACATAATTTTATTCTATTGTCTATAGTTTTCGCAGCGCACGCGATGTAAGGATTTTTTTTGGTATTTCTTTAACACCTTGGGTTACATTTTTGAAGTTTACGTAAGGATCCCTAATTTTTTGAAAATTAAATATAGCCTATGTCACTCAGGAATAGTGTAGCATTAAAACAGTGAAAGAATTTTTCAAATCCGTCCAGTAGTTTTGGAGCCTATTCAATTCAAACAAACAAACAAACAAAAAATCAAACCTTTCCTCTTTATAATATTAGTATAGACAACTGTAGAGGAGATTATTATATACATGCAGCCTATAACAGAAAGCAAAACTAGAAAGTCGTTTATTGCGTCATCCCAATGTCCCCGTGTGCTTAGTACTCCACAGCAATATGAAAATGAGATTTACCACCAACAACCTTTATTTTACCATCTTTTCCCCACACACATTTCCAAAAGTGGCTGAAGAATGTCTAATTCCTTAGCTCTGGCTACCCCTTCTAGGGATTTATAGCCGTGAGTATATGTATGTTAGTTCAAAATTGTTTCTCAATTAAGCTTATGTTTATAAATATATACCAAATGAATTAAAATTACAAACATTCCTATACAGCTGAACCTATATTTATTCAGTTTTAATATTCTACTTAAACAGTTTCTTAGGAAATTCTATTTTATTTAAATAAAAGCTTTTTGCCCGCGACTACGTCCGCGTTGACTACATTTTTGCATCCGGTATACATCCAAAATACCAAAACTCTATCTCAACTTCTGTTTTTTTTATATTTATGGTCCCGTGGGCATTGTAATAGAGGAGACCCATTTGACTACCTTTTCCCCATTCAACTTCCAAAAGTGGATAAATAATTACTATCTCTGAAGCTGTGGTCACCCTTTTTTGGGATTTATAGCCGTTAGTATATTATACTGATGATTGATTGATGGATGAATTTCATATATACATTTTTGTAGTTGTTATATCAGTCAATCGCATCAAGTTTCAAGTTTATAGATACAGTATATTTATAGATCAAAAATCTGTATTCTATATTTCAATCCCTTAGGGAGTGACTTCCAAAAAACCTTTTTTATTGTTCATAAGAATCATGAAACCAACCATTTTGTACCAAGTTTCTATGTTCAGAAATAATGTGATGTGTGAGAGATTGCAGCCAATCAGTCATCGGTCAATAGATGGCGGTACTAAATTAAAATTGAGATATGTGCTATTTTTACTAACTATGCATTCTGAGGCTTAACAGAATATTAATTTATGCGTAAGTAGTATAGCACAATATATCTATGAGAATATTAGTTTAAAAATAGTGAATAAAAAAGTTATAAACATATTCTCAAACCTATCAAATGAATACGCAAAATACATACAATATACTTTCAACTTATTCATACATATTAGCATAGTTGAATGTGAAAGAGAAGGAATAGTGCTTCATATTATTCTAAGCTAACACAAAAGCAAAAAAAATCGCAAAGAGATTGCGATGCCCGAGATTCGAACCTGGGTCTTCCGTTCGATTAGTATTAACCGAACGTTATACCGCTACGCCACGAAGACGTTAGAGTTGACTTCAAAATTTTGATAAGCTATGTATCTGGTAGTCATACTATTGACAAACAATTAAATGGACACGCGCTAATCTCAGGAATTGCTGATTCGAATCACTAAAATATTTCATAAGTAATTGTATGATTGCCAATTTATCAAGAAGGGCTTTTCTTATTATTTTGTACTTATTTTTTTATTATTATACTAAACCATGCATACATTCTTCAGAATAAGAAATTAGTCTGTCACTTTTGGAAGTTGAGTGGGGAAAAAGATTGTAAATTAAAGGTTGTTGGTGAATGGGGACAACCGCATCGCCCAAAAATTTAAAGCCCCTATACTCTCAGCAGGCTCTTACGCACATCCACGGTAAGTGGGATAGTGCTATTCTAAGCCGACACTACACAGTGTCCCACTAAATTAAAACAGTATAGTAACATGAAACTTTTATTTCAGATGAAGATGAGGCGACGACGTCGGGCGCGACGCAGGAGAACGACCAGGAGCGCGTCATCTTCGTCAACAAGACACAGCCCATCCACTACGCCAAGAACACCATCTCTACTGCCAAATACAAGTAATTACATAAAAATAAAATAAAATAAAATAAAATAATCATTTATTTCAAAATAAAAAGATAAATCTTTGTTTTTTGAACGTCAAATTTTAACTTAATACTAAGTAAGCATATACTTACTAATAAGAATACAGTACATACATACATATACTTACTAATAAGAATAGAAGAGTACAGTACATACATATACTTACTAATAAGAATACCCAATAGGGGTAGCCAAAGCCTCTTAGGCCCGATTTCTGAAGTGAGTATTCCAGCTGAGAACAACTTAAGTATCGTTCTGTCGCATTGAAATCTTAACAACTGAATGAGACAAAACGATACTTAATTCGTTCTCAGCTTGAATACTCAATTCAGACATCGGGCCTTATTACCATAGCCACAGTTGGGAGTTTTTGGAGAAAATTAAGGAAGAGTAAAGTTACGAGTAACTACCTTACTCGTACACTCCACAGGGGGTTAGGCAGAGACGTGGAGACCAATATTTTTAGAGTAGAAGTTTCTTGTGTGTGCTGTGTTTTGTGGGCTAAGAATAGCATGAACTTTTAAGGTGCTTCCTAACCGGAAGCATTCATGTGTACTGTAACATTAGAGATTCGTCTTTGCTCATTACATTACTATAATACCTCCCTGATTGACGAGCGTTCACGTGTAATTCATACAATCACTCATATAATCATAACAAAGTGCGCATTGTAATGTTCAGTTCTCCTCCTTCACTGATGTAATGCTCAAATCTGTAACGTTACATTACACGCGACTGCTCCCGGTGAGGTAGCACCTTTAAGTGATTGCAAAGGTGCTCCCGCGTAAAAGCGAAAGATATGAGAAAGTGCTGTTATAAGCCACACAACAGTCTACAATACATACATACATATACTCACAGCTGTAAATCCCTAGAAGGGGTAGCCAGAGCTAAGGAATTAAAAATTCCTCAGCCACTTTTGGAAATATGAGTGGGGAAAAGATGGTAAAAGTAAAGGTTGTTGGTGATGGGTCTCCAACCGCATCGCCCAAAAATCCCATAAAAGCCCCAATTACCGTTAGTCGCCTCTTACGTACACCCACCGGAAGAAATGGGGTAGTGCTATTCTAAGCCGACACTACACAGCAAATACAGTCAACAATAAATATGTTAATATAAAAAATACTATGTATTTGAAGAGATCGTTGCTAAAAATGGCAGTAGCCCAATTTGTGAAGAATAAAAAGAATAAATATAGAAAGTATTTATAGAAGCTCGATAAATATTTACAAGCGTTAGAGGTTTGCCAGTATCGTACTAAGTGAACATTCAAAGTTCTGCCTAGTACAATGAGAACAAATGGCGTTATAATGTATATTTTTAAAACGGATCTTATTCCATATGTTTAGGTATCAAAGACTCGATCAAGATCTAAAAAGATAAATTGAAATTTAAGCAACCGTGATAGCTCAGTGGGTAGAACATCGCTTATCGTGCAGAAGATAAGGGTTCAAATGCTGGGTGGGGCCTACTCCAATTTGTCTTTTCTAAAGTCACATGTGTGGTTAATTTATCATGGATGTTAATGGATGTAGCCGTGTAGTGCCGGCTAAGAATGTCGCTACCCCTTTCTACCCACGGGTGTCGTAAGAGGCGACTAAGGGTATTGGGGCTTTTTATTGGATTTTTGGGCGATGCGGTTGGAGACCCATCACCAACAACCTTTATTTTAAGATCTTTTCCCCACACAACTTTTCAAAAGTGGCTGAGGAATTTATAATTCCTTAGCTCTGGCTACCCCTTCTAGGGATTTATAGCCGTGAGTATATATATGTATGTATGTATGTAAAGTCACACGTGTGGTTAATTTATCATGGATGTTAAAAGGTGAGGGAAAATTTCGTGAGGAAATACACATGGCTAAGTTGTACTTTGTCATGTGACAGTGAATACAAAACGTGAACGTTTGGGTTGAGCCAAAGCTTAAAATACCTAAATCGCCTCTTCTCACACTTAAGGGAATAGATAGGGTAGTCCTAATCCAATTCAGCTAGACGAGATGGTGTACTGTTTTAAGTGTACAACGGGCTTACTTCACTTAATTAGGTTTGTTTGGAGTAAGCAAAGGAACGACATTTCTTTAATAGTTTCACATCTACGAGGGCTGCTATTTATGTATCCGGAATAAAAAAAAGAAACAAACATATATCAATTAATATGGTTTTATTGCTTCTCAAAATATTCGCCGCTCAGATCTATACACTTTTGCATGCGTTGAAACCAATTTTCATAGCACTTTTTCCACTCAGACTGAGGTATCTCCAAAACGTGCATTTTGAACGCATCGACTGCCTCTTCGCGGCTCGAAAAACGTTGACCACGTAATTTTTTCTTCACATTTGGAAATAAATAAAAATCATTGGGTGCCAAATCAGGGCTGTACGGCGGATGACCTGTCAATTCGATCTTTTGAGCTTCTAAAAACTGAGTTGTGACGGCCGACCTGTGACAGCTAGCATTGTCGTGATGCAGAATGATTCTACGTTGTCGGTTAGTCTTTCTTATTTGTTCAAAGACTTCCGGCAAACAAATGGTCGTATACCACTCCGAATTAACAGTTTTACGATTCTCTAAAGGCACTGTAGCTACATGGCCATTTATACCAAAAAAACAAGCGACCATTTGCTTCAATGTGCTTTTTGCACGAATAACTTTTGTTGGGTTCGGCTCATCTTGGAACACCCACACCGTGGACTGCTGCTTAGTTTCGGGGTCGTAAGCGTAGATCCAAGATTCGTCACCTGTGTAGATATTATAAACAGCTTTTGACGCACCACGGTTGTATTTTTTTAACATTTCTTTGCACCAATCGACACGAGCCTGTTTTTGATCAATACTCAAGTTGTGCGGAATCCAACGGGAGCAAATTTTTTTTACAGCTAAATGTTCATGAAGTATCTTATGTATGCTCGTCATACTAATGCCCAGAGATGCCTCTATCTCACGATATGTAACATGACGATCTTGAGTTATTAGTTCCCGGACAGCATCGATGTTTTGAGGTACAACGACCGTTTTAGGGCGACCTTCTTTAATTTCATCAGTAAGCTTAGATCGTCCACGATTAAACTCGCTAAACCAGTGATACACAGTGGTCTTTGAGGGTGCTTCATCCCCAAAAGTTGAAGTAAGCTGATCGATGCACTGTTTTTGAGTTAGACCACGCCGAAAATCGTAAAAAATCATGGCACGAAAATGTTCACGAGTTAAATCCATGGTGGTGAAGACACGCAATTTTCAAAATGACGCTACGATGTGAAAACAATTGACAGTCACATAAAAATAAATGTATTCTAAAGCTAAAGAGTTCTATTTTTAAATGATGTAATTACTTTTTAAATTATTGTTCTGTAAGTGGCCAGTTCCGGATACATAAATAGCAGCCCTCGTAGAATATATTTTCCTTTATTCAACATTCATCGCACATTTCTATTAAACAAACATGTAAATTGATAGTGATCTAAAAATATATTTACTATCAACACATAAACATAGAACATCGCTATTTCGTTCGCTTTGATCATGTCAGTAAATAACACAACTTTTATTGATTCTGCCGTAGATTGGATGTGATAACGTAAGCGCGATTCTGCCATGTTATTTAATAATGACCTTTATTATACTGCCGGGTTATTGCGACAGCCGTGGTCGAGTGGATGGGTGACTAGCTTCTCGGTCCGGAGGTTGCGGGTTCGATCCCCGCTGAGGGCATAATTTATGTGGTGAGCTTAAAATATTGTTTCTTAGTCTTGGATATGTTTTTTTATATAATATTAAAGATATCGTTGAGTAAGTATCCCATAATACAAGTCTTACTAAGTTTGGGGCTAACTTGATCTGTGTATAATATGTCCGTATATTTATTATAGAGAATGGAGTAGTATCAATGGGGTGCCAGACTGTTTTACTAATATTTTACCTTATGAGTGTCGATGGCACGTAGCCAACTCTATCGTACTATAAACTCACTATTTTCAGATAATCAGCACACTTTAATGGAAATGATGTAATGATCTGAGTATGATGAATGTGTGACCCATATTTTGTCATGTTGCATACAATTTAATTGAGAATGATTTGATGTTTTGGGACGTTTTCTAATTTGTGGATGAGATATACTGTTTAGTATATTTCGTGTTAAATAATGTTTTGTACCATTTTTTTATGTTAATCTTAGTTTTCATGTTTTAAACACGCCCTATTTTTAAAAAAAATAGACAAACCTTTTTATCACCTAAATTCCTAAAATAGCGTGTCAGTGACGGCTTTTTAGATTATTATACATAAAAAAGTGATGTAAATAAAAAAGTATGTCTTTTATAGGTTTTTGAAATATTTAGAATACACGATTAATATCGCGTTTCATTGTTCTACCTTTCAGTTCTCTGTAAATTCTTATTCAGTTCAAGTAATGCATTTCACATCTATTATTATTTGCTATAATAAGCATGACCATTTTCTTCATACTGAGATGCTTATCATGAATGAGATAACAACATACATTGCATACTGTATACTCCACCAGATTGTCAATATAATAGAACGAACCAGCAGTGGTATTAAAACAAAATCTCCTCTTTTTACCTCTGTTTAATTAACTATTTACTCATATAAATATGCCGTTAATTCCCACAGATAGGCAAATACTACTGTTCACTATTTTGTACAATACTAACAAACCTCTCGCTTTCCTCTCATTTACAACTTTCTAAGATAAATCAGATACTTAGTTAATTTCTGGCCGACAGTACCCAGCCCAATTCGGTGCAAAATTGTATTAGTTGTCCTAGATATTTAAAAGTCTATTTTCTTCTTGTGTTTTCTGAGTAATTCGATAGTAGCTACTACACTAAGTAATTAGATACTAGCTGCTAAGAGCCTACAGCACTCGAACACAACATGTTTTACCGTCTCTTCGGCCCCATGCAGGCTCTGCACAGTGGGCTGTCTTTTATGCCTATATTGAGTGAGCTATATCCAGTACTCGATTTGTCGATAGTGTGTGTGTTACTGTCCAATATATTTTTTTACCATAGTTTCTGGGCATCCATTCAAATACATATGAAGTATACATTATTTTAAGTCGTTTTCTTGACAGTTTCTATGTTTTAGTAACGCCCTATTTTAAAAATAGACAAACGTATCTATTACTGTTATGTATGCAAGGAGGATATCAATAATAGACCGATCACAGTAGTGGCTCAGTGTGCACTGGCGCTTTATTTCCATATATTTCTTAATGCCGGTAGGCATAAATATACAACATCTCCCCCTTTCAACAATAAAAAATAGGAATTAAATACGACCTTATTTAAAACTTAATTCTAAAGTAAGAATGAACTAGTTCAAAATTAACTTATTGGAAACTATGTAGTTGAATAAAAAATGTATAACAGAAACACATTATGATAATTAAAGTAATAACAAATTAAATTTTATAATTGACTCTGGGCATATTCCGTAGCACGCCACCTTCCTCGCGAGAGTATGTGTTTGGCTGCGACAGCTGGGGCGGGGGCTCGGGGGGCGCCTCGTCCTCGCTGAGCGCTGGCAGAGGTACAGTGGAGGTACAAATGGAATCGAAATCATCTACCGAGATATTACACTTTTTTAAAATTTGATTAGTGTGTCTTTTTATTAAACAATTTAATTCTGGCACAAAAACCGAATATACATTATGTCCTAATTTTTCTTTTACAATAGCCCTAGTCCATGTATGTTTATTATTAATTTTAATAAAAACGTTATCATTAATGTTAAAGGAAATATTCCTGGTGCCTTTATAGTATTTACATTGGTTCATCTGATTTTTCAGTACATTATCCTTTGGATCCTCTGGTGGTAGTGTTGATGAGTGGCATGGGTTTAGAAGGTCAAGCCTGGATTTAAGTTGTCTTCCAAACATGAGTTGAGCGGGGGACTGTTCGGTTGTGGAATGCCTCGAATTTCTATAATCAAATAAAAAATCAACTAGTTTTTTGCTGAACAACTCATGGGTCGGGCTCTCCGTGAATATGCATTTTATGGCTTTTTTTATTATTTTAACACTACTTTCTGCTTGACCATTACTAGCAGGGCAATAGGTGGGTGTAGTTATGTGTGTTATCTTATTTAGATCGCAAAATAATTTAAACTCATGGGAAGTGAAAGCTGTACCGTTATCGGAAACAATAGTGTCCATAAGGCCGAATCTAGCGATTAATTCTTGTAATCGTTTTAAAACATAATCAGAGGTACAAAATGGCATTTCAAAGCATTCCAACCATTTCGAGTATGAGTCCACAACTACTAAAAACATTTTGTTAAATATAGGGCCCAAAAAGTCTATATGGATACGTTGCCAAGGTCGGACCGGATAAGGCCAGGGAGTCAGTGGTACTTTTGGTGGATATGGTTTAAATGATTGACATGTTTGACAGCCATTGATAAGATTTTCTATATCATTATCGATACCGGGCCACCAAAACCTACTTCGCGCTTCGCATTTTGTTTTAACTATGCCTAAATGTGATCTATGTAAATATTCTAAAATGTTTTTCCTTAACTTGAACGGTATTATTAATTTATGCCCTCTCAGTAAATAACCATTTTCTAAAGCTATGTCATTACGACATCGAAAGTAAGGTTTCACCTTTTCATCATAAACACGCTTAGGCCATCCATTTTTCAAAAAATAAATAACATTTTGCAGGGTATTTTCGTTATTCGTTTCCGCGCAAATGTCTAGTAAAGATATTGGAGTGGTTATGTGATTGATATACGCAGCTGATTCATTGTTCTCGGCGAGCGGCGGCGGCGGCGGCGGGCGCGCCGACTGCATCACCGATAGCGAACCGGTTGTAGTATCATGAGCGCGGCTTAGATAATCTGCACAATTATTTTTACTAGATATGTATTCAATCTGAAAGTTGTAGGCAGACAAGAATAACGCATAACGCTGTAGCCTATTTGCGGTTATTTCCGGAATCCCTTTATTAGGCCTAAAAATTGATAATAAGGGTTTGTGATCCGTTCTTAGTATAAACGGTATATCTCGACCATATAGGTATTGATGGAATTTTTTGATACCAAAAATGATCGCAGTTGCCTCTTTCTGTATTTGGCTGTAATTGTTTTCAGATGTGGTTAGCACGCGCGAGGCATAGGAAATAGGTCGCTCCACACCTCGTTCGATTTGTGCTAACACAGCTCCTAGTCCGGTGGGCGACGCGTCCACCGTTAGCACGAGCGGCGCGGCGGGGTCGTAGTGCGCCAGCACCCGCTCCGACGACAGCTCACGTTTCATTGCTGTGAACGCGTGCTCGTGTGTGCTGTTCCATTCCCACTTTGAGTTCTTGGATAGCAAATCATACAGCGGACTTAATATTTGGGATGAGTTAGGCACAAAAGAGCGATAGTAATTTGTTAATCCTAAAAATGATTGTAATTGTCTAACGTTTTCCGGTCGCTTGGCATTAACGATAGCTTCAATTTTTTCTGGCGATTTATGCACACCATTTTTGTCAATAACATAACCTAAATACGAAATTGAGTCCTGAAAGAAACTACACTTTTCTTGTTGTAACACTAAACCTGAATCTTTAAATCGTTCCAATACTTTACTTAGTGTGTTTAAATGTTCCTGTCTATCCCTTCCAGTGATTAAGACGTCATCCTGGAACATAAGGACGCCGTCGATACCTGATAGTGTATTTTCTATCGTTCTTTGAAAGATGGCGCTAGCCGTGCTTAAACCATAAATTAACCGCGTATATTTAAAAAGGCCTTTGTGAGTATTTATGACGGTTAACGGTTGTGACGCCTCACACAATTTAAGTTGTAGGTAGGCGTTAGAAAGATCTAATTTTGTAAATTGTTGACCACCGTGTAGTTTACTAAATAACTCATCTACTTTTGGTAATGGATATTGTTCACAGATCAATTGTTTGTTGATTGAAACGGAAAAATCGCCACAAATCCTTACCCCTCCGTTTGGTTTTAGTACCGGCACAATCGGACTCGCGTACTCGGAATACTTTACTGGTATTAAAATACCCTCATTCACTAACTTATTTAGTTCGTTATCTACTTTATTTCTTAGAGCAAATGGAACCGTTCTTGCTTTGAAGAAAATAGGTTTCGAACCTTCTTTTAGCCTAAGGCTAACTGTGTGATGCCTATAGCAACCTAACTTATTTGAAAATACCTCAGGGAACTGTAGTATTATCGATTCAATGCCACTACTATTATTTTTTGAGATTACGCAACTATTTATTTTGCAAAGTTGTAAATTAAAAGCTGATATAAAGTTGCGACCTAATAATGGTGGTCCGGCATTGGGAATGACGTAGATATCAATGTTTTTACTGTCATTTTCATAAGTAACAGTAACATTTATGAAACCTAAAGGTAAAATTTGAGCACCCGTGTAGACTTTAAGAACCAAATTATTCTTCAACATCGGTACGTTTTTGAAATATTTATAGTAAATCACATCCGAAATAGTTGTCACATGCGACCCACTATCGACTTCAAAATTAATGTTTACCCCATTCACCTTTATGCATTGTATCATGGCTTCACCGTTATTTGACTTAATGTTATAAATATATTCAAACTCACACATACCATTTGTGTCACCACCATCACCAGAGGATTCCAGATGATAGAATGATTTACTTTTTTGAGGGCACATTTTTTGTAAATGACCTTTCTTAGAACATTTTTTACATGTATATTTAGAGAATCTACATTTGTCCACTTGATGATTCGTATATCCACATGCCGAACACTTGTTCTGTTTCCTGACGTCCAGTCGGTTTAATCCGGCGGGTAACTCAGCGCTGTGGTATCCTGCTGGAACTGTACTGCGAGCAGCTTCCCTAGCACTTTGGATTCCTTCCGCTATCTCGACCGCTCTCGATAACGTAAGTGTAGTCGGATCCTCAGTGAACAATTTGTCGCGCGCTGGTCCAGTGGTCATACCCAAAACAAAGCGGTCCCGAAGTTCCTCTCCCAAAGCAGCGAATTGGCAATACTCAGCGAGGCTGCGTACACGTATTGCCCATGTTTTATAACATTCTCCTAGTAGTTGGCTGGCCGTGTAGAATTTATGTCTTTCAGCTAAAAGACATCGTCTTGGTTGCAAATGTGAGTCTAATAATTTTATGACTCCCGTATATGTCATGTCATTGACATCTTGAGGTTGCGCGAGATCACGTACCAATTTATACGTTGTCTCGGCGAGTGCCGTGAGCAAGATGGCGCGGCGTTTCGATTGAGTTTTGTCATCACTTTTCACATCGTATTCGTTAGCGACGCACCATTGTTCAAACCGGCCACGAAACACGGTCCAATCGTTGTGTTGGTGATTGAACTCGGGAATACTCCCAATATTATATCCACGAAGCACGCGATTACTGGGTTGGTTCTCGTTCGCCATTGTTATGTATGCAAGGAGGATATCAATAATAGACCGATCACAGTAGTGGCTCAGTGTGCACTGGCGCTTTATTTCCATATATTTCTTAATGCCGGTAGGCATAAATATACAACAATTACTTTTATTTCTAAAATAGCGTGTCAGTGACGTAGTACAAACGTATTAAGTCAATATTAGTGATTTATTATTTATGTCTCTCCCTGTAATACCTTTATTTGTATCATTGACTTATTAGTAAAGAGATATATACGTTGCGAGTAGCGACTCAGTTCACGCATTAAAATATGCGATCAATTTGAAGTGGCGGTTTTCTCGGAATTTCTTCGGTTATATTTTACAGCGACACCGCGGTCCACATCCACTCGGGATAAATATAAACGTAATCCATAACCTTACCTTAAATTTAAGTCAAATCTTATTTTAGCACAATTTGTGCTATGAGTCGCTTTCGGCGACATAAGCTAAGCACATACATACATACATACATATACTCACGGTTATAAATCCCTAGATGGGGTAGCCAGAGCTAAGGAATTAGAAATTCATTTAAGCTAAGCACGTGGCTTATAATACCCATGCCATTTAGGACACGAATAATTTGGAGTGGCTTTTTCATTTAGGATGACAATCAGTTGTGATTATGAGGATGTTTGCACGTAACGTGATTCATTTACATGTGTAAAGTTTACAATAGCAATACTATTTTTTACTATTAAGAATCATAATGGAATAACGTAAACGTTTCTTTAACTTATTATTGTTCGAATTCTTAATGCTCAGGTTATAACGTAGTTGCCCTCAACCGATTGTAATTTATATGAATTACATCACAATATTTAATTATTCTACATCCAAAATAGGATACGATGGAAAACGTTATGCTTGTCATTCGCAATTATATCAAATGCAAGAAGTGGTCGACATAATCGGTAAAAAACATTATACTTTTTTCTGTAAAGAGAATCAATAAAATATATATAATATAATAATTCAACTTTTCAATCAATACCTATTATTAACTTAATATCCATTCGTAAGAATGTTCTTTCGATATACTGATATGTTGAATTGTCATAGTCGTTTTTAAGTTCCTTACTATACTCATATAAGGAAAAATACTGCCTTAAAACTCAATGCCGTGCCGAGTATAATTCGAATTAGGCTTACAATTGGGGTTTCTTTATCACGGCGTCAATTCTATCCTACACTATATAGTAATAAGGGAAACCCAAAGTTGCTGAAAAATCCTTGATCTGAAGCTCTGGCTACTCCATTTTGGATTTATAGCCGTGAGCATATATGTATGTGATACCCAATGTATTTTACAAAAAAAAAATAACATACTAACTTGGGCAGTTTTCTTGTAAATTTGAAGGTATTACCTGAGCACTATCTGTTTGGAAAAAAATAGCAGGGTAAACCAATAGACAGACAAACTATACACATAGAATAGAGAACTCTTCATTGTACATCAAAAAGGAGAAACATTTACAAATAAACAGAATTAAATAACAAAAGTACATTTGGCGGTCTTATCACTAAAAGCGATCTCTTGCCTTTGAATGAAGAGGTCAATAAATTAAAGTCATGTGAGATAGATAAATAAATGATAGATAGATATATTAAATGACACACAATCAATGGTGTATGAAGATTTGTTTTAGCGCTAATAGCACCATTCGTTAATTTGGTTTGTTGTTCATATTATGTATTTCACATTTACAATCACTTTAAGAATCCATTCTATTCACTGGTTATAAACAACAATACTATTTTAATAACGATAATAAGATAGGTAAAAATACTGGAATAAAATAAAAAGTAAAATTACTAAAGCATTGGAAAAAGATCGTAACACCGGTTATTAGGATACTATCACGGTAGCAATCAGCCAACCCATATTACGTGGACTGTGGCTGAACTTCTGTGAGTACAATAGGCTCTGACGATGAATGTGGGTCTGAATCCATTTGAGAGCATTCATTTGTATGGATGAATATTAGTGTGTCTTGGATGTTTTTTTTTATGCGTATTATAATATCTTCCAAAGTGGAGGATTTGTTAGTTCCGTGGCTCTGGCTACCTCTTTCTTGGTTATGTATGTATGTCGGCCACGCACCGGACAACGCAGTTAGGGTAGGCCTCCCACGCTGTGGTCCGCCGCCTTGGTAAAGGTCGCGGGAAGCCGATGGGTGAGGGCAACACAAGACCGGTCGTTGTAGAGATCTTTTTGAGAGGCCTATGTCCAGCAGTGGACGTTTATTGGCGGACCTTGCTACATATCATTGTACCTTTCTGGGTGCTAACATGATCTATGTAATTCTTCCGAATGTATTTATTTATATACATATACTTGCGCCATTAGTTCTCAGAGACTATCGATCGCCACTTTGTACGATTTCGGCAAACATTATCTACATTAAGGAATCTTTTCATTTATTTATATGTATTATTTCCCAGCATGGTGACGTTCGTGCCGCTGTTCCTGTTCGAGCAGTTCCGCCGCTACTCCAACTGCTTCTTCCTGATGATAGCGCTGCTGCAGCAGATCCCGGACGTGTCTCCCACGGGGCGCTGGACCACCCTCACCCCGCTCATTTTTATACTGTCTGTGTCCGCGCTTAAGGAAATCGTTGAGGATATTGTAAGTGCATTGATATTGTATGAGGCCACGTACCGGACGACGCAATGTAGGCAGGTCTCCCACAAGGTTGACCGACGACTTGGTCAGGGTTGTGGAATGCCGATGGATGAGGGCAGCACAGGGCCAGTCGTTGTGGACATCTTCGGGGGAGGCCAATACCCAGCAGTGGGCGTCTATAGGCTGATGATGATGATTGCAAGTATAGCATATTTCGGTGGGTGATTTTACTTTGTTTTATCAACTTATCCCTTTTACTTGCGAAAAGGAAAGTGATTGTTGATAGTTCTATGAGTTCTAAATCAATACTATAAGTTTATTAAGGCGCCTGATAAGATAGGTTCAATTTCGGTTTGTTTCAGGCATCTTTCAATAACCCCTTAATTGGTAAACGAGATGAAGTATCTACTTGTCCCACCAAAATCATTCTGTAAAAAACTAGCCAAGTCTCGATAGAGCTGCTTGTTTGTCCTTAAAAAGTAATGAAATCTCTAAAATAAGTGGAGCCAAGGCTAAGGTTCCTTACTGCGATTTTATTTATTCCAGAAACGGCACCGCGCCGACGACGAGACCAACCGTCGCTCAGTGCAAGTGCTGCGCGACAACGCGTGGCGCGACATCCTGTGGCGCGAGCTGCAGCTGGGCGACGTGTGCCGCGTGCTCAACGACCAGTTCTTTCCCGCAGATTTGGTGCTGCTGTCTTCCAGGTACCATTGATCTCTTACTATAGGTATAGTTCTGTTGCAACAAAGATACTGGCCGGTAGAATTAAGAAGAAGAAAGAATTAATAAATTGGCACACAGCTGTGTACCAATTTATTTGTATTTTACATACCGCGATATAGGAATCCTCCTATCAGTACTCATCAATACCTATTGCTTGACTGTAACATAGTACAGGCAAGAGCTACAGGAAGTTTGATGAAGAAGGTTTTCGTACTGTCGAGCGGGAGCTAAATGAGTAAAAGGATAATTGTAAAAAATATAAGGGTCAACGTGTAAAGCGGCAATATTGCATTCCTGGAAGTGTAACTTAACTAATAAATAAAGAATAAATAAAGGAAAGAAAAATTTCGACACAGGCGGGAATCGAACCCGTGACCTCGGGTATACGCCCCGACGCTCTGCCCATTGAGCCACAAACGCCGCCGCCGCCGCCGCTATCTCGGGAAACTAATTTATTGTGTTTTATAAATTAAATTCTTCTATCCTTTGTTTCTTTTACACTTTTTAAGTAGTGTTTGCGTTCCCTACCTCCGAATTTTTTACAAATTCGGAAGGTCAATGGCTGCCAGTGCGAAATCAGAATTTAGATCAGAATGCCCAATTGGCAGAGCGACGGGGGCGTATACCCGAGGTCGCGGGTCTGATTTCCACCTGTGTCGAAATTTTTCTTTCCTTTATTTATTCTTTATTTACTAAAACTACCCTTTTCTTCCCAATCCAGCGAGCCCCAAGGCATGTCCTTCATCGAAACATCGAACCTGGACGGGGAAACGAACCTGAAGGTCCGGCAAGCCCAGCCCCGCACCGCTAGACTATTGCAGCCTGAAGACTTCGCGTCTCTGAGCGCGGTGGTCAAGTGCGAGCCCCCCAACAGACATCTGTACGAGTTTAACGGCAGCTTCAAGGAGACTAATGCTAGGTGAATATATATAAAAACTTTATTTATAGATAGCCACAAATTTCATTAGTGATATTGCTCTCAGGTTTTTAAAACATAATGTCCTGGTTAATCGAGAATAAGCTGATAATCATGAAAAAGCGTGGGTTGTCCGATAGACGAAAAATATGGCACAGAACGCCCCAAGCTTTTTTAAGAATAGTATTGATTCATTTGAATTTATTTAATTCCTTCAACCCTGATCAGGATAATGGGACAAACCTATAACATTAGTATATTGACCCTGATTCACAATAGGTGTACAAATGTTGAATTAAATCGGTGCTTTTAAAATGGGTCCAAATCGAGTTTAAAGGAGTCAGTTACATACATACATATAAGCGTGTAAAAAAATGGGTTTGTGCTTCGTAGGCCTCGTAAAGCCAATGGGCTCTGGCTATTATCAGGGTAATGGATAAAAGTCCGAAAACCCTCTAATGGCCACTTTTTTATGGGCGATATATAGTCATATAATGTTCGTAGAATATCACTCATTTCTACCTGGTTTACTTATGAGGCGCCCTAGACTGCGGTACTAATATAACTACACCTCAAGAGACATTTCTATCAACTCATGTTCTGAGTACCTACGTTTTGCTTGGATACTGTATCCACGTGATATTGGGGTAGGTCTTTCGTTTCTCACCAATATAATATCACATGACTAAGTACAACTCAGCCATGTAGGTTTCCTCACAATGTTTTTCCGTTACTCTTAACGATCTTGAAGTGACCACACGTATGACTTAGGTAAGGACAAAGTGAAGGATTTGAACTCGCGCCTCCGGCATGAGACGCGGTGTAGTTGCCATACATACATACATATACTCACGGCTTTAAATCCCTTACGGGGTAGCCAGAGCTTTGGAATGAGAAATTCCTCAGCCACTTTTGGAAGTTGATTGGAAAAAAGATGATAATAAAAAATAAATGTTTTTGTTGACGGGTCTCCAACCACATCGCCCAAAAATCACTTAATAAGCCCCTATACCCTTAGTCGCCTCTTACAATCACCCACCGGTAAAAATGGGGTAGTGTTATTCTAAGCCGAAACTACACGGCACTAGTTTCCACTGAGCTATAAAGTTGGTTTTCATAAGTTTTTTTAAAGATTAATATTATTTTTTCTTCATATGCTGGTTGAGCAAATTGAAGGCGGCATTGCGAATATCAAAGGCTTTTGAAACGAAGAAAAGTTATTCTAAAAAAATGAGCGCTTTTTACAACACCGGCGGGGGTCCGTTAGTGAAACTTTGATATTTATTACTAATTATAATTAGAATCTGAAACCGTAGATTTTGCTGTATTTTTAGTGCATACGTTATCTACGTATTGATTGGAAAAGTATTTGAGATGACATTGTATTTCTAATCACACTAGAACTCTTTAAGGTAATTGGAATATATATTTTATAGACCTATACCGTAATTAGGATAGTATGTTTTGTTGGTCCATAGATTTACCTAAGTATGGATTTAACAAGAGCTAATATTAAATTTGTTGAAAATCGTAATTAATACCAATCTACAAATAGATCTATGTTATAAGGGGTGGGGTATACTCGATTCGTTTCCATATTATCAGCGTAGTTGTCATTGGCCTTATCGTTTAGTTAGTGTTGTAATTATGGTAAATGTCATATTGTAAAAATAAATAGTCATCTTAATTTGAATGGTATGACTTGAGTATATATTTCAATGAGATGCGTAAAAAATCATCGTTTTCTAGCGAGTAAGTTGATGTATTTCGCTGGCTGTTGGTTTGTAGCTAAAACAATATATAAAATGGCCTATTTAGATGAGTATCATAAAATATATTCCACCCTTTAGTTACAAAAAGCACTGACTGCAAAAACCTGCGTAGTTTAATGGTGGGTATCCACTATGTTCGCGAACCTTTCACGCTCCGCGCTCTTGCCCGACTAGTACGAGCGGTGTTTAAACTAGTTATCGCGCGGGATAAAGCAGTCATCTCTTACGCACTTACTTAGTATCGTATACTGCCAGCTCGTTCTAACCGTTATCGTGTCGATATAATAGCGCTCGTGCTTGCTCCGCAGTTTGCAACGAACATGTCGTCATCAGAATTAATAGCCAATGCGGCGTACGTTTTGGTGCATTGTATTGTTGATGACTTTAAAAATCCTCTTCGATTTTAGGAATCTAATCTTTATAAAAAAATACGTAAAAATACATTTCTGTTAGATCTTAAATCACAAAAAATAAGTGGACATAAGAAAAATTACTACGACTCTCTTTATCAGATTTTGAATATTCAAATAGTTAGTTAAAAAAATATACTTAAATTAGTTCGATACATTTTACTTCGGGCCACTCCATTCGTACTTACAACGAGGTTCGGGGAGCGGAAGATACAATTCTCAAAGGCGATAAGTCCGCCTTTGTGTACATATACTGTTGTACCTATTCTGTAATATACTGTTTGTGTGTTGTTTTGTATGCAACATAGTGTTTAACCATAACTGATGTTCTGAGTACCCACGTATTGCTTGGATAGTGTATCCACGTGATATTGGGGTAGGCCTTTCGTTCCTCACCAATATAATATCACATGACTAAGTACAACTCAGCCATGTAGGTTTCCTCACATTTTTTTTTTATGTTATTGTTGTTTTGTATGAAACAAAGTGTTTAAATAAATAAATAAATTATCTTCTCGCATCCACAAACACACTGCGCTCCGCTTTGTGTCCGCGCAAAAACCGACACGGCTCGGATCGCCGCTCGCGGAGCGTGCAACGTTGCGCGCTCCAAATTCGCAACAGTATCCATTGAGCGACTGTAAAAGGTTCGCGAACATAGTGGATACCCACCATTACATCACAGCACTGATTTTCAGTCAACCCAATCTTAGATAATAATATATGATGTGTGTTTTTCGCCCGATTTCTGAATGGAGTTTTCAAGCTGAGAACGACTTAAGTATCGTTTTGTCTCATTCAGTTGTTAAGATTTCAATGCGACAAAACGATACTTAAGTTGTTCTCAGCTGTAATACTCAATTCAGAAATCGGGCGTTTGTGAATGATACTCATATAATCATTTAACCCAAAACAGGGAACTGTGGCGACCGCTAGACGGCGAACTCACTCGCATACTAGCAGCGTCATAAAAAATCGTACATCGCGGTATCGAAATGTTTCTCTAGCTAAACATAAATACAAATTCTAAGTTGGTACACAGCAGGGTGTACTGGCCAGTATATCTTTGCTGTTCCCACAGTGGAGTATTACCCAAACGGAGCCTCCAGGCCTAGATAAGATATTACTCCGACGGTCTCATCTTCGTAACACTGCCTAGGTGGTGGTTGTCGTGGTATACATGGGACACGAGACCAAACTCATGATGATCTAATTCTGATTAAAAAAGATATTTAAAAGGAGTTCCGGTACTTGTATCAGTTAAAATTCAGGTTATTCTTTTTGGACACTAGATGGCGTTACTAAATTTTTAGAGCGGTAAAATATTTCTTCCGAACTATTCAATATGAAAGTCTTAGATTACGGGTTACCAATGGTGCGGAGCCCTAGCTGCGCGAGCCAACTCGCACTTGACCATTTTTTTGTGTTCTAATGTACTTACGTAATTAAGTACTGTTATCTATAATTAACTATTTATCCGTTATTACCAGAACGGAGCCTCTAGGCCTAGAACAGATGTTACTCCGAGGCGCTCGTCTTCGAAACACAGCCTGGGTGGTGGCCGTAGTAGTCTACACCGGACATGAGACGAAACTCATGATGAACTCCACGGAAGGTAACGTACACTTTTAGTACGTACATACATACATATACTCACGGCTATAAATCCCTAGGAGGGGTAGCCAGAGCTAAGGAATTAGAAATTCCTCAACCACTTTTGGAAATTGCGTGGGAAAGATGGTAAAGTAAAGGTTGTTGGTGATGGGTCTCCAACCGCATCGCCCAAAAATCCTTCCAAAAATCCCTTAAAAGCCCCAATACCTTTAGTCGCTTCTTACGACACCCGTGGGTAGGAAGGGGTAGCGACATTCTAAGCCGGCACCTACACGGCAAAACGAACGTCATATTGGTATATTTACTGTATATTTCTGTAGCATACGTGGATGACTGCTAACACCCTAATACTAGTATATGCCTATGTTTTTTTTTCCATTAGATTAGATTAGATTTAAATTAGTTTACACAGACATTATACATTTTCTGGGATAATAATCGAACATGGGATGTTCAAATCGCTAGAATGTTCTAACCGTGAGCCCTATTTCAAAAAAGATCTGTCTAACAGTTTCAAGGTGACTCCGAAAAAAAACATTCAATGGCTTACAAACTAGTATATATAGCGATTTACAGTAGGTACAATATTCATATTACATTACTAAACGTCATATTATAACCTTTTCAGCCCCACTAAAACGCTCAACGTTGGACAAGCAAACGAACAAACAAATCCTGACGTTATTCCTGTTACTGGTGACAATTTCCATCGTGAGTGCGACTTTTAGCATCCTGTGGGATAGCAAACACTCTGCTACTGATTGGTATATAGGATTGGAAGGTAAGTGAAATGATGTAAAAGTATTGTTTATGTGATGTTGGATAGTTTATGTTACTTAGATTTTATGGACCCTAGTGAAAGAATAATTAAAATCGGTTCTGCAGATTGAAGAAGAATGAAAGGAAATAATTAACTTTTAACCATACATGTGACTACCGGGCTAGCCCGTTTAGCAAAGCATTAACGCTTTATTTATTTAGCAAAATTATATTTACAGCATTTTATTCATGTGCCTGTGAGAATCATTACTAAATTTAGGATGAATAATGCACTATATGCTAACCCACTTTATAAACTATCTTCATCCAGTAGTTTTTGCGTCTCCAAAATAAACCAGTCCCTGTTTAAGACTGCTTATCAGTATTTAGTGTTAATTACCTATTATAAATAAAAATTTACATTTTGATCGTTTCAGAGGCGCAGCGTCCAAATTTCCTGTACAGTTTTTTGACATTTTTAATATTGTTCAACAATCTCATACCGATATCGCTGCAAGTCACTGCCGAAATTGTGCGATACGTACAAGTAAGTAACTTAACATTACTAAATGTTATTACGGATTATGAGTTAAGTGTGGACTCAAAGTAGAACTCCATATTTTTAAATACACTTTGGGACTGGCTTTCAGTTTCGGAGAGTCTTACCACTCGTGTCTGATTTTCTTTAATTATATAATTCAAGTGATTGCTTTTCTACTGCACATTGCTTTAAGCACAAATGAACAAACTGATGAAGTTTGTTAAGCTCGTGTCGTCCGTCGGTTTTGGGCTCGGACTTGTTATTTGTTCAAATGGAATGGCTGAATGTCAACTGTCGAAATTTGGCAGTTGAGGGCCGAGCTGACCTAAGCTAAATCGGATGACTGTGGTTTTTATATCACCATTAATCATCTCCCTTATTTCAAATTTTGACTTAAATTTGAGTTTCGGTCAAACATACCAGAAAATAATAATTGTAAATGTGTTTAATTCCCCAGGCCTACTTCATAGCCTGGGACAGCCGCATGTACGACCCGGTCTCAGACCGCAGCGCGGCCGCGAGGACCTCCAACCTGAACGAGGAGCTCGGCATGGTGCGCTACGTGTTCAGCGACAAGACCGGCACCCTCACCTGCAACGTCATGCAGTTCCAGAAGTGCTGGATCGATAACGTGAGTATCATCATCATCACCATTACCAACGAGGAGCTCGGCATGGTGCGCTACGTGTTCAGCGACAAGACCGGCACCCTCACCTGCAACGTCATGCAGTTCCAGAAGTGCTGGATCGATAACGTGAGTATCATCATCATCACCATTACCAACGAGGAGCTCGGCATGGTGCGCTACGTGTTCAGCGACAAGACCGGCACCCTCACCTGCAACGTCATGCAGTTCCAGAAGTGCTGGATCGATAACGTGAGTATCATCATCATCACCATTACCAACGAGGAGCTCGGCATGGTGCGCTACGTGTTCAGCGACAAGACCGGCACCCTCACCTGCAACGTCATGCAGTTCCAGAAGTGCTGGATCGATAACGTGAGTATCATCATCATCACCATTACCAACGAGGAGCTCGGCATGGTGCGCTACGTGTTCAGCGACAAGACCGGCACCCTCACCTGCAACGTCATGCAGTTCCAGAAGTGCTGGATCGATAACGTGAGTATCATCATCATCACCATTACCAACGAGGAGCTCGGCATGGTGCGCTACGTGTTCAGCGACAAGACCGGCACCCTCACCTGCAACGTCATGCAGTTCCAGAAGTGCTGGATCGATAACGTGAGTATCATCATCATCACCATTACCAACGAGGAGCTCGGCATGGTGCGCTACGTGTTCAGCGACAAGACCGGCACCCTCACCTGCAACGTCATGCAGTTCCAGAAGTGCTGGATCGATAACGTGAGTATCATCATCATCACCATTACCAACGAGGAGCTCGGCATGGTGCGCTACGTGTTCAGCGACAAGACCGGCACCCTCACCTGCAACGTCATGCAGTTCCAGAAGTGCTGGATCGATAACGTGAGTATCATCATCATCACCATTACCAACGAGGAGCTCGGCATGGTGCGCTACGTGTTCAGCGACAAGACCGGCACCCTCACCTGCAACGTCATGCAGTTCCAGAAGTGCTGGATCGATAACGTGAGTATCATCATCATCACCATTACCAACGAGGAGCTCGGCATGGTGCGCTACGTGTTCAGCGACAAGACCGGCACCCTCACCTGCAACGTCATGCAGTTCCAGAAGTGCTGGATCGATAACGTGAGTATCATCATCATCACCATTACCAACGAGGAGCTCGGCATGGTGCGCTACGTGTTCAGCGACAAGACCGGCACCCTCACCTGCAACGTCATGCAGTTCCAGAAGTGCTGGATCGATAACGTGAGTATCATCATCATCACCATTACCAACGAGGAGCTCGGCATGGTGCGCTACGTGTTCAGCGACAAGACCGGCACCCTCACCTGCAACGTCATGCAGTTCCAGAAGTGCTGGATCGATAACGTGAGTATCATCATCATCACCATTACCAACGAGGAGCTCGGCATGGTGCGCTACGTGTTCAGCGACAAGACCGGCACCCTCACCTGCAACGTCATGCAGTTCCAGAAGTGCTGGATCGATAACGTGAGTATCATCATCATCACCATTACCAACGAGGAGCTCGGCATGGTGCGCTACGTGTTCAGCGACAAGACCGGCACCCTCACCTGCAACGTCATGCAGTTCCAGAAGTGCTGGATCGATAACGTGAGTATCATCATCATCACCATTACCAACGAGGAGCTCGGCATGGTGCGCTACGTGTTCAGCGACAAGACCGGCACCCTCACCTGCAACGTCATGCAGTTCCAGAAGTGCTGGATCGATAACGTGAGTATCATCATCATCACCATTACCAACGAGGAGCTCGGCATGGTGCGCTACGTGTTCAGCGACAAGACCGGCACCCTCACCTGCAACGTCATGCAGTTCCAGAAGTGCTGGATCGATAACGTGAGTATCATCATCATCACCATTACCAACGAGGAGCTCGGCATGGTGCGCTACGTGTTCAGCGACAAGACCGGCACCCTCACCTGCAACGTCATGCAGTTCCAGAAGTGCTGGATCGATAACGTGAGTATCATCATCATCACCATTACCAACGAGGAGCTCGGCATGGTGCGCTACGTGTTCAGCGACAAGACCGGCACCCTCACCTGCAACGTCATGCAGTTCCAGAAGTGCTGGATCGATAACGTGAGTATCATCATCATCACCATTACCAACGAGGAGCTCGGCATGGTGCGCTACGTGTTCAGCGACAAGACCGGCACCCTCACCTGCAACGTCATGCAGTTCCAGAAGTGCTGGATCGATAACGTGAGTATCATCATCATCACCATTACCAACGAGGAGCTCGGCATGGTGCGCTACGTGTTCAGCGACAAGACCGGCACCCTCACCTGCAACGTCATGCAGTTCCAGAAGTGCTGGATCGATAACGTGAGTATCATCATCATCACCATTACCAACGAGGAGCTCGGCATGGTGCGCTACGTGTTCAGCGACAAGACCGGCACCCTCACCTGCAACGTCATGCAGTTCCAGAAGTGCTGGATCGATAACGTGAGTATCATCATCATCACCATTACCAACGAGGAGCTCGGCATGGTGCGCTACGTGTTCAGCGACAAGACCGGCACCCTCACCTGCAACGTCATGCAGTTCCAGAAGTGCTGGATCGATAACGTGAGTATCATCATCATCACCATTACCAACGAGGAGCTCGGCATGGTGCGCTACGTGTTCAGCGACAAGACCGGCACCCTCACCTGCAACGTCATGCAGTTCCAGAAGTGCTGGATCGATAACGTGAGTATCATCATCATCACCATTACCAACGAGGAGCTCGGCATGGTGCGCTACGTGTTCAGCGACAAGACCGGCACCCTCACCTGCAACGTCATGCAGTTCCAGAAGTGCTGGATCGATAACGTGAGTATCATCATCATCACCATTACCAACGAGGAGCTCGGCATGGTGCGCTACGTGTTCAGCGACAAGACCGGCACCCTCACCTGCAACGTCATGCAGTTCCAGAAGTGCTGGATCGATAACGTGAGTATCATCATCATCACCATTACCAACGAGGAGCTCGGCATGGTGCGCTACGTGTTCAGCGACAAGACCGGCACCCTCACCTGCAACGTCATGCAGTTCCAGAAGTGCTGGATCGATAACGTGAGTATCATCATCATCACCATTACCAACGAGGAGCTCGGCATGGTGCGCTACGTGTTCAGCGACAAGACCGGCACCCTCACCTGCAACGTCATGCAGTTCCAGAAGTGCTGGATCGATAACGTGAGTATCATCATCATCACCATTACCAACGAGGAGCTCGGCATGGTGCGCTACGTGTTCAGCGACAAGACCGGCACCCTCACCTGCAACGTCATGCAGTTCCAGAAGTGCTGGATCGATAACGTGAGTATCATCATCATCACCATTACCAACGAGGAGCTCGGCATGGTGCGCTACGTGTTCAGCGACAAGACCGGCACCCTCACCTGCAACGTCATGCAGTTCCAGAAGTGCTGGATCGATAACGTGAGTATCATCATCATCACCATTACCAACGAGGAGCTCGGCATGGTGCGCTACGTGTTCAGCGACAAGACCGGCACCCTCACCTGCAACGTCATGCAGTTCCAGAAGTGCTGGATCGATAACGTGAGTATCATCATCATCACCATTACCAACGAGGAGCTCGGCATGGTGCGCTACGTGTTCAGCGACAAGACCGGCACCCTCACCTGCAACGTCATGCAGTTCCAGAAGTGCTGGATCGATAACGTGAGTATCATCATCATCACCATTACCAACGAGGAGCTCGGCATGGTGCGCTACGTGTTCAGCGACAAGACCGGCACCCTCACCTGCAACGTCATGCAGTTCCAGAAGTGCTGGATCGATAACGTGAGTATCATCATCATCACCATTACCAACGAGGAGCTCGGCATGGTGCGCTACGTGTTCAGCGACAAGACCGGCACCCTCACCTGCAACGTCATGCAGTTCCAGAAGTGCTGGATCGATAACGTGAGTATCATCATCATCACCATTACCAACGAGGAGCTCGGCATGGTGCGCTACGTGTTCAGCGACAAGACCGGCACCCTCACCTGCAACGTCATGCAGTTCCAGAAGTGCTGGATCGATAACGTGAGTATCATCATCATCACCATTACCAACGAGGAGCTCGGCATGGTGCGCTACGTGTTCAGCGACAAGACCGGCACCCTCACCTGCAACGTCATGCAGTTCCAGAAGTGCTGGATCGATAACGTGAGTATCATCATCATCACCATTACCAACGAGGAGCTCGGCATGGTGCGCTACGTGTTCAGCGACAAGACCGGCACCCTCACCTGCAACGTCATGCAGTTCCAGAAGTGCTGGATCGATAACGTGAGTATCATCATCATCACCATTACCAACGAGGAGCTCGTTAACGTGTGTCGAGTTGGTATTTGAAGAAGTAAATATGTATAGCAATATGATCGTGGACGAACTGTTAGCTGCTCAAAATGTATTGAGAGATGGATACGAGCTGAGGGAAGTGACAGGAAATCAAAGATATATATATATATATAAACGGCCGTATCCCTAAAAGCGGTAAAATTCTGAAAACCCCGAATAAAAAATTCATCAGCCGCTTTTAAAAGATGTGTAGGAAAAAGATTGTAAAATGAAGGTTGTTGGGTGACCAACTGCATCGCCCTTAAATAACTTAATTTAAGCCTTAATAGAGTATTCATCTCTTACAAATTTCCACAGGAAAAAATTGGCTAGTGCTCTTCTGAAACATGCTACACAGATGTTGTAGCGTGATTTTTTTTTCTATTTCAAATGTATCAAGAAATACATTATTGAAATATCTCTTACAGGAAATCTACCCGGCCCCACTTCCCGGCGAACCCATCACCACCAGCACCATGTACGCTGCCATGCTACGCGCCGGTCCTAATGACCGAGTGAGAAGGTTCCTCACAGCACTGGCCGTTTGTCATACTGTCATACCCGAGACTGTTGATGGGGAACTCCATTATCATGCTGCTTCGCCTGGTAATTATCACTTTAACATATCTAGAGGTATACATTCTAAAAAGAGTTTGAGATCAAAGTAATTTCAAAAGTTGAGTGAGAAAAGAATATTATAATTGAGTCTCTAGCCACTTTGCCTATCCAACCATACCTAGGTTTCCGTATGACATGCTTTACTTTGGCGATATGTTAAAAAAATTACCGTGGATGTCTCGAAGCAAATTTACTACAGCTCATTACTTTCAAAAGTTTGCTCCAGCTCACGCAAAGTCTTTGACATAGGTAAAAATATCGACTGACGACAACGCGGCGCGAATACTTACATATTTTCAACACTTCCATGCATCCTATATAGAGATATGATTGCTTATATACATAGTATATATATACAGTAGAACCCGTTTAATACGATCACGCTTAATACGATTTCTCGCATAATACGCCGCTTTCGCCAGTCCCTGCAACTTAAAACATATTTTCATACGATCGTCTTACGTCGCGCGTACGCTTTGATTGTTTTGTAGTAGTGCATTATTTGGTTGTTACAATATGACTACAATTACAAAAGCCATTTGTCATTTAAAGAAAATAGAAATATTGAAAGTTTTCGATAAAAAATCACAAACAACGAATCAAACTCAGTTAGCTGCTGCGCTTCACTTACCTTTTTTACGTTACGTACTATTTCAAAGAATTGAG
Organism: Bedellia somnulentella; assembly: GCA_963576735.1. Taxonomy (NCBI): domain Eukaryota; kingdom Metazoa; phylum Arthropoda; class Insecta; order Lepidoptera; family Bedelliidae; genus Bedellia; species Bedellia somnulentella. The sequence goes on from OY755171.1 coordinate 977,074, forward strand.
AAGGAATTAAAGAAAGATTCATATTGGGAGGTGTGTAGAGTAAAAAGCAAATGGTAGGGAAGTTTGATAAATTAGAATAAGATTTGGTGGAATGGCTTCATGAAGCACGAGCTTTAAAACTGGCCATAATATGTGAGAAAGCGTCTAAGGCATAACAGCTAGATTTAAAACTTTGTTGCTTCTTTGAAGTAAAGACGCACTGCAAAAGTTTCGTTAGGTTGAAATTCTTTAATTGCTAATGCATTAAAATCTTACTGTCGAATTGATTATTTTAAATAATGTATTGAATGTAAAAAATGTAGTACGTTCGTTTTACTCGATCCCAATTTTTTCCCTATCCCGCATAATACGATTTCTCGCTTAAGACGCGTTTTTAGTGGGGCCCCTGGGAAATCGTCTTAAGCGGGTTTTACTGTATATATATTAATGTTACCCCCCCCCCTTCCAGACGAACGCGCCCTAGTGCTCGGCGCCAGTCAATTCGGTTACGTGTTCGCCAGGCGCTCCCCCGACAGCGTGGAGGTGGACACGCCGCTGGGCACGGAGCGGTACCGCGTGCTCAACGTGCTGGAGTTCACCTCCGCGCGGAAACGGATGTCCGTCGTCGTCAAGAATGAAGCGGGTATGGATACGTACACTATAAAAGTAAACAGAATGACACATAATAGAAAACACAAAGATAAAAAAATATATAGGAAAAACATTAATTAACATTGCCAAAAGGGTGTCGTCTCAGCATGTGTGCCTGGAACGGGACACAGACCGTTCCGAGACACGCTGGTTTTCAGCCGCATCGCCTAATTTAAACAAAACAAAAATATAATATAACAAGATAAAACAAACCTACACATTTTTATTTTATAACTAACAACGTTTCAAATACTAACAAAATTTCAATAACTAACAAGAAAATAAAAAAAACACTCATTATATCGTAAGTACATACCAATTAATAAATAAAGTAAAAATTATAAAAATAGATACATAGGTAATATGATATAATACATATAACATTTTATAGGAGTAATTTATAATTCAATAAATGATTCTATACACTTAACACACGTTATTTGTATCTAAATAAACGATGGTTGGTGGTAAGTCTTCAGACAAATCACGGAACAAACATTTAAAAATCTCCCAGGAAGAGTAGTAGTCCAGTAAAACTCGACCCTACACAGCTTTATAAGATATTATGTAATATAGTGAAAATATCTCTATTTGTTAGACGCAGCACCAAAAATCGTAGCATTGAGCGTGTGAGAGCGAACATGTCACGACTTATGCAATAACTGTCAAATGTGTATATAATGTCAGCCCATCTCACAAAAGTCCTGCTTACTCGTTCTTACTCGCCTCATACCAGGCGTCATATCATTATTATCAACAAATAGGCGTCCACTACTTGACATATACCTCCCGTCACTTTCTCCAAGTTGTCGGTCTACCTCGGAGAGTCCTATCCATACTACGTCCAGAGCCTAATGTGCCGAGTGTTACTCTAGTTGTGCTTCGCACTAATATATAAAAGTTAACGTCAAAAGCCCATTACTAGATTCTATTTTAATAAATAAAATGTGTCCCACAGGTGAAATCGTAGTAATGACAAAAGGAGCAGACTCCGTAGTGTGCTCTCGATTGGCGGCAGGACAAAATCCAGACGACATGTTACAAGCCTTGGAGACATTCGCAGCTGATGGATTAAGGACATTGGTTTTCGCTAGCACAGTTGTCAGGGAGCTGGAGTATAGGGTTAGTAGTTCTTAAACTAGTCACATTATTAGCTAATAGTCCACTGCTGGAGAAATAGATTTGCGCCAAAGATTCCTAAAAGCGGGTCATATTTTGACTGCTCGTGCATTTCGGATGCCATGTTGGAAGTTTTGGAAACTTTCGCAGCTGACGAGTTGAGGACATTGGTGTTTGCTGTTACAGTTTTCAGGGAGCTGAGGTATGCACTAAGGTCTCACTTTATTCAAAGCAGACGCAGTTTAAGTAACCTATTATTTTATAAATAGTGTTTCTAATCAAATCAGAGAAACATCTATCCTTTTGTTAAACATAATCAAGAGCGTCAATTAAGTTAATATTTCTTAAAAAATTTCCTATCACAAAAATAATTTGTGGGATTTATTTAACAACAACTTTTAAAGAATCCAAAAATCACATCACATACAAAAACTAATAAAACCGTGCATTCCAGTCGTGGTCGGAAATATACTTCGCGGCGAGCATATCGTCGATAGACAGAGAGCGCAAACTGGAGGAGGCGGCCTCGCTCATCGAGAAAGATATGGAGCTGCTGGGAGCAACCGCTATTGAGGATAAGCTGCAGGTCAGTCTGGGAAACAAAGTATGGTCTAATCAATTTAGCAAATAAAACTTTCGACAACAGAAGGTAAAATTTGACAAAATAAAATTATTTTTGCTAAATTGATTAGTAATACTAATAAATAAAGGAAAGAAAAATTTCGACTCAGGCGGGAATCGAACCCGTTACCTCGGGTATACGCCCCTGTCGCTCTGCCAATTGAGCTACCGTGTCAATGGCTGCCAGCGCTACTATATAAATACTTTACTAATACAAACGCAAACACTACTTAAACGTGTAAAAGAAACAAAGGATAGAAGAATTTCGCGCTGGCAGCCATTGACACGGTAGCTCAATTGGCAGAGCGACAAGGGCGTATACCCGAGGTCGCGGGTTCGATTCCCGCCTGTGTCAAAATTTTTCTTTCCTTTATTTATTCTTTATTCATCAGTAATCCCCACATGAGGTTTTCATGAACAAAAAGATTTAAACCATAAGGTAAAATATGTCCAAAAATTTTTTTTTGCTAAATTTATTAGTAATAATCCTTACATGAGGTTTTCATGCAAAACAATCCTAATTAAAGTATAGTCTTTTGCCCGTCTTCAATTAAGCACTTCAAAACAGTTACTTAAAAACATACATATATACAATTATAAATCCTAAGGGGTAGTCATAATAACAGAATAAGAGGTTCCTTTCCTTAGTCCCTTTTGGAAGTTTAGTAATGAAAATATTGTATAATGAGTCCTAGACAACAACAATCACTTAAGAGCTTCAATACCCTCGGTCGCCTGTTACACATATTCGCTCGTCAATATAAAAAGGTTAAATTTCCTTAATACTCTTCTAGAGATTGTCATTCTTTAACACAACTCTGTTTTACGATATTTTTCCTTACGCTGGCTTAGAACGTATTAGTGGACTATCGTCTACCACTAAGATAGAAATCGTGACTGATGCCTACATAAATATTCCAACTATACTTCCTTCAAATCTATTCAAACTGTCAAAAAACAGATAATTTAAATCTTTTTGTTAATGAAAACCTCATGTGAGGATTATTACTAATAAATAAAGAATAAAATAAAGGAACGAATTAGTTAAAATTCGGAGGTATGAAACGCAAACACTACTTAAACGTGTAAAAGAAATAAAGGATAGAAGAATTTCGCACTGGCAGCCAATTGACACGGTGGCTCAGTTGGCAGAGCGTCGGGGCGTATACCCGAGGTCGCGGGTTCGATTCCCGCCTGTGTCGAAGTTTTTCTTTCCTTTATTTATTCTTTATTCATTGTCAAAAAACAGGTTTTTCACAATTTTTCCAAATCTAGTTATGGTGAATTTTTTTAAATTTAATTTGATATCATAACAACCGTGATATCCAGTGGGTAGAACACTTGGTTATCGTGCAAGCGACTAGTGTTCGAATCCTGGGTCGGGCCTACACCAATTTGTCTTTTCTAAAGACATATGTGTGGTTAATTTATCATGGTTGTTAACGGTGAGGGAAAACATCGTGAGGAAACCCACGTGGCTGAGTTGTACTTAGTCATGTGACAGTGTATTCGTACAAAACGGCGATAGGCCTGCCCCCTATCACGTGAGTACACTGTCCATGCAAAACGTGGGTACTCTGAACACCAGGTGACAAAGTCACGTGATGTTCAGAAGTATTAGTACCTCTGCCAACCCCTTCGGGGATATTCGGCGTAAACGTTTATGTTATGTTATGTTATGTTGATATCATAATCCTCAGGACGGCGTCCCAGAAACTATAGCAGCGTTACTAGAAGCCTCCATCAAGGTGTGGGTACTAACTGGGGACAAAGCGGAAACTGCCATCAACATTGGGTACGCTTCACGACTGATCAAGCAGACAGACCATCTGTTGATACTAAATGATCAGGGATTGGATGTAAGTTGGTTTTTTAATAGGTAATATAGATATAAACAATACTCAGGGGTATAAATCGCTAGAAGGGGTTGCCAGGGCTTCGGAATAAGAACTCCTCAGCCACTTTTGGAAATCAAGTGAGGAAAACTTGTAGAATAAAGTGATGAGTCTCTAGTCGCATCGGCCAAAAATTACTTTAAAATCCCCAATACCCTTAGTCGCCTCTTAGAAATATTCACGGCAGGAAATGGGGTAGTGCTTTTATAAACCGATACTACACAGTAATATAAATAATATGAAAAAAGAAACCATGAAAACCGAATGAAATAAGTCGTTTTAAAGATGAGTCTATCAAGGTGGGGGTACTAACCGGGGACAAAGCGGAAACTGCCATCAACATTGGGTACGCTTCACGACTGATCAAGCAGACAGACCATCTGTTGATACTAAATGATCAGGGATTGGATGTAAGTTGGTTTTTTAATAGGTAATATAGATATAAACAATACTCAGGGGTATAAATCGCTAGAAGGGGTTGCCAGGGCTTCGGAATAAGAACTCCTCAGCCACTTTTGGAAATCAAGTGAGGAAAACTTGTAGAATAAAGTGATGAGTCTCTAGTCGCATCGGCCAAAAATTACTTTAAAATCCCCAATACCCTTAGTCGCCTCTTAGAAATATTCACGGCAGGAAATGGGGTAGTGCTTTTATAAACCGATACTACACAGTAATATAAATAATATGAAAAAAGAAACCATGAAAACCGAATGAAATAAGTCGTTTTAAAGATGAGTCTATCAAGGTGGGGGTACTAACCGGGGACAAAGCGGAAACTGCCATCAACATTGGGTACGCTTCACGACTGGTCAATCAGACAGACCATCTGTTGATACTAAATGATCAGAGATTGGATGTAATTATTTAAGTAGGTATATAGATAAGGTGATAAAATAAACATAAGGAACCAAGAACAAACCGTATCAAAAAACAGTTTGAAAGCATCAAATTCTTCGGTCGCTTCTTAGGATTGTTCACGGGAATAAATGGATTGATATTTAGGGGGCACAAATATTGTTAAATAGATAAATATTTGTGAATACAGGTATTTTTTTATTTTGATAATATGTGGTCACAACATCTTCCTTTTAAAAAAATATTAATTTCAATGCCGTATAAATTGTAGTCTTATTCCAAAGTTGATTTGAGTCACCAAGATATTTTTCCCTTTTATTTTGATAAAAAAGGGATAATTAAAACAAAGCTAGTCGTTAATTGATGTCTGCTGGCATACTTTATTTGGACTGTTACGTAATGTTTATTTATCCAAGGTGTATCGCATGCAAAATCTCAATCTCACAGCTATAAATTTTTCAGCGTCCTGGAATTTAAGAAATATAATAATATTTATATTGTACAATAATGTATACCCCCCTCCCCCCCACCCGCTCGCAGAATTTGATTGAGCTTTATCTATTCGTTATTAGAGTTGAAGCTTTTAAACTTGGGATTTGAGAAACCTATAGACATGTTACAATTAATCCCCCCCCCCAGAACACTCGCGCGTCCATAAAACCTTACTTAAACCCCCCACTCCACAACACTCGCGCGTCCATAAAACCTTACTTAAATCCCCCCCCCCCAGAACATTTGCGCGTCCATAAAACCTTACTTAACCCCCCCCCAGAACACTCGCGCGTCCATAAACTCTAAAAAACTCTACTCTAAAAAAAGTGATAGGAACCTCACAAAGATTAAATAATATGCGGTATTTAAAGCAATCCAAAAATCTAAGTAAAGCATCATGGACTATTATCAAAAATAACTGAACAAGAAATAGAAAAACCTGACATAGACGAAATTATACTTGACGATAATAAAATAATTAAAAATCCAATTGACATAGCGAATGCTTTTAATGATTTTTTTGTTAATCTGACATGTGTACACGATTTTAATATAAATACTATAAATATATCACGTAATCCCAGCTCGATTTTTTTGACTCCTACAGACCCAAATGATATATATAAAATTGTACAAAATCTTATCAATCTTATCAATATAATTTATCATGGTTGTTAACGGTGAGGGTAAACATCGTGAGGAAACCCACTTGGCTGAGTTTTACTTAGTCATGTGACAGTGTATTCGTACAAAAACGGCGATAGGCCTGCCCCCTATCACGTGAGTACACTGTCCATGCAAAACGTGGGTACTCTGAACACCAGGTGACAAAGTCACGTGATGTTCAGAAGTATTAGTACCTCTGCCAACCCCTTCGGGGATATTCGGCGTGAACGTTTATGATTATTATTATGATTATGTACAAAATCTTAAAAATACTTCTGCAACCGGGTACGATCACATACCAACTTTTTTATTAAAAAAATGCGCAAAACTATTGACAGTTCCGATGACCCATATAATAAATCAGTCTTTAACAGAAGGAACTTTTCCTGAACGTCTGAAACTATCCGTAATTAAACCTCTGCATAAATCAGGTGAACGTCACGTATTAAAAAATTACAGACCAATAGCACTTATACCAGTAATCTCAAAAATATTAGATAAAGTGATGCATGATAAATTGTGTAGTTTCTTAACAGCTCACTCCATATTGATTCCAAACCAATATGGCTTTAGGAAAGGATCGTCTACTACCTTAGCCTGTTTTAACCTGTTGAAGGATATAACAGATTGTTTGAACTCAAAGTTACCGGTAGTTGGTATGCTACTGGATATGACAAAAGCATTTGATTTTGTTCATTATCCCACAACATTAGAAAAACTTGAAAGATACGGTATACGTGGACAGGCTTATATATGGTTAGAAAGCTATCTTACAAATAGAAAACAATGTCTTCCAATCAGATAAGAAATCCCTTAAATGTGGCGTACCGCAAGGTAGTATCCTTGGTCCTCTTTTGTTTTTACTTTATATAAATGGCCTATCTCAAGTGACAGAAAATAAATGTATTCCTTACGCTGACGATATTCTTATAAAATGCAATAATTTGAACACATTCAAAAATGACATAAATTTCACTTTAAATAATATGATTATGTGGCTTAACAAAAATAATTTGCAATTAAATATTAATAAAACTGAATTCATACAATTCCGAACTTATAAGAGACAACCGATTAATTTAAGAATAACCTATGATGGTAAAATTATAAGAGAAGTTGAATCGACAAAATTCTTAGGATTTACTTTAGACACTTTTTGTAATTGGAAAAATCACGTAGACAACATATGCACAAAACTAGAAAAATACTTGTTTGTCATTTATCGTATAAGGTATGTTATATCAGACAGTGCCGCCCTTAGCTGCTATCACGGATATGTGTCCTCAGTTTTAAGGTATGGCATCATACTTTGGGGTAACTCAGTAGACTCAGATAGAGTTTTCAAGATTCAGAAAAAGTGTATCCGTATATTATGCGGTGCTGATTTTTTGGATAGCTGTGTGCCGCTTTTCAAAAAATTAAAAATATTACCCTTTCCATCGCTATACATTTTTGAGCTCTTAATATTCACGTACAAGAATCCGAATCTATTTAACTTGAGACCGCCAAAAAACAGACCGCAACAGGGTAATCATAATGTTCAATACGAGCATTCTGCTGCAAAATGTCTGGCTATTTGTCAGCGAAATAGTTATGACATGTGTATCAAACTGTTTAATTCAATTAGTGACGACATGAAAAAGTTAACATTTAATAAATTTAAAACTGTGTTATTTAATTACTTGATTGACAACTGTATATATTCTGTTAAAGACCTTATAACAAAGTGTAATATTTGAATGTATTCTTATTAATTATCGGTTACCTATTGTCATCAATATTTAATATTTACACGCCGCAAGGCAGAAGAGGAAGAACTTTTTAAAAAAAACCTACCACCGCATATACTCTTGTTTCTTGTAAATAAAGGATTTTTTTTTTTTTTTTAAAACCTTAATTAAATCCCCCCCAGAACACTCGCGCGTCCATAACACCTTACTTAAATCCCCCCCCAGAACACTCGCGCGTCCATAAAACCTTACTTACCCCCCCCCCCCCCCAAACACTCGCGCGTCCATAACACCTTACTTAAATCCCCCCCCAGAACACTCGCGCGTCCATAAAACCGTAATTAAATCCCCCCCAAAACACTCGCACGTCCATAACACCTTACTTAAATCCCCCCCCCAGAACACTCGCGCGTCCATAACACCTTACTTAAATCCCCCCCAGAACACTCGCGCGTCCATAAAACCTTACTTAAATCCCCCCCCCCCCCCATTACATTAGCGCGTCCTTAAAACCTTAACCTACTGCACTACAATATCAGCGTTGTGGCAGCGGCCTAACAAGCCCTGTCATAACATTAAGCTGAAGTGTACGCCAATTCGTTTCCACTTATTGCTATTAGCTATAAGATCTGATTGTTTTGTTTTGTTTTCTTATGTGATTTGTGGTAAATAAATGTTTTTCATTTCATTTCATTCATTTTCATTTCATTTCAAAATTTATTTTATCATCTTTTCCTCACGCAGCTTCCAAAAGTGGCTGAGGAATTTCTGATTCCTTAGCTCTGGCTACCCCTTCTAGGGATTTATAGCCGTGAGTATATGTGTGTATGCATTGTATATAAGCCCGCAGAATTTGATTGAGTTTTATCTTTTCGTTATTAGAGTTGAAGCTTTTAAACTTGGGATTTGAGAAACCTATAGAAATTTTACAATAAATTGCATAAAAAACCTTGCTTACCAATTATAGGCGTAACTCATTTCTGTTATGTGCATGAACTAAATTTAATGAATCAGTAGTAGATTTAGATATTTTTGATACAAGCACTACAAGAGTAAGAAAATTATTAACTAATTTACATTTCGGCCAATAATTTCCACACTAACCTGAACATTATAATTATTTAATTTTTACTTAAATCTTTTAGTTCTGTAAGTATTATGTATTTTTTCTATAGGTGAAGATTTGAAAATGGCATTGTGTGTTCATAATTAGTGTGATATTGTCTGTCAATCTCCCCCCCCCAGAACACGCGCGCGTCCATCCTGCGCCACGTGTCGGAGCTGGGCGCGCGGGTCCGCCAGCCGCACGACCTGGCGCTGGTGATCGAGGGCACCACGCTCAAGTACGCGATGGGCTGCGACCTCAAGAAAGACTTCCTCGACCTCTGTCTGTCGTGCAACGTCGTTATTTGTTGTCGCGTGTCGCCCTTGCAGAAGGCTGAGGTGATGCTTCTTGGTTTTCTTTTATATTTGTAGCTCTAGGAAAATGAATATTTTAGCAGGTAATTAATATATACAAATGTGTAGCACAAAGAACAATAATAAATGACATCCAAGACTAAAAAACAAGCATCTAATTCTTCATACAAAAGAATACTCTGAGCGAGGATTGAATAAGTGACGCCGGAGTTAGAAACGAGTCTCCGAACTAATAGACCACGTGTTTCATAAAGAGCTAAATTTGACCTTCGAAATTCACAATTCCTTTGCTAATTTTGTTTAATATTTCTATTAGTAGTCGTGTTAAAAACTAGAGGTGTACTCTTGAAACCCATAAAGAATTTCTTTTATCTCAAAATTTTTGTTAAACATAATTGTGTTCCTATAATGCTTACTATACAAGAATCCTGTAAAAAGATGTCCCATTAAGATGTGTCATCCCTCTAGCATGAATCGTGTGAGAGTATGTTACGAAGACTGACAGATTTATCCATACAAAATCAGTCAGTGTTTCACTTCTCACGTAACACTCACTCATTCACTTCTCATACTACCTATACAGTAAAGTCGGTAACTAAGACTTACGATCTTTCCCATAGTTCCCCCTCTTTTATGATAAAAATCATGTATCTTCATCCATCCATCCTTTTCTATGACCTCACCATAACACATTACATGATCAGGTGGTAGAAATGGTATCCCGTGCAACCGGAGCCGTCACACTAGCCGTGGGTGACGGCGCCAACGACGTGGCCATGATACAGCGCGCGTGCGTGGGCGTCGGCATTAGCGGGATGGAGGGATTGCAGGCTGTGTGCGCCTCGGACTATAGTATTGCACAGGTATGTATACGGAATTGGTCACACGTATCTATAGAACTAACGTAGAAGGTTATTTTAGTATAGGATGACCACGGAGGACACACCTGAACCAAATAGAGAGTGGTGTGCTCAAAGAAGGCAAGCGTCCAAACTATGAAGAATAAATTATGGCATGAGTACATGCCGTGTAGTGTCGGCTTGGAATAACACTACCACATTTCTACCCGTGGGTGATCGCAAGAGTCGACTTAGGGTATAGGGGCTTTTGAAGTGATTTTTGGGCGATGTGGTTGGAGACGCCTCACCAAAATTATTATAAATTACAATCTTTTCCCCACGGAACTTCCAAAAGTGGCTGAGGAATTTCTTATTCCCTAGCTATGGCTACCCCTTCAAGGGATTTACAGCCGTGAGTATATGTATGTATGAATGTATGTACATTTAGAAATAAAAAAAACACGGATATATTAAAGAGATCAAGTTAGCCCCTGGAAAATTACAATAATGATTGGGGTGAAGGATATTAAGTTGCCGATATATTTATTACTTTATAGTCCACATGCAAACAACATATTATGGCCACTATAAGCCATAATCTGAACTAGTTAATTTTTTTTTTTCTTTCAAACAAAACTTTAAATAAATAAAAAATACGCAAGTTGCAGGTTTATTCATGTGCAGATATACAAATAGTTAAAATGTTTTTTCTTTCAAACAAAACTTTAAATAAATAAAAAATACGCAAATTGCAGGTTTATTCATGTGCAGATATACAAATAGTTAAAATGTTTTTTCTTTCAAACAAAACTTTAAATAAATAAAAAATACGCAAATTGCAGGTTTATTCATGTGCAGATATACAAATAGTTAAAATGTTTTTTTTTTCAAACAAAACTTTAAATAAATAAAAAATACGCAAATTGCAGGTTTATTCATGTGCAGATATACAAATAGTTAAAATGTTTTTTTTCAAACAAAACTTTAAATAAATAAAAAATACGCAACTTGCAGGTTTATTCATGTGCAGACATGTGAGTTATTCGCCTGAAGAATCTGCAAGAACAAGTCCCTGGGACTTACCGTGCGAATCAAAGTTATTATTTATTTATACAATTTAAATTCGTAAGCTGTGTGGTGTCGGCTTAGAATAGCACTACCCCATTTCTTCCGGCGTACGTACGTAAGAGGCGACTAACGGTATTGGGGCTTTTTAACGGAATTTTGGGCGATGCGGATGGAGACCCATCACCAAGAACCTTAATTTTATCATCTTTTCCCCACGCAACTTCCAAAAGTGGCTGAGGAATTTCTAATTCCTTAGCTCTGGCTACCCCTTTTAGGGATTTATAGCCGTGAGTATATGTATGTTTGTATGTAAATTTATAAAAGCACGCCTAAACATGTACGCCCTAATTTCATGAATACCCCATTCACATTCACTCATATTAACCAATAAACTATTAATGTTTCAGTTCCGTTTCCTACTCAACCTCCTTCTGGTGCACGGCGCGTGGAACTACGCGCGGATATCGAAGCTGATCCTCTATTGCTACTACAAGAACATTTGCTTCTACGTCATTGAGCTCTGGTTCGCGATTTATTCGGCTTGGTGAGATATTACTTTTTTGTGTTATTAGATTTAGGTATTAAGATTTAATTATAAAAATACAAGTATTTTAAGGAAAGTATGGAATATCAAAATCCTTACTAATATTATAATTCGGAAAGCGAGTTTGTTTGTTGTTTGTTTGTTCCGCTTTCACGCCGTAAACACTGAGCCGATTGCTTTGAAATTTTGCAGACGTATAGTTAGGAGTCCAGATTAAATAATAGGATACTTTTTATACCGGAAAAAAAATATTCCCGAGGGAATGAGAAGTTTTCTTATAGTTGTGCTTTATGCCGCAATATAACCGAATTCCACGTTGGCGGAAAGCTAGTAATTATATAAAATGGTATAAGATATAATATTTGATATAAAACAACTTAACATGTAATGACGACGTGATAGCTCAGTGGGTAGAACACCGGTTGACGTGCAAGCGACTAGTGTTCAAATCCCGGGTCGGGCCTACACCAATTTGTCTTTTCTAAAGACATATGTGTGGTTAATTTATCATGGTTGTTAACGGTGAGGGAAAACATCGTGAGGAAACCCACATGGCTGAGTTGTACTTAGTCATGTGACAGTGTATTCGTACAAAACGGCGATAGGCCTGCCCCCTATCACGTGAGTACACTGTCCATGTAAAACGTGGGTACTCTGAACACCAGGTGACAAAGTCACGTGATGTTCAGAAGTATTAGTACCACTGTCAACCCCCTCTGGGATATTCGGCGTGAACGTTTATGTTATGTTATGTTTATGTAATGAAAGATCATATGAAATGTGGAATGCAAATAAAGAACTTGAATTTGAAGGTCCATACAAGAACCTTTGCTTCTACGTCATTGTGCTCTGGTTCGCTATATACTCGGCTTAGTGAGTAGTACTTAATATTGTAATACTTTACGATTGTGTAATTAGATTTAGGCATTGATACTATATCAATGCAAGGTATGATTACAAAACATGAGTTCGAGTATAGTAGGTAATCGCTAAAATTATAACAAAACCTTAGAACTTATTAACTTTCAGACATGAAGAATAGAACAGGCAAAGTGAACAGGTAAAATAAAATTATTTTAGCACTCACCACTTCAATTATACTACAAACTAAATCATAGAAGGCCACCGTTTTCAGATTATACGCGAACCGATGATAATAATATAGTAAATGATCGAATGATACGAATTTTATTTATTAATAGACATTTCAATTTAGTACCAAAATAAGGCTTTAACTTGCTCAAGATTAATTAAATTGCTGACTGACTTAATTTTCAGTGTGTGTGCTCTTAATCAACAGGTTTCTTTAATCTTGATGGAAGGTTTCTTATCGCAGTCGTTTTATCTGTCCTCAAGTTACCTCTGCAAAGCCTTGACCTATATTCTGATTATTTTTTATAGCATTAAAAAGTATTTAAAACACTTCCAGGTCCGGTGAGATTCTGTTCGAGCGCTGGACGATAGGTTTCTACAACGTGATCTTCACCGCGCTGCCGCCGTTTGCAATTGGGATCTTCGATAAACTGTGCTCCGCTGATATTATGTTGAGGGTGAGACTTTGGAGTATTTACTAAATGTAGCTATATCATTTTGTTTGGATAATTCATAAATTACTATATGATGACATACTTTTCAAAGTTTACTGAGGCACGGCCTAGCCATACTTGTTCGTGCTTTTTAAATTTCTATCCATGACAATTATCGGCCTTCTGCGAATTTCACCAAGATTTCAGTTCATCTTGTAGAAATATTTTAACTGCATCTTTCGTTTAAAGCTTAACGGGCATCGGTTTTGCAACTCTTTGAAATACGTCAGTTAATTCTTATCCAGTTCATGGAAAAGCCTCACTGTTTGTTTTACAAAAGTATAACCATTTCTGCACTTCTATGCGTTTCACTCGTACGTATTAGGGGCAAGTTGCTTAGAAAAGTAAGTACTGATAGATTGTTTGAACCGGCACCGCACTAAACGCGTTGTGGATTTGGTAATAAAGCTGTACGTATTCGCTGACGTGATGTGATTGTTTTACCTTTGGTTCTTAAAACACCTTGCAGTAGTTTTTCCATCGTACAATTCTCCCCAGCACCCAGCGCTCTACCGCGTATCGCAACACGGCGAGCTGATCAACGCTAGAACGTTCTGGCCGTGGCTGTTACTTGTTTTACCTTTGTGTATAAGTTTTTAAATACATGTATTTTGCACTCTTAGGCGTGGGTTTTTTTTGATAGCATCTTCCGCATTTATCTGTCAAAACTAATAGAATTTCTTTGTCTACTGGTTTTTAACCCCTCAGAGAAACATCGTTAAAAAAGTTTAAATTAGCATTTCTGCTAAAATAAGTCATCGATCTCGGCGGCTACAATACAGCATGCAAAACAAGTCTTTAGCTTTGTTGTGTAGTGTCGGCTTAGAATAGCACTATCCGATTACATACGGTAGGGGTATGTAAGAGGCAACTAACGGTATTCGGACTTTTAAGGGATTTTTGGGCGATGAGGTTGGAGACCCTTAACCAACAACTTTTATTTTACCATCTTTTCCCCACTTAACTTTCCAAAAGTGGCTGAGGAATTTCTAATTCCTTAGCTCTGGCTACCCCATCTAGGGATTTATAGACGTGAGTATATGTATGTATGTAAATAATGTATAAGTGGCGCGCTACGACCAAGGATACTCTACACTAGGGATCGGCCCTAAACACTCTCGGAGCGTAGCAGGGGGCGTGGCCTATTGGCACTTAAAATGGCTGACCTAGGGTTGTATCATGAAAGAATCAGAATAGAAAAATATCGATAAATTTGCCAACATGTTTATGTAGAAATAATTTATAACAACAGTGGGCACATACTTTTAATTTAGATCTAGATATTTTAACACCAGTTTTAAACCTTCGTTTCGCCACCATGGATCACATCACCATGGATTTAACTCATGAACAATTTCGAGCGATAATTTATTATGATTTTCGGCGTGGGGAAGTTTTTTAACTTGCAGTGCATCGATCAGTGGTTCAGTGAGATTAATAATGGGTGCCATATACTCAAGGACGACTTTAAATCGGTTGTCGTTCACATTACATATACTTACTAACGGCTATAAATCCCTAGATGGGGTAGCCAGAGCTAAGGAATGACAAATTCCTCAGCCATCTTTGGGAAGTTGAGTGGGGAAAAGTTGGTAAAATAAAGGTTGTTGGTGATGGGTGTCCAACCGCATCGCCCAAAATTCCCTTATAACACCGTTAAAAGTCCGTTAGTCGCCTCTTACGTTCACCCACCGGAAGAAATGGGGTAGTGCTATTCTAAGCCGACACTACACAGTTGTCGTACACGTACAACAAATTATTGATGCTGTGCTTGACTTATATTGCAAGATCGTACATATAAATAATAAAAAAACAACGTATTTAAATGTCACATTTATTCATTTTTAAATAACGTCAATTTGTTATACCTAACACGTTCTGAATGAATCCTTTTCATTCGTAATTTTTTTATGATAAACCATACCATTTTTTAAAAATGCAATGCCAATTTTTATGCCGATGGTTGATGTTTTCAAAGCCAATACCATCAAGTCACTTTCTTCTCCGTGCTTCACTTGTAGGAAACCTGAAATTATTTAATTTTAGTAATCAATAACCACCTCAAAGTAACAGATCTGAAGAAAAGTGTAAACTATAAAAATAATGTCACCTACATTTTGGAAGGCATTTAGATTTTTAATATGTTAACCAACCAACCAACTTAAACCAAATCCGATAGTACTTAAACATCGATAATACTAAATGATCAGTGTTTCACATCACTAGGTAAACAATGAGAGGAAATAATTTTGGAAGAAATCATGAAAACAAAGCTTTTTATGGCGAAAATATTACAATGATCATGAAGTTTCCTCTGATCACATCGAGGAAGCAAGAAATACTCCAAAAAAATACTCTTGACCGAAGTGAAAACGAAGAAAATAATTACTTACTTGTGCAAAGTTAATTGAGGCTGATTTTCGCTATTACGGGCGCCACAATCTTTAACAAAGCAACAGGGCATTGTGCATTTATATTACCCATGTAATTTTATGGTCCAAAACTTGATTAATTAATGTCCAAAACACAATAAACACAATCAACACTTTTGTTTACAAAGCAACTTCACAGATCAAATGGCAATTAAGATGGCCGATCTGGGTACGCGCTATCATAGTCGTAACGTCTTGACGAAATTTTGCCATAAACAACAATAAGTAAACATGTATTGTTCTCTTTTTCAAAAGATTAAACTCGGAAGGTTAGAAAGAGAAAACGGCATATGGAATATTTCTGTTTGCGATATGATTATTATTTGCATAAGGTTATTTAGATATAGTACCACAGGGCCCATCCGTAGTGTAGTAGAGTATCCTTGGCTACGACAGAGGCACCCGGGCGCCTCTTAACCTTTGACGGAATTTCATAATTAAAAAGCAGAGGCGCCCGGGCGCCTCTCAACCGCTGAAGGGTTAAGAACCCATTTTTACCATCGGTTTTCGCTCTGCCTGATGATAATTGATCATTATTTCAATATGATTCCTCGTTCCAGCACCCAGCGCTCTACCGCGTATCTCAACACGGCGAGCTATTCAACGCGCGCACGTTCTGGGCGTGGCTGGTGCAGGCGCTGGCGCACTCGCTGCTGCTGTACTGGCTGCCCGCGCTGGCCGCCGGCCACCTGGCGCTGTGGCGCGCCGGACGGGTCGGGGACTCGCTGGCGCTGGGCATTATTGTGTACACGGTATATATGCTAGAATAGTCTACCGTCAGAAGTAAAAAAAAAACACAGAATTTGATCAAAAGTGGCAAAAAACATCTACTTCTCGATAGAAATAAACAAAAGAATCTCTACTGGATAAACAGAAACAACATATTCATTAAGGTAGATGAAGCTGAATGAAAGTTAATTTGGAAAAGGTGAAACATGTGCGTACTATATACCATACTATAAAGAGCACCTGGCGCTGTGGCCAGCTGGTCGGCTGGGGACTCGCTAGCGTTCCGGATTATTGGTAACTGTGTAGCTGTACATACAAACATATACTCACTGCTCTCAATCTCCAAAAGAGGGTAGCCAAGCCAAAACTTCTGTGGGAGTCATGTTAGAGCGCACACTACTGCGGACTCATTCGCACATAGCAGCGTCTCACTCATGTTCCTACATCGCGGAGTGTAAATGTTTTTCGAGTTAAGCATAGATACAAATTATAAGTTGGTACACAGCAGGGTGTACTGGCCAGTAGATCTTTGCTGTTTCCACACTTCAAAATAAAGAGAAGTAAAGTAATAATAAATAAAGGAATGAAAAATTTCGACACCAGCGAAGAACTTGACAATGTAGCTCAATTGGCAGAGCGACGGGGACATATACCCGGAGGTAGTGGGTTCGATCCCCGCCGATTTCGAATTTTTTCATTCCTTTACTTATTAATAATAATCCCCACATGAGGTTTTGATGAACAAAAATATTATAATTATGAGCAGTGAAGTATCAAAAAGATTCATATTAGTTTGTTAAATCGTCATGTAATCTTCGATCATCATCATTTTTTTTGTCTGTAATACTGTGTATGCTAATGGCTTCATGTCGACGACATTGTCGTGAAATACCTACTGTTATCCTAACGAATAAATCTTTGATATTAGCGTATGGTTCATACTTGATCCTAGTGGACAATCTATATTAAAAAATATTAATAATGATGATAGCTGTGTAGTGTCGGCTTAGAATAGCACTACCCCATTTCTTCCGGTGGGTGTACGTAAGAGGCGACTAACGGGCTTAGGGCTTTTTAAGGGATTTTTGGGCTATGCGGTTGGAGACCCATCACCAACAACCTTTGTACTATCATCTTTTCCCCCCTCAACTTCCAAAAGTGGCTGAGGAATTTGTTATTTCTCAGCTCTGGCTACCCCTTTTAGGGATTTATAGCCGTGAGTATATGTATGTATGTAATAATGATAACATTTCTCCATATATTACAGTACGTGGTATGCACGGTGTGTCTAAAAGCGGGGTTGGTGTCATACTCTTGGACGTGGGTCACACACGTGTCCATCTGGGGGTCGCTCGTCATCTGGCTACTCTTCGTCGTCGTTTACAGGTATGACAGTTTTATTGGTGCATCTTGTATGGTATATTGGTTAAATATGATTGACTTAATTGCCGTGTAGTGTCGGCTTAGAATAACACTACCCCATTTCTACCCGTGGGTGATCTTAAGAGGCGACTAAGGGTATTGGGACTTACTAAGTGATTTTTGGGCGATGTGGTTGGAGACCCGTCACCAAAAACATTTATTATTACCATCTTTTCCCCAATCATCTTCCAAAAGTGGCTGAGGAATTTTTCATTGCAAAGCTCTGGCTACCCCGTTAAGGGATTTATAGCCGTGAGTATATGTATGTATGTATGTTAAGTAGTTGAATAAATTTGCTATGGGATAGTAAAAGTTTCGTCGAAGATGGTTTAGCCATTTCAGAGAATAAATGGAACGAAATGAAGATAAAAGTTTACTATCTACTCAAAAATCTAGTCAAAAATTCAAAACTACAATTATTTTTGTTGATTCTCGATTGACCCCATCTGAGATGGACCTTCACTAATGTTAATTTTTGTCATGTGTGTAAGTTCGAGGTTTTTCGGTATAGGAAAATATTGCGAGCAAACCTACATGGCAGAGTTATACTTAGTCATGCGCTTGTCAGAATGTGAATACTGAATGCGTATCAGAATACCCAATTATTACTCTGACATCCGGTCCACGCACCGTGGGTATTCTGAACACAAGGAGTCAAAAATATCCCATGATGTTTAGAAGTAGCAGCCAGTAGTAGTAGAAGTAGCGCCAGCACCTGCGCGTTGGTTTGGTTTGGTCGCATAGAAAATGTTTTATAAAGCAAAAATATGTTAAATTCAAAATTGTGCAAACACTATTTAAAAAAAAAAAAAAAATGTAAAATTTTTTTGGTTGCTACTCTTCTCTTTACGAACACTTTCCAAAGCAACGAATTAGTCAGTAAATTTAAAAATTTGACGTTCAAAAAATGTTAGCTATTAATAGTCCGGTCAATTTAGGTCTAAAATAAGGAGGAAGGTTACATAAATTCATAAGAAGCTGAAAATTGGCACAATTGTTCAAAACATGATTATAAATGAAACCTCAAAAGTCCCCATCGTTCCGAGGTGTGCTAAAAATTTTACACGAGGTCAAAAAAAAAAAAAAAAGTTTTTTGCGATTTTAAGCGAAACGGTGAGTTTTTCGCAAAAGCACTCCAGTACAAAATTGTAGATCAGAAAATTTTCTACAAAAAAGATATCAACAATGTTTTTCCTTAAAGCCACCATTTTGAAGATATAAAGCGTTGAAAAGTTCGATCATTGGTAATCTTCATACTTTGCACATGTACGCCACGTATGAACATCATTTATAAGGTGTTTAAAAAAATGACTTACTTCAATGTGCTGAAGTTTTTAAAAATAGTGACTCAACTCAACCAGACGTTATCAACAGCGGAATTCAATTTCTTCTCTCTATGTACGGAGCTCCTAAAAAAAACACTTGCTTAGATAAGTTGCGATACGCAACTTTTGTTAAAAATACGCGTTATAAAAAGCAAGTGCAACTAGCTTCTTTACCTCCAACCTCAGTAGCTGCTCACCAACATTTATTTCGGGTATATTACCAAGTTCAAGTGTGCTTCGGTAATCAGCTGGACCCTAAAGACTGGGGTTGGAAGTTGGTCGACAATACATTAGAGCCAGTTCTAACTTTACTTCCACCAGCACCTGAGAAACTTCTCAACTCAATATTTTGCAACTGTAAAAAAAGGTTGTAATGCTAAATGTGGATGCAGAAAAGTTGGACTGTTTTGTTCCCTGGCATGCACAAACTGCCAAGGCCGATCGTGCTCTAATGTTGAGTCAGCTAATCTAGAAGACTCATATGATACCAATGAGGAATCGCTAGTGGGACAGTTGATCTGTGAAATAGAAGAAAAAGAAAAAGAACAGGAAGAAGAACAAGAAGAAGACGAAAAACAAGAAACAGTAATCCTGGAAAATTACGAATCAGACGAGGAATATTAATCATTTCATTTTCTATTACATCGCCATTATTTTAACCAACCGACATGTACAATAATATTTTACAATAGTTTTAAAACAAATGAAATCACTGCAGACCCGTGGAATAGGCCAACAGGGTACCACGTTAAAATAAAACGCGCTAAGTACACTACCTCATAGGTGGCGTGGAAACGTGTGCAAAGTATGAAGATTACCAATGATCGAACTTTTCAACGCGTTATATCTTCAAAATGGCGGCTTTAAGGAAAAACATTGTTGATATCTTTTTTGTAGAGAATTTTCTGATCTACAATTTTGTACTGGAGTGCTTTTGCGAAAAACTCACCGTTTCGCTAAAAATCGCAAAAAACTCTTTTTTTTTACCTTTGACCTCGTGTAAAATTTTTAGCACACCTCGGAACGATGGGGACTTTTGAGGTTTCATTTATAATCATGTTTTGAACAATTGTGCCAATTTTCAGCTTCTTATGAATTTATGTAACCTTGAATGTATAAATTGACCGGATTATAACTTAGTTTTAAAAAATAGACTTTTTGACATTTGACTTTTTGTAATATGTTACATCAACATTGTGTTTCTCGCGTGGCAGCCACGTATACCCGACGCTGCCACTGGGCGCGGAGTTCCACGGCAAGGACGCCATGGTGCTATCTGCCCCACTATTTTGGCTCGGATTACTCGTACTGCCCACCGCTACGCTGCTACCGGATTTGTTGTTGAGCGTGTGAGTATGACTGTGTACTACACCACACTATATCACACTAAACAACACTATACAACACCACACTATTCAATCAATCAAATATAATTTATTCAAGAAACATACAATAAGACTTATACTAATACACAAAAAGAAAACATATAATATTATATAGTATCTTCTAAGATTCTCACGATTGCACATTATAATTGAAACAACTATTGATTTTCGGATATTTTAATCGCGTGTTATTACATGGTTTTTAAAGCCCGACGTTTGTTTAAAAATAATGTAATAGCACGCGATTAAAATATCCAAAAATCAATAGATGTTTCAACATATAAGATTACTTGAACAATATTAAAATGCTGAGACTGTACTAGGTCGAACCTGTATCACAGTTCCTACCAGTATCTGACGATTCTTCCAGAAGATACTTAAAGTTAGTCTGTATTTAACAATGTGCCAACGAAGGCACTTAAATGAAGTTGGTGAATTAATTGTATTATGTAATAACAATTTTGACGTCCCATATGAATAAATACCACCACACTGAGCTGGGCTGCAAACAAAAACGTACCTGGTTTCTCACATTATTTCCATTCTCTTTTATAATATAGACTGTTAAAATATCACTATATATAAAACCATGGGGCTTGAATATATGTACGAATTTCAGTATCCACAACACAGCGTTTAAGACGATCACGGAAGCGGTGCGAGAGAGCGAGATAAAGAAACGTGACCCCGATGCTCTGCTTCACTCGCACCATCGACAGTCGTAAGTACTCTTTGTTTTATATGTGAGGGTAGATTTAGATTTCCATCGGTGTTGCCAGTTGTCTTTCTATGTTTTACTCCAAACGTTCATCTAATTGGCCTTGAAATTAAAATTAACTAAATTACCCCCAATTATCTCCCCCCCCCCCTATACAATGAAAGTTAAAAGTGACCGACATTTCGAGGACACTTATTCTAACACCTGGCAACAGTGATTTCTGTTGTTAAAGAACGCTAGCGCCTCTTGATGTAGGATTCTTATTGATTTTATTTGCTAAGCTTTTTAGTCCCGATATATATTGAAAGAGTAGGGTTTTTTATTGTCCTATAGAGTCGCTAGTGTCTTCCCAATATAAAGCAAGGTAAATGATCTCTTAAATCTATAGAAATATATAAATATATGCAGTGGTAAAGATCTTGAAAGAAATGGTTATATACCTTTTGTGTAAGACTTATGACCAAATCGGCCAGTCTGTTCAAGATGTTTTCCAACCAATATATTATAGTAAAATCATCTCTACGTTATGTGTATATGGAATGTGTGTAATGTATTGTACTTTGTGTAAATAAATGTATATTTACTATATTTGCACCTAACACAGAATGTATATATTTAACACTATCTTTTTTTGGCTCGCTACTTCTACAACTTTCTGTCTATATATGAGTAACACGTAACGTTTTGGGAGAGGATTAACTATTCGTTATTAATATTATATTTAAATTACAAGTATTTGTAACAAACACATTATATATGTTTTATGTGACATTGTATATTTAGTATGTGTAGTGCGCACGCATAGTTATTTTTGTGTTTGTGTTTGGTTTGCTTGTCCTTCCACTGTCTACACCCTCGCACCACCGGACCGTATCCTCTGTTACACACTTGAAAAATAATTAAAAAAAGAAATAGCAATAAATTACAAGAGGTCAAAGTATAGTGGTTTGTGGAAACTGTTGCTTGCCTTTTCTGTTGTTGAATGCCGCTATTTTGGTCCAGTATTGACAGCTCAATTAGTCCGGTCAATTTAGGCCTAAAATAAGGAGGAAGGTTACATTAATTCATAAGAAGCTGAAAATTGGCACAATTGTTCAAAACATGATTATAAATGAAACCTCAAAAGTCCCCATCGTTCCGAGGTGTGCTAAAAATTTTACACGAGGTCAAAGGGCACAAAAATGAGTTTTTTGCTATTTTAAGCGAAACGGTGAGTTTTTTCGCAAAATCACCACACCACAAAATTGTAGATCAGAAAATTCTCTACAAAAAAGATATCAATATTTTTTTTCCTAAAAGCCAACATTTTGAAGATATAACGCGTTGAAAACTTTGATCATTGGTAATCTTCATACTTTGCAAACGTACGCCACGTATTAACATCACTTATAAGGTGTTATAAACTAGCTTCTTTACCTCCAACCTCACCTCAGGAGCTGCTCACCAACATTTATTTTGGGTATATTACCAAGTTCAAGTGTGGCTTGGTAATCAGCTGGACCCTAAAGACTGGGGTTGGAAGTTGGTCGATAATACATTAGAGCCAGTTCTAACTTTACTTCCACCAGCACCTGAGAAACTTCTCAACTCAATATTTTGAAACTGTAAAAAATGTTGTAATGCTGAATGTGGATGCAGAAAAGTTGGACTGTTTTGTTCCCTGGCATGCACAAACTGCCAAGGCCGATCGTGCTCTAATGTTGAGTCAGCTAATCTAGAAGACTCATATGATACCAATGAATCGCTAGTGGGACAGTTGATCTGTGAAATAGAAGAAAAAGAAGAAGACGAAGAACAAGAAACAGTAATCCTGGAAAATTACGAATCAGACGAGGAATATTAATCATTTCATTTTCAATTACACCGCAATTATTTTAACCAACCGATATGTACAATAATATTTTACAATAGTTTTAAAACAAATAAAATCACTGCAGACCCGTGGAATAGGCCTACAGGGGATACCACGTTAAAATAAAACGCGCTAGTAGTACACAAGTACACTACCTCATAGGTGGCGTGGAAACGTGTGCAAAGTATGAAGATTACCAATGATCAAAGTTTTCAACGCGTTATATCTTCAAAATGTTGGCTTTTAGGAAAAAAAATATTGATATCTTTTTTGTAGAGAATTTTCTGATCTACAATTTTGTGGTGTGGTGATTTTGCGAAAAAACTCACCGTTTCGCTTAAAATAGCAAAAAACTCATTTTTGTGCCCTTTGACCTCGTGTAAAATTTTTAGCACACCTCGGAACGATGGGGACTTTTGAGGTTTCATTTATAATCATGTTTTGAACAATTGTGCCAATTTTCAGCTTCTTATGAATTTATGTAACCTTGAATGTATAAATTGACCGGATTAAATGTGTTGTAATAAATGCTAATTAGGATTGGCTGTAAGCTTGTTTTATATCTGAGATTTTATTAAAACGTAATATAACGTAACAGCAGGATGTGTATTAAACTATTATAGTTTGAATTCGATTGTATGAGTCTTTTAATTGCTGTCGAATAACCTCTTAGTTGGATTTTGTTTTGTGGACGGGACGTTTTGTAAAGAAGTGTCAATTGGGAACTGTTACTGATGTTTAAAAACTTATTTGCTTTTTATCATTTTGAAACTGTAGCAACTCCCACTCCACGTTACAATTTGCGCGCACAGATAGGCGGGTTAATCTATCGGGCTCTGTCACACTCTTACGGTATCTCTCTCAGATCTCGTGCCATCAAAAAAAAATCCTGTTACATATTATAATATTAGTTGGTATTGATATTAGCAGTCTCCAGCCTTAGACGACTCATCCTACGATGATCAAACTAAATCTAGGAAATATCAACGAACTAGCCCGAAATGTGATGTAAAGTAGGTACTAGATTTATGATAACCTGAAGTATGATTATTCCCTGAGCATTTCAATAGAGATATGTATGGAGAGAAACGGTTTTTACTCCTTATCAAATTTACGTAGAAAGTGAATCGAAATAATGATAAAGCTGCTTTTCAAATACCTAGTAATTTATTGAAAAAAAAAACTTAATTTGAATTCAAATTTAATGAAACTGAATGCTGGGTTAGGCACGATTGAACATAGGTTTTAGTAGGATAAATTTTGCCCCATAAGCCTGGAGAGCGAAACTATGATAAAACGATACTCAATATTGAGTTAGTACAATATACTTATTTTCTGTCCCCTAATGAACTTAGGGTTGAGTTTATGGGCCTAAAACTTCAAACATGTTCTAGATAGCGAAGAATCCTGGTTTCACGCATAAAGTCCGGTATAGTGAAAATTTTGTTCAGATTTATAAAAATAATACTTACACAAGTGGTGCGTAAACTTAAGTGGCAGGGATACTAATACTTCTGAACATCACGTGAAGATATTGTCACCTGGTGTTCATAGTACCCACGTTTTGCTTGGACAGTGTACTTACGTGATAGGGAACACGAACCGTTTTGTAGGAATACACTGTCGCATGACTAAGTACATATGATATGACTTTGGAAAAGACAAACTTGTGTAGGCCTGACTCGGGATTTGATCTTTCGCCTCTCTGCATGATAGGCGGTGTTTTACCCACTGAGCTATCACGGTTGTTATATTTAAACTGATAACTAAATATAGAGATCCGGTATTAAGTGTAGTCACATGGATGGATTTCAAAGTCTTCATAAATCGCATACCTTAACTAGGACAGCTTACGCTCTAGGTATATGATTATTTGTTAGAGTATGTCTCTTTTATCTTCCACGATAAAGACCTCGCCAGCAAATTACACAGTTGCAGAAATTATCCATATGAATTATTCAATTGAGTTGCA
Organism: Bedellia somnulentella; assembly: GCA_963576735.1. Taxonomy (NCBI): domain Eukaryota; kingdom Metazoa; phylum Arthropoda; class Insecta; order Lepidoptera; family Bedelliidae; genus Bedellia; species Bedellia somnulentella. The sequence continues at coordinate 1,002,373 of OY755171.1, forward strand.
ATTAAAAAGTCCAGTGGGATAGCTGATCTAATAAACACAGAAGATATTGCAACGACTAAATCAGTGACCAAAAATAATGATGACGATAGATTGAATGATTACAAGAAGCAAGAGATACGGAAACAAACAATAATTTACAAACTTCTAAATTTTAACTCCTGCATGTAGGGGACGGTGGCGCAAGCGGAGCCATAAAGCCATTAAGGGACAGTTTAGAGTGAGGGGGCACATCTTTTCGTCCCCGTCGTCGTCGTCCCAATAAAAAATAATGTACTTAATAACATAAAATAAGAATAATTAATGTAATAATAACTTAAAAAATTGATCTCTGTTGTCTTATATCTCTGACAGTGGCAACAAAGCTGTCATACTATAAGTGGCTCCTATTGAAAATACGTATCTACTGATATATCATTATGCTTTTGGAGGGTGGTCCCAAATTGCCCATTGTCTTTTGCAGAGGTTTTCAGGAAATAAATATCACCCATTGAGATTTTGTGTAGTAACCCCTCTGATGTAGAAAGGAGGGGGGGAATGTGTATATTGTAGTCACCAAATACGTGTTAGTCATAGTTTCGCTCTGCTGGCATTGGGTGCAACATTTATAGTGTAAACGTCAAAGTAGGCTTAAAATTATCTAACGATGCGTTTATTTTGTTCGATGACTTATTTAAATATTGAAATATCAACCTGAAATAAAACCTGAAAAAACGTAGAAGTTGTAATAACTTAAACAAATACCTCGCAGTTTCGAATTAGTCACAGAATACATAGACGGGAAATTTAAAAATACACAACGGCTACCCTTAGTCCAAGTACAAGTTGTAAGCGAGGATACGTCCGGCGCGCGGGTCGTGGCGGTGCTGACTGGTGTGTTGTCCAGCGGCGCGGTGCGCGGGCTGGCGTGGCGCGCGCACGTGGCGCCGGCGGAACTCACTCGCAACGGCGCACCCGCGGCCAATGGCGCCCCCGGCCAGGCACGACTCACCCTCCGACCGAGCGTATGACACCACACCATCATTACCTAGTGAACTTGACTGATTGTTACATTACAATCTTACTACTATTAATATTATTAACATTTATCTGTTTGCAAGTTGGACTTACGCCGTTTATATGATAAGCGGACGATCTTTAATCAAACGGTAACTACAGTGTGTCGATGTTGGTTTGTTAGATGTTTGACGAGTGCCTAGCACCGAGTGCGCCCTGTTCTTCCGATCGCAATAGTCTATCCGGCTCTGTTGATACATTCCTATTTTATCTTGACAGTGAAACAAGCTCAACCAGTCATTCCATTGTTTTTTATTGCTTGGAGATTTGTAAAATCATTCCACTGGTATGGCTTCCAGCACCAATGTATATTATTGTTAAGGTGTAGTCATAGATGAGCGAGTACCTACTAGACGATTAAAGGTCAACTTAATTCACTACTACATTTGACCATCGATTTAAACAATATTTCTGAATGTTTGATTAGACAATATAATTCAAATTAATACGACTAAAGGTGTCCTCTGTACTTCGCCCATCTGTGCCTGTAATTCATGTGCTGTAATTATTTTTAGTTTTGTTTGTAAATATAAAAGTTATCGTTTTTAAATTATTTATGTTTTATAAGTTTGTTAAACACTAAGTAATAACAAAAAAATATTACTAAGTATTTTTTTATAAATATGTGAATATTTTGATATATTGAAGTAAAAAGTTATTCGATTAAACTTGAAATATTTATTTTATTCATTCGTTCATACAAAGAAGTCGTGCAATTTAACATAATATGTGACTAGACGAGTAAAAAAATTCTTTGGAGGTACAAATACTACTTAAAGAAAGTGTAATTAAACAAATACGAGGAATAACTTCAAATTGCACTACTTTTAATCAGTTACATCGAATTCATATCACAAACAACTACTATCAAGTAGATAAAATGTAAGCTATTGTAATTTCATTATTATGAGGTTAGGTCAAAGACAATCCTTCCTGAATCTCAGAGCTCCAAAGGACATTAATAACACAGATAATATGCCGCATTAGGAGGTCTCTACATATAGATCTTACATTTGTCTGCCTTTATTTGACATACTCGTCTGTTTTACGTATAATTGAAAAGTTATTGACAATAATCTTGGATTTTTTTAATATAAAATGTTCAGGAATCCTAGAATTTTATAACTAAGATTTTCCAGTGAAAACAATATTTCAGTCACCAGTTGTTTATAAAATAAAATGTGATTGCAATTTATAGTTGCAAGCTACAGAATGTAGTATATTACTAATAAATTAATTATACTGGAGTTGCTACAAGCAGATGTGCCTTAATAATACTCCTATATTCAAATATAGAGTGCAAAAAAATATATAACAATATTAATAAAATTTTGAAATTTTATTTTATTCTTTTAAGTTTGGTTATGAGGTTTATTTCTGTGCAATATCAATTGAATTAAAAAAATACAAATTATCCTTATATTTGTGATGTTTCTCACATACAATATACTCTATTTTTATAAAATCTACATATCAGTTGACCATAACAGTAAAATATATTTTCTTCAGCGATGCACAAAAACTAAATGTAAACATACAGTAAAAAAATGTAACGCTCTTACATTGATAATACAATAATGCAATTCAATTATTTTATCTAATAATAAAATTCATTAATTATTTTGTTTAATCATCAGATAAAATGATCCTTAAAAACTCTCTCGATTGTTGGTAAACATCTTCTTTGTAATGATATTGTGGCATAATCCAGGTTTTGACAATAATTCTTATATCGTGTCCTACCGTAGATGTAAGATAAGTCAGTTCCATTGCTTCCCTCTGCACCGCTCTTCCATCATCATACATAGTGAATTGTATTTCCTACTGTCGTTAAACGATCTATTGGTAAATAAGACAGTATGACTGAAAATATTCCTTGATATCTTCAAACATATGTAACACACTATGATAAAGAAATTGATAATGAAAATTAATTTAATAGAGTATTTATTTACTTGCAAAGTATTCCTTACAGAATCTCTTACAGTACAGTACATTCATACGTTTCATTTATAAAAATTAGAAGAAGTAGACATTTATTCACATTTAAACTACCATACAGTTTACTTAATCATAAAAATTATAAAAAAAAACATAAAAACCAAGTGATAAACAAAATATAAATTTAACAAATGTGAAAAGGTCCTGCCTCTGCTTATCGTTGTGTGTTTTACACATAACACTGATTTTCAGTCGGGATCCATTTGGAGTGACACACAAATACCGTGGTCTTCACATATGAACAGATACAAAACCAGATATAATAGATCTATTTAAGCGCCTACAGACATTTACTATCATACAAAGCTAGTTTATCAAATAAACGCATTTACAAAAGTCATCTATACTGTCTTAATTACCAACATGGAGCTCCTACGATACTATCCATATATTAAAGTTGTGTATTGTAATTGTAAATAGTCCGAATAAATATATTTTGCTATTAACGTTTTATTGTTCAAAATAAAGTGTTGTTGTTTGTGAGAACTTTGTCTATTATTTTAAGTAGATATTCTTTGTTAAAACTTATATTCCAGTATGTAGTTCCGGTACCCCTTTTCTACAGTTAATACTGCGAATAGAAAAATATGAAACATGGCCATTTTTATTGTTTTATTTGAACACTAAACCATACACATTGCTCTTTCATCACTTCTGATTTGGATTGTATTTTGTGATGAAGATACAAAAGTTATAAATACATTCCAGTAGTGATTTAAACTGCAAGTTTCTGCTTTTAGTTTGGTACTGAACATTGGGTTACATTTATAACTTAATACAAAATTGGACGATGACGGGGAACCTACTTCATGACGGCTTATAACTATGAGCGTAGCAACTAAACTATTTTTTATCTTACGACGTATATATAACCACCTTAAAAAAATACTTAATCTGCTTCTACAATGTCCACCAGAGTAGTTACTAGTATATGGGATGGTATTATCAAGAGCATGTTTTCATATTTTTCTACATCGCCCGTATTGGTGGTAGCTCGGCATGCTAGCAATGAGAACTAACTTGTGTTTGGTGTGTGTTGCCGGCTAGAGTGCGGGACGCTCGCCACGCGCTCGTCCGGATGGCGCAATGTAAGTCAAACTCTGTACGCTCTCTCGTAGACTGCATGCGCTTTGCATGACGCTTTTTATCGTGTCATTTCTTTGGCGAATACTTATACAGGTCACTTTAAACTGGTTTTGAAGTTCTTACGCCCGATTTCTGAATCGAGTATTCCAGCTGAGAACAACTTAAGTATCGTTCTGTCGCATTGAAATCTTAACAACTGAATGAGACAAAACGATACTTAAATCGACTCAGCTTGAATACTCAATTCAGAAATCGGGCGTTAGTCTTAAATTTAAGTTGATTTGTCATCTGATTGTAATTGAAGTTTTTCAAAGTCTGTATAAGTATTCCACCGATCTATCATATAGTAATAGAGAAAGGTTAGTTGGTGATGCTGAAAATGCAGTTGTATCAGTCTAACAGAGACGGCGAGGCTGCTCCATAACGTGCGCAGTGTGTTCGGGCGCCGCTCCACTCGGACCAACATCGAGTTGGAACTGTCACGTGAGTCGCACCAAAATAGCACCAATCACATGCGATGCCTTATACCGTTGCAATACATGTCACTGTCACTAATGTTAGCTGTGTAGGGTAGAATAGCATTGACTCATTTCTTTCCGCGGGTGTCGTACGAGGTGATTTGGGGTTTTCAAGTTGTTGGGAGATTATGTTGGAGACCCATAACTGAACATCTGTTGTTTTATAATCTTTATCCCACTTCTCCTGTGGATGAAGACTTTTTGTTTTTAAGCTCTGACTACCCCTTTTTAGTATTTATAGCCGTGAGTATTGTTTTCTTGTTTTGACAGGACAACTTGTTTAGACAGTTAATGATAAATAAAAACAGTAGATCGTTTCACGATTATTGCCGTTATGTAATATAAGGACATGGTAATGAAATACTAAAATATTTATGTTATAGATTTGTATATTATAGTGACTTGCAAATGAGTGCAAAAACTAATATTTATGCTTTAAAATGCCCTTTTTGTCATTGCGGTACGAGTGCCAGTAGATGAAAAGTATTTAGTATATTTCCTTGAGGGTAAGAGACGGCGTGAACATGTGTGTATTTATTTTTAACGACACATAAAAAAAGATTCAAAATAACTTACAAAGTGTATGCAACATAACTAATACAATAGTTTTGAAGCAGTTTTGCAAAAGGTGATACTTACGTACATACATATACTCACGGCTGTAATTTCCTAGAAGGGGTAGCCAGAACCAAGAAATTATAAATTCCTCAGCCACTTTTGGAAGTTGCGTGGGGGAAAGGTGGTGAAATAAAGGTAATACTTATATCGGTATAAACGTGTGAAAAAAATAATTGATCTCATATATGGCAACATTTTCATTCCACTGCGCAGGCGGACGTAGTTGCACTGAATCATTAATATTATTTTAGACTTTTTATCTCTAAGTGTACAGAACTTCTTCACGGCATTTGTATATTATCGCCAATTAATAGATTTAAATTCTTCAAATAAACTCTGTGGTCTTCCGGTACCGGTAAAAGCGTTACTAACTAGAGTTCCCAGGTTCGAATCCAGGGAACGGACGAAATCACTTAATAAGATTTACTTCACTTTCATTTATTTATTTTGACAACCAGGAGAGTGTCCCTGGATAAATTTTACATTGTTTTTTCACCACTTTTTGTCATATTTTTTCCTTACTAATACTAAGTTACTACAAATAGTCAAAATATGTCTGTCCAAATTTAAGTACTACCGTTTTACTATGATTGCAATTCACCGTTTATTTTAAGACATAGTAAACCATTGAATAAAATATTTAATTGGTACGACACACATTTTTTTAGTCACATATTACTTATCAAAAAACGTGACATTTCTACTAACCCAAACCTGCGTAGATGGTTTCGCGTTCTCGCAAGAGGAGGGCGGCACTGTGTCGCAGTCTGACGTCATCCGCGCGTACGAGCGCCACCAATCAGAGCCGCGCACGCCGCCGCCGCCGCCGCCCGAGCACGAGTGAGCGGGATGGAAGACAAGCTCGCGGTGTGGAGGAGGTAATTATTCTTATATAAATTAATATACGGACATATTTTACACAGATCAAGTTAGCCCCAAACTAATAGAGCAAGAGCCCGCGACGGCCAGACCTTCCTGTAATAATAAAAGGTAAAAGTTTTTCTATGTAAATAAAAATTAAAAAAAAATAATATAAAAATTTTATTCAGTTTTCAAAGTACATAATATTCGTCTTAACCTAGTTAGTTATTTAAAGTACAAAATATAACATTTTCCTGTTCCTGAGCTAGGTAATTTACCTGTATTTCAGGCAACAATAAACAAAAAAGGCTTAAACTATCAGTTTTCATATAATGGTATTGGTAAGTAGTGTATAAATTATTATCAGAAATCGTTTGTATCTAACTAATTGTATTATTATGATAAAAAAATAAATAAAAACATCTTATATTAACTTATTATATTAAGCAATTCCTCTGATTCCGTGTATGTAAGATTTAATAGCCACGATTGAAGTTTTTTCTTGCATTCAAAGTTGTTTGAGTTATATAATTCTAGTAATCTATTAATTTTATTATATAAGTATGGTCCTAAAAATATAAAGAATCTATTTGTAATGGAAAATTTTGCACTATAGGTATTCAAACATACTATATCCTTTCGCCTCCTGTTTAGTGTATCAGGGTTGAAGTATAAGCTAGCATGCTGTTTTAGAACAGTGAATAGAATAAAGAGCTGGCGCACAGTTAGCACTTTGCATTGTTTATATAGTTCGGTAGTAGGGAAATAGAAAGGGCGCGCAGTAGCTACTTTAAGTAGCGCTCTTTGAGCTCGTTCCAGTTTTAACATAGTGGTTATGCCAGCACCTCCCCAAGATTTTATGCAATAAGTCAGTAAGGATTGACCAAGCGCTTGATAGATTTGCTTTATTAAAGCGTAGTCACATATGTGTCTCAACTTTTTAAATATTACTATAAGTTTTCTAAGTCTATTACAGAGTGCATTAATATGGACCTTAAAAGTTAAAGTAACGTCGAGAGTAATTCCAAGATGTTTGATGTTCATTGCTTTGGAGATAGATGAGCATAGGCATGGTGCGCTATCAGTGCAAGTGCGGTGATGTGCATAAAGCGGGGTGTTATTGAGTAATGGTGTAGAAGTGTTCCTTGCGAAAATCATATACATAGTTTTATCAGTATTCAAGGACAGAAAATTATTAAAAAGCCAGTCATTCACAATACTAAAGCCAGATTGAGCGAATTTATAAGCTTCGTCTATTGTTTTTGCAGAAAAAAGTAAGGCTGTGTCATCTGCATATGAAACTATGGTGCCGTTATTAAGTTGGAGATTACATAGCTCATTAATATAAATCAAAAATAGGCTGGGTCCTAAGATACTACCCTGAGGGACGCCAAAGGGGTGGTTTTTTAAAAATGTGCTATAATTGTCTCCAATTTTTAGGCACTGAAGTCTATTACTAAGATAACTTTCAAATAATTTTAACTGAGTATCCCGAATGCCGATATTTTCTAATTTTTGCAATAAAATTGGAATTGAAATTGTATCAAAGGCTTTTTTGAGGTCGAGAAAAATCCCTATAACATGCATACCTTTGTCCAAATTTTGCACAATTTCATTTGTAAGGCAATGGATTGCGTCATCAGTTGATAACTTTTTACGGAAACCAAACTGGCAACTTGAGAGAAAGGATATTTCATCTAAATATTTTATTAACCTACTGTTCATTATTTTTTCCAAAATTTTAGAGAAAGTGGGAAGAAGAGAAATCGGTCTGTAATTATTTGGTTGGTTTTTATCCCCCGATTTATAAATCGGAATAACCACAGCTTTTTTTAATGACTCGGGGAATATACCTTGAGACAAACAATTTTGAAATATGAGAGTTAACGGAGGGGCTAGTATATCCTTACAAAATTTCAAAACTTTACATGAGATGTTATCCCATCCGGGAGCACTATTACTTTTTAAGTTATTTATAATACCCTCTACTTCAGAGACGTCTGGATCGATCATAACAAATGATTTAAGCCTTGAAGGGTGTTTAGAATTAGCTTGATAGTATTTTTCAAAATTTGCCTGTTCAGATAAATTCTTACCAATGTTAATGAAAAAGTTATTTATGAATTCCGCTGACTGTGTGGGAGTTGACCTTAGTTTGAATAGTTCGTTAGGGATATCATTATGTTTTGTCGTGGAGGTCTTTTTTTTAATGAAATTCCAAATTAATTTGTTGTTACTTTCCGCAGATTGAAGTTCTTTTTTCTCGTACTCACATTTTACATTTTTCAAAATTTTATTGCAAAAATTGCGATATCGTTTGTAAATAAGAGTAATAGTATTGTTAGTAGGCTCAAGCATATACCTTTTGTGCAACTTATCTCTATGTTTTATGCATCTGATTAAGCCAGGAGTTATCCAAGGTTTTATTATTTGGTACTTCCTGCTTTGACGAAACGTGCTTGTATTTTTCGCAATTGCATTTTGAACACAGTTAGTCACGTAATTCATAGAAAAGTTTACGTCAGTATTATTACAAACCGTGCTAAAATCTATTTGAATTAAATCACGTCTTACGTTTTGCATGTTAACACCAGAATAGCTGCGGCGGCATTTGTTATGAGTCAGCTTTAAATTCAATGTCAATAGCACGGCGCGATGATCGGTAATAGTCGAGTTAGTAACAAATGTATGTGTCAGGTAATTAGTTTTTATCATAATATGATCTAAACAGGATCCGCTTTTGTGAGTGGGAAAGGTATGGGCGGGTGATATTCCATAAAAGCACATATGTTTAAGTATTCCTGGATAGATGAATCGTTGCTTTCTGTTATAATGTCAATATTCAAGTCTCCAGTTAAAACTATGTTTTTTGTAGAGGCGAAAGCATGTAGTATACTGTTCAAGGATTGTAAAAAATTATCAAGTTTGCGAAAAGATGGAGAGCGGTAAAAAGATAATATGACTAAGTCCTTACTTATCACTCCTAGACAGTTACTTTCATTAACACAAATTTCTTCTATGGTAAAGTTTAACATATCTCGTACATATATTATAATGCCATCATTTTGGTTATGTAGTTTAGTTGAGCTGTGTAATTTGTACCCTGTGAGGGTGGGTAAACTATGTGCTGGGTTTTGTAACCAACATTCAGTCAAAATAATTATATCTAAAGGAACATTAATTCGAGTTAATAATATTAGAAAATCATCGAAATTTTTGTGAATACTACGAATGTTTTGGGCTAAGATTTTAAGAGTACCTTTCTCATTACAAATTAATTGGCTACACAATTCAACATCACACGAGCGAGATTCACCAAATTTTATATTGTCTAAGTCACAGATAATTTGATGTGTCATTGATATATAAACTAAAGAGTACGTTTAAAAATAAATGTAAAAAAGAAGTAAAAAAATGTGAAAAGAAACTTAATCAATAAGTGCTTATAGATAATATGAAGATACGGGCGCTCTTAGGCGCCTTCATAGTTAATAGAATTTATGTACCTCAATTCTGCATTCTTCCTAGCTGGGCATTCAGGGTCTCCTGTAGGATGGTTACTTGTTTTTTTGAAACGCTTGCAGGTGGCACAGGTTGGTTCCTGAGATTTTTTAATACACTCTTTGATAGAGTGTCCAGTCTCCCCACAATGGCCACAGACCTGATCAGCCTCACGACAAAACTTAGCTGAGTGTCCATATTGCTGACATTTAAAACAACGGGTCACAAGGGTGAAGTCTCTTATTTTACAGGATGTCCAGTTAATGAAAATTCGCGCCTGTTTCATGAGACATTTGCGAATTCCTGCGGGGACCTCAATTATGTAGTGGCAATATTTGCCCTGTTTTTTACCCCCTTTATGGCTAAGTTTTATGGAGCTAAGGAATTTGTCGAATGTTGAGTCTGGATACTTATCGGCCAAGTTTTGTTCATATAAGCACTGAAACACTTCTTTCTCCGATAATTTTGTTGGCACTCCAATTACAACTATTCTAGGGCTGCGCTGGTTACTTTCTTCTAAAGTAAGATCGTTTGAGCAGAGTTTATTAGACGATTTTATCTTTTCAATATCCTGTTGGGACTCGGTGCTGATGATTACTCCTCCATTTTTAGTTTTTCTGAGTCCTCGTACTTGCAATTTCATCTCCTCAGGGCAGATAATTTTTTGTACTAGGGACTTGGTCTCATCACTAGATTTTTGTTTATCTTTCGGAAATATTGTTATGGAGGCTAGATTTTGGGGTCTTACAAAATCGTTCGGTCCCTTTTTAACCATATCGGCAAAAGAAGTGTTAGTCTTTGTTTGGGACTCCAAAGAATTGCGTATAGATTGTTTGAGGTCTTGGATTGTTTCAAGGTCACCTTGTTTTTGTTCTAAGACATCAATTTTCTGATATAAGTTCTGAATTTTAGATTGGGCGAGAAGAAGATGTTGTTTAGCCGATTGGTAATGAACTGCCATTTGACCAGTACCATTCCCGATTTTCCTACATAGGTTACTAATACAGAGCTTTTGGTCTGAGTTTAGCTTACCTTCGGTCGATACTTGGCAGATTTTTTGTAAGCAGGCCTCAATGGTGTCCATCCAATAATGTATATCAGTTGTTGATACAACGCTGGAGTCCTGATGTTTTGAAGAAGCCGATGGTGCTTGGTCCATATTGTCTTCAGTGCACTGCGTCCACGTCACGTGCCATGCAACCACGTCGGAAGGATCGGAAATAGAGATGGGCGTTCCTCAAGGTTCTATACTTGGCCCATTACTGTTTCTGATTTACATTAATGATTTACCATTTATGGTACAAAAGTATTCTGAGATAGTTATGTTTGCAGATGACACATCTTTAATATTTAATGTAGCGAGATCCTCTTCATCTCTTGACGACGTAAATAAAGCTATCTCACTGGTATTGCATTGGTTTACTGTAAATAACCTGGTTCTAAATGCCAAAAAAACTAAATGTATTAAATTTACTTTACCGAATGTTAGGCAAGTTGATAACAATATTGTTATTGATAGTGAACAAGTAGAATTAGTGAAAGAAACAAAATTCCTAGGGATAATAATCGATTCTAAGTTGCAATGGGGACCCCATATACTAACACTTTCTAAAAGGCTGAGCTCAGCAGCGTATGCCGTGCGTAAGATTAGAGAAATAGCAGACGTAGAAACAGCTCGCATTGTGTATTTCAGTTATTTTCATAGTATTATGTCGTACGGTATTTTATTATGGGGTAAAGCGGCTGATGTTCATAAAGTTTTCGTCTTACAAAAGCGAGCTATCCGATCTATTTACATGTTGAGGTCGAGGTATTCGTTGCGCGAAAAATTTAAAGAAATTGGCATTTTAACTGTCCCTTGCCAATACATATTTGAGAATTTAATGTATGCCAAAAAGAATATAGGCCAATTTAGTAAAGTTAGTGATAGGCATACTGTTAACACTCGAAATAAGGACAAACTTCACGTACCGAAGTGGAGACTTAATAAAGTAAGTAACTCCTTTATGGGACTATCCCTGAAAATGTTCAACAAACTTCCTTCTGACATATTGGAATTGCCTGTGGCATCTTTTAAAAAGGCAATAAAAGCCATGCTTTTAAAGAAGTCTTACTACAGTGTTCAAGATTTTTTAAACGACAAGGACCCAACGCGCACATGACCGTGTCCGTAAAGCTATAAATCTTCTCTCGTTATTCCTAGGAATAATTGTCTGGTGAGGATTTTTCTTCTCACGTTATGTGATTGGTTTTTGTTATGGACAATTTATTTTAAATATGTCAAACTAGCGTTTGGTTTTGTCGCATAGAAAATCTTTTATAAAGTAAAAACATGTTAATAAACTGAAATTGTACAAACCATGTTTTGAAAAAATGAAAAAATGTGAATGTAAAGAGTTTCTTTGTTGCTTCTTCTCTTTACGAACACCTTCCGAAGCAACGGACTAATGATAAATTTAAAAAAAATTGACGTTCAAAAAATGTTAATTTTTAACTTAATTTTGAAAAATAAACTTTTTGACTTTTTGACTGCGGAGGAGGACTGCGACGAGTCAGTCCGCTCCGATTAAATGGACTTCCCTCCATAATAATCTCTTAGTTAAATACACTAATACAACATATTAACACTACAATAATCTATGCGATTAGTATTTAGGTGATGCAGACATTTAAAAAAGTAATATATAAAATATTAATCTCAATAGATAACGAGAGCTAAAATGGCACGTGCGTTCTAGTCGCAGGCCAGTGAATATATTGTTATGTTGTATGTGTTCCTATAGTAAAGGTAAGAACGATCCCCACCCGTGATACCTGGCTAGTGGTGGCTTTGGCAGTTAACAGGTAATAAAGGTGTATACAATTTTATCTTAAATTTATTAATTTATAAAACTAATTTTTTATATATTTTACTTATAACAATATCAGAACTTACGTCACGCATTACCAGACGCTTTATACGGTTCCAACCCCTTGCCAGACACCCCTAAACTATAAAATTTTGTAATTTTACTTACTGAAAAAAAACATAAGAGTACTTGTTCAGACTTAACGCCTGAACAAATATTACGCAAAAATACCATCGCGAGAACAATTGCCGTCACCCGTACATACCAGTTAGTACATCAGCACCGCGCTCTCACATTTTCTACGCTTTTCAATGCGTCTGGCAGAATGATAGAACCCTTGAATGTGTCTGGCTATTAAAGAAACATCATTTAATAGTTCCCCAATTAACATATATAAAATTCAGCTTTTAAAACATAACGTAAGTAAAATTACAAAATATTATAGTTTAGGGGTGTCTGGCAAGGGGTTGGAACCGTATAAAGCGTCTGGTAATGCGTGACGTAAGTTCTGATATTGTTATAAGTAAAATATATAAAAAATAAGTTTTATAAATTAATAAATTTAAGATAAAATTGTATACACCTTTATTACCTGTTACCTGCCAAAGCCACCACTAGCCAGGTATCACGGGTGGGGATCGTTCTTACCTTTACTATAGGCACACATAGAAAAACTTTTAGCTTTTATTATTACAGGAAGGTCTGGCCGTCGCGGGCTCTTAGACTATAAGTACAGTTCTCCAAAATTGATAATGCGCATAGAAATCTTCATCACTATTCGGCAACAATCGTGGTCCCCGAGCTTCGGGAGACGATATGTATATAGAGTGTTTAAGTGCATGTTATAATTTATCAGTAACGGAATTTGATTCGATGATTCCATGTCGATTTTCGTAATGTTCGATAAGTCCAAAATGCGAGGATATCCACACGGTTGCGAATATTCTACAATCTTTGTTTGATGGATTTACTTCGAAAATTGTATAGTAATTTTAAAACCTTGTCTTTGATGTCTTGAACCGTCGTGCAAAATTGTGCAAAACCATCGTGCTGTAATCGGATCTAGCGTTTAGGAAGAGTTCCGTGACAAGCCTAATACAAAAACCGGGGGTAAATGGAGCTTCGCTCGCTACGCTCTAATGAAGTTAAAATTAAATCCACATTTGAAAAAAAACCCAAGAATGGTGTGTGATAGCAGCTCTTTATAATTCCACACTGAGAAAACACGTGCGGTCACCAACAATATGTAAAGAAAGACGATTGACATTGACGGACCTTTGACTGCCGGCGACAGCCACCGCCCGCCCGAATTGTTTTCGTTTGAGAACACATGATATTGACTCGTATTACTTTAAGACGAGTTGCAAAATGCAAATGCATCGTTTAGGGCGCTTACGATTCAATTATTCGGGTTTTTCCGGAATACGAGAAGATCTGCATGCGCATTATTAATTTTGGAGAACTGTAAGACTTGTATTATGGGAAACTAGCTCAACGATGTATGAAAAAGAAGAAGCTAGTCAAGTCATCTATCCACTCGGCCACGGCAGTGGTCAAAATATATAATAAAATATTTATTTATTCTTTATTTATTAGTAATAATCCCATCCCAATCCTAACATGAGGTTTTCATGAGAAAAAACATTCAAATTAAGAGAGTATATGTGTTTAAACACTACTTAAAAGTGTAAAAGAAAGGATAGAAGAATTTCGCGCTGGTAGTCATTGACACGGTAGCTTAATTGGCAGAGCGACGGGGGCGTATACCCGAGGTCGCGGGTTCGATTCCCACCTGTGTCGAAATTTTTCTTTCCTTTATTTATTCTTTATTTATTAGTAATAATCCCCACATGAGGTTTTCATGAACAAATAAATTATGTGATAGTTAGGCGTTTTCAACATTTGCATTCTATCTGAAAAGATGGACAAATGGCCTTCCGAATAAGTTAAAATTCGGAGGTAGGAAACGCAAACACTACTTAAAACGTGTAAAAGAAATAAAGGATAGAAGAATTTCGCACTGGCAGCCATTGACACGGTGGCTCAATTGGCAGAGCGTCGGGGCGTATACCCGAGGTCGCGGGCTCGATTCCCGCCTGTGTCGAAATTTTTCTTTCCTTTATTTATTAGTAATATACTAGTTTGTTTGTATTTTGTCATTTTTGCGCAATCCCAACTTCTAGTCCGGTCGACAAGTCGCAAGAAGTGGAGTTGGGTAGAAAAAGGTCGGAATTTAATGAAACTTGGAGATGTTGTTTAGGGATGGTTAATTAACATTTTGTCAAGTTTTGGACCTCGAGGACCCTGTGCAAAAAAAGGAAGGGGGGGAGAACTGCAAAAATCTCGACCTTTCGTCAGTTTTTCGTCAATTACCTTTTTTCCTTACATCCTACGACGAAAGCGTTAAGAAACATTTTGTAGTACGTGAAATTATCTACAATTTGAATACTCACATATGTCTCTATGTCAATTCCTTACTAAGATATGGCGCTTCGCAGAAAATATTTTTTTCCGAAATTCAGCGTGAGCTAGCATCGAAGTGAAGCAAGCACATGAAGACGCCGACGTGTTGATCGTCAACACCGCCATATCCAAAGCTAGCGAATTCGACAGCGTCATTATTATTGTTGAAGATGTGGACATACTTATTCTGTTGACGGCATTGGGTATGTCCATAAAGAACATCTATCATCAGAAAAGTGGAAGAGGTGGTGGTCCTAATGTCCTCTACTCACCAAGTCCCTGTTCCTTTCCTCCCAAAGATATACTTTTCCTCCACGCAGTGAGTGGGTGTGATACGAGGGCTGCTATTTATGTATCCGGAATAAAAAAAAGAAACAAACATATATCAATTAATATGGTTTTATTGCTTCTCAAAATATTCGCCGCTCAGATCTATACACTTTTGCATGCGTTGAAACCAATTTTCATAGCACTTTTTCCACTCAGACTGAGGTATCTCCAAAACGTGCATTTTGAACGCATCGACTGCCTCTTCGCGGCTCGAAAAACGTTGACCACGTAATTTTTTCTTCACATTTGGAAATAAATAAAAATCATTGGGTGCCAAATCAGGGCTGTACGGCGGATGACCTGTCAATTCGATCTTTTGAGCTTCTAAAAACTGAGTTGTGACGGCCGACCTGTGACAGCTAGCATTGTCGTGATGCAGAATGATTCTACGTTGTCGGTTAGTCTTTCTTATTTGTTCAAAGACTTCCGGCAAACAAATGGTCGTATACCACTCCGAATTAACAGTTTTACGATTCTCTAAAGGCACTGTAGCTACATGGCCATTTATACCAAAAAAACAAGCGACCATTTGCTTCAATGTGCTTTTTGCACGAATAACTTTTGTTGGGTTCGGCTCATCTTGGAACACCCACACCGTGGACTGCTGCTTAGTTTCGGGGTCGTAAGCGTAGATCCAAGATTCGTCACCTGTGTAGATATTATAAACAGCTTTTGACGCACCACGGTTGTATTTTTTTAACATTTCTTTGCACCAATCGACACGAGCCTGTTTTTGATCAATACTCAAGTTGTGCGGAATCCAACGGGAGCAAATTTTTTTTACAGCTAAATGTTCATGAAGTATCTTATGTATGCTCGTCATACTAATGCCCAGAGATGCCTCTATCTCACGATATGTAACATGACGATCTTGAGTTATTAGTTCCCGGACAGCATCGATGTTTTGAGGTACAACGACCGTTTTAGGGCGACCTTCTTTAATTTCATCAGTAAGCTTAGATCGTCCACGATTAAACTCGCTAAACCAGTGATACACAGTGGTCTTTGAGGGTGCTTCATCCCCAAAAGTCGAAGTAAGCTGATCGATGCACTGTTTTTGAGTTAGACCACGCCGAAAATCGTAAAAAATCATGGCACGAAAATGTTCACGAGTTAAATCCATGGTGGTGAAGACACGCAATTTTCAAAATGACGCTACGATGTGAAAACAATTGACAGTCACGTAAAAATAAATGTATTCTAAAGCTAAAGAGTTCTATTTTTAAATGATGTAATTACTTTTTAAATTATTGTTCTGTAAGTGGCCAGTTCCGGATACATAAATAGCAGCCCTCGTACCACGTCAGCACCGTATGGATTGGGGAAGAACAAAATTTGCAGCACCTATATGAAGAATACCGCCCTCTCTGCAGTAGTGGCTCCGTTTCTTACATCAAACGCTACTCCTCAGCAAATCAAGGACGCTGGAGAAAAGTTCCTGGTAGTAGTTTATGGAGGCAATATTGACAATGACAACCTTGACGACTTGCAGTACCGATTATTTACACGATCAGTGACGAAGGCTAAATTGGAACTAGCCCGCCTACCACCGACAAGGGACGCTGCCAATTACCACTCCCTCCGCACTTACCAGCAAGTACAAGCGTGGTTAGGTAACTTCGCCCATCAGTTTGGGGCTGGAGCCTAACCACGCGAGGGGTACTACCAATCCCTACAACGAAAAATTCTGCGCTAGATAACATCCTCCAAATTGTTTCCTGCAAGTGCAGCAAAGGCTATAGCACCGGGGGGGTTCAAAATTACAGACCATAATAACAACAATTATTATTATTATAAAATAAGAAATAAGGTTGGTTTCTGCTTTTTTAAGGTATTTTTACTGAATTTCGGAAAAAAATATTTTCTGCGAAGCGCCATATCTTAGTCAGGAATTGAAATAGAGACATATGTGAGTACTCAAATTGTAGATAATTTCACGTACTACAAAATGTTTCTGAACGCTTTTGTCGTAGGATGTAAGGAAAAAAGGTATTTGACGAAAAACTGCAAAAGGTCGAGATTTTTGCAGTTCTCCTCCCCCTCCTCTTTTTGCACAGGGTCCTCGAGGTCCAAAACTTAACAAAATGTTAATTAACCATCCCTAAACAACATCTCCAAGTTTTATTAAATTCCGACCTTTTTCTATCTGAAACCACCTGTCGACCGGACTATTCGTAGCCATTGTTAATGATTGGCACTTTTATAGACTAAATGTTAAACTTTAAATGAAATAAAAAAGGCTAACTGTGGGTTGTGTTTCTATTCATTATGGTTGTAACGTATTATCTCATATTCAGAACATACGCATAGTTGTACAATGTGACGACAGCCGTGGCCGAAAGGGTAGGTGGCTAGCTTCTCGGTCCGGAGGTTGCCGATTTGATCCCCGCTGAGAGCAAAATTTATGTGATGAGTATAAATAATTGTTTCTTATTCTTGGATGTTATTTATATGTGTATTATATAATATTAAATATATCGTCGAGTTAGTATCCCATAATACAAGTCTTACTTTGTTTGGGGTAACTTGATGTGTGTAATATGTCCGTATATATTTATTTATTTAATTTGTAGTTACAAGCCGCATTTACTCAGAACAAAACAAGATTTTGGTAGCTCTTTAATATTTTAATTATTTATTTCAGATGTCGCGGTCGAGCGTAGCTGCCTTGAACCGCTTCATGATCAACCAAGCACCACTACACAGCTACCGTACAAAGGATACTTCATTTCTATCACTACTTAAACTATTATTCACCTCACTTTATTTATTTTATAGAGTAAGTGCAATATTGGCCTAATTTATTAAGACATCACGTATTATTTGACGGGTTCTATCTTATGAGTACTATGTACTTGCCCATTATTTATTAACTTACTTCATTTTCTAAGGTATAAACCGCAAAAATCTCGATGTTTTTATTAAATTGTATCTGTTTTATCTATTGTAATTTATTATTAAAATTTTTTTTGAAATTAACTAACTATAATTTATTATTAACACTTGACACGGATGTAGAATGAATGAGTGAATGAATAAAGAACGAATGGTACTGTCAATGTATTGCTTAAGATTGTTGTTTTGTATAATTTTGCTTCATGCATTTATGAATGTTTATATGAATATTTTACGCTTTATAACGTTAATACAAAGAGATAAGTTAAAACATGAGAACTAAAAGTTTTATTACATGTATGATGACATTGATGACGCATTATTTGGGATCTTTAGTAGCTAGTACGTAATACTCCAAAATTAATAATGCGCATGCAGATCTTCGGTGATTGTCGTATTCCGGAAAAACCCGAATAACTGAATCGTAAGCGCCCTAAACAACGCACTTGCTTTTTGCATCTTTTTCAAAAGGAATAGGAGTTAATATCATGTGTTCTCAAACAAAAACAATTCGGGCGGGCGGTGGCTGTCGCCGGGCTGTCAAAGGTCCGTCAATGTCAATCGTCTTTCTTTACATATTGTTGGTGACGGCACGTGTTCTCTCTGTGTGGAATTATATAGAGCTGCTATAATACACCCTTCTTGGGTTTGTTTTTAAATGTGAATTTAATTTTAACTTTATTTATTTGCCCCCCGACTTTTGTATTAGGCTTGTTGCGGAACTCCTCCTAAACGGTTGATCCGATCACAGCCAAATTTTGCACAATGATTCAAGACATCAAGGACAAGGTCGTATAACTACTATACAATTTTCGAAGTAAATCCATCAAACAAAGATTGTAGCATATTCGCAACCGTGTGGATATCCTCGCATTTTGGACTTATCGAACATCACGAAAATCGACATGGAATCACCGAATCAAATTCCGTTACTGATAAATTTTAACATGCACTTACCACTCTATATACATACCGTCTCCCTACGCTTGGGGAACACGATCGTTGCCGAATAGTGGCGAAGATTTCTATGTGCATTATTAATTTTGGAGAACTGTACTTACATACTCAATTATTTATATACTTAACTTAGAGTGAAGTTATTATTGTTTCAATACTCTCAAGTCGAAATAATAAGATAAAATTGATCCCAAGATGATTATATCGAGTGGTTTATCTTAGTACATATGCTATTTTTTTAAAAACTTCATTTATTGTTAAACAGAGCCACAATTATTGTTAAGGTGAATTTTGCAACTTAAAGTTTGATATAATCATGAGTATATTGCTTGTCGGTTTCATTTAGTAAATAGTTTCTGATAAATACTGTGTTGGTATGATTATTTTTATGAGATTCATTTATACTTATTTAGTTTTAAGTTAATTAATTTGTACATAACATTCACAACTGTCACAAATCATTTATTTGAAGCTACTGGTAGATATTGTTTTTATTTTTGATAATATTGAAGTACCTTATTAAACTGTGTACCTTTTTATATAGCTTTAAGTTATGCGACTCGTTTGTCGAGTATACATATATAATATTTATATTTATGGATAAATGTTTATTGTCAAATATACGCGACAAAATAAGCTTGTTTAAAGAATAATTGTATTTATAATCGTTTCACGTGTCTTTACTGGTTCACTAAAATAATGATTGGCTTCATGTAGGTTTTATTTAAAATGCGATGTCGCTACTTTGATATAAATACTCTTTTAACGTAACACAAAAGTTTTTTTTTCATAATATTTAATGTGGTTTTACTACTTAATTGTTTTATGGGTAGGTGCACTAGCCATTGTTTCGTCATGAACTGCTTTTTATGTGGAGGAAAATTAAAATTATCTAGTCAAATAGGAAAATTCTTAAAGGAGTGCACTTTTGGATTTTAAGTCTATGACACTCGGAAACTCAGAAATGAGCATTATTATTTGGTATTTGGGGGCAGTTTGCAACTTATTTTGATTTTGAAAGAACGCTTTAGTATAAAGAGCGCTAGTAATATAAGATATTAACACATTCAGAATAAACCTACTGAAAATAAAAGTTTCAAGATGATAATGTCAAACGAAAAAAATATAAGATAGAACACAACAATCTAGAAACATCATCGTTGAATCTGTAGGAATCATGAAAAAGACTGAGAACAGAGAAATCTTACATCAAAGGAAGGAAAATACTCACTGTGTTTATTGTGTGTCCGCACCGTGTTTTAATTTAAACTTTTACTATTCATCTGAGTAAATATACCTATACTATATAGATATCACAGAAGCGAAACATAGTTTAAAAATATATCAAATACTAAGCTAAGCACATAGCAGTAATCTTCACATTCGCTATAAAATACAAAACAAAATTATTGCTTATATGGTCATGTAACATTGTTCTTGAAAAATGATATCATAATTGATATTTTGATATTTTAACTTGTGAAAAGATTTAAACTTTTCGAAATCTCCCACAAAAGGAACCAAAAAAATACTATCTACAAAGTACTAAAATATTGTGGAAATAGGTTATATTTGTGATATTCATATACTTATAGAAGTAGCAATCTCGGATCTAACTTTTCTGATCGAATCTTTACAAAAAGTAGTAAACTAAACGAATATTATCACAATTTTACCTCAACTGGTATGCTGAGACTTGGCAATTGTATGACATAAAATGAGGGTAGAAGTGAATTCTTCTATTCTTTACGGTAATTTTTCTTTGAATAATATGCTGGCAGAATAAAACCTAAAAAAAGGAACAGTTATGTCTGTGAATGGTTACTTTTTCAAGTGCAAGTTCATAATTCAACAATATCATACACCAAACTTATAATATGCATATTTTTGCCAAGTCTTAACATACGGCCAACTGTTATTTGTAACAATTTAGTTCGTAAATTTTAATTGACATGTTTCAATAGATCACAGTACAAGTGTGTTTACTGTTTATTTAAAGGGTAATCTTGTCTTAAACGTAGAAGTTTAAAATCGACAGCGGCGACGGCTTAGCTATGTTTTTTGTTCCCAATTTATAGGAATTTATTTCGCAGGAAAAAATATTAATTACAACTTTTTAGTTGGTATTTAACTTGTCAATCAAACTGTAGTATTTATCTAAATACTATTTATTGTTTAATTTATTTGTAAACTAATACCCCATTTTTGTGTTACGTAACAAAACTTTTGTTTCCATTAGTTTCCCGTACATTTAATACATAAATATGTTACGAGTCGTCGATAAAAATATAATATATCGTTGAGGCATGTCGGTTAGAAACGCATCTATTTACTATACTGTAGTGTAAGAATATATGTAACAGAAATATATTTGTTCTTGTTCTTACAAATGAAGTTTTATTTTATTGACAGATAAAATACCAATACTCATATTGCTAACATATTTTTATTGGCATGTATTTAACGCGGCGACAAATTGATACCATTCCGGGTCGTAAAAAAACTGAAAATGGATAGTAAATAATCTATTTTGGCGACTAATTAGAGGTAGCATCTTAACTAGAAAGCGGCGGCTTTTTAATGAGTTTTGAGGTTTTATTTAAATTTTATCTGGCAGTGATTTTCTTTTGTGGCAATTGAATTTCTTCTAAGGCGACAAATTATTGGCGGATAAAAAAGTTAAAATAGGCTTTCATAAATTCTAAAATGGGGTAAATACAAACAAGATCTTAAAAAAATACTTTTGGCTACAATATTTGGGATCTAAATTAACCAAATTGTGACATGCTATAAAACTTTTCTTGGTCTATTTTATTTACCTTCCCTCTTTTAAATGAACCTACCTACTTTGAGTAACAGCGAGTCGACGTCACACCGCTTCGCGGGGTGCCTATTTCCGCTCTAAGGGACACAAGCTAACCCTAATCTAACGTAGCACAAATACAATTGTGGTGATTAATTGTTTTTTAATGCGATGCCCCCTATGTGGTTGGCTTCGCCCCCCGTCCCCCCTCTGTTTTCCTTCTCTAATTAAATTGCATCTGCCCAATAGGCTGGGTGAAGCAACTTTTTGACCTAACCTAATTTATTTTATTTTTATTAATTTTTACTTCAATACACAGAATATGTAATTTGCTTAATATTATAGTCACAAAAACTTGCCGCTTACTATTGGCAAGAAACGCGCTAAACCCCCCGCTCCGCAGCCTCGGCAGTCCGCACTGCTCAGACACACGAGCGCATTTGCCGCCTTTTCGAGAATTTACGAATCTGCAAAAAATAATATAATATCCAAAAACATTATTATAATACCCATTTTCAGTTTTAAAGCTACCTGAAAATCGCTGCCAGATGTATTTTTACAATGAAATTCAATAGTTGCCAGTGAAGAATGTATGATATCCCCTCGGAAATGTTAGTCGCCACATTAGGTTTTATAATACCTTAACCAGTTTTACACTGATCCCGCTTGATATATTTGATACCTTACAGTAGCAGCCGTTTTTTTAGTTTTTTGATCCTAGCATTTTGTTGCTAGTATAGTTTAATAGTTGCTAAAATATTTAATCACTGCAAAGTTAGATTTTCTGTGACTTAATAGAAAGTTGCCTAAAAAGGATTTCAGTTGCCGTGTTAAATATTTGAAGAATGTATGATATCCCCTCGGAAATGTTAGTCGCCACATTAGGTTTTATAATACCTTAACCAGTTTTACACTGATCCCGCTTGATATATTTGATACCTTACAGTAGCAGCCGTTTTTTAGTTTTTTGATCCTAGCATTTTGTTGCTAGTATAGTTTAATAGTTGCTAAAATATTTAATCACTGCAAAGTTAGATTTTCTGTGACTTAATAGAAAGTTGCCTAAAAAGGATTTCAGTTGCCGTGTTAAATATTTGCCATTTTTATTTATCTAAACCACTTTTTCATAAGTCGTAAAGGCTACGAAACCCTAATCCTTAGATTCTGAAGTTCTGAAGCTAATTCATCCACTGAGCCGATTTTACTTGAAGATGAGGATGTTTTGGTGTTTGATGATGATGAGTGTGTCGAAATTTTTCTTTCCTTTATTTATTTTTTATTTAGGAAACGCAAACACTACTTAAACGTGTAAAAGAAATAAAGGATAGAAGAATTTCGCGCTGGCAGCCAGTGTCAATACACGGTAGCTCAATTGGCAGAGCGACGGGGGCGTATACCCGAGGTCGCGGGTTCGATTCCCACCTGTGTCGAAATTTTTCTTTCTTTTATTTATAAATTTGATGAGGATGAGTTGATTGGCTATAAATCCCTAAAAGGTGTAGCCAGAGCTGATCTTCAGAAAGAAAATAAGAAATTCCTCAGCCATTTTTGGAAGTTGAGTGGGAAAAGATAGTAAAACAAAGGTTGTTGATGATGGGCCTCCAACTGCATCGCCCAAAGATCCCTTAAAAACCCTTAGTCGCCTCTTACGCACACCCACCGGAAGAAATGGGGTAGTGCTATTCTAAGCCGACACTTCACAGCTACTACGGCTACTTCTTTAAAAATGTCATTAAAGTTCCTTTAACCATTTTAATTCATAATCAACAGTTACAAAGATACAAATCTTAATCCTAACTTGGTAAGATGTGCTACGCAGACTAGGCAAAGACCTTTGTCTTTAGACTCGGCGGAATTTTGGGTGAGAAATATTGTGCAGCTTTCCAAACACTGCCCAACCGAGCTGGATTCGACGGTGGACCTTATTCTCGAAGTTTGCTCTACATAGCCGAATGGTTTGTCCCAGGTATTTATATTGGTCAACAAAATGGAGTGTAGATTCTCCAAGCTCGACAGGAGTGGGTGGAGCATGGCTATTCGACATGACTTTCGTCTTGTCGATGTTAATTTTAAGACCCACTCTCTCAGATACTCTACTGAGGTCGTTCAGCATTTTAATTAAATCTTCCGTGGTTTCGGTAAAAACTACAATAAATAAAAAAAAATAAAAAAATTATTCAGTTTTCAAAAGTACATAATATTCGTCTTAACCTAGTTAGTTATTTAAAGTACAAAATATAACATTTTCCTGTTCCTGAGCTAGGTAATTTACCTGTATTTCAGGCAACAATAAACAAAAAAGGCTTAAACTATCAGTTTTCATATAATGGTATTGGTAAGTAGTGTATAAATTATTATCAGAATCGATTGTATCTAACTAATTGTATTATTATGATAAAAAATAAATAAAAACATCTTATATTAACTTATTATATTAAGCAATTCCTCTGATTCCGTGTATGTAAGATTTAATAGCCACGATTGAAGTTTTTTCTTGCATTCAAAGTTGTTTAAGTTATATAATACTAGTAATCTATTAATTTTATTATATAAGTATGGTCCTAAAAATATAAAGAATCTATTTGTAATGGAAAATTTTGCACTATAGGTATTCAAACATACTATATCCTTTCGCCTCCTGTTTAGTGTATCAGGGTTGAAGTATAAGCTAGCATGCTGTTTTAGAACAGTGAATAGAATAAAGAGCTGGCGCACAGTTAGCACTTTGCATTGTTTATATAGTATTTATGTAGTTTATGTAGTTAGTAGGGAAATAGAAAGGGCGCGCAGTAGCTGCTTTAAGTAGCGCTCTTTGAGCTCGTTCCAGTTTTAACATTGCTTCCTCCGTCTGGTTCCCCCAATATATAAAATATGCTCATAAAATTGAATCCGTGCAGCGCACTTTCATTAAACATTTAAATTACAGAGCTCGAGTATGGAACAAGGATTACGTATCATCGTGTAAATATCACGAAGTCCTCAAACTTGATGAACGTCGCTTACTTACAGATATGTCTGTTTTACACGATTTGTTGAATGACCGCATAGATAGCCCCAACATTTTATGTCAAATCGGAATTAACACCCCTTCTTACAGAACCCGACATACACAAAAATCTTTGTTTCATATTCCACGCTCAAGAACAAACTACTCTCAAAATGCTCCCATCCGCCGTATTTTGTACGAATTCAACAACAACTTTAGTGATTTGGACCCTTTTTTTTCAAACAGATTTGAATTTCGTAAGAATGTTATAGAAACATTTAAAACGAGTCAAAGTTAACCAGTATAAGCATAATTAAAACATACATACACACATACACGAACACACACACACACACACACACACACACCTATATACTTTTCTTTCATTATCATCATAGTATCATCATTCACGGTCTTTTTTTTGGTTTTGTTCATATATTTTTTTCACTTTTTTTCCTTGTATTTTTTAAACGTTATTTATAATATTATTATTTTTCATTTTTCTAATGTACTTGTTGTAGTTTCGCGGGCAACCGCCTTAATTTCGTTCCTATTTTGTTTTGAACCGGTAATTGTGATCACCTGTCATTGGCTTTGTAAAACAATTGTATGTTCTGTACCATGTTTGTTGTGTTTGCTGTTGGTGGTCAACGAATAAATAAATAAATAAATAAATAGTGGTTATGCCAGCACCTCCCCAAGATTTTATGCAATAAGTCAGTAAGGATTGACCAAGCGCTTGATAGATTTGCTTTATTAAAGCGTAGTCACATATGTGTCTCAACTTTTTAAATATTACTATAAGTGTTCTAATCCTATTACAGAGTGCATTAATATGGACCTTAAAAGTTAAAGTAACGTCGAGAGTAATTCCAAGATATTTGATGTTCATTGCTTTGGAGATAGTTGAGCATAGGCATGGTGCGCTATCAGTGCAAGTGCGGTGATGTGCATAAAGCGGGGTGTTATTGAGTAATGGTGTAGAAGTGTTCCTTGCGAAAATCATATACATAGTTTTATCAGTATTCAAGGACAGAAAATTATTAAAAAGCCAGTCATTCACAATACTAAAGCCAGATTGAGCGAATTTATAAGCTTCGTCTATTGTTTTTGCAGAAAAAAGTAAGGCTGTAATATACTGCTTTTAATATTTATTTTATTTTTATTATCATGACGGTAGCATCTCGCCTAATTTAAAAGAAACGTTCTTAAAACTAATGCCCAGTGTCTTCCTCAACTAATTGAATCCGCATAACAGGCTAACCCCAGACTTTTCCATGGTTACTGTTAGTAGAACGTGTCATATTTAATCCATGCCGCTTGATCTATCCATCATTCATCGATTAACGAGACTTTAGCACTTTAAAAACCGAAACATAGACTTCACGAGAATAGCCTGATTTAATATGTGACATTGGCAAACTCAAAAAAGATTCCATCAATGGAAAGTATTACAGTGTTTTTCTTTGATTTGACATAACCTCAAATTACAAATTAGTATTTCTGTGTCATTTCAAATTATATTAAATTCTTCTCGACTTATCCTACTTTTTTTCATTCGTAATGATAAACTGAGTTACAAGCACTGCTAATTCAACACCATGAGTTTATACATTAAGACCTGTTTAAGACGTAGTTTAATTAATAGTGCCCTTCGTTATTCAACAACTTCACCAGAAGTTTCTGAAGCTATTGAATCCGCTGAGCCGATTTTACTTGAAGATGAAGATAAACAAGCACGTGAAGCTGAAATTGAAAAAAAACGGAACACATCGAGACTTAATCCTCCTCATTTTAACATCATAAATGGAAGACGTCCTTACGCTGAGCCATATATTAATGCTCACAAGACTGTAAAATACAATAGGAAGTTGTATGGAACCTATGGTGCAGCTAGTGGAATTAATCCAAGTAAGATTCGAGTTTTATATTAATAAGTAAAGTTTGATACTTAAATGATTTTAGTTATGATTTTGTTGCCAGCCAGGCTAAATCATAGTTTGAATAAGATTATAATTAGTGTAATAGCAATCACTTATCTCTTTTGGTAGACATCGTCAGATGTAATTGGTTTTTCCTCACTTCCCCAATAATCACAAGTTTTATAACTAAATTGCATGCGTGTCTATTGAAATAAAGAAAATTAGGATGATTGTGGACAAAATGAAACAATGGTTTTAGTGAATGTAAGATTGTAATAGATAGTAAGAAAGTGATCAACTGAATACACTTGCATGTCTGGGAAGTTTGTTTACTAGAGATGGTAATGAAGATGAATCTATGGTGTATTCTTCTTTTTGGATTTCATCATCATCATGGGCCTGTTACTTCTATGATGGACAATTTAAACAGTGTCTGGTTTAAGTAACAACATTGGTGGTCATGCAGATTACAGACCAATATGAGACCTACAAAGCCTACCACATCTAGAACAAGGGAAGTCACTTATTGGTGATTGGGAAGCGGCCAGATAATTACGCGTCCTCTTATTGGAGAGCAGCTGGAACCAGGCTTTGTCACCCAGTCTTAGTCCAGCTCATACTGTTTTGCGCCACTATGGGTTTATAGCTGTCAGTATTGGTATAATTGGTTCCTAACTGCATTCAATCTATACTGGTTTAGGGGTTTCTGATAATTGTGGACAGATATGACTTGAGTGGCAAAATATCAGAACTATATTGGAAGCTATATTTTAATGCATCAAATTTACTTCTAAATTGCAGGTTTATGCTGGCCTACTAAAAATGAGCTACAAGAAAAGCAGGAGTTTGAGTCAGTTGCATATCCATTCACCATCCAAGAGATGATGCAAACAGCTGAAGAAAGGAAGAAACAGAGAGCATTGGAAATCCAGCAGCGAGATAATGAAATAGCAGCAAAGTTTGCAAAATTAGACCAATGGAAGAAAGACTTGGTCAATAAAGTTAACAAGAAAATGGCCGAAACTGTTGCTGCTAAGGTATTATAACTAATAATTAGTTCAGTTTGGAGTACAGTGGAAATCCTATTTATTTTTAATTCATACTTACTGACTCAGTGTTTCATCACATGAAGATAATATTGTACTCAAACAAAAAACTATGCTCAGTTGGAAACACTTTTCCTTCTCATACAGAGAAGCTTGAGTTTGAATCCTCTGTTGGTCCTACACCAATATGTAACTATACCTACTTTACCAGGATTTGTGTTTAATTTAATATTTAAATAAATAAGTAAGGGAAAGCATTGTGAGAAAATCCACATGGCTATTGTATTTAGTCATGTGACATTGTATTCATGCAAAAGTGCTCAGAAATTTACCCCAGCTACCCCCTCAGGGATAAACGGTGTGAATGTTTGAGTTGAACATTGATGAATGTGAACAAAGCTAGAGAGGTTTGCCAGTATCGTACGAAGTGGCGATCGATAGTCTCTGACTAACCCAATGGGAGCTAACAGTGTGAGTATAAGTATGATAGAAAAATAAAATATCCTCTCATACTGACTGAATATACAACCAATTTCATATGTGATTTGATAATTTCATCTGAAATTTTACAGTATCCTATATAAAAGAAAATGAAATGTTATAAAATTTATTACCATCTGTGCCTCAGTGTTACCTGCATGCAAGAACCAGTGGAACTAATATCCTCACTAATATTATTGTATTTACCAGTTGTAAGACACAATTATTTATTTATTTATTTACACAAGGAAAACAAACAGCTGTTATACTTAAAATTAGGATACACTTTTAACACACATTAGCCTAATAGTTTTCACCAATAAAATAAAAATTATCATTTAAATTTACTGAGTTCAAAATAACTATGAACTAAATGTCACGTAACGAAACTTTTCAGGAAAAGAAAGATCGCCTAGTAGAAGAAGTTAGACGCCACTTTGGCTTTAAGATGGACCCACGTGACGAGAGATTCCAAGAGATGTTGGCCAAGCGAGAAAAGGAACAGAAGAAACTTGAAAAGATTGCCCGAAGGGAAGCTAAAGAGAAAATGATGTTAGCGAAAATACAACAACAAAATGCTGATTTGAAGAAGGAGTAGAATGGTTTGGTTGCAGTAAGATATTGTGTAGTGATAGACTGTTAATAAGAGTTAAATATATGTTTACCAACTATTTCTGTCTTTCAATGTGTCATCAAAATTAACAAGACATTTACATAGGTCAGCAAAAAATAGCAATAAAGAAAAAAAAAAAAAAAAAAAAAAATTCTAAATCACGGCCCATTTAAATCTCCACAACACAACCAACCAAGGGCTCTATCATGAATTAATTAATTTGGTCCTAGACCACACTGGCTTAGTGTAGGTCGACAAAATAGCGGCTTCTATCAGATAATGAGGAGTCTCCTCTAATATTCCAATGAAGCTTCAACAGTCTACTATAAAGCAGCGATTAAGTCATTTTCTTCTCATTCACGTACATTTGTGTTAATTGGCAGCTGTTAAGAATACTACTACTAAGAATTCTGTTTCACCTCTTCATGATTTCGAACTGACCAAAATTTCACAAGTACAAACTCATCTGTATAGCGATTGTTTACAAATATTTTCATATTTTCTGTGAGTAGACTACAACCGAAATCTAAATTGACTTGGTCGTGCCGTTCATTGTGAATGACACGACTGGTAGTTCGGTTTGTCGTGTCGTTGCCAATGAATTAATTTTACTACAAATTGCAATACAAATCACAATTGGCAAAGTTTCACGAGACTGGTGCAAGGCGGTGATTCTGCCTCTATATAAAGGAAAGGGTTCACACCAAGAGGCTAAAAACTACCCCGGCATCAGCTTACTCAGCATTGTTGGTAAATTGTATGCTAAGGTACTGATTGAAAGAGTTATGAATGAAACTGATGAGAAAATATGGGATGTGCAAGCGGGATTTAGGAAAGGAATGGGATGTATGGATCAAATCTTCTCTCTAAGGAGCATCACCGAAAAGTTCTTAGCTAATAACCAAAAGGTGTATTGCTCCTTCATTGATTTAGAGAAGGAGTATGATAGGGAGGTAAGAAAGTGTTTATGGAAGGTGTTATCCAAGTTCGATTTGGGGAGACAACTTATACGTGCATTGGTATCACTCTATGAAGGTTCTAGTGCATGTGTAAGGCTGCGTCCCCAGTAGGCAAACTGTTAGCCGCCGACAGAGTGAGCCGCGGCTGCGTCCCCAGTAGGCAAACTGTTAGCCGCCGACTAAGTTAGCGGCGTATCGGTTTAGTACGCCCTTCCATATATTTCAAATGGAGTGTTCACAGTTTGCTAGTTTTGCACTCACTGTACGCAGTTTGCAGCGTTACGCGCGCCGACTACCTTAGTGAGCGGCCGACTCCCACCAAAACCGGTTCCAGTCGGCGGCGGCCGGGCGTAGTGACTCCGTTTGCTGCAAACTGATTACAACAAAAGTAAAGTGATAATTCAGTCGGTCGGCTAAACTCTTACAGTTTGCTTGCGACGCACGAAAATTGATTTGAGTCTGCAGCTAACTCAAATTTCAGTTCGCTGCAAATTTGCGGCTCACTCTGTCGGCGGCTAACAGTTTGCCTACTGGGGACGCAGCCTAAGAGTAAACGGGGAAAATACTGACTGGTTCGGAATCTCTAGGGACAGACGACAGGGATGTGTAGCTTCTCCGTGGCTCTTCAAATTGTTCATGGATGACTGTTTGACGGAGTTGCGTGAAAGTGATTATGGACTAAGAATGAGTGGATTCATCATTAAATGCCTCTTGTATGCTGACGATCAAGTGCTACTTGCATCTTCGGCAGAAGAGTTGCAAGAGATGATGAATATTGCATGTGAGTCTTTTGTAAGAAAGGGAATGAGGGTGAATGTGGATAAGTCCAAAACGATGGTTTTTGAGGGACAGGAAGATGTGACAGAATGCGTGATTGCGATTGACGGTAAGGATGTGGAACAGGTGAAGGAGTTTGTATTTCTGGGAAGTTTGTTTACAAGGGAAGGAAAATATGATGAAGACATTGAAAGAAGAGTGAAATAGGTTAATGCGGTAAATGGAGCAATGAATAGCCTAATGACCTGTGCATGATGCTGTTCTTGTTCCTACGCTTATGTATGGAAGCGAATGTAGGGTGTGGCAGAAGAAGCATGAGAGCAGAGTGAATGCAGTAGAGATGAGGTCCCTCAGAAAAAAATGTAATGTTAGATTATGTGACCGAGTGAGAAATAGTGTTATTCGTGAAAATTGTGGTGTGAAAGATGATATTGTAAGAAAGATAGAAAAAGGAATGTTGAGATGGTTTGGGCACATAGAGAGGATGGATGATAGAAAGTTGGTAAAAGGGATCTATAGAGCTAGTGTGGATGGTAATGTTAGTAGAGGACGACCACGGATAACACACTTGGACCAAATTGAGAGTGTGCTCAAAAAGGCTGGCGTCCGAAGTATGAAGAATAAAAGAGCATGTATGAAAAGATTGATGGATGTAAACGAAGCTAGAGAGGTTTGTCAGGATCGTACGAAGTGGCGATCGATAGTCTCTGCCTACCCCAATGGGAACTAATGGCGTGAGTATATCTATGTATGTATTTATGCGCTGGGAAATAAAAATAATCTTTTCATTTGATGAATAAGCTATATTATGATACGTGTACAACAGAGTGAAATGATACATTACTGATTCACTTCTCAGTGTACTAATATAACTATAACATCAATATATAACAATAAAGTATATAAAAATATATTTGCACTAAACGTAAGGTATATTTATCATCATTAGGGTCATCACGCCGTCACGAGAACTACTAGTTTAACGGACTTTTTAAAACATCCAACTTTTATACGGCAGCACAGACCATTTCTGCAAATCTTTTTATTAACATTTTCAAGCAAATAAAATTGTAGTATTTTGAAATAGCTAGATGGAGTTCTCAAAAAATATATAATAAATATTCATATTTTATAATGAGTACTATAAGTGTAGATGTACCGGACGGCGCCGGCGTGATGAACAACTACAAACATACGAATAGGAAAACGTGTACAATATTATCACAATTGCTTTTCCAAAGTCTGAATCGGGTCTATGTGAGTTCAGAATCTATTCACCTCGTAAGGTAAGCCTTTTAAGCGTTGCTAATCGTTTTCATCATCAGAGCTAGAGCTTGAATCCAGCGCTTCT
Source organism: Bedellia somnulentella (assembly GCA_963576735.1). Lineage (NCBI taxonomy): Eukaryota > Metazoa > Arthropoda > Insecta > Lepidoptera > Bedelliidae > Bedellia > Bedellia somnulentella. The sequence goes on from OY755171.1 coordinate 1,034,442, forward strand.
AGCGGATTAATGGCAACCGCTGTCCGCTGAGACACTTCTACTAGGGTGTCGGAGTTGTCGCTAACAGCACTAGATGAAGCGCTCAGCCTTGGCAGAGTTGTGATTTCCTATAACAAAAAAGCTGTTGGTGAAAGTTATAACATTTCTGTGCCTTGAAAAATCGACTAGGTGATTAGTTTTGGAGTTACTTTTATAATGTATGTGACATATGACCCCCTTAAAATTAAATCTCAAAAATCATACCCTCAGGGCAAGTTGCATGCATTACTTACGTCATCATTACCCTTAGCTTTCATGTCTTCTAATTCCATATCGCCAACACGAGCTTCAACGTTATCTCCCATATTGGCTTCTATTATTTGCTGCGCCTGAAAAGTTACTGATATTATTATTATTGAAAAGCCATTAGAGATTATAATTTAGATTTAAGAAGAAATCATTAATGTCTCTAATGTTTGTTAATAAAGTGACACTGTTCTTTAACTGTCTTTAATGATTATTGGGATCTTGGTTGTGGTTCTTATGAATTGAGGGCAGATAAGTAAGTCATAGGAAACCTAACATAACAAGAACCTATCATACTAACCACAGTTCGGGCTTTCTGGCTATTCCTGGGCGTATCGAAGATCGTGTGCTCAGATTTCGTTATCTTTCCTTTCCTGTTATCCTTAGCGAAGCTACTCTTTCCAATAGTATGCGAAGATTTGGTCGTCTTATGTTTCTTTCCGAAGTCTCTAATTTTAATTTGATGCCGTTTTGGTTTCGGCGAAAATTCAAGTCGGAATCCGCAGTTATATTCTTCAATCTCACTCATTTGAGGTTTCTCTGGTGTGTCTTGTTTCTTTTCTTTTGGTGATACTTCCCGACTTTCTGCTTGCTGTGAGCTGCAATTACAATTATAAATTTTATCAAGGCATTCTTGTACATTTATTTTTTTATAGAAGACAACAGCTTTTACAAAAAATAATATTAAATATTATTTAATTAGGCCGGCGTCCGAAGTATGAAGAATAAAAGAGCATGTATGAGAAGAATGATGAATGTAACAGAAGCAAAAGTGATTTGTCTGGATCGTACAAATTGGCGATCGATAGTCTCTGCCTACCCCAATGGGAATAATGGGTGGGTATTTTACCATCTTTACCCCACTCAACTTTCCAAAAGTGGCTGAGGAGTTTTCTAATTCCTTAGCTCTGGCTACCCCTTCTAGGGATTTACAGCCGTGAGTATAAGTATGTAATATTAAATATAAATGTATGCATTCCAAAGCCTTTCGTTTTTTAACAACCAAGTTACTAACATACATACATATACTCACGGCTGTAAATCCCTAGAAGGGGTAGCCAGAGCTAAGGAATTAGAAAACTCCTCAGCCACTTTTGGAAAGTTGAGTGGGGTAAAGATGGTAAAATAAAGATTATTGGTGATGGGTCTCCAACCGCATCGCCCAAAAATCTCATAAAAGCCCCAATACCGTAAGTCGCCTCTTATGTACACCCACCGGCAGAAATGGGGTAGTGCTATTCTAAGCCGACACTACACAGCAATTTACTAACAATCTAACCTTTTTTGCTTGTAGAGTTAAATAATGTTTATATACTTAAATAAATTAACATGTAATAAATAAACAATTAATAAATTACATGAACTGGTGTATAAAATTACAGCCTACCTAGTTTCAGATTCAAAAGAGTAATTACTTAGTGTTCGAAAGAAACACTTATTCTCCGGCTACTGTTCACACACTATGGATTCTGTTATCAAATCAAACTTATTAATTTAGTTACATACAAATACAATTAATTATCGACTTACCATTGGCACTGGTTTTCTTTTATGAACGTGTAGATATCCTGGAACGCGTGCTGGATGTAGGACAGCGTGTTGTGGTCTATGGGCACTGATCTGCAGCTCTCCGAACTGCTGGTGTTGGAACTCTCCGGAAGAGATGCTTCGGAACCTGCAGCAAACAAGTATTAAAGTTCTGCTCAACACTTTCAATAAGGCAGAAAGAAATTTCGACCTATTATCAAATCAAAAGTTATTTAAGTTATTAGTTAACACACACGATCTCCAGAAGTAAAAAATCAACAGCCGCAAATTAAATGGGAAGAAGAACGTATATGATAATGGCTGGTGATATGATCGCCAAACTGTTTGATTTCTAATTTAAATCTTTTTGTTCATGAAAACCTCATGTGGGGATTATTACTAATAATTAAAGAATAAATAAAGGAAAGAAAAACCTCGACACAGGCACACACACTACTTAAACGTGTAAAAGAAATAAAGGATAGAAGAATTTCGCACTGGCAGCCAATTGACACGGTAGCTCAGTTGGCAGAGCGTCGGGGCGTTTACCCGAGGTCGCGGGTTCGATCCCCGCCTGTGTCGAGGTTTTTCTTTCCTTTATTTATTCTTTAATTGTTTGATTTCTGTTCTAATCTGATACTATACAGTATACAGCTACACCATAATTGGTATTTTAAAAACAAAATAAGTAAGTTAGTATAGGATGCCAAATCATGCATCAAATATATTTCTTGTGGTATTTAAAATGTCGTAAAATAATACCTTCAGAGAAAGCAGCCGTGGGCCACATTTTATACGGGTGGTGTTGCTTCATTTGCTTGATCTGGTTCAATAGCTTCAAGTTCATTTCTTCCAACTGCCTTCGTTGTGCGATTTCTTGGCGTAGCTGAGCCTCTAACTCCTCGGCCACGAATTTGCTGATAAAGTTGAAGATAAATAAATTATGTATATTTAAAAAAGATAAAATCTTTTAACCTCCTGACTAAAGAGACAAGTTTTTGCTGCGGTCAAGTTGATATTCGGAAATTGGCTTCAGAGTAGGGTATTATCTAACAAAAAAAATATGAAAAAATATAACCGTGGAAAGTCAAGCTTTTTTGTATGTACTACATGTGGGACAAAGGAAAGGAAGGAATGTAGGAAAAGGGTCAGGGGACAAAGGAACTTTTTAAAGTTTTATGTCATTCCATTAGTCACTCTGCGGTCCGGAGGTTAAATCTATAATCATCCCTCCATGTAAGAAACCAGTACAAGTAACCGTGTAGAAGAGACACAACGGCCGGCATACAACCTATACGTGAACTTTTTTGTCAACATCTTCTGTATTTTATTTGCCTTGACGTTATTACGTAAACCTACTTTCTGTAAGCAAACTTTACAGAATACCTACTTTTTTATAATAAACGTTTTAAAGAGACTACTTACCTGTCTCGTTTAGTTGTGGCAGCAGTTTTTGTGGCAAGAGATCTCTTCGGGGCATTCTTCCCGGTCGATGGATCCCGACTAGGTACATGCCTGAAAGGGAAACGCATTATTTTCAGTATTAAATCAACCATGTATTCATAGATTTCCCACGAGCTTGTGCTAAAACGTAGGTTAACTACTAAAAAAGAATTACTATGCTTGAATGCATTATTTTCGTACTCAATATCACAGAAACATAAGAATATAAATGAAACATATTTTTGTTAAATTCATCTGGATTCCTGTGTCTAAATGAGTGCATTTTTTAGACATACATAAAACTAACAGCTATAAATCCCTATAAGGGGTAACCAGAGATTTGGAATAAGAAATTCCTTTACCACTTTTGGATGTTGAGTGGGGAAAAGATGATAATATAAAGGTTGTTGGTGATGGGTCCCAAATCAAATCGCCAAAAAATCACTGCAAATATCTATACGCACGGGACACCAAAATTATGAGACTACTAACTGTTTTTTTTTATCTAATCTTACTACTTGAAGTAAAGTCCGTTTAGTTGGCTGTTGAACTTACGTTATTATCACCAATCCAAATAAAACAATCCTGCTTACCTAGATCTAGTCAGGCGACTTTCACTGCAACTCTCCATCATACCCATTCCATCGATCCATGAATAAGATACCTGTTAATAAAACACTATCAGGATCTGAAAATCTTCCATTATGTTATATGCGAAACGAATCATCATAATAAGCTTAGTCCACTGAAAATAAGTTTGAAGAACTAAAAAGAAGTCCACTGCTGAACATAGCCTCCCGATAGAACTCAAAAATGATCCTTAGTTCTACGCTGCTGAGGGCTACCATACGTCAATGTTTCAGATCCTTAAAACCTCAGCGGCTTGTATTTTATAGACAATGGAAGCTAACTACCTCTTTAGGTAAATTGGCCGCGTTTCTCTTCAAGACGGCTCTGATCCGCGACAACCCATCGCGGCAAAGTCCGTTGTTCCGCACATCCAGAACCACTAGAGTTGTGTTGTACTGGAGAATTCTTTCAGTGGTTTCGACGCTTGCATTGGTTAGATCACAGTTTTGGAGATCAACCGCTGTAAATGATAGAAACTATTATATGTTTTGTGCTCAGGTGTGAATTTCTTGAAGTTTAGGAACTTTTGAAGATTATAATCATCACTCAGCCGTCAATCAGTCGAAAGGTTTGTAAGATAACTAAACTAAAAAAAAACTAGAGTACCCTAAAGCTTTCTTTAAGTGTACTATCAGGAAATAGATCATTACTACTTAACTATTGCGATATGAATTATTGTGGTGGGAGGACTTATGTGGTATAAATATATCTACCAATATTGTCATTCAAATAAGTAACATAACGTGACTTATTACGTAAAAAAAACCGGGATCTCAAGGGATGGAACGTTCGTTCGTCTTTCGGATCATAAAAATTATCTTCACCACTAGACCACGGTTGTTGCCTACATCTACACTTATGTTAAAAGCAAATATTTGATTGAATTGTATGTAATGAATAGGTTCCAAAACCACTCAAATAATTTACTTAAAATCTTTTATACCTACCTTTAGAAAAAAATAAACTATAAAATCATCACGCTAAGCTCCGTACAGAAAGAGCAGCGATTAAAGAAATCTAAGATATTTAAACCTGCGTACAGCTGACACGGTCCCCTAGACACACATTTAATTTGTAGCCAAACCTACCCTTAATCCACAAATCGTCAGCCAATATCTCCAAGAGCTGCGATGCTCCGACGTCCCCCAGCGCGTTGCCGCACAGCGTGATCCGGCGCAGCCCCGCCATCGTGTCTAGCTCGGGGAGCTGGTAGCGCAACGTGTGCACCCAGTTCTCGCTGTAGCGGTGGATCTTCTGGTACTGGAAGCATAAGATAAAAATGATTATGCGCTTAAATAGGCAGGCGTCCGAATTCTCAAGAATACAAGATGTACAGAATGTACAGAAGAATCATATACGGAAAAATTTATGGATGTAGACGAGGATCGAGAGGTTTACCAGAAACTAATGGCATGAATATATATGTATGTATAGAATATAAAAAGGATGCTAGCAAATTGGTGCAAGAGACTTATAGAGCCATTGTGAACGGTAATGTTGGTAGAGGATGACTAGGACACATTTGGATCAAAATTGTAATGTTCTTAAAAAGGCAGGCGTTCGAAGCCAGCGTGTCCAGTGCGGGCAGTTGGTAGGCACAGCGTGTGCACCCAGTTCTCGCTGTAGCGGTGGATTTTCTGGTACTGAAAATCTATAAGGAAATAAAGAGAGAATGGATAATAGTATATCGGTGAAAGAGACAGAGCAAATGTGGTGGGTAACTGTTCTACTGTCGCAAAAAAAGTACTAAACTAACGTAGTGGACTTTAGCGCTTTTCGTTCAGACATCATATTCTCTTTTCATCACCACACCTTATCCTAGTTTAGGTAGAAACGGTTGTACACGACCACATTATTCTAGCTGGTGCCATGCACTTCACAGCAATACAGTTCTGATCATATCCAGTCAAATGTAAGTTGACAATGACTGTTCTAATAAGTATTTTCCAAATTTGAAGCCTGGAGAAAATGTTTTTTTTCTATGCTGGTTCCGCCGACAAATTTACTTTAATCTATCGATAAGAAAATTATTTTGAAATAATAAAAGTTAGGTAGGCACCTTTATCAGATCAGCAATATACCCGGCTCCAGTGGAAGTGATCTCGCAGCCGCTCAGATCCAGCACCAGGATGTTGGGCAGGTTCCGGATGGCCTTGCAGAGCGCCAGGCAGCCCGCGTCGCCGATGAGGCAGCGCGGCAGGTACAGTTGGTGGAGAGATGTGTTCTTCGATATCCCCTATTTGATTGTATCATTGCTTTTTACAGATTCTCATTTAGACAAAATACCTACTTGGCAATAAAATAATCATCTAATTTTAACATTTTACGTATTTCATTCATCATCAGCATTTCAAGTCATGTGAATCATTTAATGGACCTGAACGAAGACTGGCATTGGTTATATGTATGGTTCTGGTGAGGTAAGTCAATTTTTTTCCCGCTGGTGGTGTCGTAATTTTTGGTTCCTTTATTTATCCTTTATTTATTAGAACTAAGTCAACTTTGGGTTAATAAGGCCTAAATCTACGTCCTTCAACTGTATTATTACTTGGCTCGGAAAATATAGGTAAGTGGAGATCGGATATCAAAATACATACATACATACATACATATACTCACGGCTATAATTCCCTAGAAGGGGTAGCCAGAGCCAAGGAATTATGAATTCCTCAGCCACTTTTGGAAGATGCGTGGGGAATAGATGGTGAAATAAAGGTTGTTGGTGATGGGTCTCCAACCGCATCGCCCAAAAATCCAATAAAAAGCCCCAATACCCTTAGTCGCCTCTTACGACACCCGTGGGTAGAAAGGGGTAGCGTCATTCTAAGCCGGCACTACACGGCAATATCAAAATATGTTGTAAAAATATTAAAGTATTTAATTAATTATTTATTACACGACAGCAGTAGACAACGGAAGACGTGTTTAGATACAATTAAAAAAACGGGACCCTCGACTTAGAAGATTAATAAGAGCATGTATCAGAAGCTTGCATATGATTGTACGGAAAAGTACGAAATACTAAACTACAGAACTATTACCTCAAGCAGACGATCCAAATAGGGGATTTTGATGGGAAGTCCTTCTAACAACAAAGTGCTCAGTAATACAGAGTCCGTCAGCAGTTGACTCAAAGCTTCCATCAAATTGCTAAACATGAAATTGGTCAAAAGTACTGCGCGTTTTTGAACAGTTTTCGCTAAACGCTCGCAGTCGATGTGCTCTAGTACTGAAAGGAGTTTTAGTGCGATAATTTTAAGTTATGAATTAGCCGACATTACAAAGCAAAATTATGCGTACACTTAAACTAGTGCATGCATTAGACTACACGCTGCCTAGTCTATTGGATAGATTTACATGGATACAGTGAATTGCGTATATTCTTTCATGGTACCGCTTTTAACTTTTATATCTCAACCATCCCCTCATGGTCACCATAATTTGACTGGTTTAGCTAGAGTTCCAACAGATATGAACTGCAAAACGTGGGTTCACATAGAGCCTCGTTCCCTCTGCTCCAATAATTGTACGAGGATCCTACTTTAAGCTTGTGTATAAATGCTTAAACGGTAAAAAACACATAATACGAGTAACATAACATAACATAAACGTTCACGCCGAATATCCCCGAAGGGGTAGGCAGAGGTACTAATACTTCTGAACTTCACGTGACTTTGTCATCTGGTGTTCAGAGTACCCACGTTTTGCATGGACAGTGTACTCACGTGATAGGGGGCAGGCCTATCGCCGTTTTGTTACAACACACTATTGTTCATTCCTCGATTTATCAGCAAGGATCCGGATCTTAAACTATCCTGTCCTAGGAGCACTATATGTATCGAACCGATATTAAATCATCCGTCAGCTTACCAGTTTTAACATGTTGCCGACAACGAATAGAGACAGACCGCAAGCTAAGATCCGTACACAAGGCGTTGAGGATCGGTGCCCAGTCAGCGTATTTGATCCGATCCACACAGAAGTCCAGCTGGCTTCCATCCCCCGAAGGTAGAACGTCATTAAGAGGCGTCAGGTGCTGCAGCCTACAGCACTTCACGTAACACTGATGGAAAATGTGGCTGTTAAACTTTTCTTGCGACTTGCCGACCATGATGTGTAAATTAAAATGGCCGCAACAATATTAAAAGATATTTCATAGAAAAACAAACTTTATACTAATCTAAGAGGAATGATAAAAATATAATAAATATTGTAATGACTTCGAAATTGGAATGAACGTCAACGTCAGTAAAATAATATTTCATTTATCGTTTCATCTGTATTGTCTTTCTATCTGGCCATGGAAAAGGAAAATATGGAAAACTATAAGAAATGGGGATCCCGTGGTGTTGTAAATATTGCAGTATTTCGATAATTTTGATGATGCTCTACATCCCAGTTTCATGTATTTTGTTCTTGTGATTGTTTCAGCAATGTTTAATCTAATGCGTTTAATATTTTATTTCCAATCGGTTTACGTTCGGTACAATATTATATTTATACCATCAATCACCCAGTCGACATGCAGTGTATGCCCTGAATTACTGGTTATTGCATAATTTGCTCCGAACCTTCGGGAAAACACCGAAATTGGGCCAGAGTTACGAAACATTGTCGCTGTAAATTAGGTCTCTGGGAATCCGCATTAGTGTCATACATTTTACATTGATATGTTAGGTTTGGGATACGCATATAAATAACAACGATATAATTAGAGACGAGCAAAGCTTATCGAAGCGCGGCGTTAAGAGAAAATAATCACGACCTGTTTTTCATACAACCGAAAGTTTATTCCCTGTATAATGTTAGAACAGCTTTATTTGTGAAAATTTATGCTAAACTTTTATAAAATCTGAAAATATGGGCAAATTATCTGCTATGTTCAACTTTCAGGTTTAAAATGTAAACAAATAATAAGTTTTTATCATTTTTTTATATAAAACAGTTAAATTACTTGAGCTCTTATTAAAATTTTCAGTCCAAGCTTCAGATGTCTCATTTTTTTATTTTCTCGGCCGTACTGATTCCTCTTAACAATCCCTTAGCAAGACCAATGTAGTGGTAATTGGATACCTTGGGTTAGTCCTTGAAAACAGATATCTAAATCCACCCTTCTAGGATTGTGCACTGGCATTAATTTATAAGTATAATTATTTACTGACTTACTTAACACGTCATCTAGCAAGGGTAGCAAGGGCTTCAAGATTATAATGCATGAAAACCAGTCAAATTGCATAATATTTTTATCTACTGTTCGGTGGGACTTATTCAAAATAGCCACTAATCTATAGGTACTGGATTAATTTAGTTTCAAAGCAGGTAACACTTGGGGTGAATTGGTTCACAGTGGTTCATAATGTTACAATTAAGCCAATCACAACCAAACGACGCCAAAGTACTAGTTAAGCCTAGGACAATAATAAGTAAATAAAACATAATATAGGTCTGGTATTCCCTAATTAAATATAATGGTCATGAGGGTCTTACTAACTGGGTAAATACTATCATTATTTATCTATTAACGATGGCAAAAAGTGGAAGATATGAAAGAAAATTTTCTTCCACTTATAGAAAATTAGCATTGTGTCAAACCATACGTGGATCTATGTATATCATATCATCTACGTATAAGTGATGTATAAATTTGTGTACTCACGGCTACTACTACCCTATGGTTCCATTAGTTATTGGAACTATAGGGTTTATCAGAACTCCAAAATAAAAGTAGTAATTTCCCTGAGCCATTTGAGAGTAGAGCGGGGAAATATTTTTGTTTGTCCGTACACTTTGTACGCTCAAGACTAAAATACATATAAAAACGAAACCCTATATTTTTGTGGAGAAGGAAGAAAAGGGAGACAAAAAGACATTCTTGTTTTATCTAATAAATGTATTTTTACAAGAACCTATTTGTGACAGTGTCTTACAACAAAACATGCAACAACTATACATTTGAACAAAGCATATAAAATAAATAATACATTAATTTACATCTGTATCTACCTTCATGTGGTGAATACAGATTTCAGCATAGCCTTAGTTTTTATAGTTATCTCTTAAGAATTAAATGATTCACAAAATATATTTACTTATGGCCATATTGACATTCTGGTAACTAAGTTGAGAGAGCAAGAAATGTAAAAAATAGCAATGTAATGTAAGATTTCATTTGTAAGGCACATTATATTACATACAACATATTTATAACACCTTTTATCTTTTAAAAATATTTAATATTTTAAGGAATGTTAACTTTACTTTTGGACTTCGATTTTAAAAGCCTTTATTGTTGGTAACACATGTTCTATAAATGTATAGATTTCTAAACTTTTTGATTCTTTGTATCCATTTGCTTCAAGAAGCTAAAGGGCCACTTAAGGTTTTACAAAAATCACTAGTTTTAGTCAGTCAGGATAAACCTAATAAGGGCCAAGGCTTTAAGGCCATACAAATAAATAAAGGGATAACGTATGATAACTTAACATATGATTGACTGATTGAATATTTAATCAAATTTTAGCGGACACTAATAGAACAGTTTGAAATGGGAACAAATTTTTTGAGCTGTTATTTAAAAATTCGAGATGTTATTATGATTAGTTGAAAAACATATTGAGCAGTTATTTAATTGAATGGAAGTTGAATAATTATTGCGACAGTAAAACATAGACGGTAATAAAAAATATATTAGTCGGTTATTTTATCATACAATGTCAATTCTAAACATAATTGAGTAGTCCAATAATTAAATGGGCGGTAAAAATGATGGAATGGGCAGTTCGATAAATAGTTCGGCAGATCGTAACGATGCATGCCTGATTGTATGTATACTTGCTCGCTTGTTTGCATGCCGGGGGGTGCAGGGGGGCAGAGCCCCCCTTCGGGGGATCGGGGGGCGAAAGCCCCCTGCAGACAAAGAAAAGTTAGGTGGTCACATTTAATTAGGTTAGGTTAGATTATGTGAGAAACGAGCGAGCGTAGGGCAGCGGAGCGAGCCCTGAATGCCTGATGCATGCCTATATGCATGCCTATATGCTTACTTACTTTATAGAATTGCTTAGAATGAGATTTCTTACCGACAAATTCCGATTTATGTCTACCCACGCGTAACCGCTCTTTCAATATTTTTTACCGCCCATTTAATTATTTTCCTACTCAATTATATATTCACTGATTCATTTCATTATTTTTTATTACTCATTTTTGTTTACTTTACTGCTTAGTTTCAACTGCTGAACTAGTTATTAAACGTGCCATTTATAATTTTTTACTTACCAAAACAGCTATATACAACTGCCTCTTTAAATCAGTGCCGTTTGAAATTGAGTCCTTTGGTTAGTTAATATAATTTACAGGGTAAAAGATGTTAAAAAATACTTTAGTATTTTATTAATTTATATTATTACTTGCTGATGAGTATGATTTAATCGTATTTATGATTTCATTTGCAAATCATAGTGTATGTATTAGAAGATCAAACTGACTCTTAGTGTCACAGGGCAAAACACTTTAGCCTCATAATTTCACTAGTAGCTTAATAATTTAGTTAAAATGAACAACAATTTGCAAAGTTTCACTTCGCAAGTCATCATAAGATAAGAGAGACATTAGACAAAACATATTTTATATCGACGTTGTAAAAATATATTTATGTCAGATACGATAAAAATAAATAACATAGTGATATAATAAAACGCTTACATGTGTCCCTATCTCTTTCTTACTTTAACGTATGCGTCAAGTGGGACAGAGACAAATAACACACTGTAAGTTCCATTCAAATCTATGATCTAAATTAAGGGCAGGTACAAAACTCAAGCATTTGAATCACTCTTGCTTTACATTGTTAATTTAACTTAACTAATATATTTTTTAACTTTTATGGTCTTTGTATTTTTTATAAAAGATATACCGTCACCTCTAACGAACTATGAAATTAAGTTTCTTACTCAATAATACTTAACAATTATAAAGTGTAAATATACTCAATAAATATTTTCTTTTCGTTATAAAACTTCTAGACAAGGTAACTTGATGATTTGGTTTGGCACTATAAAATTAAACATTTAAAATCGAGGTTTTGTTAATTACCACATTTTACAGTGCGCAATCTAACATTTTTTAAGTCTATGACAGTGTTCATTATAAAAGTCCTCTCAAATTAGTTTTTTTCTTATTTATTTAATAAGACACAAAAGGTAAGGCGTCATTTTAGAAAGATATACTATTTTGAGGAAACCTTTTAATACAAACAGGGTCTTCATATTAGCCGTAAACATTTTCCAAGACAATTCCATAATTATTTTTCCTCCTAGGTCTATACTTTTCGAACCTTGGACACTTTTTCTTCTTTTTGGCATCATTCTCAATAATTTTATCGCTCTATATAACTTTTTTCCTATTTTAAGATAACTACCACGCACCGAGAAAGAAATATTTGAAAACTTAGTGACCAAATATCGCTCAAAGTACAATTCAGTATTTTTTTTACAAGTAAATTGCATTTTTTTCTGTTCTTTACGTATTTACTTTCAAGACAAGCTTGTTAGTACGATAGATTGCAATACTGATTAATATCAAATTTTAATCAGCTATCGTTTTAGATACAGGAATGACATTGATTTGAACTTGACTTCTGAATGCACGTTTACCATAGACTTGTGCCTGCATAGAAAGGACTTGAGACTATAAAAATCTAAATTCTTTTTTTCTCATTTCCCTGACAATGGCAAGATAACCGATCACACAGTCACTGATCATGGTTACAGAGCGAAATGACGCTATAGTAATTAGCAACTGTCTCTTTCTTTGACGTTTAGCAATATTTGACATTCCGAATACTTTTGACAGTTCTGTTTTAATCGACATGCGTCACAGTGTAGGCACTGTGGTTGAATGGTTGTCTTTGGTCTGATTCGGGTTGTTCCCCGTCACTACCCGAAGCGGATGAGACGGAGTATCTTCTGTCCCACTCGCTCTCAGGGTCGGAAAATATGTTTCTGTATTGCATCTCGTCTTCATCTATTGCGTCGAGGTCTAAGCGATCTGTAACCAATAAAATTTGCTTATTTAATGAAACATTGAAAAAAGATAGTTTTAATGTATATTAAAGTTTTTGATATTAATAAACTAATATTGGTCTTGTAACTTTGATATTATACAAATATCTTATAACATAAAAAAATTGGTTAGTATAACTGATGTAACTGACCAAATAACTATTATATTGTTTTTTCAATGAAGTTATTGTTTTACTGATTTTATGGCTGTGGGTCTACCTCGGAAAAGGTACAAGAAACTTATATTCTAACCAAGACATCATCACTAATAACTCCAACACTGATCTCTATCAGCGAGTAGATCAACCGCCCAGTCGTTGTCGAACTGCAGCTGTCGGTTTTACTACCAATTAATAGATACCTTATCAAAGACAATTCAACCACTGCACCTTTCACTAATAACTCGAACATCACTGACCACTCAACCAATAGCAAACTTATCAATATGAAATCACTACTAACCGCTATCAGCTAACAGATCGGCCGCCCAGTCGTTGTCGAACTGCAGCTGGCGGTTGTACTATCAACCAATACATCACTCAACACTAACAACTTAAACAATACTGAGCAAACATAAACATAACCACTGACCACTCCAGCTAAGACATAATTTCTCACTTACAACTAAATTACCACTGACCACTCAACCAATAGACAACTTATCAATAATCAAATTCTCCACTGACTAATATCAGCCAAGACATTTACCACAGACCACTCAACCCGGAGACCATTTATCAATAACCCAATTGTCCGCTGACCACTCAAGCTAACAATTCCCTTACCGAAGACAGAGTTTCCCCACTGACCACTCAACCCAAAGACCATTTATCAATAACCAAACTGTCCACCGACCACTCAACTAGTAGAAACAGCCTACTAACCGGTGTCGGCGAGCAGGTCGGCCGCCCAGTCGTTGTCGAACTGCAGCTGTCGGTTGGCGTCGCGCTCGGCCGGCGACTGCACCGCGTCCGTGTCCGCCTCCGTCACGTCGTAGATCTCCGTCATCTTCATCTGCGAACGAAATGTGTGTTATGAATGAACAAAATAAAGAGAAGAATTCATTGCTACACAGAAAAAAACTTAAATAAAAACTAAACAAAATGAAAATTAAACAAGTTTTTAAAAAGAAAACAGTTAAGGGATTTAGTATTTTAGGTGAGACTAGCTGACCCGACAGTCTTCGAACTGTCATAAAAGTTTAGTATGAACTGAAGTATCTATAACAAAGAAAATAAGAAATCGTACCACGATGCAGAAAGCAACGCAATATTCATACAATATGCTTTCAATTATCTTTATTCATACATATTCGCATAGTTGAATGTGAAAAAGAAGGATTAGTGCATCCTATTATTCTAACCTAACACAAAAGCAAAAAAGTCTCAAAAAGACTTAAATCACCCGGGATTCGAACCTGGGTCTTTCGTACTTAGTGTTTACCAAACGGTCACGCAGACATTTGTGTAAGTCTCAAATTTGTGATATCCTATATATCTAGTAGTCATACTATTGACAAACAATTAAATGGACAATTATTTTGATGAAAATGGATGAAACCCTTATTTTTTCCAAAAATAATATTAATGAAGAGTCCGATAAAGTCGGTCGATGAAAAAAATAATCGTGTAAATATGGGGAACCATATAAAAATTATGTTTTTTTATGCTCCTGTGGGAACCCTTGCGAAATCCGGGATAAATTATATCCTATATGTTGGCCAGGTGTATAACCTACATTCATGCCAAATTTGATCAAGATCGGTCCGGTAGAATTAACGTGATGAACGGACATACAGACAGACAGACAGACAGACAGACAGACAGACATTTTTTTCAAAAATAGCACATTTGGCTTCAGTATCGAAAATAAAACATATTCCACCGGTTTTTATTTTTTTTTCTTCAATGTACAGTTTTGACCTCGTTACAGTCTTATTATAGTATAGATAGATAGATTGGCCGATGCGTTTGGAGACCCATCACCAACAACCTTTATTTTTACCATCTTTTCCCATTAACATTTCCAAAAGTGGCTGAGGAATTTCTAATTCTTTAGCCCTGGCTACCCCTTCTAGGGACTTACAGCCGTGAGTATATGTATGTATGTTGTAAAATTAAAAAATCAAAACTATTGTCACAAGCCATACCCTGCGTAGCAATAAATTGGCGGCTGACTCAGCATTATCAGCATGATATAATATATACATATCATATCGGTTATAAATGAAAATAAATGGAACCAGAACTTCAAAATTATTATGCTGTGTAGTGCCGGCTTAGAATAGCACTACGCCATTTCTTCCAGTGGGTGTACGTAAGAGGCGACTAACGGTATTGAGACTTTTAAGGGATTTTTGGACGATGCTGTTAGAGACCGACCACCAACCACTTTAATTTTACCACTTTTTCCTTACTTTACTTTTCAAAAGTGACAGGAATTGCTTATACCGAAGCTCTGGCTATCCCTTTTAGGGATTTATAGCCGTAAGTATATGCATGTGTGTACGAGTATGTACAATTTCAACTGAGAGCTTTGCTGGTTCAAGCTTTTATAATTGTTAGAAAGTAATTATCACAATTTTTTACCGATAAAATGGTTCATTAAGCAATATCATATTTCCTAAAATAATATTTAAAAAACAATACACACTGCAAATGGGTCGAACAAATCCTTTAGAAACAAACGCAACAATAGTTGGCACTCAATAAATCATATCGCCAATTATCGGTCAGAAATGAATCATCAAAACCGCTTTGTCCTGTCACTCTGATAGATATATTGCTCTTAATTGGAAGTAAATACTTTAATTACTCGACGATTCAACATGTTAATTTATTATGAAACTTTTAGCTTATCCTTTCAAATTTATTTATAGCAGTTCAAATAGTAATCGATAACCTTCGAATGATTATCAGAACTTTTTCGGATGGTTTTGATCGCAGCGACAATGGAATGGAATGGGACTTCATGAGTGATTTTTGAGTAAATGATTTGGGATCCCTTTACCAAACGATTTTTGGTTAAACCATGTTTTTTTTCTTTATAAAGTAATGTACATTAGGTGAGTAGTCAGGATATAACGTTTGTGGAGAGATACTCGACCAAAACTTTCTTTAGCTATTTAAAATATAGAACAAATATAATTTAACTTTCATCGCACATATTACGTTGTTAATTTATGTTGCATAATGAAGGTATTCAATCGATTAACGGGTGAAAAAGCTGGAAATCTATTTCTAAATATTCTACATTTTACCATCTCTTAAAACTCAATTTCTAATTTTAACTCCGTAATTTCTAATTTGAAAACTCCGGCATTCTCTTTTTGGAAATAATAATCGTAAGTATAGATGGTTCATACACGTTATCTTATTCTTCTGATATCACCGCCAACACAACCCAGCCCTAATGTCAAAAGGTTAGGAAGGTTTCTCAGAGATGAGATGACGTCAAACTGTAATGAGCCACTCACATCACCAGTGATCGTTCGATGGATCGCGTGATATTCGAAACACATAAAATAGATGATAACTGTTGATATTATACTCTAGAATAGTCTAGGATATAAACAAGGTCAGGAAGACGCGATGTAGCAAATTGGGTTTAATGGAATTAATACATATATATATACTCACGGCTATAAATTCCAAGAAGGGGTAGCCAGAGCTAAGGAATTTGAAAATCCTCAGCCACTTTTGGAAATTTGAGTGGGGAAAAGATAGTAAAAATAAAGGTTGTTGGTGACGGGTCTCCAACCGCATCGCCCAAAAACCCCTAAAAAGCCCCAATACCGTTAGTCGCCTCTTACGTACACCCACCGGAAGACATGGGGTAGTGCTATTCTAAGCCGACACTACACAGCAAATTAATTAATAGTTTTATGATTTAATAAAAGAATGGTAAACGATTGTTTAAGGAGTTAAGTAGAGGTACATTAAATTACTGAGTGCCAGATTGTGAGAGTTTCCTACCCAGAAAGGTAATCTCAACACGAAATCTGATCACTAACACTTCGCTTTCTTTTCGCTTAGTGAAATATTGTTTTAAATCGTTCAATAGGTTTCAGAGCTTATTTATTAGAAATATGGAACTTATACTACATAACATAACATAAACGTTCACGCCGAATATCCCCGAAGGAGTTGGCAGAGGTACTAATACTTCTGAACATCACGTGACTTTGTCACCTGGTGTTCAGAGTACCCACGTTTTGCATGGACAGTGTACTCACGTTATGGGGGCAGGCCTATCGCCGTTTTGTACGAATACACTGTCACATGACTAAGTACAACTCAGCCATGTGGGTTTCCTCACGATGTTTTCCCTCACCGTTAACAACCATGATAAATTAACCACACATATGTCTTATATAACAAGACAAATTATACTGATGGTACTTATTATGTCTGTAAACCTACGCATACGCAATTCCTGTGTCACTTTTAGAAGTTAGAAAGAGTTGGCAAAAAAAACTGTAACCAAATCCAGTCCACGCATCTAGCGTTATTCCTCACGCACAAATTCTGAACGGTCAAATATTGGCATCTTTTTCAGTTAGTAAAATCCTATTTTGCGCTATCAACTACACTGCCAAAGTATTAATACAAAATATTACAGTACAGAACAGGTAATATTTTTTAGATGGATCCATGGCACCCACGCAAAGTCATGCTAAAAATTTAAAAGAATAATAATAAGGATAATAACATGCAAAAAAATCCAGTGATAGCCTCTAACACCGTTTGAACGGAGCACGCAAATTGCGGCCAGCGTATCATTGTGACGTCAACGGCTGATAACCGCGGATTCTAGTTAGCATTCACCCGCAGTGCCGTTTGATCTTTGTCGATATTATTAAGCATATTAATATTATTGGGTTCTAAATTCTATAGCCCTCGGGGTTTACAGAAACAAAAAGAACTTCGTACCTAGTTTTATACATGTTTCTAAAGATCAATTAACCATTAGTCCCAACAACGGTCACGTTAGTTATCATTAACACCAGTCAAAGCCAGCTTTAAAGTATGGGTCTCTTTAATTTGGTTGGAAACCTATAATATATTCAGATTTTATGTAATAGTTTTTATTCCAAATGACTGAGAACTTGACCACGTCCGTGGCCGAGTGGGTGGGTGACTAGCTTCGGTTCGAATCCCGCTTGGGGCAACATTAATGTGGTGAACTTAAATGATTGTCTTATTTTGGATGGCCTTTTATATGTGTTCTATAGAATTGTTGATTATATCGTCAAATTAGTTTACCTAACCTCAAGTAATTTTACCTTTCTGGGAACTAACTTGGTGTGGGTAATATGTTCGTAAATATTTATTTTAATTGTTCCAAACTAAAAGCTGTCCTTTACCCCAAATTACGTTTAACCCAGCTAGTTACCTTGTTCTCGCTATCCAAACAGTAGTAAGCTAAGAAAACGTCGTTGTATGTGGTGATGCTGAGGACGTGGTCGAAGTCGAACGCATCCTATTTTACGCAGGCCTATTTTAGTGATTATTATTTTGATTAACTCTCTCCCCTCAATTCCAAAGTGTCTGAAGCCTTGATTCCAAAAGTACAGCTACCCTTGACCCCATATTACAGCTAGACAAGATAGTTCGACGTGATAGCTCAATGGGTAGAACACCGGTTAACGTGTAAGCGACAAGTGTTCAAATCCCGGGTCGGGCCTACACCAATTTGTCTTTTCTAAAGACATATATGTGGTTAATTTATCACGGTTGTTAACGGTGAGGGAAAACATCGTGAGGAAACCCACATGGCTGAGTTGTACTTAGTCATGTGACAGTGTATTCGTACAAAACGGCGATAGGCCTGCCCCCTATCAAGGGAGTACACTGTCCATACAAAACGTGGGTACTCTGAACATCGGGTGACTAAGTCACGTGATGTTCAGAAGTATAATTACCTCTGCCAACCCCTTCGGGGATATTCGGCGTGAACGTTTATGTTATGTTACAAGATAGTTACCTTATTCTCACTATCCAAATAATAGTAGGCCAGCAAAGCGTCGTTGTGCGTGGTGACGCTGAGCACGTGGTCGAACGCGTCCGAGTCGGCTAAGATCGAGTCGCCGTACGAGAGACGGACCTCGCTGGCGCGGCTGGAATGGAAATGGAGGAAATTAATATGGGGGATTATGGAATTTGTATCGAATATATTGTGTTGAATGTGTATCCGGGTTGGGTGTTGACATTGGCGAAATGATTGTGGTGATATTCTTAAACAAGCCACAATGTATTAATAAGGAAGACACATTTAGATGAGGGCCGCATTAGGAAGTTGGGTGGGGAAAACAATGCATAATTTGATGATTGGTAATGTCGAACACTCTTAGTCGTCTCGCACAAAACTCACGAGAAAAATAGATTTGTACTATTCCATAATTTTGGCACCATCACCTTTCGCTTACTCGGCTGCCAAATGTAACTACATATTTCTAACATTCAAGCCAAAGCTATATCTAAATGGAATTGTAGCCGTTAATAAGTAAAGGATAAAATAATAGCAACCCCTTTTTTAAAACATCAAGAACAGAATCAAGAGGCTTGCCACCCTTAGTATTAGTAACAAGGTCGCAGTGAATTGCTTTGTTATCAGCAATGATGCAGTCCAGTGCCCATCTAACTGCGCAGTTGAGCTCTTATCATGTTATTGATTGTAATTGTTGTTGCGTAACGGACAATGGCCACACGCGAATATTTGTGTCAAAATACTGATTACGTCTTTACGGTTTAGTTATTGTAAATCTGGATGTAAAATAAGTTTTTTTGTAGTGTTATTGAAAATTTGTTATATTATTAAACATGAGATAGTATATTGTAAAATAAACAAAACTGTAAAATTGACACAAGTCAAACATTCTTGTTTTTAAACACGCAACATTTTGCAAAGATGTTTCTTAAATTATTGCAATCTTTATTTTAATTGAGATAAACGAATAAAGTCCATCTGTATCCGTGTTTATAGTTTTCTTTAATATTAGTAGTGGTGGCAAACAACGAACATCGCAAAAGTGCTTCATCTACAACTGGTAGAAACATTCTACGTCATTAACTTGGGATAAGTTAGAAATTCAACAATTTGCTGTGTAGTGTAACTTAGGTGTAGGCTTAGAATAACACTACCCCATTTCTGCCGGTGGGTGTACGTAAGAGGCGACTAACGGTGTTGGGGATTTTTGGGCGATGCGGTTAGAGACCCATCACCAAAAACCTTTATTTTGCCATCTTTTCCCCACTCAACTTTCCAAAACAAGGCTGAGGAACTTCTAGTTCCTTAGCTCTGGCTACCCCTTCTTGGGATTTATAGCCGTGAGTATATGTATGTAAGTTAGAAATACGGACTTGTACATTTTTGAAAATATGCAGTCTAGATTACTTGTGAGTCTGATTTCATGAACATAAATCAATATGTAAGTTTCTAATTTTGATAGAAATATAGTTTACAAAGATACTCGTGCGGTAAAATTGAATTTCACACGGAAGAATGAAATATGTGTTATGTCACAGATGAATAGTTTGCTTATAGTGCTTAGAATACATAACAGTGAGCGACTTAGACAAGGACAAGGGATTTAAGGGCAATGTGGTTGTCAGCTTGCCACAACGTTTTTCTTTAACTCTTTATTGTCAAGGGAAGTTTGAACAAAAAAAGGGCAAGGGTGAACGTAAATATAAATCTATCGTAGGGAGCAATGACGACCACTTATGCTCCCTGAACCCTAGATCATTTTGTACGTCACCCAGGAAAGAAATGGAATAGTGCACATCTAAGACGACAATAAACAACAAACTTGTATTAGTAATTCATGATAAAAATCGTTATGAAATGAAGCACTTAATTGGCACAGTTGAAATTCGCAGAATTCCGGCATTCACTTCCGGAACCGGAACTGTTTATCAGAAACACTTCGGAACGGATATTTGGTCACTTATACGGTACTACAACACTACCGAGAATTTGTATATGACATCGTGATGGTTTACTAATAAGTAATATAATTTAAAATTGTATAGGAATCAGGCAAGTTTTTCAAGAGTACTTTTTACAAATACACGATTTTATATATTAGAAAATAAAGATGCTGCTGTGTAGTGTGGGCTTGGAATAGCACTACCCCAATTCTTCCGGTGGGTGTACGTAAGAGGCGACAAACGGTAGTGGGGCTTTTACATACATATACTCACGGCTGTATTTCCCTAGAAGGGGTAGCCAGAGCTAAGGAACTATAAATTCCTCAGCCACTTTTGGAAGTTGAGTGGGGAAAAGATGGTAAAAAAAAGGTTTTTGGTGATGGGTCTCCAACCGCATCGCCCAAAAATCCAATAAAAAGCCCCAATACCCTTAGTCGCCTCTTACAACACCCTTGGGTAGAAAGGGGTAGCGACATTCTAAGTCGGCACTACACGGCAATCTACGGCTATCTACCTATGTACCTTAAAATAAATTTACAACCTAACGCAAAAACGGTACTGAGAATCGTAATCTGTTTTGATGTATGACTAACCTCGCTCACATGTCACGACACAGAACAGAACACGTGACAGCAATAACTAGACAATATCGTATTGTTGGAGTTATAAACATGTTGTGGGTCGTAACTCGTAATATTGTCAAATGCGTAAATATATCCAACCGTTTATGTTACTAGGTCTTATATACTCTAGAGACTTGTTTTTTTTGGGGCCTGTAGGTAGCGGGTTCGATCTCGCTGAGGACATTGTTTATTATTATTATTCATTACAATATACATTGTGTCGAATTTATAAAAAGGCATAACAAAATACTTAAAATTAATAATAAATTACAAAAAGAATATACAGTTATTTTACAAATTTAAACATTAATAAAAATCATAGCTAAGTCAAAATTATTTTATGAATTAAATACATGTCAAAATATTAATAATTATCATGTCAAAAAAATTAAGTAAAAATATTAAATGTCACAATAAAGTAGAAAAGTCACGACGATATCTTAAAAAAACATTAAAATTGATTACTACAATCGTTAGTCAGCAAAAATTTCGTCTAGCGAATAGCAGCATTTTTTTAAAAGGAACGCTTTTAATTCAACATGTTTATATGGATGATGAATAGAGATGTTTGTATCTTGGTTTTGGATGTGATTTATATGTGTATCGTATTGCCTATTTAATATGAAAATAAAATCGAAGAACTAGAGGTTATCCAAGATCGTACAAAGTGGCCATGGATAGTCTCTGCCTACCACAATGGGAAGGGAACAAATGGCGTGACCGTATGAATGTATTGTATATGTATTTATAACGCTTGAATTTTTATAAATACGTCAAGTTTGTTTTATAAGTTTGTCTCAACTTCAGCTAGATAAGATATAAAACGAAGAAGCAGCTCTACAAACATAATATCTTCGTTCGAGCTCAGACGCAGTTAGGCTATTCAAAGTCGCTAATACACGGACACAATCAACCACTTTGCAGAGAAACCGAGAGCAAATTGGCTACAATTTATTTGCAATCACGTCGTTTGTAACATTACATTGACAGCTAAATTACTTGACGTATGTGTCAATACGAACAAGTGACTGAAGAACGAGTACTCACAACATACGCAACTTTCTAAGTATCAAACTAAATATTTTTAAGTCACGCTATATTTTGTGTATTTACGATGCTATACAGTGTTTGTTTTGGCTTTGTAGCGCCAGCTTAGAATTGCACTAACCTATTCCTTTCCGCGGTTGTTAATTTCGCAAGAGGGAACTTAGATAGAAGCCGTGTAGTGTCGGCTTAGAATAACACTACCCCATTTCTACCCGTGGGTGATCTTAAGAGGCGACTAAGGGCATAGGGGCTTTTTAAGTGATTTTTGGGCGATGTGGTTGGTGACCTGTCACCAAAAACATTTATTACTACCATCTTTTCCCTTAATCAACTTCCAAAAGTGGCTGAGGAATTTCTCATTCCAAAGCTCTGGCTACCCCATTAAGGGATTTATAGCCGTGAGTATATGTATGAATGTATGTATGGAACTTAGATATTAAGGCTTTTTAAGTTATTGAAGGGCGAACCCTTAAAGACTTTCCAGACTTCAAAGTTTAAACCATGAAAGGTTTTGCTGCTATAATCGTCGAGTCTTTTACACATATATTTCGATAGATTTTTCGAAGTTAAAATAATAAGGCACTTGTAGTAAGCTTGCTATCTTTTAAAGTTTCAAGCCTTGAAGGGTTAAGTATTTAAAGCTTAAAAGCCAAGGCTTATCGCTTAAATTTACAACACTAGTTTCAAGAGGTTTGTCAGGATCGTACAAAGTGGCTATCGATAGTCTCTGTTTATCCCAATGGGAACTAATGGCGTGAGCATATGTTTGCTGTGTAGTGGCGGCTTAGAATAGCACTACCCCATTTCTTTCGGTGGGTGTACGTTAGAGGCGACTAACAGTATTGGGGCTTTATAAGGGATTTTTGGGCGATGCGGCTGGAGACCCATCACCAACAACATTTATTTTGCCATCTTTTGCCCACTCAACTTCCAAAAGTGGCTGAGGAACTTCTAGTTCCTTAGCTTTGGCTACCCCTTCTAGGGATTTATAGCCGTGAATATATGTATATATATGTATATCCTAATTTCAAAGCCGTTATCCGCGCAGTTAGTTTTCCCAATTGAACGAACCTCTAGCATAAACCTTTGTTAGTTCAAACACAGATAAGAAACACACGCTGCACAACACAGTCGTATTTGCAAAGTAAAAACAAAAGTGAATAGCATTGAGCCGACTTGAAAAAACAAACAAGTTATAATTATTCGTACGGCGGAGTGGACACGTGCTCCAGTAATTAACTATGTTTACCAACACATGCAACTTTTTTTTAATTAATGTATCAAAGATTAATCGAGTTTATAGGTTTGTTTGCAAATAGAGGTTAAGTTAAACAAGCAAAGTTCCTTGTTGGAATTCAACTTATTGTAGGTACATTTTATTTTAGGGTTAATTGATCAATAACATTATACATATACTCATACTATAAATCCCTAAAAGGGGTAGCCAGAGCTTCAGCATCAGAAAATTATTCAGCCACTTTTGTAAGTTAACTAGGGAAAAAATTGTAATATATATGATCTCTGATTTCGGAAATCACTTAATAAGCCCTGATACCCATAGTCGCCTAAGTCGCCATGAGAAGAAATGGGATGGTGGTATTCTAAGCCGACACTACACAGGACACAATAACAAATCTTTAGTAAAAACTTTTAAACTTATGCATATTATAAGGCTTTTCGGAACACTATTGTTGGCTGTGTAGTGCCGGCTTAGAATAGCACTACCCCATTTCTTCCGGTGGGTGTACATAAGAGGCGACTAACGGTATTGGGGCTTTTAAGGGATTTTTGGGCGATGCGGTTAGAGACCCATCACCAACAACCTTTATTTTACCATCTTTTCCCCACACATCTTTCCAAAAGTGGCTGAGGAATTGCTAATTCCTTAGCTCTGGCTACCCCTTCTAGGGATTTATAGCCGTGAGTATATGTATGTATGTATGTACGCTATTAATCTATTGAGTATTGAGTATGTATGTATGTATTGTTTACTATCAACCCTTAAAATAATATTATTGTTTTGCCATTTCATTACATAGATTTTTAAGATAGTACCAATGTCTCCCTCATCTTTTTTAAGTATTAAAACCTGTAAGATGGACTCCGGGTGTACATTACACCGATACGAACAGGATATGAGGTGATAAGATGTTGAAGGTCGTGAAGATAAGATACGGCACGTTATTACATCAGTGCCTTTGATTAGCTTCTAATATTTATTATTGCTTTGTTGCTTTCGTAGTTTTTGATAAACAAATATTTTTTATCGGAATTTTGCCAACACATCGGAAGGTGTACCCACAGCTAATAAGATTAAACATTGTAATTAAATATTGAAATTGGGTTGTTTTCGAAAATCAATATTAAAAACTTATATTATAATTATAACTAACCCATAAATATTATTTTATTCCACAAAATGAAATATTTAATAATCGCAGCTTAAAAGAATGAAAAAGAAAATTGAACTCGTCAATTTAGATAGTTGCTCAAAACTAAAAAATACTGAATAATATCACCATTCATATCGTAGGGAATTAATGGCGTGAGTATGTATGTATACGCTATCTCATGAATAAGTAGGGTACGCAGAGACTATCGATCGCCAGGATGGCAAACCTCTCTAGCTATTTTGAACAGTAGGTAAGTCTATCCAATGGTTGTGTTCAAGCGATCACATAACGATAAGACTGTCAATTGTACTTCATTGTACAAACATACAATTAATACTCACGGCTATAAATCCCTTAACGGGGTAGCCAGAGCTTTGGAATGAGAAATTCCGCAGCCACTTTTGGAAGTTGATTGGGGAAAAGATGGTAATAATAAATGTTTTTGGTGACGGGTCTCCAACCACATCGCCCAAAAATCACTTAAAAAGCCCCTATACCCTTAGTCGCCTCTTACGATCACCCACGGCCACGGGTAGAAATGGGGTAGTGTTATTCTAAGCCGACACTACACGGCATTACACTACAACACTATACTTCATTGTAAAACTGTATTTTTTATATATTTAAGTAAACTTTACATCTTGAAGAGCAATAAAAAGATATTCTTCGTCATGAAGAAATGTCACGTTATTTAATTATTTAGAAGAACATCGGGGACATATATAGCGCAAATGATAAAACGGTGTTATTTCTTTACTTTGCTAAAACGGAAAATAATAGAAACTTAAACCACAGGAAGTTTCAATATCGGCAAACGATTGTTAAACCGAATACAATAAAATGATACCAACGTTAGTAGGTTATCAGAACAATGACTCGAAGTTCACAAGTTAAATACAATGACATTCTGAACTGGAAAACGAATGCCTAAACAATATCTATTAGTTGTCAAGCCATTTTTACGCCTTTGAAAGTAGACGTTATATACACTTTTTTCAAGTTTGTCCATAGAAATCAAATTCTATACAGAATAATAAGTAAAGTAAGAATAGATACACGTTGATAGTTTTAGAATTGATAGTTCACACTATCTAGATCCAAAAAAAATCATTAAAGGGACAGGGATATTATAAGTAAATACTTTGTTAATATAAACCCGGGCCTCCTGTCAGACTGTTCGGAACTCTCACCAGGTGACAAAGTCACGTGATGTTCAGAAGTATTAGTACCTCTGCCAACCCCTTCGGGGATATTCGGCGTGAACGTTTATGTTATGTTATGTTATGTAAACCCGGCTCAAACCTTTGGGATGTAAGTCAATATTTTGTTTATAGTTTTGTAGAACATAAATTTTATATTACTTTTAAATACTTAGATGATTTAAGCCCAATCTAATTTTTTTATAAAATACTAATCCGTAATTTCATTTGATAGCGATAATGGCGGTTCAAGTGGCTAAGGGGTATGCAGTAACTTGTCCATTCGCAATCTTCTACTTTATCGCAATGAAGGAAATTGCGTCTGCGTACTTTATATGGCGGTAATTATTACGATGTCATCTAACAAGATTTTCTAACCGAGTCGAGAAAACGAGGTTATATTTACATACATACATATACTCACGGCTATAAATCCCAAGAAGGGGTAGCCAGAGCTAAGGAACTAGAAGTTCCTCAGCCACTTTTGGAAAGTTGAGTGGGGAAAAGATGGCAAAATAAAGGTTGTTAAAAGCCCCAACACCGTTAGTCGCCTCTTACGTACACCCACCGGCAGAAATGGGGTAGTGTTATTCTAAGCCGACACTACACAGTAATCTATTTAGTTTCTTATAATCTTATAAATCACCGGCGTATATGAAATATTTATTTGGGAAACCATCAGCTCAAAAATCTGAAAGCATACAAATCTTAAAATTTAAAATTGAAGTCTTGAACATGGGGTATAAAGGCGATTCAAACTATTCTAAAGGCTGTATTGTGATACTAATAATGGAACTCAAATGATTTCAATAAAAAATAATATCATGTTTAAACATAACATAACATAAACATTCACGCCGATCATCCCCGAAGGGGTTGGCAGAGGTACTAATACTTTTGAACATCACGTGACTTTGTCACCTGGTGTTCAGAGTACCCACGTTTTGCATGGACAGTGTACTCACGTGATAGGGGGCAGGCCTATCGCCGTTTTGTACGAATACACTGTCACATGACTAAGTACAACTCAGCCATGTGGGTTTCCTCACGATGTTTTCCCTCACCGTTAACAACCATGATAAATTAACCACACATATGTCTTTAGAAAAGACAAATTGATGTAGGCCCGACCCAGGATTTGAACACTAGTCGTTTGCACGATAACCGAGTGTTCTACCCACTGGGCTATCACGGTTGCTTGTTATCATGTTTCAACTATGATTATTTTAGTGAATAGATTTTACCATATGGCGGACTACTTCCTTAATAGTACGAGCAGTTATGGGAGGGTGACTTTATTTGAAATACTTATTTACAGTGTTTTTAATATTAATGCGATGTATAACTGACAAGCCTAATAGATAAAACATGCCCTAGTTCAATACTGTACTGGTCTATTCTAAAACGGAATGTTCGTTAAGCAATGTAATACGCGTGCGAGTTTCAACACCGAATAAAATTGTCTAACATGTTTCAGATTTTTGGGTCGTCGGAGTAGAAAATTTACATTTACGTTTAGCAGATTTTTTGCTTTGAGCCACTTTAAAACACCTGTAGGGCAAGCACAAGCACTATTTTATCGACACGATAACGGTTAGAATGAGATGGCAGTATACGATACTAAGTAAGTGCGTGAGAGATGGCTGCTTTATCCCACGCGATAACTAGTTTAAACACGGCTCGTGCTTGCTCTTCTGGTATCGCAGGAACTTGTGATGCGAATTTCTGCGATACGATTTCGTGTGGCAAACCGTTTGGTTCGGCGACCATGCCTTCAAGTGCCAGCCGTACTGGACATGTTTTTAGGAAGCGTAAGATAGATCGCAAGAAGATTATTGCACTGCTGTTATTGTTAAATAGATATAACAGCTAAGGAAGATTCTTGATTCATATTTTTTTTACGATTATGAACTCTGATGGGAACTATTTAACTTTTTCTATAAAGTTGTCTCAGAGCGGACTAAAATGTTGTCACCAAGGATAACGTAATATCGCAGGAATGTGCTATGCGAAGCAGATCGGTATTCTTGCGGTGGTGCGTTCGTGCGAATTCACAGATATTTGCGTTGCGAATTCGCAGTTTTGTATGAGAGCCCTTACCTTTAGGTTACAGAATCCTAAAAAACAGATCAATCATCCCACTCACCGTCTATTAACGTTATCAGTACTGTTGACGTCCTTGGTAAGCTTGTAGTATATCTTCGCGGCCGCCTCCGACTTGTCGTGGGCAGAGTAGAGGAAGCCGTGGAGTTGCTGCAGCATGTTCAGGCTGAGCTTCCACAGGGAGCGGCTCATCTTAGGAGTGCACGATACGAATCTGAGGACAATACATATACGTTACAATGCAATTCTTTATAAATACATATACTCACATCTATAAATCCCGAGAAAAGGTTGCCAGAGCTGAGGAATTAGAAATTTCTTAGCCTCTTTTGGAATTTGCGCCCAAAAATACCTTAAAAGCCCCAATACCGTTAGTCGCCTCTTACGTACACCCACATTTTTTGCACCAGCCGATTATGCTGAAGTTGCAGTACTTTCGCTGTCGGAACTGTCAAAACGCATACAAATTTATGATATTCATAACGACGATCTTGTAACTTGGGACACAATCGACGGTCGTTAATCATACGAATATTATAGGTGATATTACGATTTCTAAGCTTCATTCAATGATATAAAAAAACCTAACAAATATTTTAGTAATCCCACTAGAATTTAAAAAGTCATTTGAAAATGCGCACCCAAACCTATGCATTATTTTGATAGCGCTAATATTAATTAAAAAATAAAATAAAATAAAAATGATTTATTCATAATATCTAATATTGCAAAGGTTGTATGACGTTATCGGTTCCAATGTGCATCAACATAATTGCACAGCAGTTGGATAACGCGGAAAATGTTGCGTAGTAATACATGTAGTTCAAGAACATTTTCTTGTTTGTTTTGTAAATGCATAATTATTTAAAGGCATTTATAGGTGAATTTTGGTATATTTCGTTTGTTCCATAGCGTGGAAATGGAAAACAACGTTTTATTACATGTCGATTTGTAAGATTTTTTTTAAACTGAGAGAAATATGAGTGTTTTATCTAAGGCAGGTGTCCGAAGAATAAAAGAGCATGTATGAAAAGATTGATGGATGTGAATGAAGCTAGAGAGGTTTGCCAGGATCGTACAAAGTGGCGATCGATATTCTCTGCCTACCCCAATGGGAACTAACGGCGTGAGAATATGTATGTATGTATGTATGTGTATATCTTTTTAAGATCGATTATCAACTGCTTTTCATGAAAATATCACTGGCCTTAGTACTAGTTTTTAGTTAAGCGCTCATTTACTGAAATGGTATTCAGTAACAAACTATATAGACTCGGGTATTCAGAGTCAGATAAGTATAAAAAAACTTCTTCTATTCAAAAACTGGTGTGTAGTTTCTTAAATATCAATAAATGATAGCTATCACACTTCAATGAATGTGTCGATATTCAAAACTATTAAAATGACTCGAATGAACCTAACAATGATGTGTTCAAAAGTTTTACTCCCAAGAGTCCTGACCTTATTCATAATTCTAATACGATTATTCACATTAGAGGTTAAATGAAACATTGCACGAGTATTTAATTACATACATACATATACTCACGGCTATATTTCCTTAGAAGGGATTATAAATTCCTCAGCCACTTTTGGAAGTTGAGTGGGGAAAAGATGGTAAAATAAAGGTTTTTGGTGATGGGTCTCCAACCGCATCACCCAAAAATCCAATAAAAAGCCCCAATACCCTTAGTCGCCTCTTACGACACCCGTGGGTAGAAAGGGGTAGCGACACTCTAAGCCGACACTACACGGCAATTATTTAAGTATTTAATTCTTCATTAAATTTTACGTACATCGTACATACATAAAGACAATAAACGCGACTATTTGCTCGTAATAAAACTTTCAGTAAATATAAAATACAGCCAGAACCAATCAAGATGTTAGATTGAGAAGTAATCACTAATGACGCTAATGAGATAACATATAACTCAACTTTAGGAAGAGCCAAACAACAAGGAGTTATAAAAACGTACACTTAGATAATCGTTGTTATCGTATTTTATTATTTGTTTGACTACGTTTGCGTCACAAAGGATATCCATAACTTTGAGTATAAATCGTATTATCAGTTGAGTACACGTGTTTAAAACTGAACAATTCTAAATTGCTATTGCAGTATATAAATCATTCACGTTAAATTGGATGAAGGATGATATATGTATGAAGCAAAATTGGTGCAATTGAAATCATGTTATAAATTTTAACTGTTTCAGACTGTTAAATTTTAATTACTTAAGAAAATCTGAGACTTATAGTATTTACGTAATGCATCTTAAAAACTGATGTATGCATTTCAGGATATTTATTAATATCGACGTCAAATCTAAATGTGGTATATCAATCATAGGTCTTTAGTGTTATTGTTTTGTGTAGCATTATCAAAATAAATTCAACAAATATTGCCAAAATAAACAAAAAAACCAACATTATTTCAAAATTGATATCCATTATCTAGATAGGAATATTATTATTAGCATCAAATTTATGGATCAACAGCTTTGAGGAAACACAACATGCTTTATCTGAGTTTACTGGAGTTGACCGTTATCAAAATTCTCATGACCCACGGTCACCTTTTGTGGTTTGACGTAAATGTGCAGATTATATGGAATTTTCAAAATATTTCGTACTGTTTTATAATAAGATGAGTTACATAAAGCATTTGAGAATCCTTGACCCCATAGATTACATAAATAAATATGGTATCTTGCATAAAATAATATGTATTTAAAACAACAGACGATATTACAGAAGCAACATTGAACAATTACTTTTAGACTTATACATATTTCTCATAGGTCACAATAAATGAGGGGTGCTCAAAGGCAGTATTTTAGGGCCCACTTAAATATAGAATGAGTCAAATTTTCTATCACCTTCACCATACACATAAATGTCTTTTACACATAGAAAAGCGTAAGACAGTTTCACAGAACAACACAATCGATATAAAGTGTTGAAACTAACCTAGTCATAATGTTGTTGTGTCTTAAACATCGCTTTCTATGAATTCGTACATTGCCCACCACACTGAGTTGCAACGAATGACTTTCAACCGAAACTGGGGTATAACTAAAAAGCGTATACAAATATTAGTAAGGTTTTAGGATGATATATAAATCAATTATATGATATAGTTGTGATCATTATAATTATGTGATATTTAGAACTTTATTCTTTGTATTAAATTAAGATAATACTAGTTTGTAATGTAACAATGTTTAATCACAAGTGATCCGTTGTATCAATTATGTATATTTGTATTCCTCTGTTTTATTATGTGTTTTGATGTGCAATAAAGAGTTTTGTTATTCTATTATACATTTAATTATTATCTGTTTGCAATTACAAAAGCAACTACTCATAATTTAAATCTTTTTGTTCATGAAAACCTCGTGTGGGGATTATTACTAATAAATAAAGAATAAATAAAGGAGAGAAAAATTTCGAATTGAGCTACCGTGTCAATTAGTAAAAAATTCGGAGGTAGGAAACGCAAACACTACTAAAACGTGTAAAAGAAATAAAGGATATAATAATTTCGCGCTGGCAGCCATTGATACGGTAGCTCAATTGGCAAAAGCGACGGGGGCGTATACCCGAGGTGGCGGGTTCGAATCCCGCCTGTGTCGAAATTTTTCTTTCCTTTATTTATTAGCAACTATTTATGTGTTAAATTACAAAAACATGTGTATTCAATCAATATTTCAAAGCATACAACTCCGATTTATAGCTGGTAAGTAATATTACATAATAAAACGATCAGATATTATTGAAATTGCATATTAAAAGAGAACGTTACTAGAATAAATAGAATAGTTTTGTTAAAAAACACAAAGCGCAAACGCCCTGACACAATTACGAAATACATCAATTTTGAAATCAGTAATGTAGAAACGAATAATTGATAAGGCTTTTTTTTGTTATGAGTTATGTTTATTACAACATATTATCAAAGGATATATAAACGGACTTGTAAAATGACTTTAATCTGACCAGTTTTAAAGAGTATAGTGTAGTGTGAGAGTGTGTGTGTTTGCTGTGTAGTGTCGGCTTAGAATAACACAACCCCATTTCTACCCGTGGGTGATCGTAAGAGGCGACTAAGGGTAGAGGGGCTTACTAAGTGATTTTTGGGCGATGTGGTTGGGAACCCGTCACCAAAAACATTTATTATTACCATCTTTACCCCAATCAACTTCCAAAAGTGGCTAAGGAATTTTTCATTCCAAAGCTCTAGCTACCCCGTTAAGGGATTTATAGCCGTGAGTAAATGTATGTATGTATGTTTTAAAGAGCAATGTTCCATAGCTTCCCTTTGCTTTACCTATCTGTCTCTCCGCTAGAATTACTTAGTTGGTCTATAAATATTTTTTACTATAATTGTTTGCTGTGCTGACTGCTGTAGCTGTGTAGTGTCGGCTTAGAATAGCACTACCCCATTTTTTGCGGTGGGTGTACGTAAGAGGCGGCTAACGGTATAGGGGCTTTTAAGGGATTTTTCGGCGATGCGGTTGAAGACCCATCAACAACAACTTTTATTTCACCATCTTGTCCCCCACTGAACTTTCCAAAAGTGGCTGAGGAATTTCTAATTCCTTAGCTTTGGCTACCCCTTTTAAGGGTTTATAGCTGTGAGTATATGTATGTATGTATGTATGTATGTACTGACTGGTAAATCAAAAAATTTTGCTAATTCTTTATCTGTGATAAGATCAATCTAAAAGATGTCTGTCAAGTCCGTCAATAACATGGATCGTAATATCCGCATAGAAACATAAGTTCGACATTATTTATAATTGTTAAATCAAGTATAGATAAAATTGGAAGAACAGTTATAAAATGCATGACTTTGTAAAGATGGATGACCGATGAAAACATAAAAATTTAATGGCGCGTAATTTGACATTGACAGATATAAAATGGCCGATAAAAAGTACTTTATTGAAATTTAATTTTGCGATACCAGTATCTGATCAAGATATCGTATGCAATATCCATTAGAGACTGCGAAATTTTGGATTGCTTTTGGTAGATATAATTCTGCGATTGTAATCTGAATTAACACTTTATGTAGTGGAAATGGATATTGTAAATAGAATGAACGACCAAGTTTCCAATTTTGCCGTGTAGTGTCGGCTTAGAATAACACTACCCCATTCCTACCCGTGGGTGATCGTAAGAGGCGACTAAGGGTATAGGGACTTTTTAAGTGATTTTGGGCGATGTGGTTAGATTCCCGTCACCATTAACATTTATTTAAACAATCTCCTCCCCAACCAACTACCAAAAGTGGCTGAGGAATTTCTCATTCCAAAGCTCTGGCTACCCCGTTAAGTGATTTATAGCCGTGAGTATATGTATGTATGTATGTAATGAATGAACGACCCTAATTTGTATTAATACCCTAATACCTAAGTTAATCATTCGAAAGTTGGATGGTTTCTGATGTATGCAGAGTTTTAGCATCAGAATCACCGAAGAGATAGTGAAGAAAATGGTTTGTGATTGGTCGCTCATCAGCCTCAACTTCCGCCGTTTCGTACTTCTTACGAGATATTATTGGCAAATATATCATTCTAAACGGACTCAAAACAACTATTCACGGATACGTTTCCAAACAAAATTAAATTGATAAATACGTAAATCGATATACTTAAGAAGAGGAGAGCTTCAAACATATATACATACATACATACTTATGTCTATTAATCCAAATATGGGGTAGACAGAGCTAAAGATTGATCAAAGATTTAAACCGCTGAATTATACGCCCAAATTTTAAGGCTATCTATGAAATTTAGACTAACTGCGTGGAATAACAAGCACACACAACACACACGTAAACAAATATACACACATACAGAAACTCACAACCATATTACATACTTACATACATATACTCACGGCTATATTTCCCTAGAAGGGGTAGCCAGAGCTAAGGAGTTATAAATTCCTCAGCCTCTTTTGGAAAGTTAAGTGGGGAAAAGATGGTAAGATCAAGGTGGTTGGTGATGGGTCTCCAACCGCATCGCCCAAAAATCCCTTAAAAGCCCCAATACCGTTAGTCGCCTCTTACGTTCACCCAACGGAAGAAATGGGATAGTGCTATTCTAAGCCGACACTACACAGCAAAACTGATACTAAATAAAATGACTCTCACTTGTATCGCTTGCATGTAAGACTCAGTAGAACCTGATACTTTCGCCCGATTTCTGAATTGAGTATTCTAGCTGAGAACAACTTAAATATCGTTCTGTCGCATTGAAACCTTAACAACTGAATGAGACAAAACGATCGAGAAAAGGTAGGTAGTGCCCGTGCGCTTCGCTTGGCTCGTCTTGGCGGGGGCTCTACCGTGCCCCCAGATACTTAAGTCGTGCTCGGCTTGAATACTCAATTCAGAAATCGGGCGTTTGTCGTACTTATTTTATTAGGTTATCAACGACTATGAAGACATAATTTGAATCTTTTTGTTCATGAAAACTTCATGTGGAGATTATTACTAATAAATAAAAGATAAATAAAGGAAAGATTTTTTTATAGATATATTTTGACGTGTAGTGTCGGCTTAGAATAGCACTACCCCGTTTCTACCGATGGGTTTACGTAAGAGGCGACTAACGGTATTGGGGCTTTTAAGGGATTTTTGGGCGATGCGGCTGGAGACCCATCACCAACAACCTTTACTTTACCATCCTTTCCCCACTCAATTTTCCAAATGTGGCTGAGGAATTTCTAATTTCTTAGCTCTGGCTACCCCTTCTAGGGATTTATAGCAGTGAGTATATGTATGTATGTTTTTTATACCCGTATACGTTATAGGCGTATACCCGGAGCGGAGGTCGTGGGTTCGATCCCTTCCTTTTTATTACACTATGAAAACGTTATAACGTCAAACATATGTCACAGTACATGCTAAACCTTTGCAACCCCAAAATTATGTTTTTTTTTTGTTAAAATTTGTGTGCGTGTTAAAGCGATTACACCGCCAAATATATTTTTACATTGAAGAATTTAAATTTTGTTTTATTCAAACATTATATGCAAATAAATTTATATCTATCCTATTTATTAATCTAAAAAAAACAGTTCAACTCACTTGGTAAAAGTAGCGTACATAATATCGATGGGCACCCTATAAGGCAAGGTGAGTAAGGTGAGGCAGCGAACCCCCCTTTGCCTCATCATCCAGTTCAGTAGGCCGTGGTTGGCCGAGTCTATCGCGTTCTGGAAAATGGTCATGACCGTGTCGGGCAGGTCGTCCACTAGGGCATCCTGGAGAGAAAGGTTGTAGTTAGTTTGGGTGATTTGGATGGGACCTGTTATAGAACATCTTTTATTTTACTATGTTAGACTCACTAGAATGACAAAAGTAGCTGAGGAATTTTGATTCTGAATTTCTGGTTAACCTCTTTTTAATATAGCTGTGAATATAGGTAGGTAGACTGAAATCACTTTTTGGCTATATATTTTGGTTCATCGTAGGTATTATGCTCATATTTTATGTGCTTTACTTATTGATTATTTACTACTACTTTAACTCTTTGAAGTATTCTTGGGGCCGTAGTACTCTCGCGATTTATCGTGAGCTTGTCGGTTAGAAAGAGATAACGATATAAGATACTTTGACAGTGTAAAAAATATAGCTGTTTAAAAAAATATAGCTGTTTAAAACCACCAGATTTGTAGTTGAAAGGACATGAACAAAAAACTCACTAACCTGTCTATGAGTCTTGCACTCCTCGCATTCCGGGTCGTAGTCAAATGTGGTATCATCAAGCACATCTTGTAATTGAAAGGTAGACTGAACAGCCAAACATCTTGTACAGGCGATAAGGTTGTTTCTATGAAGGAATCTGAGGGCATCGTCGAAGCCTTGCTTGCACATGTTACTGAGGACTTCCGGTTTGGGCGGAAATAGGATCCGAGCGAAACGGTTTATGTTTTGCTTCGATATTTCTATGCTTGTGTTTGCTAGGTTTACCTGTCGGGACAAAAGAAATGGCTGTTAAGTCATGTGAGATATTTTATCAACGTCCGTGGCCGAGTGGATAGGTGACTAGCGTCTCGGTCTGGAGGTTGCGGGTTCGATCCCCGCTAAGAGCAACATTAATGTGATGAGCATTAATGGTTGTTTCTTACTCTTGGATGTTATTTCTATATGTATTCTATAATATTAAATATATCGTAGAGTTCGTATCCCATAACACAAGTTACACTTAGTTTAAGGCTAATTTGGTCTGTGTATAATATGTCCGTAAATTTATTTATTTATATGATAACGTTATAAGACAAAGAAAAAAGTTGAACGCGCTCCCAATTCGCTAACAAACTCTGATAAAGAGAAAACCTGAAACGATTTGAAACAAATTTTTACTTCAAAAATATCTCGGCTTTGTTATTATGTCATATCTATGCACACTTATTAATACACAACAAATAATATGACAAATATTAAATTGGGTGATAATAATTAGTAGCTTAGTATCTATGTGTTATTTTATTATATTTGCCGTGTAGTGTCGGCTTAGAATAACACTACCCCATTTCTACCCGTGGGTGATCGTAAGAGGCGACTAAGGGTATAGGGGCGTTTTAAGTGATTTTTGGGCGATGTGGTTGGAGACCCGTCACCGAAAACATTTATTATCACCATCTTTTCCCAAATCATCTTCCAAAAGTGGCTGAGGAATTTCTCATTCCAAAGCTCTGGCTACCCCGTTAAGGGATTTATAGCCGTGAGTATATGTATGTATTTATGATATGAAAACTTTTTGAAGCACTTTCTTTTCCAATTTTCCTTTATTCATTCAAGGGCTTTCCTTATTAATATTTAACAACTTAAACATTATTAATAAGGACGGTTCATTCAAATCATCAATAGTTAATCTACGCAACTCCTTAAATCAGTGTATGGCTGTACATAGAATTTAGTTTAGATTAGAGCTCTAGATTGAATGATTCAAACAATCAACCACCGCTCTTAAAGTAATCAGTAACATACAATTTATTCAACTCTTATCACCACAAAATCATTCAGATTTTATCGGGTTTGATAACCACCGATCAACTGGAAATGATTGGGGAAAAGATTATAAAATTAAGAACAATTGGTGATGGATTTCCAGTCACATCACTCGACAATCACTTAAGACCCAATACCTTTAGTCGCCGGCAGAAGAAATGGCTAAACCGCAAAGAAAGAAAAAAAAAACTATTTTGGGCCAAAACACGATAAATGGACCGAAATCAATCCACAAACAGCAGAGATCGTAGCGCACACATCATTACAAAATGTGGAGTCTTATTTGCCAGCGCTGATACCAATATTTTACTTTCGGTCATAACTACATTGATACGCGGGTTCATTGAACTAATCAATGTTTAATTACTATTTTGTGTGTAACAGCCAATTGTCTGAGACAATATAACGACTTAAGAGCTAATCCCATTTGTCTGAATGAAGACGTCTGAAAGCCACAGAATCTGAATTCAGACTAGTGGAATAACGTTCAGAACGCTAGAACTGAAATTTGTGTAGAGGAATAACAAGCGTCTGCGGCAGTAACTTCGAAGGACGTCTGAATTCAGCAACGACTAAGTGTAATGGAATAAGCTCTTTAGTCTCTTAAAATTTTTGTCTGTCAGTTTATCTCAGTCCATATATGCCCATACCGAGAGACTTGAACCCAAACCAAATGGGGTGATTTGATATTAGTCCTAAACACTGGCTTAATGCAAAATACATACATATACTAGGCTATAAATCCCTCAACGGGGTAGCCAGAGCTACGGAATTTAAAATCCTCAATCACTTTTGAAAGATAAGTGGGGAAAGGATTGTAAATAAAGGTTTTTGGTTATGGGTTTCCAACCGCATCAACCAACAATCACTTAATAAGCTCCAATACCCTAAGTCGCCTCTTACGACATCCGCGGGAAGAAATGGGTTTGTTAGTAAGGAAAGAAGACACCAGCAGCACTTGAACCCGCGGCATCCCGCCCCCTGATTACGTATCTTCTGCGACAGACGATTGTGTCGCAATGTTATTTTGTATGCGATCTGACACTTTTGACAGCGACAATATTGCAACTTGCGACACAATCGTGGTCGCTAAAGATACGTAATCAGGGGGACGGTCTACGCCCCGGTCGCTCTGCCAACTGAGCTATGGTGCTAAGTTTCCTTGATTAATTAGTTAAATAATCCCCACATGAGGTTTCATGCAAAACAATGTCTAATTATGGGTTTGTGCTAACATAAGCCGACACAGCACAGCTAAACGCAATATGTGCAGACAAATGTTACAATAGTCGGAACGTCGACGTCTGAATTATAATATGATATGACCTATATTTAGTATTCTAGAAATTTACCCCATTTCTTCCGGTGGGTGTACGTAAGAGGCGACTAACGGTATTGGGGCTTTTAAGGGATTTTTGGGCGATGCGGTTGGAGACCCATCACCAACAACCTTTATTTCACCATCTTTTCCCCACGCAACTTCCAAAAGTGGCTGAGGAATTTCTAATTCCTTAGCTCTGGCTACCCCTTCTAGGGATTTATAGCCGTGAGTATATCTATGTATGTAGAATTAAAAATACGTTGTAAAAGAGTGAGTATGCTGGTTATTCTTTGAAAATTAATTACTTATTGACAAAATATTATACCTCAATCATTGTTCCGGTTCGAAAATTTCATAATTAGGTATTATTTCAATTATGCTTAATTTGTTAAGATTACACTTTGTAATCACAAATTCTGTTTCTAGATTATTCTCAAATAATGAAATTACGTGTTTTAATTTAGATAATCACCTCCGCAAATTGTTAAATGATAATTTAAGGTATTACACGTAAATAGCTGCAGCAATCAAAACATAACAATTAAAAATCACTTAAGTGGTAATGCATCTAATTGCGATGCAAACAAAAAGTGAAGTAAATGTAATATAAAATGTTCCGTAAACGTGGTGTGAATCGGATGGATGGAGTAGAGTGAAAGTAAAGTTGATATGTTGATTATAAACACATTATTAGTAGCAGTCTCAGAGCTTGATGTTGTCGGCTTAAAATAGCACAATTCAATACGTCCCTTATCAAGAGAAAACTTTTTTTTTTGAAAAACCAAAGAGCCGGGTTACCAATTGATACGTCATACCAATTTATTATGTCATCTACTGACAATATCGTCGAATTTGGCACTATACTTATAACGCATTAGAATTGCCGTGTAGTGTCGGCTTAGAATAGCACTACCCCGTTTCTACCGATGGGTGTACGTAAGAGGCGACTAACGGTATTGGGGCTTTTAAGGGATTTTTGGGCGATGCTGCTGGAGACCCATCACCAACAACCTTTACTTTACCATCCTTTCCCCACTCAATTTTCCAAATTCTGGCTACCCCTTCTAGGGATTTATAGTATATGTATGTACGAGTATGTATTAGAATAACAAAAACACTAAAAACTTTCTCCGTGGTTGTAAGAGGGAACTTAAGGTTTTGAGCTTTTTAAAGATTGTTGGGCGATGTGCTTCTAGATCTAAGTTCCCTTTTACGACACCCGCAGAAGAAACGGGTAAGTGCTATTCTAAGCCGACTCTACCCAGCTATTAAGTAACAACTCCTATATTCTTGTCATCCTATTTGTTTGGGTTTGTGAGAAAATGAAAAGTATGTATTTAAAATAATTTGTAAAAACAGAAGAGCGCATAGCAACATGACGATTGTCGCAATATTTAGAACACGATAAGATAATTAATTATAATAAATACGACCAAATGATTATACGCAGCGTTTTGTAAAATATTCAATATAACCTAATTAGTTTTCTATGTATTACTTCACCCTTCTGTTTCTTTCTTTATGCTAAATGGAGTGATAATAATTAATAAAAACATGAACATAATGACTTTTTATAGCTGTGGCTAATGTAAGTGTTGGCGCTAATGCCCTATTCGATGATAGGAATACGGAATTTCGACACCAAATGAAAGAGAGTGGACTGTATAACACTATAATGAATAATTACAAGAAATATGGAAACTATAATCTACGCGGTTGCGATGCGTTCGTTGTTAGCTAATCTTAAGTAGTGGCTTAGTCACTCCATGAGCCGCCCCGCGCGCCTTGTTCGCCCCTCTTTCGCCCGCACTAATCTCAGTGTTCTGAACATACTCCCGGCGTTGAAGAGTTGTCTTCAATGGAATATACAGGAAGTGGACAAATGGTGTTGTATGCTCGTCGAATGACACCCTTTTTAGTTTTGATCTCGGCAACTCTGGCCTCACCTTCTTTTCCAGTAATGGTTTTGATTATACGACCAAGAGGCCATACTAGTGGAGATGTGGTTCGATCTTTGATAAGTACTAAATTCCCTTCTTTGAGTTGACCTTTAGATGTGCACCATTTGGTCCTTTGTTGTAGCCAAAAAATATATTCGTGAGTAAAGCGTTTCCAAAAATGTTGTTTTAGATATTCGATGCGTTGATATCTCTGAAGATTTGTGATTTTCTCATTTGTGATCTCCTGTTGCGGTGCGAAAAGTAGAGATCTTCCAATTAGGAAATGAGCAGGGGTTAAAGGAGTCAGGTCGGTGGGATCATTTGAAATTGGAGTAATAGGACGTGAATTTAAAATTCCTTCGATTTGAACTAAACAAGTGGTCATTTCTTCATATGTAAGATGGGTTAAACCAAGAATGCGACGCAAATGATGCTTAGTTGAACGTACAGCTGATTCCCAGAGACCCCCAAAGTGTGGCGTATAAGCTGGGATAAATAAGAAGTTTATGCCCGACTCTGACATTTCATGCGTATAATCTTGATTAAGAATGTTTGATAATTCATTGAAGGTACCAACAAACGTTGTTCCGTTGTCGGAGTAAATATTTTTGGGCTTACCCCGACGAGCTGCAAAACGGTTCAGCGCCGCTATGAAAGCTTCTTTAGTGAGGTCAGAAACAAGCTCTAAGTGGAGAGCTCTAGTCGCCAAACAAACGAAAATACAAATGTATGATTTAACAAGTTTACACCCCCTTCCCTTGCGGTCAGCAATTAAAATCGGTCCCGCGTAGTCAGTTCCAGTTTCAAGAAAGGGGAACTCCAATTCTACGCGTTCCTTCGGCAAATGACCCATAATGGGTTGTATTGTTTCCCCTTTAAATCGCCGACATTTAACACACGAACGAACGATCTTCTTAGATAAGTTGCGACCCCCTAAACACCAGTAGTTGTGCCTAACTGTGGCCAGTAGCAACTGGGGACCGGCATGGAAGAGTTTCAAATGAAACATCTCAAAGATTAAAATGCTTAAATAATTTTTACTGCACATTAATATCGGATGCTTCACATTGAATTCGTAGGATGAATTATTAAGTCTACCACCTATTCTTATAATGTCGTTGTCATCAATAAACGGTGATAAAGAAAGGAGACGATTTTTATGTGAAAGAGGTTTACATGATTTAAGGCATTCGTATTCTATTGGAAATGATTCCATTTGAGCTAAGCGAATCAACTGGTTAGAAGATGCAGTCAGTTCTGAAAATGTCAAGGCTCCAATCTCTTTCGAGTTACGTTTTTTGGAGTTATTATAAAATCGGTATATGTAAGCTAAAATGCGTTGAAGTTTTGAGAAAGATGAATATTTTTGTATGAATGTGTGGAAGAATGTAATTTCAGTATCTGAATGAAATACTGCGAATGTTTCTGGAAGTGTTGTAAGTTTCTGTGGTTGAGGATGTTTAGGCCAAAGTTCTTCCTTTAAGTTAAGAAAAGAAGGGCCTGACCACCAATTAACTGAATCGGTAAGTAAGTCAGCACTCAATCCTCGAGACACAAGATCAGCTGGATTTTCTTTTGTAGGGACATAACGCCATGCCTTTGTGTCTGAACTATCCTGAATTTCCGAAACGCGATTACGTATGAAGGGTTTCAGTTGCACAGGGTTACAAGATAGCCAACCAAGTACGATGGTCGAGTCACACCAGAAAACAGTTTTAAGAGATTTCAAAGTAAGAGATCCAAGTACCTTATTACAAAGTCTAGTGCCCAACAAGGCTCCACACAATTCTAAGCGTGGAATTGTCGTGGATTTGATGGGGGCAACTTTGCTTTTGGAAGCCAAAAGATGGACGGTAACGGAACCATCCCCGGCCACGGAACGTACGTAAATACAAGCGCCATATGCCACTGCAGAAGCATCAGTAAAAGTATGAAGCTCAATAAAAACTGGATTTATGGTTGATATCCACCTAGGTATATTTATATTATTAAGATGAGGTAAAGTTTGAGCAAACTTAACCCATGATTTTTTTATTTCTAAGGGAACTTCGTCGTCCCATGACGTTTTACTTATCCACAACTTTTGCATCAAAATTTTTGCTTCAACAATGCACGGGGATACTAGACCAAGAGGATCAAAAATTTGAGCGATAGTGGATAAAATGTGACGTTTGTTTATGACAGTATCTGACAATACGAGGGCTGCTATTTATGTATCCGGAATA
This sequence comes from Bedellia somnulentella, assembly GCA_963576735.1. Taxonomy (NCBI): domain Eukaryota; kingdom Metazoa; phylum Arthropoda; class Insecta; order Lepidoptera; family Bedelliidae; genus Bedellia; species Bedellia somnulentella. The sequence goes on from OY755171.1 coordinate 1,077,202, forward strand.
AAAAAAAGAAACAAACATATATCAATTAATATGGTTTTATTGCTTCTCAAAATATTCGCCGCTCAGATCTATACACTTTTGCATGCGTTGAAACCAATTTTCATAGCACTTTTTCCACTCAGACTGAGGTATCTCCAAAACGTGCATTTTGAACGCATCGACTGCCTCTTCGCGGCTCGAAAAACGTTGACCACGTAATTTTTTCTTCACATTTGGAAATAAATAAAAATCATTGGGTGCCAAATCAGGGCTGTACGGCGGATGACCTGTCAATTCGATCTTTTGAGCTTCTAAAAACTGAGTTGTGACGGCCGACCTGTGACAGCTAGCATTGTCGTGATGCAGAATGATTCTACGTTGTCGGTTAGTCTTTCTTATTTGTTCAAAGACTTCCGGCAAACAAATGGTCGTATACCACTCCGAATTAACAGTTTTACGATTCTCTAAAGGCACTGTAGCTACATGGCCATTTATACCAAAAAAACAAGCGACCATTTGCTTCAATGTGCTTTTTGCACGAATAACTTTTGTTGGGTTCGGCTCATCTTGGAACACCCACACCGTGGACTGCTGCTTAGTTTCGGGGTCGTAAGCGTAGATCCAAGATTCGTCACCTGTGTAGATATTATAAACAGCTTTTGACGCACCACGGTTGTATTTTTTTAACATTTCTTTGCACCAATCGACACGAGCCTGTTTTTGATCAATACTCAAGTTGTGCGGAATCCAACGGGAGCAAATTTTTTTTACAGCTAAATGTTCATGAAGTATCTTATGTATGCTCGTCATACTAATGCCCAGAGATGCCTCTATCTCACGATATGTAACATGACGATCTTGAGTTATTAGTTCCCGGACAGCATCGATGTTTTGAGGTACAACGACCGTTTTAGGGCGACCTTCTTTAATTTCATCAGTAAGCTTAGATCGTCCACGATTAAACTCGCTAAACCAGTGATACACAGTGGTCTTTGAGGGTGCTTCATCCCCAAAAGTCGAAGTAAGCTGATCGATGCACTGTTTTTGAGTTAGACCACGCCGAAAATCGTAAAAAATCATGGCACGAAAATGTTCACGAGTTAAATCCATGGTGGTGAAGACACGCAATTTTCAAAATGACGCTACGATGTGAAAACAATTGACAGTCACATAAAAATAAATGTATTCTAAAGCTAAAGAGTTCTATTTTTAAATGATGTAATTACTTTTTAAATTATTGTTCTGTAAGTGGCCAGTTCCGGATACATAAATAGCAGCCCTCGTATAATGTTATTGATAGAAAATTTGAATAAATCTTCACTGCTCAGCCAAATAAGACCTAATATTTTAGATTGCTCATTTTCACTTAAATTTAAATACTGATTAGAAAGTTTATTAGGGTGAATAGCTTTGATTATGTCTGTATGATTAGATTGCCATTTTCTTAATTTAAGTTGGGCTGATTCTAAGGTAGCTTTTACACTTTGGCATAAATTAATAGTGGATTCAATGGAATCTGCACCTGACAAAAAGTCATCAATATAAAAGTCTTTGGCGATGGCTTGTTGCGTTGCAGTATCGGTAGATGCTTGTGATAGCTCAAGAAGACATCTTGTACTGATGAATGGAGAAGATGCCATGCCATATGTAACTGTTCTGAGATAATATTTCTTTAATGGAAGAGAAGGATCAGTGCGCCATAGAATTTGTTGCAGAGGTATTTGACTGTCATCTACCAAAAAGTTACGGTACATTTGCATTATGTCAGCGGATACTACAAATCTATGCTGACGAAACCGAAGTAAAATTGAAAGAAGATCATCCTGTACTATTGGACCTACTAACTGTATATCATTAAGAGATTTTCCGGACGTTGTGACGGCAGATGCATCAAAGACAACGCGCAGTTTCGTAGTTGTACTGGATTCTTTAATGACACCATGGTGAGGCAGAAAATATTGATTTTTGTGTAAATGAGGATCAACATTTTCGGTCATGTGGCCCAAATTTTCGTATTCTGTCATGAAATCTACATATTTTTGTTTATACGATGGATCTCTTTCTAATCTCCTCTCCAGAGAAAAAAATCTTCGCTTGGCAATTTCATAAGAATTTCCCAGAACATCCGGAGATTCTTTCAGCGGCATGGTTACTATAAATTTACCATCAAAATTACGACGTGTGGTTTGTTTAAAATTTGTTTCACAAGCATGCTCTTCCGATGTATATTTGTAATGTGTTGGAATTGTATCCAATTCCCAAAAACGAGTGAGATCCGAACGTATTTGTTGTTCATGTGTGAACATGCATAACGATTTATCTGTGTTTGGTTGGTGATATAAAGAACCTGAAATAAGCCAACCTAACTTTGTTTCAAAGAGAGTAGGATTATGTTTGCCGAGCTGAATGCGATTCGATCCAATAACATTCCAAAAGACGCTTGCCCCAACCAATATGTCAATAGAGGACGGAACGTTATAAGTTGGATCTGCCAGACAAATACCTGAGGGTAAGTGTATATTTTCCACATTGATAAATGTGCCGGGTATAGAAGTTGTAATTTTGGGTAAGACCAAACAATCTATGCAAGTCTTAAAATCACCACTTGAAGACTCTATATGAATAGTGCATGAATGAGTGCTGGTTGAGACCTGATTGTTGATTCCCGTTACTTTAGTATTCAAAGAATTTATACGCAATTTAAGTTTGGTACATAAGTCTTTAGTTACGTAGTTAGAAGTGCTCCCATTGTCGAGCAAAATACGCGCTGTATGTGGCTTACCATTGTTGTCAATGACGTTTACTAAAGCTGTTGAAAGTAAAGTGATTTTGTTAAGATGCTTGGTGTCATCACTTTTAGAAGGAAAAGCAACATTTTCTTGAGAAGCTAATGAATCCTCATGTTTATGCAAGAGTGTATTATGTTTCTGTGTGCAGTATTTACAATTTCCAAGTTTGCACCTAGATTCAAAATGCCCTGGACGTAAGCAATTGAGGCAAATTTTGTAATCTTTAGCTTTTTGAATTCGTGCATCTACGGGCAAGGATATGAATTTATCGCACCTAAATATGTAATGTTCTTTGTTGCATAATGGACAAGTCATACTATCATTCTTGTTTTTACTGAAAGTCTTGTTATTATTGGATTCAGAAATTATAAATGTTTTGTTTTTATGATATGATGATTCGGCCTTGTTAAGATTTTTGACTGCTTTGGCTTCTTCTAATGTTTCGAGAAGATTCGCTCTATTGCTCAAAAATTTAATGAAATCATCTAAAGATGGAGGATTACTAAGTGAATTACGGCATTGCTCCCATTCCCTACTTGTAAGAAAGTCCAATTTAGAACTCATTATATGAATTATTAAGGTATCCCAATGTTGCACGGGCTGATCAAGTGTGGATAGAGCTCTAAGATTTTTATTAGTATTATCAATAATATGACGTATACCTTGACTTGATTCTTTCTCAATAGATTTAATATTAAAGAGAGCTTGCACGTGGTTATTGATTAACAACTGTTTGTTGTCAAACCTTTCACAGAGCAAGGTCCACGCAGAGCTGTAGTTCTCATACCTAAAATCTAAACTTTTAATAACAAGGGCTGCACTCCCATGCAGCGACGCACGTAGGTAGTGAAACTTATTAATATCATCAATGCTTTTGTCGTTGTGTATCAATGAAACGTAAATATCTTTAAATTCTAACCAATTCTGATAACCACCGCCGAAGTGCGGTAAGTTAATTTTAGGAAGTCTTACATTGCTTTGTTTGTGAGTGATGACTGTAGCTTCCGAAGTAGAGCCTGTTTCCGACCGAGCATCTAATTCGCGTTGAGTATGCTTTCGATGCCGTGATAATAAAGAACGGGCGGCAGCGACTTCTTTAAAGTAAGTATTGTTGAATTCTTCTCGTTCCGCATACAACTCGTCGGGATTGGCTGAAAAACTTTCCATATCTGTTTGTATTTCATCATAAGCATCATAAGCTTTTTCTAATTTATTAATTCTATCTTCAAGTTCAAATAATTGTGAATCTGAAAATTCTTGACTTTGGCTATGTAACTTTATGAACGTAATGAACTGAGTAAGTTTCGCCTTAATTGTACTACGCTTTTTCTTTAAAACCTTTAAATCTTCCTCGACACCCATTTTATAAAATATAACCAAATACTAAAGAGTATATTAATGAACAAATTAAATTTTAACACTTTAATTATATAATTTTCAAAAAAGAAAAGTATTTAGAATTTTTTATTGCTTTATGAAAGAAACACTTTTCATAAAGAAACTAACGCCTGTTAAAAATACCACTGTACAAATACTGTACAAAACATTGCCTGCACAAAGTTGTAAGGCGTAAAAATGCAACGTTTCTTGTAGCAAGGTAAGTTAAGGCGTTCTGCGGTTTTACATCGGAAATGAAACTCAAAGTTACCGACATAAATTGATAATTAATAAAAATGATTGCGTTAGTCGAAAACGAAGGAAATTACTGTTAGAAATGATTATATTAATACATAAAAGGGTTGCAAAAAGTTAGTAATAAGAAATGTAATTAGTTAGTAGAAATGTAATGATTAATTATCATCGCACACAAACCTATTTAACTGAATTTAAATACTAGGTTATCGGGTGCTTGACTTAGACTAATGCTGTTATTAAAGTTACTTCTCGTATTAAGGATATATTTTGAAAGATAATTATTGGTATTATTGAGAAAAGATAAGAGGGATGTGTGATAGAAATGAATATAAGGAAATTGGAAAAATCTCACAGTTTTGCGTCCTTTCCTTTCTGATCCAATGTAATATCCGTATATGATTGATGATGGATTTTTGATTGATTAGGTTGTAATCCGTATTTCCAGTGGTTTGCACAGGTTGTTGAGACTAAGATCGAAGCTGAAGACCACCAGACAAAGATTCACAATCCAGATTTGTTGATATGTTTCTCGTATTTCCAAATCTTGATTTTTGTTTGAGATTATGCAGCTACGCCGTAGTTTTAGTATCCAATTCACTCGTGAACTTGGTGAGAAACTGTCCGATGAATATCTTGAAGCGGTAAGCAGTATCTCAAAGCCCAGTCCGTCGTAAGTATATTCTTGCAATTAAACGGTCTTCTGAACGGCGAGTTAGGACCATATGTTGGCGCTAATGCCCTATTCGATGATAGGAATACGGAATTTCGACACCAAATGAAAGAGAGTGGACTGTATAACACTATAATGAATAATTACAAGAAATATGGAAACTATAATCTACGCGGTTGCGATGCGTTCGTTGTTAGCTAATCTTAAGTAGTGGCTTAGTCACTCCATGAGCCGCCCCGCGCGCCTTGTTCGCCCCTCTTTCGCCCGCACTAATCTCAGTGTTCTGAACAGTAAGTATGTAAGTTAAAATATTATCTGGTAAAGGTGCTCCCTCACCAGGATCAATCACTTGTACTGTAACATCATATATTCGACTATGAGCAATACATTACAATAATGTATTGCTGCTGAACTGAACCCGCCGTAGGCATAAAAAACCCTTTTTAATCTAAACTAACCTAAAAAAACTTACATGAAACAGCTGCGAGCTCAAGTCCCTCGGACAAATATCACTTTCCCCGCAAAACGGGCTGACGGTTATAGTGTCTCGTCTAAAACTGGCAAGTTGTCGCTGAACCCGCCGTAGGCATAAAAAAACTCATTTTAATCTAAACTAACCTAAAAAACTTACATGAAACAGCTGCGAGCTCAAGTCCCTCGGACAAATATCACTTTCCCCGCAAAACGGGCTGACGGTTATAGTGTTCTCGTCTAAAACTGGCAAGTTGTCGCTGAACCCGCCGTCCATGTACCGGATGCCGTGGAACCGCGGCGGCAGCATCCCCGAGAACACTGGCACGAAACACGAGGCTAGGAGGGCCTGGGGAAGAGGTTACTGTTTGATTTTGTTCACATACATACATATAGTCACCTCATTAGTTTCCTATTAGTAATTTTGTTTCTATTATTCTAAGTATAGCGGATTTGCACAGAATATTGCAAAGTTAAAGTGTTGTTGATGAAAAGTTTGTAAAGCAAATGTTGTTGGTGATGGGTCACAGCATTCACTTAAAATGCTCCAATACCCTATGTCGCCTCTATCGACACCCACGGGGAGAAATGGGTAAGCGCCCTAGCAAACCATAAGTTTAGGTATTGGGACATTCTCAGTTATCTTTGGGTGATGAAGTTGGAGACCCATCACATACAAAAACAAATTAAACTGTTCCTTACTCAACTACAAAAGTGTCTGAAAAGTTTCTAATTCTGAAGCTTTGGCTATACATACATACATACATACATATACTCACGGCTATAAATCCCTTAACGGGGTAGTCAGAGCTTTGGAATGAGAAATTCCTCAGCCACTTTTGGAAGTTGATTAGGGAAAAGATGGTAATAATAAATGTTTTTGGTGACGGGTCTCCAACCACATCGCCCAAAAATCACTTAAAAATCGCTTTGGCTCTCTTGGATATAAATGGTTTTTGGGATTTGTGTATGTATGTATATGACCCATAGAAATATCAAACAAATAAAGGTGCTAGCATAATGCAGGTTAGAAGACATGTAGACAAATGGCCGTATAGCAGTAGTGATCGAGGGCTTAATGTGGGCTGCGCTCCGACGCAACATATCGTAGTATTTTCTAAGATTTTCACGATTGCACTGAAACAACTGTTGATTTTCGGATATTTTAATCGCATGTAATAACCATAGTAATAAATAATGTAATGTTTTAATACTAATTTATCCGAAATCCGCGGTTAAAATAACCGAAAATCAACAGTTGCAACAAATCGTGTTAATTTTCGCATAATCCGGTGATTCATCCTAATATATAGTTAGGAACTAGCAGTAATTTCGCTGTCATTTGTGAATTAAATCAGACGTTCACGCCGTATATCCCCGAAGCGGTTGGCAGAGGTACTAATACTTCTGAACATCACGTAAATTGCCATTATTCGTACTTAAAACACTCTTAGCCCGTGACTTCACAACACAATCCTTTTAAGGTTCCTGCTTTATGGAGGAAACTCGCTAAATGAGTATCATTGTCATGTTTTTGTTTGTGCAAAACAACTGCCGTGTCAACAAACAACTGCGCAAACATTTACACAAACATCGCAAATGACGAAGTCCAAACATACAACATGACAAATAAATAATTATGACGTCATAACACCTATGCAAACAACATGAATCAATTATTATTATTATTACTACAAACGCATTAACCTCTTTATATCAAGGAATGTTTACTATTTTCTGATCTATAAAGAATATTAGTGGACAGTTTATCATACGACAGGGAGTTATACAAACAAGATGAGTTTTTTTTTATGTAGCCTTTACTATAGTGTCCCACTGCTGGGCAAAGGCCTCCCCCTGTTGAGTCCACACGTCCCGGCTCTGTGCCACCTCCGGCCACCCCGGCAAAAACTTATCTAGATCGTCCCGCCATCTCCGCCGAGGCCTGCCCCTACGCCGGTAACCGTCTTGTGGCACCCAGTCTGTGGCGATCTTCGCCCATCTGTCTGGGTGCATACGACTTATGTGACCGGCCCAGTTCCACTTTAGCTTGGCGGTTTGTGCACCCGCATCAGCAATGCCAGTTAAGGAGCGCAATGTGGTGTTCCTTACGCGGTCAGACCTGCGAACACTAAGAATGCTGCGCTCCATTGCTCGCTGGCATACCTTGAGTTTGGACTTCTGAAGTTCTGTCAGTGACCAGGTCTGAGCGCCGTAGGTTAGGATAGGCAGGATACACATGTCGATGAGCTTGCGCTTGATGAGTGATGAGTTTAACAAACATTTATTCTTCCTATGTTTATCATATCGAAACTGTACTCACTTTTTATAGAGACTGCAACGTGCAGGATAGTTATTTAGATTTACTATTGTTACTTTTGTTGCAAGTCCTCTGTCTGTGAGTCTTTAAATAAATAAAAAAAAAAAAAAAAAATATCAATAACTGCATAAAAAGAAAAACAGTCCAGAAAACCAACCCTAACTGTACAAATCCCTTGAAGAGGGCTTTAAAAATGGTACTTACTTGCATTAAATCCTGTCTAGTTGCAAACTCGGATACAATAACATTTTTTCCATCATAGACTCTGGTGAGGGAGATGTGCAGTCTTCCGCTCACTAGCTTGTGGACATCATGAGGAAGATACTTCTCCAGACCCTCGAGAAGAACATTCTGGACGTTGAACGAGGGGCTAAAAGGGCCAAGGGACCCAGCTCTTGCTTCCCGAACCACTCTTAACACATCACTTGTGATTTCACCTGCGAGAAGAAGATAATGATGGTGCTATTGGGTACGCTTTTAGATAAGACGACGAACAAAAAAATAACCTTCGGTTTTTTTATGCCACATTGTAATTTAAAATTAAGTTAAAACATACATTAACTTTGGTTTCAGAAGGAGTATTGTTGTGAGAAAAACCCGTCTTAAAAGGGTTCATCGTCATTTTAGCCAATACAAGCCTTTACAATGACCAGTCCTGTTCCCGCGACAATACTATGAGGGAGGTCATCGACACTGGCCGCCACTCAAAATTTCACTTCCTGCCTCAAAGGCCCGGGTTCAGCTCAGTGCCCCCAACTATTGCCTATTCAATTTTGCAACTGTTTCAGCTATGCTACGATAACTCAAACTCAACCTTCATTCCGTAAAACTTTGAAGGGAGGGCAAAGTTACTTATACGTTTGAGCATCACGTGTCATTTTTGTCACCTGATGTTCAGAGTAAACTGTTCTAGTGTTAAGCTGTTTAGTGTCGGCTACGAATAGCACTAACCCATTTTTTCTCGTGGGTGTTCATAAGAGGCGGCTAAGGGTATTGGGGCTTTTTAAGTGATTTTTGGGCGATGTGGTTATGAACCCGTCTCGAACTAGACCTGAAGCTCTGGCTAACCCTTCTAGGGATTTATAACCGTGAGTCCTCCGTCAAAGTACCCACGTTTTGCTTAGATAGTGTACTCACGTGAGAGAGGCAAGTGTTCTATGGATTTAGTTGCGATTTTTATCACATAATTAAATTACTAACATTGCCTTCTAGAGCCTAAAGAAAATCAGAAGATATGTTTGATTACAAATGCAGTACAGTAGGGAGGGCATGTTACTTATTAGTCCCGAGTACTGCAATGGTAAAAGTCTGCCACGATGCACTATGCCGGTGTGATGATCTATAGCTTAAGCACCTTAACATGGTTAGACTCGAGCCTTTCAGTGAGTTCATATATTTGTTGTGATTATGACAATATGACAGAGAAAAGTGACTTTATCAAGAAGTCATTTACATTACGGTTTTAAATTCCAAAAAGATCCCTATGGATAGTAAAATAAAGGTTTATTGATGATGGGTCACTGTCACTCAAGAGGCAATTTACCTACGGCCATTGGGGCTCGAAGTTTCTGGAGTGGCAGCCACATACGGGAAAACGCAGTGTGGGTAGGCCTCCCACAAGGCGGACCGACATACTTGGTCCAGGTTGCGGGAAGCCAATGGATGAGGACAGTGCAAGACCGGTCGTTGTGGAGATCTTTTGGGGAGGCCTAGGTTCTCTCTCTCAGATTTACAACTCTATTTGCTCAATTGCAGAAGAAAATGCACCTGACGTTTATCATGACACATTACCACATTTTAGAAATAAATGTAGGCAATTAGTTAAAACACAAATTGATTAATTAATATAATGTAATGCAATTATTATTCCAAAATCATCATTGTCAAATCATATCTTTTACTTTATTGTTAATTTTATTTTATTGAATTATAATATTATTATTTTAATTTAATTTTAATTTTGTCATTATTAATTATTTTGTGTTATTCTTTAGGGTTTTTTTTTAATTTTTGATTATTTTATATTGTTTCAAGTAATTTTAATAATAATAATTTAATAAGAAGGAAAACGATAACGACCAATAATGATGTGTGCACTATTTTTGGCATTGTAACAGATCCGAATCAATGTTTTATCATGAAAGAAAATGTTTGTTATAATGCTGTTTGTGTACCTATTAAATAAATAAATAAATAAATAAGTAGTGGATGTCTATTGGCTGATGATGAAGATGAGAAGGCGCTGCATCATCCATCAAATCAAAAAGGCCCAAAAACCCTAATTTACATCTTGCACGTGCAGAAAGATATGGGTTTGTATTATTTCAAGTCAACACTACATGAAATATTTTGTTTGCATACAGTTTTTGTAAATGCGCATTGATATCTATAACTGCAGCATATAATTTGTTGAGATTTAAATTATTAATAGTTTGGCTATTGTTTTTCCCAATATGGTTTAAATGTTTGTAATAAAAATAATGAAGTCAAATTATCCACTATGAAAAGACTGCAGCAATAATCTAGTTTTGATAAATGTGCAAGTTTATGTAACTTTTTTTCAGATTTGGAAGGTGTATTGTTATGTGAAGGACCCGAGAATAAGTTTAGAACATTAACATGTGTGTTAATGTGTGGATAACAATCACTATGCAATAACAGAACAAACAATAATTATACATCTACTGACATATTACATAAGGTTAACAGCCAAGACTATAATTTAAAAAAAACTTGTTTACTGAGAGGCTTTTCATTTTTAAGGACAATTTACAGGACTGTGTGTCTCTCATAACTTAAGACATACATATACATATACACAAAGCTATACATCTCTACAAGGGGTAACCAGTGCTTCAGAATATGAAAATCCTCAGCCACTTTTGGAAGTCGAATGGGGAAAAGTTAGTAAAGCAAAGGTTTTTGGGATGTGTCTCCAGCCGCATCGCCTAAAAATCACATTAAAAGCCCCAATACTCTTAGTTGCCTCTTACAATCACCCATGAGAAGAAATGGGGTAGTGCTTTTCTAATCTGAAACTACACAGCAGAACTGAATAGACACAATTAGTTTACTTCTACTTTGTTTTCTTATGTACTTATCCAAAAGCAATTGTTATCATTATCCTTGTAATCCTCATATTTTTATAGTACAATGCTAAGGTTTGTGCCAAAGGAAGGTTTGACATAATTAATGTCAATATGTTCTACCAAGGAACATAGAAAGGACTTACTGGCCAAGTGTGGGTTGGTAGACTAAACTGAATTCATTATAAAAGTGAATTAAAAATTACAAATTAAATTTCACATTTGAGTAAAAAAACAATAGAAAACTCACCTATAGGAACATCACATAACAGACAACAAGCTGATATGGCTCCAAAAGAAGCTCCAGATATTTTCCCTAGTAATAAATGAGGAGCATATTTCTTGAAACATACAGCAACACCAACATGGTATATACCAAGGAATCCACAACCAGCAAATGATAAATTCATCATCATTTACATGAAACTGAAAACAACTGATTAAAAACAAACAACCACTGAAAGAAGAGCACTGCTCTGTGCAATTATCACAAACTAATGACACTAAAACTAATCAACACCAGAATTTAAATACTTTGATAAGATACTATCACTGATATGATTTTGTTAATGACGATTTAAACACAGCGTACAGCTCGCAGCCGTCCGCTGCGCAACAACTTTCTAAAATAACTGAGTGAGGGAGGGAGGAACGGCGGAGTATGAAGTAAATGTTCAATCCAAAGTACAAAACAAGTTTTGTGTAGTTTACAAGTAGTTACAAGCAGCAAAGTGAGGGAAGGAAGTAGTCACGAAGTAGTGAGATAAATAATATGTATGAATGTGACGCAGTCAGTCGGACAGAAGCATGACAGAAAGAAATCTGTAACTGTCATTAATAGCTGACAGTGACAGATTGATGTCAGAGGCATAAAGTGACAGTAGTATTGAACTGAGTAAAAAAAAAGGCGGAAGATTTATACGATAACATTGAAGAAAAATTGAATTATACGTAATGAACTTAGAGCATACACAACTAGAGAGATAAAGAATACGTCACGACGAGCAAGAAAGGGATCGCTAATTATAAAACTCTTAAAGATAGAAAGAGCTAGTACTGTGATTTTTTTGTCCCTTACGGTGTACACGTAGACAGAGAATTACAATAGACCCAGGGGAAGCGTGTCGGCAAGTGAGATGGGTAATACAAAATAGTGTTGTTACTCAAAATAGTTTTCCCCGTATTGTGGGTAATTTTACAATTTTATTTTTGAACTTTATTTTCGAAATTTTCCAAATCAATTATTTGATAATTATTATCATTATAGTAGTTTTTTATTGGTTATTAGTCAAAGTAAGTCCAAAACATATAGAAGTAAACCTATGAACCGTGTATCCAAACGATCTGCATGCTCGTCGTCATCGGGGGCTGATAAGTCCCGCGCATAGATCACACACATCCGAAAACTATATCAAATTTGAGCAAAAAATTTTTACTATCCATCAAAATAAGGTCAACCCTCCGAAGGGAATGCAGATCGTTTAATTAGATACATAGTACTATATGTATTTGCGAAATAAATAAAATAATCGAATGTATTACTGAAAAGGTTTAATTCTTTAACATTATTACATTAGTACATTATTACAAGTGTGTGTGTGGGTGCATGGTAAATATTACATGGCTATAATGATGAATTCTAGCACTTAATGAACGTCATAATGCCTACCGCATCACTTAACTAAAGAAGAAGAACAGGCGACAAACTCCTCCAATGCATTCTCCTATTACACTAGTCATTAAGTTGTACGTATCAATGTTATCATTAGATTCATTAATCTGAAATCAAAATATAATTATTATACAGGACTTGGGGACGTGGATTAAATAAACATTTAATAATATGATCAAGTATGAGATGATATTTTTTTAACTTACTAAGGTTGGAACAGCACCAGGTAATAATAAAGTTAATTTCTTTTTCTTAAATAAATACTTTTTTTCAAAATGAAGACTACAAATTTTGGAGTATTTTGTAGGAGTCCAGTTAATTTTTCTAGTTGATAGAATCCATTCTTTTAAGATAATATTATCTTCATTTGGAAAACTGTAAAAAAATCTACTCTTCATATACCCACATTAACCATAAAAATAGTACATGCCATGGAATCCTTTTTAAGAACTAAATAATAAACATCCTTTATATAACTTATATTAGTATATTGAAATACATATTTATTATTTAATCCAGGGTTTTAGGGTAAATAAAATACTTGTGCTGGCAACATTACAATGATAGAGATTTTAGGTTATCAAATTTTAAATATAATTTTCATGCATTTGCAGTTTATTTTTCTGCATAAATTAGATATGTATGTGTCATAAATAGAAAATATAATAATCTTACACTGTTATTATTCTAAAACTAAATGGTACTTACGAGTGAAAAGACAAATCTGGTCGCTTAGTTTCGCTATTACTTTTACACGATATAACACTGCACCTGACCATTTTATTGAATGTTTAATTATTTCTGATGTTAAATTATATTTCTATTTATTGCCAGAACCGATCTCACATAAATAATTAACTAAAAAATCAACGAAATTCTTAATTTTTCTGCTTTTCAATTCAAAAACGGTTTGTTTATTTTGAAAATGTCAAACGGTTTGTTTAGCAAAGTACTTTGCCGGCTTGGCCAGCAGTAAGGGACAGCAAATTATATAGTCATGTCTCACTTACTCTTAGTATTTTTAATATTTATTTTCTCCGTCTAGTGCGAGTGAAACAAAATATATGCAGATGTCTATTGTAATTCTCTGTCTACGGGTGTACAGATCCACAATCTTTTCTTGGCCGGCGGCGACTACTGGTACTATTGTCGCCATTTTGAAATATCCGCCTGTCATTGTCAGTTAGTTCTCAACTAAATAAAAACTATAGGGTGACCTACGCATATAATAAATTATCACTTTCATTAATATTTTTTGTAGTGGATTTTTTTTTTAAGACAATTATTTTTATGATGTATCTTTGCTTATTAATAAACGCTTTTATTTCCAGTATTCAATATAAAAATTTATGAAAATTATTATTTATTTTGTTAAATTTTATGTAAGTCCGAAAAGTTGTGCGCACATATAAGCAAAACCACCTACATACGAATCAGTTGAGTTAACTAACGGTCTTCGTAATAAAGTGATTTTATAATAGTAAAATAACAGCTTAATAATATACAAGTGCACACATAAGGAGCTTGATGTATAAGCATTACAGTGGGCTATTTGTTTCTCGTAGAACCAGGATACTAGCCGAATTTTTATCCAAAATTTAATCAGTATTCTTGAATAACGGATAACTTAAATTCAAAATTCGGATTTCTACGAGTTGGCGAAGTGACAGCGCGCGGACGCAAGCAGCGGTGCAAGACACGAGCGACGCGAGGCGAGACAAAGACAGCACCACTCCTCGTAGTAAGTTCTTTCATTGCAACAAATCCCCACCGCACCTACACACGCTCGGCGCTCGACGTCATCCGTAACACCAAACAACAGCTGTTATCTCGATATACAACTAAGCTCAATTAAGGAGCGCGCAGTATGAATTGTTTTGCATGTAATCTAGCTGTTACTCCAAATGAGATACTGCAATGCACTTCGTGTAAAAGTAATTTTCATTACCAATGCTTAAATATGCGATATGCAATGTACAAGGCAAATTATTCTAAAATGAAAGAATCATGGGTATGTGATTCGTGTAACAATAAGTCAAACAGCCGCAAGTTGCGCAATGATAATACACCAGTGCGTCGACCGCATCCACAAATGGACAGCGATAAGTCGTGCGACGACTTGACCACTTGTCTTGGTCAATCTGAAATTTTACAACCCAAATCGTCGCCTCCAAAACAGTATGTTACAAACTCCATTACACTTCAGCAATTTAGTGATCTTTTCGACATGAAAATAGAACAATTAAAAAACTCGTTACTTGAATTTATCACCACAACTGTATCAAAGGAAGTTACAGCTATTACTGAAACACTGAAGACTGAATTCACGACTACCACCGATTTTTTATCCGAAGGACAACGAGACTGCCAAAAGGAAATCACCAGTGCTAACAAGAAAATATCTGCACTTGAATCCCAAAACATTCAGCTTCAGTGTGATATAAATAACCTAGAGCGTCGTCTCCAAGCCGCAGAAAAACATTCCCGTAGCCTTAGAGATTCACGCGGTTCCGGAAAAACGCAACGAAAATATAGCTCAGCTGGTACTGAATATGGCCAATACAATTGGTGTTCCATTGAAAGACAGTGACATACGCGCTTGCCGTAGAGTTGCAAAACTCAATCCCCAATCTGATCGTCCTCGCACAATTCGGTATGCAAAGTTTTACTAAAGTGATGCTGATTACAAAACCATTTCGAGATATTATGGTTATAAACAATATTTTCTTGAAATTATATCAATCGAAGTTAAGATGACTGTTATTTTATCAAAAAACTGTAACAGTGTTTGACCTTCAATGTTGTTTCAAAGTTGTTTGGTTTTGCAGTTTATTAATAAAATATCGAAAATCATAGGTTTGTTTAGTATAATATCGTAATAATTTCATTTGACATCACAAATTCGTGATGTGTTTTGAAATCAGCAACATTTTTATAAAAACATTTCGCTTCATTTACATGTCGCTACGTGATTTTATCAATCGATGACGTCATTAAGTACAAAAGTTGAACAATCTTTAAAAAATCATAACTTTACAATTACTCATTTTAAATGGAAAATATTCAAATTAGTCTTTTATTTTCGTGTTTACTATCGAATAAAAATATTTAATAAATACCAAAAAAAAACTTTGCATACCGAATTCTCATCACATTACCATCTGAACGTTTCCGTGATGAGATCATTTCGGGAGTGCGCCGTTTCAACAAAAGTAATACAAACAAACCTATCAACTCTTCAAGTATCGGTATCCAAGGAGATAATACACCTATATTTGTATCAGAGCATTTGTCACCGGAAATGAAAAATGTTCACGCTATGGCCAGGCAATATGCGAAGAAAAACAACTTTAAATATGTATGGGTTAAATACGGCAAAGTGTACATAAGAAAAGACGAAAAGTCTTTAGCTAAATTGATCAAAGATAAAAATAGTTTAAATAGCATATAATAACCATCACCTCATAAATCAATTAATAGTTGGTTTATTTTATTTATTTTTAATGCATAGTAATGTTATTTTATATTATGTTCTCATATCTTTAATTATGAATTTATTTTATCAGAATGTTAATAGAGTTAAATCTAAACTTAATATTTTGTTTATGAATATATTGAATGAAAATTATGACTTAATATGGCTGTGTGAAACAAACTTAGATGATAGTATCAATAGTAGT
Organism: Bedellia somnulentella; assembly: GCA_963576735.1. NCBI lineage: Eukaryota > Metazoa > Arthropoda > Insecta > Lepidoptera > Bedelliidae > Bedellia > Bedellia somnulentella. The sequence continues at coordinate 1,093,504 of OY755171.1, forward strand.
GAGTTGATAGACGACAGGTACGTAGTTATACGTAGAGATCGCCAGACTACCGCGTCCCTTAAAAGCTCCGGCGGAGGAGTGCTGATCGCGATTAAAAAACGCTTTTGTATCGTGAGGCATGACCGCTTGGAAAGCCGCTATGAGGATTTGTGGGTGGAGGTGATTGATCAATCATCTAGCACCTCTTTTTATTTATGTCTAGTTTATCTCCCACCTGACTTGACATGTAACGATTATAAAGTATGGTTTGATAAGTGCTCTGATAATCTTGTATTGTGTCAAAAGCCAAATGTTCAAACTATTATTCTAGGAGATTTTAACCTTTGTAATGTACATTTTGTATTATGTATGTAAGATGTGGAACAGTTCATGATGTTTGACTTACCTTTTTTATCAGACACTTATACTGATAAGGATTTAGGGAATTTAATTTAAACCACGTTTTACACATATATTTTTTATTATTATTTCACACTATGTAATACACATTTAAATTGCACGACACATTTTGAACACACACACCATTTTCACTACACTGCACAGTGGTACCGCCGCCATACAAGGGCGGTCATAAATACCTTACTCTCTTAATTTGCATTTTTTTTGGGTAAATCAATAAAATAACGTTTAAGATTGTATACTAATGATGTATTTAATTGTTAGAAGTAAATAAAGAAGTAAAAATATACTACCACCATGATTTTTATACAATTCAAAGAAATAAAATAAATAGGTATAAATATATTAATTTATTTCTAATGATACTACGAAATACCTACTTTTTGGTATTAATAAAATTGTCAATTTACTATTTTTACCATAAAAAATACATTATAACTATTTCTATTTTAAACTTACAGCTAAGTATACATGCATCTCTTACTAAACTGAAAAAAAGTACTACAAATAAATTGGAATATAAATGAAACTTTTAATAGATGTAACACTTCTTTAGACATAACACTTTTCTTCTGACGGGGGAGTTTTCGAAGGCCAGTAATAAATGGATCCAAACTGAGTAAAAGTCTATTTAGCAAATCCGAATTACTAACTTCTCTCGACATCTTGCGCGTGTGATCTCGTCTGAAGGACTTATAGAATTTATTGTTTGATTCAGCTGCCTCTTCAGATAACTCCCCGAACGATACTAAAACGTGTTGCGCTACCTGAGCCCCGTGAATGAGCACTTTGTGGACGGAAGCTGGAAGGTTCAACCACGGATATTCTTGAATCAAAAGACGCGCGGTTTCTAATTCATATTTCTCGAAAATTACTTAAAATATGTTTATGTTTCTGTGCAACTGTTCCGCCATGTTCCAATAGCCATACCTAAAATAAATGCATCCTTGTAAAGGTACATTTAATCGTATAATCTGGAAAGAAAAGTTAAACCTGTTGTATCGGGTTTTGAGAATTTGCTAATTTTGAGTCTACGCAGTAGTCTTTAAGAACTCGTAGAAGCTACATAGGCAGCTCTTGGCGGCTGAATGTTTTTGTATTCGAAAGAAGACACTTTAATCTTAAAATTGTACTATGTGAGAACCATTGACGATATCTGACATACTCTTAAAACTTTAGGAAAAGTCAAAATAATGTTTATTTTTAAACAAAATATTGTTGTACATTAGAAGGGACAAACATGTTCTAATATGCCAGATAACGGTTTAAAATGTACCTGAATTGTAATACATACCTTGTTCTTGGAATTCTATATCCCGGAAGTCACTCACAAACAATGCAATTCTGAGAATCCACTAACGCATAAACAATGTTCTAATGAGTCACTGATAACGGCGAGCATAAGGGTAAGATGCTTCCCTTTGAGGGTCAAAAGCAAATTGTTCTCAAATGAAAAGGGTGACATATTTATACTTTTTGGATAGCTTGTTTATCGGTTTATCGGTAAAAACAATAAAATGAATAGTATTTGATAGTCGACTTTACCGATTAATGGCCTATGGCGGTACCACTGTGCACTGCCGTTATTTTTATTCACAATATAGATATTAGTAGAACATTCTCAATCTCAACTCATTTATCTTTTAGCCTATGTCCAATCGCTTCCAGATTTTTCTCGAAAATAATTATTTTGACAATATTGTTTGCTGTCAGATAATTATTTCTTAATTTCAAAATTGGCTGAGAGCCATTAGTTTTCTGCAAGAAGGCTGCTAGTGTTAGGTTGTAGACTTACAATTTATTTAATTTAATTTTCTAAATTTTTGTTAAATTTTAATATGAATGTATTGTTTAATATTGTAAGTGGATAGATAATGTTCTTAATTTATCGTTTTTCCTAATTTGTTTTCTAATATATAATTCTAAATCATTCAAAATCCCTCCTTGTAATTTAGACTACTTTCTTTGATACCTCCTTTAAGGAATATTTGTTATTTCAAAATTTTAAATTTGTCATGCTTGTTCGCAGATGTTGGTATATATTCAGCTCCTGGGGCGATGGGTGGAATCATTCTGAAACAAGATTGGAATTGGACACTAAAGACCCATTACCGAAGTCGATATTGATCATTATTTTTGGAAGAAATTGAAAGAACGGGAGATATTCTGGACTGATTTTATTCATACCCGTTTGGAAAAGCAGCCCCTTATTCTCGAGCTGCCCCCTTTTCTTCGAAGTAAGCTTCACGGAGCCGCAGCCCCTTCTTCAGCTGCCTTTATCGACGGGCTTCCTGGAGTCGCAGCCCCCTTGTCATCGAGCTCCCTGGAGTCGCAGCCCCTTTGTCTTCGAGCTGCATTCACCGACGGCCTATCCGGAGTCGCAACCAAGTTGGAATCACAACCCTCACTGTTGAGCCACCCATCGCAGCAGGAGCTGGTTTTAAAAGCTGAGTGCTTTTATATTATAATTTTGTTAAGTTAGGGGATTATTTTATTAGGAGTGTTTTTTAGTGTATTTTTTTTTATTATTAAATATTGTTGTGATATATATATCTTTCATTTATTATCTAACCTTCCGTTTCCTTCTTTTTTTTTTTTTTTTAGTTATTTCTGGCTTCTGGGTACAGCATCCCAGGAGTTAGAAATAACGTTACAAATTGGCGCATGTATGTAATGTACATTTTGTATTATGTATGTAAGATGTGGAACAGTTCATGATGTTTGACTTACCTTTTTTATCAGACACTTATTCTGAAAAGGATTTAGGGAATTTAATTTAAACCACGTTTTACACATATATTTTTTATTATTATTTCACACTATGTAATACACATTTAAATTGCACGACACATTTTGAACACACACACCATTTTCACTACACTGCCGTTATTTTTATTCACAATATAGATATTAGTAGAACATTCTCAATCTCAACTCATTTATCTTTTAACCTATGTCCAATCGCTTCCAGATTTTTCTCAAAAATAATTATTTTGACAATATTGTTTGCTGTCAGATAATTATTTCTTAATTTCAAAATTGGCTGAGAGCCATTAGTTTTCTGCAAGAAGGCTGCTAGTGTTAGGTTGTAGACTTACAATTTATTTAATTTAATTTTCTAAATTTTTGTTAAATTTTAATATGAATGTATTGTTTAATATTGTAAGTGGATAGATAATGTTCTTAATTTATCGTTTTTCCTAATTTGTTTTCTAATATATAATTCTAAATCATTCAAAATCCCTCCTTGTAATTTAGACTACTTTCTTTGATACCTCCTTTAAGGAATATTTGTTATTTCAAAATTTTAAATTTGTCATGCTTGTTCGCAGATGTTGGTATATATTCAGCTCCTGGGGCGATGGGTGGAATCATTCTGAAACAAGATTGGAATTGGACACTAAAGACCCATTACTGAAGTCGATATTGATCATTATTTTTGGAAGAAATTGAAAGAACGGGAGATATTCTGGACTGATTTTATTCATACCCGTTTGGAAAAGCAGCCCCTTATTCTCGAGCTGCCCCCTTTTCTTCGAAGTAAGCTTCACGGAGCCGCAGCCCCTTCTTCAGCTGCCTTTATCGACGGGCTTCCTGGAGTCGCAGCCCCCTTGTCATCGAGCTCCCTGGAGTCGCAGCCCCTTTGTCTTCGAGCTGCATTCACCGACGGCCTATCCGGAGTCGCAACCAAGTTGGAATCACAACCCTCACTGTTGAGCCACCCATCGCAGCAGGAGCTGGTTTTAAAAGCTGAGTGCTTTTATATTATAATTTTAAATAAAAGATGTTATTAAAGGAAAGAAAAATTTCAACACTGGCGGGGTTCGAACCCGCGACCTTCGGGTATACGCCCCCGTCGCTCTGCCAACTGAGCTACAGTGTCAGTTGGCATCCAGCGCGAAATTTCTCTATCCTTTGTTTCTTTTTTTACACGTTCAAGTAGTGTTTGCGTTTCCTACCTCCGAATTTTAACTAATTCGGACGGCCACTTGTCTACCTTTTCAGATAGAATGCAAATGTTGGAAACGCCTAACTATCTCATAATTTAATGTTTTTTGACATGAATTCCTCATGTGGGGATTATTACTCATAAATAAAAGATGTTATTAAAGGAAAGAAATGGATGCCAACTGACACTGTAGCTCAGTTGGCAGAGCGACGGGGGCGTATACCCGAAGGTCGCGGGTTCGAACCCCGCCAGTGTTGAAATTTTTCTTTCCTTTAATAACATCTTTTATTTATGAGTAATAATCCCCACATGAGGAATTCATGTCAAAAAACATTAAATTATTATAATTTTGTTAAGTTAGGGGATTATTTTATTAGGAGTGTTTTTTAGTGTATTTTTTTTTATTATTAAATATTGTTGTGATATATATATCTTTCATTTATTATCTAACCTTCCGTTTCCTTCTTTTTTTTTTTTTTTTAGTTTTTCTGGCTTCTGGGTCTGTACCCAGAAGCCAGAAAAACTAAAAAAAAATAATAGTGTGATAATAAAATTAGTGTGATACTGGGATGCTGTCATCCCAGGAGTTAGAAATAACGTTACACCTTCCAGGTCTAAGTTGGTACAGAGTGACTACTTCAAATTGCCTTTCGATTGACTCTTCCAGCTGCGATACGAAATCTGCGTTACTACCACAACTCATGTCATTAGGTAACTTAAACCAGTATAACCATATTCTAAACCATAACGGTCGCACACTGGATCTATTTTTAAGCGATTTTTCTAGCGTTGAATTAGTAGAATGTTCATCTGTTTCAAAAACAGATCGGCACCACCCACCTTTTGTAGTTAACCTTATAAATACTGTTAAACCTATCAAACCCAAACGTAGTAAAATTCTAAACTTTAGAAAATGTAACATATCAAAATGTATATCAATGTTCAATGAAATGGACTGGTCTTCTATATTGTCGACTACTGTTGATATTGATACTAACCTAGATATTTTTTACGAAACTCTGAACGGTGTTATCAGCGAAACAACTCCCTTAAAAACATTAAATAGTAATGCTTACCCTATTTGGTTTTCTGAACCACTTAAATTTTGTATAGAACAGAAGAACAAAGTTCACAAGCGATTCAAAAAATTTGGTAACCCTCGTGACTATGATGAGTTTTCTTCCCTCCGCAAGCGTTCCAAACGTCTAATGAAAGAATGTTACGAGAGCTATATAAATAATATAGAGTCCTCTTTAAAACATAACAATAAATTGTTTTATTCTTTCATTAAGTCTAAAAAGTCGAATCATTCTATTCCAGACACAATGTTTCTAGGGGATGATTCTTGCAGCGGCGCGCAGAACGTTTGCAATATGTTCGCTGATTTTTTTTCTTCTATATACGTTAAGGATGACGGTAAATCTCATTGTGGTTACTCTCATATTCTTTCCCACTCAACGCTTACCAGCTTTCAAGTATCGGAAGAGAGTATTGCCATAAAATTAAAACATTTAAATGAAAACAAAGGTGCTGGCCCAGATGGAATCCCCCCCTTTTTTATAAAGTCATGTGCGGAAGCTTTGTCCTATCCTCTTAGCATCATCTTTAATCGTAGCATACGGGAGGGAATATTTCCATCTCGATGGAAAACTGCCTTTATTGTGCCAGTTTTCAAATCAGGAAATTCAGCAGATATAAGGAATTACAGGCCAATAAGTATATTGTGTAGTTTTTCAAAGATCTTTGAATCCTTCATATTTGATGCTCTGAACTCGCACATGAAACACTCTCTCGCTTCTGAGCAACATGGTTTTGCCGAGGGTAAGTCAACTGTTACCAACTTGATCGAGTACACCGACTATATACACAAGGCTTTTGGTGAACGATCCCAGGTGGATGCTGTGTATACCGACTTCATGAAAGCTTTCGACACTTTAATACATAGAGTCGTACATGGAAAACTTGAAGCATATGGTGTACATGGCAGCCTGCTTCGGTGGCTCGACTCTTACCTGGATAATCGTAGTCAACTAGTTGCACTAAAAGGCTACCTTTCCAAACCTGTTCTGGTTACATCAGGAATTCCCCAAGGATCGTTGCTCGGTCCTTCATTGTTTAATATCTTTATTAACGACCTCGTATTGCATCTAAAAAATCCATGTTTACTTTATGCAGATGATCTAAAGATATTTAGAACAATACGCACTTTTGAAGACTGTATTAGCCTGCAAGAGGATATAAATACGTTAACTTCTTGGTGTCACCGGAATCAGATGCGCTTAAATATAAAAAAATGTTTCGTCATTACATTTACAATGAAACATAACCGTTTCAATTTTGATTACACCATCGATAATTTTACAATTGAGAGAAAAACAGTTGTAAGGGATCTTGGGGTTTTACTTGATGAGAAGTTATCTTTTAACGAACACTGTTCAAGCTTGGCGAACAAATGTTTAAAACTTGTTGGATTCATATCGCGAGTATCCAAAGATTTCAAGAACCCTTTTAGTGTAATACGTATTTTTAAGTCGATTGTTTTGGGTAATTTGGAATACGCCTCAGTTATATGGTCACCTTTTTACAACGTACACATAGACAGGCTTGAATCTATTCAGAAACGTTTCGTTCGTAATGTTTGTTCTCGATTTGGCTTGAGACGGCGTTTAAGTTCATACGAGGACAGATGTAGTCATTTTCATCTAGACAATCTGTTAAATCGTAGGCAAATGCATGACCTTACCACTTTATATAAAATAATACATGGCTCAATTTCAACTGGCATCATATCCAGAATAAACTTTAATATCCCCAGTAAATCATTTAGAAACCATCGTCCCCTTGCTATGCCTACACCTAAAACGAATGTCATTGCAAATAACCCCTTAAATAGGATGTGTCAACTGTACAACTCCCTATTCAAAGACAAAGACACAAACGCTCCTGACGTCTATCAACACACTCTACGCACGTTCAAAATAAAATGTCTCACCGCAGTGCGAGACTTTAATAAAGGATATAGTTAGTAGGATATATAAAATCATTTCATAATTTTCCATAATTTATTACTTATGTTGTTTTTATGTTGTGCTTATTATGTTAAAATCTAGCCCCTTTCCCTTTCCCTTTGTAAATAGTCTTCATTTTATTTGTAAGTTAAATTAATGTTAGTAAATTAATGAATAATAATAACAAAAAAAAAAAAAACTATACTAATATATTTTTTAAGTTGTCATCTCAACTGATTATTTAATATCATGCTGTGTACACAGTTTTTTGGTATTATGTCCGAATTTGTATTATTTTTTAAATTTTGTATACCAATGCTATGTCATAATACTGTTTGTGTGCCAAATAAATAAATAAATAAATAAATAACTATAGCGGTGCGGGTTACAGGAAGTGGCGAAATGCTCCCGAATAAGATTTCACTTCGTATACACTGATGCGTGGGTTCTAATCCTAATGCGGGGATGTACCAATGTGTCATTTCTTAAGTCATAACTGTCTTACATATATATATAAAAATGCAAGGCTGTTAACAGCATTAGAAAAGTGCCCATAAATTCACTGACCCAGCAAAATGAATGATCCAAACGATATTAAATGTTTAGAAATATTTTTTCTGTGCCACCTTTTTAGGGGATCTATGTGTGAATATGAAATGTATAAGACAGTACACGACAAGGTGAGCCTCTGATTTACAGGATTAAAAAAATGATTTTATGTAGTTACCCACTTTTTAAACTCTGAGTGTCACAAATAACAAATCCTTGAGTATAAAATTATGAAACAGTTTGCAGAAAAGTACAATTGGCTGTGTTATCGCTAAAAGCGATCTCTTCCAGACAACATTTGGGAGATAAGATCAGCAAATTCAGGATACACAGTCATTCGGGTAGATATACAAGACAAGGGCAAAAATAAATAAATATACATACATACATACATACATATACTCACGCCATTAGTTCCCATTGGGGTAGGCAGAGACTATTGATCGCCACTTCGCACGATCCTGACAAACCTCTCTAGCTTCGTTTACATCCATCAATCTTTTCATACATGCTCTTTTATTCTATTTAAATAAATATAATTAGCTTAAATTAAAACGAACTTGTTTACTTACAATAATAGTTATTACATGCATACATACATATACTCACGGCTGTAAATCCCTAAAAGGGGTAGCCAGTGCTAAGGAATTAGAAACTCCTCAGCCACTTTTGGAAAGCTGAGTGGGGTAAAAATGGTAAAATAAAGGTTATTGGTGATGGGTCTCCAACCGCATCGCCCAAAAGTCTCTTAAAAGCCCCAATACTACGGTATCGGGTACGGTATTATACTTACGAGTCGCCTCTTACGTACACCCACCGGCAGAAATGGGGTAGTGCTATTCTAAGCCGACACTACACAGCAACTACTTATTAATTTAATTAATATTATATAAATTGTTTTATTAAGACATATCAATACATAAAAAAATTAGTCTGTATGATCTAAAATTATTTCCCTTATAATGGTAAATTTTTATTTACTGGCAATATTAATATCGATGACAGCGACGCCCTTACCGGCCAAGAAATATTTGTGGATCTGTAACCTGGTTTTTGCTGGTGCAAACTGTCTAAAGTGACAGTTTGCCACAATCTTGTTAGAGAAATAATAGACGCTTTGTTTACCTTTATCGATTTTAGATAATATTGTGCTAATACGTGAAAAAAAACATATTTTGGACTCGTAGGAAGTAAGCTTGTTTAGGGCAGAGACCTTGTTTATGTGATCGCGCTTTAAAAATGGGTAATGAAAAGGTTTGGGCTGCAGTTATCGAAGCGAGTAAAAAGCCCCAGATGAATCACTTCACATTAGCGTATCAAAAAAAAACGGAATATATTTACAGTTAATGAACCTTATTAGATTTACAATAGAAGATATACTGTTAATTGTACGTTTTACCTGTGTTTTTGATTTAATTCTAAACATTATTCTCTATACATTATCACAATCAGTGCCACTACTACTTTATAGAAAATCTTTTATAAAGTAAAAACATGTTTATATACTGAAATTGTACAAACCATATTTTGAAAAAATGAAAAAATGTGAATGTAAAGAGTTTTTTTGTTGCTTCTTCTCTTTACGAACACCTTCCGAAGCAAGTATTCTTTATATCCACGGCCTCATTACTCCTATATTTCGTTCTTGACCTTATAGTATAAGATCCCGCTGCTAAATCTCTACGTTCATAACGTATTGAGTCAAACACACATTATAACATAAGTTTATGAATAGGAGAATACACTGACAAGACGCTGCCAGGCAAAATTGGCCGCAAGTAATTTTAATTTAATTAATGTTTATTATTTTTCGAAGACAAATTTCGTTCACTTGTTTTCGAAACATAATAACATTCCCATCATAGCAATGTATATGTCGTAGGATGATTTGATGTTTAGGTTTTTTGCAAAAAACCTAGGGATTTTGCAAACATCCGGATAATTAGACAACGGTTATAATATTTTCTAATCTTACTAGGTTTTTTGCAAAAAAACTAGTTGGTTTAGTAAGATTGTACTTCTTTAATGCTGATTGGCTGATATCTGATTGCTCACCCAAACTTATTCTGATTGGTTCGCCATTGTGGTATTGAGATATTATAGCTAGAGTAATAAAGGGTAAGAAATGACAATACTTATTTGATACTAGGAATTAAATAATTTTTTTCACTCTTTTGTTGGAGTAAAATTACAATCACGTTCGGACATATTATACACAGATCAAGTTACGCCAAACTAAGTAACACTTGTATTATGGGATAGTAACTCAGCGATATATTTAATATAATATAATACACATATGCTCATCACATAAATGTTGCTCTCAGCGGGGATCAAACCCGCAACCTCCAGACCGAAAAGCTAGTCACCTATCCACTCGGCCACGGACGTCTTCAATATAGGTAGGAACAATAAAGTAAGTACGTTTTAAATTGTAGTATTGAGGAATTATAGCTAAAGTTATAAAGGGAAACGACAATACTATTTTTATGCTTAGGAACTTTTTGTAATTAAGATTTAAAATACAATCAAATTAAATGTAGGTAGGGACAAAGAAGTAAGTACGTCTTAATTAACAACCAATCAGAGATGACGTGTTTATGAGGGAACTGCAATCGACCAATCAGTGTACAGTATTCATAAAAACTGACATTTCGTTTCAGAGTTATACTAAACCAACTAGTTTTTTTGCAAAAATCCTAGTAAGATTAGAAAATATTATAACCGTTGTCTACGACATATATAAAGAATATAAAAATCCATAGGTGCCGTTGCAAATTAGGCCGCAACTACCTCGCAGCCAGGTGTAAGTAGGTTATATTTTGGTGTGTTTTATACATTCATAAGTTGCACGCATATTTCTTATATGAAATTAAAGCTATTTTTTTTCTAATATGATAATACATGGCTGCCTGTGAAGAAGTGGCCGCAAAGTAGGGTTGCCATCTGTTAAAAACGCGATATATCCAAATATATTTCACGAACTATGCTATTGTTTCTGTTTAAATTTTATGACTTATATAAAAACAATATTTATATTTTTTAAATACTTACTTACTTTCTTATACTCACGCTCATTATTCCCATTGGGGTAGGCAGAGACTATCGATCACCACTTAGTATTATCTTGACAAACTTCTCTTGCTTCCCTTACATCAATTATTCTTCTCATACATGCTCTTTAATTCTTATCACTGCGGACCCCCGCCTTTATAAGAATGTTTTCTATCTGATGATATTCTCCCCAGGATAATGAAGAATAATTGTGCCAAGTTTCGTAGAAATCCGTCCGAAATAGTATTAATAGTTATAGATAAGTAGGTACGTAGATAATTGATACTCTATGACTTTTCTGTGAGTGTGAGCGAGTGGTGCGAGTGAGTGTGACTGTGACTGTGACATTTTGGCACTTAGTTTAGTTTTATAAGTCATAAAGTTTCGCTTTGCAGTTTGCGTTTGCATTGCTGTATTCCCGATAATGATTACCAGTTGACTAACTAAAGTGAAAACTTTTATCAAGAAAAATTGTTTCAATTAGAGTACATTACTTTATTCCAACGTAGCGTTTTTTTGTGACTTAGTTTAATGTCCGCACGTACAGAGAGGCATACGCCCTTGAAAATTGGTGATAAATACAAGGAATCTACTGTCAGCATAGCAACAATGTACCGATATATAAGCCCTATTTGCAGAGTAGTATATTGATTGATTTTACACTTAAGTGCTTTTTGTGGTAAGTGTATAATGTACTTTTAACTTATTTCTAGATAAAGACTTCTACACAGTACCCTATGAATTTTATGTGCCATTTTAGTCTTGCCGTTCTAAATGGATTTAACGGTGGTATAGGTTTCTCCATCAGGGTTTAATTTTACTGCAAGTTGCACTCAAATCTGTTTATCAAACTGAAGAATGGACAAATCTACTATTTCTGGGTTACAATTTGCATTATCTTGTCCATATGAGTAAGTTTATCTATCCTGTATGTATATGTATATAGTGTAGTTAGAATTACCGAATTAATATGTTCAGAATCATTAGTATTCCTGCCTATATATTGGTAAATATATGGTGTAAATGAAGAGCAGGAATATATTGTTTTTAAAGTAACTTTAATGTGTAATAAAATTTATTGAATTCATTTTTCTGCTAATATTCACCAAATAAGATATTTGCATTAGAAAAAATGTTTCTTTGTTGTAAAAGTTTTTTTTTAGATAGATAAAATCATTCATGTTATCATAACAGTCACATAGGTACATACATTAACAAGTAATATAAAAACAGAGTAAACAATTTCCAAAAAAATAAAATAGTAACAAACAAAGTAAAAATGTGCAAGGTATATGTGCTATGGTAACATAAACTAGGCCATAACTCAGCGTTTGTAAATGCTGTATAGCAAAAACACATATTTTCAGGTTTAGCCTAATACAACATACTTTTAACAAAAAAATAGTAATTGAGCATCTGCCATTGACGTGAAAAATACTTACAAATATGAACTTACAGTTAAAATAATCCTAAAAAAGTGGATGATAGAAAAAAGAGACTTTTTAAAAATCAGATATAATTAATAAATACAAACAAACTTGAAAACTTAATACAGACTGGCAATCATATTATTTGTGCACTGTCTTTCTCTGCTCAGATCCAATGAGTAGATAAATCAAAATGTGGAGGCAAACCAAACCTTATGATCTTGCAGGTTGATAAGCAAGAGTTGAAGTAGTTAAATGAGTGTGTGTGGAGTAACCATAGATATATTGTGGTAGGGCAAGTAGGGTTGTAGCAGCATCATGGCCACATTGAGATCCACAGGCTGCGTCTCACTATTCGAGACTTCAACAACTTACATACATTTACCCACGGCTATAAATCCCTAGATAGGGAAGCCAGAGCTAAGGATTCAGAAATTCCTCATCCACTTTTGGAAGTTGCGTGGGAAAAAACATGGTAAAATAAAGTTTGTTGGTGATGGGTCTCTAACCGCATTGCCCAATATTAGTCGCCTCTTACATACACCTTCTGGAAGAAATGGGGTAGTGCTTCTAAGCTGACACTACACAGCATACAACAACAATGACAAATTATAGATACTAAATTGATATCCTTGATTGAGTAGATTTAGTTTATAGCTGCAATCAATTCTGCACCTTTATGGTAGCATATGAGCTATAAAACCCTTCTGTACATCATGTACTAATAGGAAATGAACAACAGTTGGAAAGGAAATGTATTATTGGGCGATTTCATATGAAAAACATACCCAGAGCACAATAAAAGAGGAGAACAAGACATGCTGTGTAACTTGTCATTACGTACTGCCTCTTATGCAGAGAGACATGGATGCAAACCCTGAACAATGTTTCCTTTTTAAAATCATTTGTGTAGTTTATTTATTAAATTTAATTATGGTGAGCGAAAACATCTTTCAGAAACCAATATGTTAGAGTATGCGTACAAAAGGCTTTTGGTTGCCAACTTCATGTGAATATTTTGTACAGGTAAAATGTAGATACTCAGACAGAACACAAAGTTAAAAAAGTAAGTTAGGATAAAACGTCATATGATGTACAGAAGTATTAGTAGCTATCTCTGCCACTCTTCTATGAATATGCTCAATAATTACAGTTAATTCAAAAGCAAAAAAATAAACTAAACTATCTAAAGACAAAATGAATAACAACAGAAAAGAAAAAAATATATATGTAGAAATGCTAAACAATTGAGAAAACAATAAAATTTAATAGTAATCATAATTGATGATACTTGAATGATAATGTGTGTGGTGTGTGTAATGTGTGTTATGATGTGTGAGTGTGTTTATGAGAATGTGAGCGTATGTATGTGAAGGAGACTTGCTATGTGCAAGATCCAGGGAATAAAAATTTTTGTTGTACTCATCTAAAATTCGTTGAATAGGTGCGTTATAAACATAGTTGGTTCTAGCAAAAGGTAAGTGAAACATTTTTCTAGAAGTATGACGAGTGCTGAGCGCAGGCGTGTTTAGTCCAATTTGGGAAACTACGTTGGGACAATCCATCCGACCACTCAAAACATCATGCAGAACTAACATGTCTAAAAGAATGCCTCACCTCACTTCACCTATCTGCCTAAGCTTACCCATATTCACGGCTATTTCCCCATATCTCAAAAAGGGGTAACTGGTAACATGAATGGGGAAAAGATGGTAAAATCCAGGATAGCTGATCACCCCCTTCCCAGTTTCGTAATCTTTCGGAACAGCCTGTATTCATACATATGGAGGCTACATGTATGTCATGCCAGTGGAACATTACAATTTTTATGAAAATATAGCATGTTGAATGGAAATACAATTGTTTTCATCATATATTTTTTACTTGTTAAAATGTTTACTCAGTCACAACTTAGCCATGTGGATTTCCTCGTAATGTTTTCCCTTACCATTAATAACCATGATTAATTAACCACACATTATATGTCTTTAGAAAAGGCTAATTGGTATAGGCCCGACCCGGGATTTGAACCCTCATTGTCTGCACAGTAGGCATTGTTCTACCCACTGAGCTATCACAGTTGCTATTATTAATCATGTCATATCAAAATCATCAAAACCGTCTTTTTGGAAGTTCAAACTAATCACAATTATATATTTTTTTACGGGGCTGCCCTTAAAAAGCCCCAAAACCTTGTGTCGCCCCTGACTACGGCCATGGGTAGGAATGAGGCAATTTTTTCTATTCCCTCTATCGACTACACAGCTACTTGTGACCTGTGTTGTCATGTTCTTCTTTGTCTGTTTTTAATGATGTTGTTACATTAATTTATCGTCTGTAAAACGGATCTACAGTGAAATGTCTTTTTACTGCAAAGTCATAATCTTAAAGCTAAGATTGTTATCACTTTTCTAACATGACAAAATGTATGCATGAACTATAATTATCATGAATTATTGTTGTAGACGGTTCAATAATTCAGTTGTATCGTACTCTGTAATTAATTCAGTCGCATGTTTTATTATGACAGAGTAATGGGTTTTCCTCACACATTTTTTATCAGTTATTTGTTATTGTTATATCTGTATTAAGAAACAATAGAAGTCATCTTTTATTTAATAGAAGTCACTTTAATTTTTTACTTGTCACATTATAGAAAATACACATTTTCATAAGGATTGCTATTTTGTAATAATTATAATTATTACATCTTTAAATTCGTGAATGATATTTCTAAAACCTTGTACTTTTTTATTTACATACATACATACATATTCTCACGCCGTTAGTTCCTATTGGGGTAGGCAGAGACTATCGATCGCCACTTTGTACGATCCTGGCAAACCTCTCTAGCTTCATTCACATCCATCAATCTTTTCATACATGCTCTTTTATTCTTCGTACTTCGGACACCTGCCTTTTTGAGCACATTTTCTATTTGATCCAAATGTGTCCTCCGAGGTCGTCCTCTACTAACATTACCTTCCACATTGGCTCTATAGATCTCTTTGTTACTTTTTTATTTGTTATGGATATAAAGAAATTATTTTAAAATAATGCTGTAGTAGTAAAAAAAAATGTAGCGTCGGATCGCACTACACCATTTCTGTCCGTGAGTGTTTGTAAGAGGCGACTAAGAATATTGAGGCTTATTAAGTGTTTTTTGGCCGATGTGGTTGGAGACCAATCACCAAGAGCCTTAACTTTATAATCTATTCCCCACTCATTTTCCAGAAATGGCTGGAATTCTCTTATATTGAAGCTCTGGCTACCCCATTAATAGCCGATAATATGTATGTATCTTAAAATATCATGACCCGATATTGAATGGTAATGGGAAAACATAACGTAAAATTCAGCAGCAATATGAATATTATAGGGAGCTTTTAGTGTAAAATATTCAATTTATTAATGTTGTGTTTATAGTGTAATTTTGTGAGAGTAAAAAGCAAAAGTGGCTAAGGAAGTTATTCTAAAGCTCTGACTACTACCAATTTTAGGATTTCAAGCCGAGAGTATATGTCATAGAATGAGACCAAACTTTCGTAGAAACTACAAATTCTTGCAGTTTTACACCAAGAAGGTCAAAGATTCACCACAGTCATTTTTTTTTTCTTCCTTTCAGTTACGTGATGGTGATATTCCTGGTAGAAACTAGATCATAACGAATAATATCCGCGAGACCAGCTGGTGCTATATACAATGATTACAAGAAGATGGTTCCACCCATCGCTCAATGGGGTCGACGCAGAGAGGCTCCTCTTAGACTGCGGCCGAGATGGGTCCTTTCTCGCCAGGCCAAGTATGAGCAGCAAAGGTGACTTCACCCTGTCAGTTCGCAGAGGCACCCATGTCACTCATATTAAAATTCAGAACAATGGAGAATTTCTTGACCTCTACGGAGGTGATACCTTCGCCACTCTATCAGAACTCGTACAATACTATATGGACAACCAAGATCAGTTGAAAGAGAAAAATGGGAATATTATTCGGTTGAAAATACCTTTAAATTGTGCAGACCCAACTACGGAAAGATGGTATCACGGACAATTGACAGCAAAAGAAGCGGAACGGATGATGCTAGAAAACGGAAAGAACGGCTCTTTTTTAGTACGCGAATCTCAAAGCCAGCCCGGAGATTTCGTGCTATCACTCCGCATAAGAGAACGAGTTACGCACATCATTATTCGTCGCAAAGACAATAAGTACGATATAGGCGGAGGTAAGCAGTTCGATGATCTCGTCAGTCTTGTTGAACATTACAGAAACTATCCGATGGTCGAAACTACTGGAGAAGTGCTGCGGTTGATTCAACCGTTTAACGCCACAAGAATACAAGTGCGACACTTCCACACCCGGGTTAAGCAACTACAAAAAGAAAACGAAGGCCCTATCGAAAGCATGGCGTACAAACAAGGTTTCTGGGAAGAATTCGAAACGTTACAGATGATGGAAAACCTGCAATTGTTCGATAGGATGGAGGGATCGAAACCGGAGAACATACGGAAAAATAGGTACAAAAATATCATTCCATTTGATCACACCCGCGTGGTATTGCGAGATGTGTCACCGGACTCATCGCCGGGCTCCGATTACATTAACGCTAACTACATTCGCTGCGAATATGAAAATATTAACGACTTCCCAGACTCTAGCAATGGTTGCAACGAGAACGGGTATGCCCGCAGCAGCACCCCGTCTAGAAGTAAAGAAAAATCTTCACCGAATCATGCGACTATCATTATTACTGAAGATATAGAAGAAAACTCGGAGCCAAATAACAGTACCCCAAAAGTGCCGGCGTTTGAGCCAAGTATTTTACCATCGAATCCGAATTACGTTAACACGACTATTCCCAAATCAGCTGTAGACATCCAAAACGACGTAGAGGAACACGTTTACCATAAACTTTACATTGCCACTCAAGGCTGCTTGCCCTCTACCGTATACCAATTCTGGTCAATGATTTGGCAGGAAGACGTTCGTATAATCATCATGACGACAAAAGAGATCGAACGCGGGAAGTTAAAATGCGAGCGTTACTGGCCGGAGTTGAATAAATCGGAAGTGATAAAGAAGTATACAATTTTGAACGAGTCGGAATCTTCAACTCAAGATTACACGTTGCGGAGATTTTCGGTTACTAAGAAGGACGATACGACCGTGAAGAGAACGATTTATCACTTTCATTTCACGGCGTGGCCGGACCACGGAGTGCCTTCGGAGCCGGGTAGGGTGTTGAATATCTTGCTGGACGTGAATTACCGGCTGCAGCAGATAATGACGGGTCCGGACCCGCCGGCGCAGGCCGTCGTCTGCGTGCATTGCTCCGCCGGCATCGGACGCACCGGCACCTTCATCGTCATAGACATGATATTGGACCAAATCAGAAAAGAAGGCTTCGATTGCGAAATCGACGTCCATCGCACCGTTCAAATGGTGCGAGACCAGAGATCCGGTATGGTGCAAAACGAAGCCCAGTACAAATTCATATACATGGCTGTATTGGAGTTCATCGAGACGGTGAAGCAACGAGTGGGGATGGGACCCGAGGCCACTCCGGACTCGCCGCTGATACGGTCGCATCCCATTCCGTTCTTGTAAACCACTTTAGAATAGTAAAAGGGTGTCGAAAGCTTTATCTAAAATGCGTCTGGGATCATATGACATTCAACTATATTTAGTTTACACGTTTACAGTGGATGTTACGTCTTAAGAATAATGTTATGTAAGCTGTATAAATTTCAGGGAATTAACTTTTAATTACTACAATAAATTTATAGTTACATAGGATGAGTCACAATTATAGTTTGTTTATCATAGGATGAGTCGATCAATGATGTTGGTCTGGATACTTGATTCACAATATCGGGATCTTCAGTTTTTTCATAATTTCTGGATTTGATTGCCTACAAAAATACCCTAGGACTCACAAGGAACCCTAACAAATACATTAATGACGTGGTCAGTATGAAATAGCTTATTTTTTGTGTTGGCTGTTTGGATGCAACTAACTTTTTAGTATTGTCGGCGAAAGATTTTTTTTTGTAACGTCACGTAATCAGAAATAGTCTGGATTTTGGACGCACTGGGTTTTTAAGGATAATTACAATGTACTCTTGTAAATATCTAAACTTTGTCCATGTATTCTCATTAACTGCCGTCACAGGATTTATCCTATGATAAACAAACTATAATATAGTATGAGAAAACAAAAGTCATGGGTGCTTTTGTTCTAGAATTTTGTCGAATTCTTTCACAATATTATGCAGAGTTGACGTCGAACCTTTATAAAAATATCTTTAGAATTAATAGTAAGCAAATCCTAATTACGGTTATGCCGGTCAGAATCATTGGACAATTGTGAGTGGTTAAAATATGTCTAGTTTATTGATACGTAACAATTTTTAGATACTATTACAGCAACCTGAGCATTACTATTAACTTGTTATTTGAAGTCTTACAGTTGGTGACTTTTATGTGATCTCAAATTTTCTATTAAATGTGCTTTTTAATTGAAAATTAATTGTTTAAATGGACTGCGCCGCCCCTGGCGCCTATACGCATATGAATTTTACTATTAAGCCGGATTCAATGTTTTATTTATTTTAAAAGAGATCTTGCACATGTTTTCTTGGCTGCATTTCACAGCAGCAATTTTTAGTCATTTCCTTTTATAATTTAATAGTACTGAGTCATGAGCTTTTTATCAATTTTCAAAGTAGATAGATTTTCTATAGTGCTTTTATTTCATATTTGAATAATGGAATTCCGCGTGCTTGCATTATGTGCTGATAAAATATTTAATTGTTATCGACATACAATTGTGATCTTTTCTATTATCAATAAGTTTTTTTGACATTATTGTAGAAAATTGCAACAAAGTTGTTATGTCAATGAGAAATAAACATCTCAGGAGTTGTTATTAAGACGTTTAAAATATTACTTTTAAGTGCAAGGATATTAATTTATGTCGCAGCAGACTTTCCTTCTGCGAGGACATGATGTACAAAGATCTGTATACAAATTGTACATCTTATAAATCTATAGAATCGATGTTTTCTGTAATGATCTAAGATATTATACTTTGTTGGCTGTTTATTTATACTATATTATTTGTAAAGCTTGATGATAATTGTAAGGAATATAAATTTACGTTATTTGCTGAGATGTATGTTGTGTTATAATGAATATAAATGTGATACCTATTTTATTTGGTGTTTTCTTTTATTTTCGAATAAGCATGGAGAATAAATATTTTACGGATATATATCACACAGATTAAATTAGCCCCAAACTAAGTACAACCTAATGATTTGTATTATAAGATGGGATGCTAACTCAAGGATATATTTATTATTGTAATCTATACTAATATTATAAAGAGGAAAGGTTTGATTTTTTGTTTGTTTGTTTGTTTGAATTGAATAGGCTCCAAAACTACTGGACGGATTTGAAAAATTCTTTCACTGTTTTAATGCTACACTATTCCCGAGTGACATATTTCATTTTCAAAAAAATTAGGGATCCTTACGTAAACTTCAAAAATGTAACCCAAGGTGTTAAAGAAATACCAAAAAAAATCCTTACATCGCGTGCGCTGCGAAAACTATTGACAATAGAATAAAATCATGTACTACAATTTTATAGAACACATCATTATCTAAAAAAAATGCCCCGACAGCATGTCTCTAACTATTATAGTTATCTCACAACAAGCGTCATTATATAAAATTATTTAAAAATTAAATTAAAATCCTGCTTTAGAAAAGGCTCTTTATTTGTACCTATCTAATCCTTATAAAAAACGTATATATTATTTCAGACTACTTCAATACCCTTATATTACTTTTTGAATTATTCAATTCGAACATTCCATTCGAAAGTTATCTCGAATTAAAAATAGATAAAACTCCGCTCGATTAGCTATGCATAGTAAGTTGTTGCAGGCGTCACGAAGGGGTACGGGAGGCTGCTTATCAAAGAGTTAAAGCAAAATTTAATTGTAGCGACTATTATCACTGGCCCAGCAGCCGGTCAATTAGCTTATATACCGAGGATACCGATGATCCCAACTGATCTGCCAATTCCATTTAAACGGCTACAATTTCCGGTTAAAACATCTTTTGCTTTAACAATTAATAAGTTCCAAGGCCAAACCTTCAAATTAGTAGGGATTGGCCTGCGAAAGAATTGTTTTACTCACGGTCAACTGTACGTTGGCCTGTCGCGGGTGGGAGCTCCTGAACATCAATTTATTTTGCTGCCCCAAAATACAACAACGTCAAATATTGTTTACAGGGAAGCTCTAACTCTATAAATTGAATGGCTTTTGATGTAATTACTCATTATGAAAAATAACATAACATAACATAACATAAACGTTCACGCCGAATATCCCCGAAGGGGTTGGCAGATTATGAAAAATAAAAAAAATAAAAAAATATATCTAAATATAAATACAAAAAAATATAAGATACATACATACATATACTCACGGCTATAAATCCCTAGAAGGGGTAGCCAGAGCTAAGGAATCAGAAATTCCTCAGCCACTTTTGGAAGTCTGCTGTGTAGTGTCGGCTTAGAATAGCACTACCCCATTTCTTCCGGTGGGTGTACGTAAGAGGCGACTAACGGTATTGGAGCTTTTAAGGGATTTTGGGCGATGCGGTTGGAGACCCATCACCAACAACCTTTATTTTACCATCTTTTCCCCACACAACTTCCAAAAGTGGCTGAGGATTTTCTAATTCCTTAGCTCTGGCTTCTAGGGATTTATAGCCGTGAGTATATGTATGTATGTACTTTTGGAAGTTGTGTGGGGAAAAGATGGTGAAATAAAGGTTGTTGGTGATGGGTCACCAACCGCATCGCCCAAAAATCCCTCAAAAGTCCCAAAACCGTTAGTCGCCTCTTACGTACACCCACCGGAAGAAATGGGGTAGTGCTATTCTAAACCGACACTACACAGCAAAAAAATATAACATAGCTTAAAACTTAAAAAATACATTAAAATAATAATACCTACATGTAATAAAATAAAAAACAAAATGTTAATGATAATTCATGCCCGAGCGAAGCCGGGATGGGCTGCTAGTACACATATAAATAACATCCAAGACTAAGAAACAATCATCTATGCTCATCACATGAATGTTCCTCTCAGCAGGAATCGAACCCGCAACCAGAAGGTAGTCACCTATCAACTCAGCCACGGACGTCGCCGAAGAAACAAATAGACATTAGAGAGCAAGGTATCACAGGATGAATATTGAAATGTTGTGGGCTGGGCTTATTCCGTTTATCCACCCTAAAACAGCCCCCCTAAGTCGGATACTCGGAAACGCGTGTCGTAATTCATAATAATATGTTTCTTCCGATTTTTTACCCAAAGTACATTTACAGAAACATACACAACACAAACCCGGCCCAAGAAACTTCGTGAACATTCAAATACTTGATATACTATAATACATAGGTATGTACCTACTTTCCTACTTACAGTTTGAATAAAACTATCTTAGTAGAAAGTTTGAACTTAATATTTATTGTTAAACAAAAGCGTAAAATAATCTTAAAATCTAAATTGTATGGTAAGCACCTGTATCGTTGGTAGGTACAGATCCACAAACTTTTCTTGGCCGACGGCAGAATTGGTACTACTGTCGCCATTTTGAAATTCATATTGTCAATGTCAGTTAGCCCTCTACTAAATACATACATACATAATACTCACGGCTATAAATCCTTAGAAGGGGTAGCCAGAGCTAAGGAATTAGAAATTCCTCAGCCTTCTTTGGAAAATTGAGTGGGGTAAAGATGGTAAAGTAAAGGGTTGTTGGTGATGGGTCTCCAACCGCATCGCCCAAAAATCCCTTAAAAGCCCGAATACCGTTAGTCGCCTCTTACGTACACCCATCGTTAGAAACGGGGTAGTGCTATTCTAAGCCGACACTACACGGCAAATACTAAATAATCGTTTATAAACTTATAGTGTGACCTACGTATATAATAAATTATCATTATCTGTTTAATATTTTTGTATAGGTAACTATTTTTAAAGACAATTAATTACAAGTATTCAAGTAGTGAATATAAAAAAATATGAAAACTATTATTTATTTTGCTAAAATTATCGTGTTAAGTATGAATTTATTTCATTAATTTATCATGGTTGTTCACGTTGAGAGAAAACATCGTGAAGAAACCCACATGGCTAAGTTGTACCAATGTCACGTGATGTTCAGAAGTATTAGTACCTCTACCAATCCCTTCGGGGATATTTTGCGTGGACTTTTGAGTCTTTAAGTCTTATTTCATAAAAATAATAACATACATACATATAATTTGAATGTTTTTGTTCATGAAAATCTCATGTGGGGATTATTTATTACTAATAAAATCGGTCCGAGTGTCGAAATTTTTCTTTCCTTTATTTATTAGTAATAATCCCCACAAGAGGTTTTCATGAACAAAAACATTCAAATTATATGTTTTCATGATCAAAAACATTCAATTTATATGATAGTTAGACGTTCTCAACATTTGGATTCTATCTGAAAAGGTAGACAAGTGGCCTTCCGAATTAGTAAAAAATTCGGAGGTAGGGAACGCAAACACTACTTAACACGCTCATCGCGGAAGCCCATTTTTGCATCTAGTCAATGTGGCGCAACGAGATCTTAAAGTTCTCGTTGTGATCCACGAGGAATGACGCAACGAGATCCAATAGCTCTCGTACGACTTGGTCACTTCAAACCTCAATATTTCTATGAAATTTGGAAAAAAATATTTTTTTTTCTGTATGTTCAGGTAGTAGATAAACAGACCTTTCAGTAAGTGTTCTTCGCCTCGAGTTATCTAAAAAAATACTGGAAAAATTTCAAAATAAAAATACGAGAACTTTTGGGTCTCGTCCCGCACTAGATAGCTAAAAATTGCGAGTACTCTTAGATCTCGTTTCGCCGATATTGCATAGTATCGATGAAAAAGTAGTGATGGGAAACAATTAGAAAAACAAAATTATCGATACTGAATCATATATTAGGTAAGAACTAGCAGGTAAGGCATTACAAACTTCTTAATTAACTTTTTTAATGTTTTTCATTAAAACAAGGAAGACATTAAGTTTTATTACATTTCACACTAAAACCCTTAACCTGTTTTGTCTTTTTATCTGCTTCTTTGCTAGTCATTGTTCATCGGGCCTTTTCGTAGCAGCTCACACCACGTCTCTTCTTGGTATTCAGTATGTATTTGTATTCAATGGTCACTTCCGGATCATCTTTTTCCAGGTTAAAAGGAACTCCTGTGAATTTCGTTACAATGCTTTCAATAAAAACTTTCTTTGGTATCTTATTTGTTTTTTTATTGTTATACACCACCCATGCATTTACTACAGCTGTTGCAAAAATTTGTTCCATCATCAATTTATGAAACCACTTCTTTCCCCTCTTCAAGGTGCTGTAATAAGATGACATTTGGTGACTGTAATCAATTCCTTTTTTTCCATCATTATAAAAAAAAACATTCCGGTTTCTTTATATGTTCCTCCCTCCCTAGCCTTGATCTGGTTTTCGTTATAAGTTTAGCATCATGATTTTTGCATGAGGTAATCATTAATACTGCTCTTTTGTCCACCCACTTTATAACTTTTACTCCTGTTCTTCTCATCTTTCCAATAACGTCGCCCTTTTTTATCTTTTTTGCCACAACAGACTTCGGCCAACCCCTTCTGTTTGCTCTGAAAGTACCACACAAAAAAGTTTTTCTCTTTAATAGTTCTTCAACAAGTTCATCGAAAGTTGACACGGCACTAATTAGTTTCTTATCAAGCTTCGCACGAGATTGCAACGGGATCCCTTGGTTCTCGTTTCGCACTAGATGCAAAATTTTACTATTTGGTCGCAACGAGAACTATTAGATCTCGTTCATTTTCATTCATAAAAATACTACTACCGATGTACCTAATGTCAGAAAATATATTTATCTTACTCTATCAGTAAAGAAACATACAGAAATATCATTTGCCAAAACGGGATGGACATAAGATTTCTCTTGCGCGATACTTGAACGTCACAAACGAGAACTAAAAGATCTCGGTCCGCGTTGAACGTGTTAAAGTGTAAAAAGAAACAAAGTAAGAAGAATTTCGCACTGGAAGCCATTGACACTGCAGCTCAATTGGCAGAGCGACAGGGGCGTATACTCGAGGTCGCGGGTTCGATCCCCGCCAGTGTCGAAAATGTTTCTTTCCTTTATTTATTCTTTATTTATAACATACATATACTCATACAAATCCCTATAAGGGGTAGCCAGAGCTAAGGAATTAGGAAATCTTCAGCCACTTTTGGAAAGTTGAGTGGGGAAAAGATGGTAGAATAAAGGTTGTTGGTGATGGGTCTCCAACCGCATCGCCCAAAAATCCGTTAAATGTCCCAATATCGTTAGTCGCTTCTTACGTACACCCACTGGAATAAATAGGGTATTGCTATTCTAAGCCGACACAACACAGCAAAATAATAAATCAAATTAATATTAGCCTATATAATTTAAAATGTTTCCCCTAATAATGGTTATGTTTCATTTACTGGCAATACTAATACCGATGACAGCGACGCTCTCACCGGCCAAGAAAAGTTTGTGGATCTGTAGTATTTGAGTGAAAACCATTTAAACTGACCGTTGTTGTTGTGACAAATGAAACCATAACAAGAAAGAAACTTCCAACAAAAAAGTTACAAATTAATACTTAGGATCTTTTTTCTGTGAATGACTGTACCCAAACAGGGAAGAAAATCGGAAGAAATATATGAATTACGGCTATCCACCCCGTTCAGGGTAGATAGAAGGACGCGCGTTTCCGAAAATCCGCCTTAGGGTTGCTGTTTTAGGGTGGATAAACGGAATAAGCCGTGGGCTGGTAAAGGTTTAGTTAGTGTCTTCTTGGTTTAACATCCTTTTCCAGAAGTGCTGGATGCGTGTAGGCGCCCAAAGTGTGTAGAATAAAAGAAGTTACAAAATATTGATGAAATGAAAATGGAGCTCTAGGTTTACCACCATCGTAGATAATATAGTCCTTGTCCTAAGCTACAAATAAATGAAAAAATATATTATATTAATACTACTTTATTAGTATACTTTCATTATCAAAGCAACATTAAAATAACTTGAAATTTCATTGATCGTTATGCTTTCCAAAATAGTTCGTAAATACTTTTTTGACGTGGAATCTTCTATGAGTTGAGCCTTCTCCTGGGCTGCTAGATGACTTGTCCCAACTTTCGCAGTTGCTTTGTCGTTTGAAGATTTTGCCCAGCGATTGCCATTTCTGTTCCCGCGGGACTTCTTCAGTGTCGTCGAACTTTTCATTGCTGACTGATGGAACATCGCCCTGGTGACCATCGATCGCAATCAATATGAAAAGAGAAGTAAGTAGGTAAAGACTAAAAGGTTATGTTCACAAGAAACAAAAGTTACCAAGTTCCAACGTTGGAGGGTTAACTTATCGATTACAAGGAGTGGAAGACGTACTTAGACAACAAGCGACATTTTAGAGTAGGTACCTACTTTTTTCTTCTTTAGATTGTTCACGTTTAGGGGACAGACCAAACAAATGACTATTGGCACATGCCTACAATTAAGTCTTGTGAGCTTCCTCACATCAGGAGAAAATATAGAGTAGGAGTAGGTTCACTATCAAGTTAGTTGCAAGTATATTCGACCAATGACTTGTGGTACGACATCCTAACAAGGTTATTTATTCAAAGGCATATAATGGACATACACATATCGAGTCGAATCCGCGACCTCCGGATTTAAAAATAAGACTCCTAACTGAACCACTAGACCTTTGACGTATTTGAAGGTATATGCGCTGTTATGATTACCACAAGATCATATTATTTACAAAATACGTACTTCATTAGACCTTGTTGACCGAAGTTGGTGCCTAAACAACTTTGTGATAGACTTCTTCCAAGATTTAAGCGGGTTTTTATATGCGTGAAGTTCGAAGTTGCCGTTTCCTTCCGCTGGTAGTGCATGTTCCTTCTCAATATCGCATTTCTCCTCATCATTAACTGGAACTTCACCTTCTGGACATAACATTTTGTCTTTTCTTGTACAACACAAAAAGATAGAAAAGTTGCTGTTTGTTTACAGTGTATTATTTCCGTAAATGTCACATAGATTCCATTATGTCGACATTTCAATTTTGGAACGTCTTGATCTCGGATGGGCAAGTGATTAAGGTAGGTTGTTGTAAAAAGTTTGTACCTACCTGTAATGAAAACTATGATTCAAAAATCCAAGATGCAATGCAATTTACCCAATATGTATTCCAATGTATTTTTGTTAAACCGGTATGGGTGGGACTCATTTAGTTTTGTAGGTAGGGGGAGTTGGTCAATCGAAATATCGTTTTCATTTATCAAGTTCTATACATAAGAATAATAATAACAATACCTCAGACCAACTAGAGCTAGTTGGTCTCAGAACAATACATATATACATCTTTTTCTCCTCAGTAATATTTTATTCTCTGCGAAGAGTAAGCTTTTCGTTAGATTTTGCACTCAGCAGACCGGCTGCAATAAAGATCCTTATTTCAACTTTGTATGATTCTTAAGATTTGCAAGGAGAGAACATACCGATGTGTGCAAATGTTCTCTTCTTATAAATAGAAATATTGCATACATTTTTAAAGATTAATTTAAAAGTAAAAATAAACCCGAAAAAATAACGGCTGAAAAGAGTCGATACTCAGAGCTCTCAAAGAGGAATTAAAGTCGAAGAATAAAGCAGAGTTAGGTCGCGTCGAGAGCGGGATATTTTGATTTGTCACGTCACGTGATCTCCATAATAAAGTAAAAAGCGGCGGGAAAGCACAGTAGATAAAAATTTGCTAATAATATATTATTAAGAAAATTCGTTTCTTTGTGAATAAAATGACTTCAACTCTAAATCCTACGTCTACTAGCAAGGTAATATTTTGTTTGTTTTGTATTATTATTAAATTGTATGAAGTAATTTGGATCGTAGTTTTACTTTTTACTTTAAGAAAATGAATTCACAATTAAATTTTAGGCCGTGGCAGAGTGGTGCAAAGTGTTTAAAACACAAGCGACTGAAAACTACACAAGTTCTATGACATTTATGAAACAGTTAACAGTAGTAGCAATCAGTGTGATAGCCTACCTGAAAGATGCCTTTCCAGAAGAAAATTTTACAGTAGAAACTTTGTGTGGTCTTAAGTTAAAGATACTAAAAAAGAAATGCAATGATGAATCAGCGCAGTTTCTAAGTACAGCATTGCTACAATCCTTTGAAGCACTGGATAAAAAATATGTGAGTTACAACCACATTACTCTTGGAATACTCTAAGCTAATCTTGACTGGAATTAAATTCGATATAATTATGTATTTTGGTATAAAAAAAGTATACTTACATACATGTTCATTTACTCATGGCCATAAATCCCAAATTAGGGTAGCCAGATTTTCAGAGCTCGAAGCAAGCAGAGCAGAAACTCCTCAGCCACATTTGGAAGTTGATAGGGAACAAGATGGTAGAAATAAAAAGGATTTCAGTTGCCGTGTTAAATATTTGCCGAAATAAAGTATCGTTGGTGATGATGATGAGTCTCCAACCGCATCGACCAAATACCACTTAAAAAGCCCCATACCGTTAGTCGCCTCTTACGACATCCGTAGATAGTAAGAGGTAGTTATATTCTACACGTTGATTATGTATTTTAGTATACAGAAGGATAGGTACTTAGATTTTATTTATTGTGTTGTCTAGTAGGGGTATCCTGAGAGTGGCATGTGTTATTTGCAATGTCTTATTACAATATTGAACATTAAGTACAAGACAACATACGTTTTATACATACGTACATACATATTCTCACGCCGTTAGTTCCCATTGGGGTAGGCAGAGACTATCGATCGCCACTTTGTACGATCCTGGCAAACCTCTCTAGCTTCATTCACATCCATCAATCTTTTCATACATGCTCTTTTATTCTTCGTACTACGGACACCTGCCTTTTTGAGTACATTTTCTATTTGATCCAAATGTGTCCTCCGAGGTTGTCCTCTACTAACATTACGTTTAACGTTTTATACGTTACGTTATACGTGCACGCTCACAGTACCTGCATATATCTCAACTCGGCGGAGTGGGTATTAACATTTGTTAAGTTTACATTTGTAAGTTTGTTACGATCTTGCAAAGAATTTATGTGATATTTATACGTAATAAAGCTATTAGTAGAAACGTACACATATCAGATTTTTGTTAAGATTTTTACATGCCGCGCCGCGCATAGTTACTATCACAATTGTAGCTCGTACTCAAATGTTTGCGAATCTGCAATTTATAAATGCGGGATAGTACCTACCCTAGCCCCTTAAACAGATCAAACTACATACATACATGTACTCACGGCTATAAATCCCTAGAAGGGGTAGTCAGAGCTAAGGAATTAGAAATCCCTCAGCCACTTTTGGAAGTTGCGTGGGGAAAAGATGGTAATAATAAAGGTTGTTGGTGATGGGTCTCCAACCGCATCGCCCAAAATTCCCTTAAAAAGCCCCAAAACCGTTAGTCGCCTCTTACGTACACCCACCGGAAGAAATGGGGTAGTGCTATTCTAAGCCGACACTACACAGCATTGTATCAGGTCAAACTAATATGTTATTAAACTTTTCATTCGGCTTAGAGTGTCACTACTCCTTTTTACCCAACGGGTGTCGTAAGGGGCGACTTCGAATATAGAAAAAATTAAGCGGTTTTTCGACAATGCGGTCGTAATCCCATCACCAACGATATTTTTTTCTACCATCTTCTCCCCTATCAACTTCGAAATGTGGCTGAAAAGTTACTAACTCTAAAGCTCTGGCTACTCTTTTTGAAGATTTATAGTCGTGAGGATATGAATGTTAGTAAACTTCCAATGGTTCACTATCAGCTCGCCTTTTCTTCAAACTTGTCATTTATGAATATGAATGAATGAATGAAAATACATTTATTTCTATTAAATGCGACACAAAACGAACATACATTTAAAGTTTACAAAATGAGTTGCAGAAAACTGAAAAACGGGTACGGCTCAGCATTTACTCAAATATATAATATTGTTACTCTTAACACTTCCCAGCTTCACCAATTAGCCCTATGTTTCTACGAAGACGAATGCAAACTCGAGAATCTGATTGAATACCATATTTTCGAGTATTCGTACAACTCAGATGGGGTATCTATGAATATTCACTCCAAAAGCCGTAACAGCCAGGCGAGAAATTTGAAATGCACATTTGAGGATGTGAGGCGGAAGACTATGGAGCTGATCAAAACTTGCGTCGTCATGATGCAGGCGTGCCCTCAGTTGCCCGAGAACTGCGATATCAGTATTCGGCTGTATTATAATGATGGTGCGTCTTACATTCTTGTTTTATTAAGACTAGTTATTAAGTTCGACTTCATTTTGGGGAACGTTGCCTAAATTCAGTAGCATTACCTTAACTAATATCATATTTTTTTCAGGTAAATAAAGATCCTTTAAATCAATCCATGTTATTTTTTATTGTGGATATCATGAAATAGAAATGGTTTATATGTACTTTCCTATTAAGCAATCGCAAAATTCTCTAAAAATTTAGTTTTGCAAATTTTTTATAGTTTTGTTAGTTTTTTACCTAGACTGAGATCTAGAGCTTCGGAACCAATAATTTTGGAGCAAATGCTGTGTAGTGTCGGCTTAGAATAACACTACCCCATTTCTGCCCGTGGGTGATCGTAAGAGGCGACTAAGGGTATAGGGGCTTTTTAAGTGATTTTTGGGCGATGTGGTTGGAGACCCGTCACCAAAAACAATTATTATTACCATCTTTTCCCCAATCAACTTCCAAAAATTTAATATAAATCCCTAGAAGGGTTAGCCAGAGTTAAGGAATTATAAATTTCTCAGCCACTTTTGGAAGTTGAGTAGGGAAAAGATGGTAAAAAGAAAGGTTTTTTGTGATAGGTGTCCAACCGCATCGTCCAAAAATCCAATAAAAAGCCCCAATACCCTTAGTCGCCTGTTAAAAAAATGTAATCACATATTATCATCAAACTACCGAATCTTCCTACTAAACATTTGTAGATGCTCCGGAAGGCTACCAAGCCCCGGGCTACCAAAGCGACTACCACACTGAAGATCATCTCGAATCCACGTTACACGAAACTGTGAGATTGGGGTGGGTAGAGACACCCTATCACAAACTTATTGCGAGGTCCTATACTAAGGATAACATTCGGGATAGCTATGAGGCTAATGTAAGTATCATCTAAGTGTTACTAGCTTGAAGCTTTGTTTTTTTTCAGAATATTGTTCTAACATGTTTGGTTTGGAAATTTTAATGAATCTCATTACTTACGGAAAAGAGCTAAAACATACATACGTATGTATATATGCTCACGACCGTAAATCCCAAAAAGGGGTAAGCAGAGCTTCAGAGCTTGATACTTATCTTTGAAAGTTTATAGGGAACAAGATGATAGAAATAAAGTATTGTTGGTGACGGGCTCCAACCGCCTCGCCCAAAAATTCCTTCAAAAGCCCCATACCCTTAGTCGCCTCTTACGACACCCGTGTGTAGGAAGGGGAAAGAGCTTAAATTAGAAAACAAATGGTTTTTTTTAAAGGAAATGATAGATGTCTGGGAGTCATGTTAGAGCGCACACTACTGCGGACTCACTCGCACATAGCAGCATCTCACTCATATTCCTACATCGCGGAGTGTAAATGTTGTTCGAGTTAAGCATAGATACAAATTATAAGTTGGTACACAGTAGGGTGTACTGGCCAGTATATCTTTGCTGTTTCCACAGATGCTCCTAATAAAAGGGGTTTAGAATAATGATAATAAACTTATTTTCAGCCAACACAAAACCCGCCAATGGTTAGTTTAAGTCAGCAAGAAGCTTTCACAGGTAAGACTTGATTTTCAAGACAAGATTCTTGTTTCCGAATTCATTTATTTATTCATTTATCATATTTTACAAACACAATTACAGACAATAGCCTAAAGCGATCTTTACTTAAAATAAGAAAATTATTGTACTACTCATTGTAACACACGAAATTTAACGATCTTTCTGTGAACTCAGTTAGCCTACAATTAAAAATATCGATATCATTAGCTAGCATATTCAAGATGATGAGCGCCCGAGCATTCTTTCATTCATGGTTCAATAGGAACTATAGACAGTCGATTGCATTAATATATGAGCACTACCTCGGCTTTAAGTGTGTATGTAGATGGAAGGTTTCATTTTAGTTGTAACTGACCGGATTCCCCCTTATTGAAAATTGATCTTCCAGTGTAGTGTCGGCTTAGAATAGCACTACCCCATTTCTTCTGGTGGGTATACTTAAAAGGCCACTAACGGTATTGGGGCTTTTAAACTATTTTTGGGCGATGCGGTTGGAGACCCATCAACAACAACCTTTATTTCACCATCTTTACCCTACTCAACTTTCCAAAAGTGGCTGGGGTATTTCTAATTCCTTAGCTCTGGCTACCCCTTTTATGGATTTATATCCGTGAGTATAATGTATGTATGTATGTTTTTTTTAATTATATCTTCTCGCGCAGTCACCGTACTTTTTACCCCTTAATTATGCGAGGAAAAGAGTGCGCTATACTTTAATCTAAACCATTATTGCCTACCAAATCAGAATAGAATTGCTACCTAATGCTACATTTTGTATTGTTATATTTAAATGTCGGCTATTATTATTGATTATTTCAACGAACACAATGGATCCATAGGAGATAAGAGTGGACATCCGTAGAAAAACCGGGTGACCAACATAGTCCAAAAGGTTGCAAAACTAAAGAGGGAACAAATGAAAGTAAATATACTTCAATTATACCTTATCAAAATATTAATATAAATAATTACAGAAGAACCGTCTAAAAGCCCCGTCCCCGGAATCAAACTGAAGTGTCCTTGTAAGAAGTACGAAGATGTTGGCGCTTACGACCCTCCCGTATTGGTAACTTGCGTGTGAGTAATACTATTAAATAGCAGTTTCTAATTTATTACCACTATTAATTTCCATAACAATCCTATTTCGTAACTTGTAAAAAAACATAATAAAATTGAGAAATATAGAAACCATCACTGAATTCAGCAATCATATTTTTTTAAGTCTTTTGGTCTCAATTAGAAATAAGATGAGCAGTTTTCTTAGGAAATGTGTTTTTGCAAATGGTTGTGGTTTTTCAAACCTATGTTTCTGACATCTATATATTATTCTGGGATGGAAAAAACTTAAATACACAAACCGTGAAAACATTCCGTAATGTTACGCATTCATACCAAAAACTTTAGGTTTAATTTGTTGTTAAACTGTTTAACTTTACATACATAAAAAGTTGGTAAAAAAACTTTTTAAGTTAAACAATTTTATGTTAAACATACATTGTAATGTTTAAGATAAATGTACTAAAAAAAATTATAAAAAATAAATACAGTCGTGGGCATTATAATCATAGGTATAGACTAGACTAAAATAATACCGTGAGCCTTTAGCGAGATATTAAAATAGGCAATATTCAAATGGAGTAATCATAGGCGATACTGAAAATAATAGAAATAAAACACTTTATATGAGTTCCATAGTCATACATATGTGGGAGTGATGTCAGAGCGCACACTACTGCGGGCTCACTCGCATATAGCAGCGTCTCACTCATACTCCTACATCGCGGTATGTAAATATTTTTCGACCTAAGCATAAATACAAATTATAAGTTAGTACACAGCAGGGTGTATTGGCCAGTATATATTTGCTGTTTCCACACATACATACTTAGATTTATTCCCGACAAATTGGTCCTGTTGGGTAAGGGACTATCGATTGCAACGCACGATCCTGCTAAACCTCTCTAGTTCATAGGTTTATAATGATAACAAATTAATTTGAATTAATTTTTAGCTTTTAATTTGTTAAACATCTTATCGTATAATTAGAATGTTTTTGTTTATGAAAACCTCATGTGGGGATGATTTCTAATAAATTTCGCACTAGAAGCCACTTGACACTATAGCTCAATTGGCAAAGCTACCGGGGCGTATACCCGGAGGTCGTGTGTTCGATCCCCGCTGGTATCGAAATTTTTCTTTCCTTTATTTATTAGTTTATTGTGTTTCATAGTGTATGCGGCACAGCACAACACGCAGTATGTTTCGGCCTCATCGGCGCGACAGCCGCGGCTTCCTCCCACCGCTGTCATGTATGTGATAGCGGAGAACTATCGGGACTGACTGAGCGGCAGAGAGAGGTGAGATTATTATAAAGTTCCAATTTCGTATACTAGGCTTCCTCCCACCGCTATCATGTATGTGATAGCGGAGAACTATCGGGACTGACTGAGCGGCAGAGAGAGGTGAGATTATTATAAAGTTCCAATTTCGTATACTAGGCTTCCTCCCACCGCTATCATGTATGTGATAGCGGAGAACTATCGGGACTGACTGAGCGGCAGAGAGAGGTGAGATTATTATAAAGTTCCAATTTCGTATACTAGGCTTCCTCCCACCGCTATCATGTATGTGATAGCGGAGAACTATCGGGACTGACTGAGCGGCAGAGAGAGGTGAGATTATTATAAAGTTCCAATTTCGTATACTAGGCTTCCTCCCACCGCTATCATGTATGTGATAGCTGAGAACTATCGGGACTGACTGAGTGGCAGAGAGAGGTGAGATTATTATAAAGTTCCAATTTCGTATACTAGGCTTCCTCCAACCGCTATCATGTATGTGATAGCTGAGAACTATCGGGACTGACTGAGCGGCAGAGAGAGGTGAGATTATTATAAAGTTCCAATTTCGTATACTAGGCTTCCTCTCACCGCTATCATGTATGTGATAGCTGAGAACTATCGGGACTGACTGAGCGGCAGAGAGAGGTGAAATTATTATAACATATAATAAACATAACATAAAAGTTCACAATATCCCCGAAGGGGTTGGCAGAGGTACTAATACTTCTGAACATCACGTGACTTTGTCACCTGGTGTTCAGAGTACCCACGTTTTGCATGGACAAGTGTACTCACTTGATAGGTTGTCACTATCACCGTTTTGTACGCATACGCTGTCACATGACTTAGTACAACTCAGTCATGTGGGTTTCCTCACGATGTTTTTCCTCACCGTTAACAACCTTTATAAATTAACCACACATATGTCTTTAGAAAAGACAAATTGGTGTAGGCCCGACCCGGGATTGGAACACTAGTCGTTTGCACGATAACCGGTGTTCTACCCATTGATCTATCACGTCGTTATATCAGATTATTAAAAAGTTCGAAATTCACGTACTAGGATTTCTCTTACCGCTGTCATATATGTGATAGCGGAGAACTCACTGGACTGACTGCGGGGCAGAGAGAGGTGTAATTTAAATCTTTTTGTTCATGAAAACCTCATGTGGGGATTATTACTAATAAATTAATAATTTAAGAATAAATAATTTTCTTCCCTTTATTTATTCTTAATTTATCAGAGAGAGGTGTGTTAGTAAAAAGTTCCAATTTCATATAACATAACATATACTTACGCCTATAAATCCCAAAAAGAGCCAGCTTAGAATGTCACTACCCCTTTCTACCCATGGGGGTAGTAAAAGGCGATTATGGGTATGGGGCTTTTTAGGCTCCGGCTACCCGTTTTTGGGTGATATTGCCGTGACTAAATGTATGAATGTATGTTGAATAAGTCTTAGTGATTGTCATATAAAAAACCCTTAATAGATACAATATTTTATTGATATCCCCCAGAGTCTTTGCGTATATCGTCGCACCCTAGACTGGTGTACCTCACTAGGCAGCATCGCCGGAATGGACTTAGTTCGTCGATACAACATCTCCGAACTGAACGCTTACAAACTTATGAAGCTGCTTGCTTTACATAAGGTGATACAACTGGATTCCGAAATTGAGTAAGTTTATTGGATACTTTGCCATGTAGTGCCAGCTTAGAATGTCGCTACCCCTTTCTACCCACGGGTTTCGTAAGAGGCGACTAAGGGTATTGAGGCTTTTTATTGGATTTTTGGGCGATGCGGTTGGAGACCCATCACCAAAAACCTTTATTTTTACCAACTTTTCCCCACTCAACTTCCAAAAGTAGCTGAGGAATTTATAACTCCTTAGTTCTGGCTACCCCTTCTAGGGAAATATAGCCGTGAGAATATGTATGTATATTGGATACTTTATTGACGACTAGATGAGCCGACAGACTCAAACTGTCAAATTTCAAATTTGGTTGTGAAAAAAATTGGGCTTTACTCTTAGTTCGATCAGGCGTGATTATTTTAGTGGTCAAATTTTTATGGCACGAAATAGTATATTTCATTACAAGTGCGGAACGGCTGTCATTGCAAAGAGTTCCGACAAATGACAACCCGAGCCAAAGCCGAGGGTTGACAGACGAAACGAGTTCTAATTAAAGTTATAATTCACATAGACTTTTTGACTTTTCCGGTAAAATGTTCTCCGAAGCATTTTTTGCAATCATACCGCGTTCCGGTGGAGTTAATTCAAACAAAGTAGGGTCAAAAAAACTAAAAATTACTCATTTTGTGCACGAACAACTAAAATTGCAAAGAAAATTTCTGGAAAATGGCGGCAACCGTAGACCATAGAGAAAATAGACTTTAAGCAGAGATATTTTTTCACCCATTCTGGTGGATAAAGGAGACTATAAAAAGATTCTACAATAGAATCTTTTTATTGATATGAAATGAAAATGAAATGAAGTGACATGAAATGAAACCTAACCTAACTCATTCAATCAAATCATTAAATCTGATATTGAAACAAATTAGTAGCTTTTTTTTAGAAATATATCTACGTATTTGCATGAAACATAAATACTACTTTGTTTTTTTTTAAACTCCATGGTTGGTTTTCTTTATAATATACATTATTTTGACAGTTGGGAAAGAAAACTCACTAGTGCGGGAATGGCAAAAAAAAGCACGAGTGTGTACTATAATAGTGTGTAATAGCCCACATCCCAAACGATATACGTCCCTGCAATGCGCCACTTTTTGAGCAACTATTTTAAAAAGTATTCTATTTGTTAATTTGGGTCATTATCAAGCATTCTGCCAAATTTCATTCATATACATTATGTACTTAAGGAGCCTTTTCACCTCAAACACACAAACATCCAAACATCTAAACTTTCACATTTATATTATAATAATAAGATAACAGTTTTCCGCAGTGGAAAATGTCGCGTTTTGTAAGCGAGAGTGTAGTAGTGATAGAGTGCCATGATCAATAAAGATACCGAAATAAAGACAGCAGTAACATAACATATACTCACGGCTATAAATCCCTAGAAGGGGTAGCCAGAGCTAAGGAATTAGAAATTCCTCAGCCACTTTTGGAAATGTGAGTAGGGAAAAGATGGTAAAAGTAAAGGTTGTTGGTGATGGGTCTCCAACCGCATCGCCCAATAATTCCTTAAAAGCCCCAATACCGTTAGTCGCCTCTTACGTACACCCATCGGTAGAAACGGGGTAGTGCTATTCTAAGCCGACACTACACGACAATATTTTTTTTATGTCTGTTTTAATGACTTGAAATTTACTTTACAGACATGCATCGGCAAAGTAAACTTTATTAAGGTAGACAGCTTTTTAGAATAGTTTTCTATGATGCTCTCATCCTTAATCTCCAGTATCTAATGTCAAAGTTTCTTTGCCAATTGTGTGTTTCTGTTTATGATGAAGATTATACTGATGTGATTTTGACAATGCTGCAGATGTTGTCCTTTTTTGTATGAGAAAATTGTGTAAACTTTCTAAATCACTAATATCGTTTTTCTAGCCTAACAACGCCAAGAAAAATAAACAGAGAAATGCTAAACCACGAAATAAGTCAGAATTTCAAAACATCCGAAGAAACGGACTTAGCTGACCGTCTTTTAGCCGAAACTTTCGCGTCTCAAGAAAGTGTTCATGATCCAGTAGGAGAAGTTCTTAGTCCGCTTGAAAAAGTCTCTTTGCATAACGCGAATAAACTCGGCAGAATTGTTGAAAACGTTACAATGGAGACTAATAATGATGATGATACTTTAAGACAGTACAGAGAAGCTGTTTTGGCGTCTGGAGGTATCAATGAAGATATACCAATGGTTAAAGATATAGTGGGAATTGAGCCGATTGTTGGTAAAAGGAAAATTGATGAAACAGAGGGCGTCGGGAAAAGATTGCGATCTGGCAATGCGACTAAAAGAGTTAAGAGGAATAAATAAGTTTTGTTTTTTGTGATTTTGTTATGTTTGATTTATAACATGATTGAAGTTTTTTAATTATATTAGTTTTGTTTCGGAAGTTATTTATGTTATTTTTAAGAGAAGTATTATTGATATTGTTTCTGATGATAATTAATTATTATTTTTTTATTTCTATCGAATGCGTGTTATTTAAAGATAAATGTGTTGCTGGGAAATTGCTCGTTGCGGAAAATATTTGTGGAATAATTATAAAATTTGTTTTGTAAAAACACAGCTTTATTATGATACTCATAAGTAGGTATTTCTTACCCTCAGTATAATGATTTACAGAACTCTTTCTCACTGTTTCTCAATGCGAATCTACCTGTAGATGGCTTCCTTATTCTAAGCATATACTATATTCCAAAAGATACACTAAGCAGGACAAGGGCTAGGCATATTATAATCCATGAAGTTGACATAAACTCTTCCCCAGTATTTGGGGTCTCCTCGCTGGTCCAAGGGCACATTGCTCGGTGGTACCGCCGTTTTGTTGAAATCTCGGAGGGTTTTCAACATATCTTCCAGGATATCTGGATGACTGAAAGAAAACATGGATTTAAAATTTTGAATGCTGCAAATAATACCTATACTTAATTATATGATCCCAAAATAATATTGCAAGAACTATGAAATTAACATTTTCTCAGCCACTTTAAAATTGATGAAGGATAAGATACTCAAGGAAAAAACCATTGTTGATGCGTTTGCAAGAGCATTGTCCAACACCCTAACTCTATTCTTATGCAAGTCCTGGAAGGTGAGATGTGGTACTATTCTAAACCGATAATACACTGTACTTATTTGTGAAAGGATATTAACTTAAATCTTTTTGTTCATGAAAACCTCATGTGGGGATTATTACTAACAAATAAAGGATAAATAAAGGAAAAAAAATTCGACACAGGTGGGAATCGAACCCGCGACCTCGGGTATACGCCCCCGTAGCTCTGCCAATTGAGCTACCGTGTCAATGGCTGCTGGCGCGAAATTCTTATATCCTTTATTTCTTTTACACGTTTAAGTAGTGTTTGCGTTTCCTACCTCCAAATTTTTACTAATTTCGGATTCCCGCCTGTGTCGAAATTTTTCTTTCCTTTATTTATTCTAAGGATATTAACGCTTTTAAATCACTGATCAACCGTGATAGCCCAGAGGGTAGAACACTCGGTTATCGTGCAAACGACTAGTGTTCAAATCCTGGGTCGGGCCTACACCAATTTGTCTTTTCTAAAGTCATATGTGTGGTTAATTTATCATGGTTGTTAACGGTGAGGGAAAACATCGTGAGGAAACCCACATGGCTGAGTTGTACTTAGTCATGTGACAGTGTATTCATACAAAACGGCGATAGGCCTGCCCCCCATCACGTGAGTAGTAATATCCATGCAAAACGTGGGTACTCTGAACACCAGGTGACAAAGTCACGTGATGTTCAGAAGTATTAGTACCTCTGCCAACCCCTTCGGGGATATTCGGCGTGAACGTTTATGTTATATGTTATGTAAATCACTGAGTCCCAGCAAAGTTTAAGTTACGCGTCCTTATCATTATTAACCTTAAAAATAATACGGTAGATTTCAGTTTAATAAAATAACTCACACAGTCGCCAAGTTATTCTTCTCGCAAGGATCCTCTGCGATGTTGAACAGACAGGGCGACACTAACGGGAAACATGGCACTATTTGTGAGTCGCTGCAGTTGATAGTAGCTTGCTTTCTGAAAAGTTATTACTTTAGTTAGTTTGAGTATATGGTTTGCTGTGAGTAGATCTGTGTGCTATAGCACTCTTAGAGTCTTTGTGAAGGTGACGAACGATGCAACTAAGGGTATGGGGCTTCAACTACTTCATAGGTGAATGGGACTAAATATTTTTATTCTTTGTTACATTACTTGAGGTTTACTGTTTAATCACTCAGCCAAACCTCACTCGCACGAGACGAAAATTCGGATTTTGACAAGTGTTGATTCGGATTTGAGTTTTCATCGACTGGCAAGCGCCATAACTATTATAGTTCCAGTAATTTTCGTATAACCTTCGCAGCGGAAGTGTGACGCGAATACCATTTTACCAACAGTTAGAAGAGGTATGGACGAAATTGTCGTTGTCGGTTTGCAAAGTAGACCTTCTAATATCTCATATCATATCATCGAGTTGAGTTGTTTTTACCAGTGCAGTGCAGTAACTTTGCGACTCCCTTTTTTAACGATGAATGATAAATATGAATTCTCAGCCTAACTTTATGGCCAATTTTATGAAATAACCTACTGTACATCAGCAATCACATGTTTTCGTACACTCAGACATACCTCATTTCAACCATAGTGTTAGCATCAGGCAAGTATGGGTCCAGAGCTAATCCTGCCAATGACTTTCCAACTTTGACGACATCGTACAGTTCCGAGTTAGCAGCTGGCCCGTACCAGCTATCTTGCGTGCCCTTATAGTTTGTACCTGAAATGTTATGAATACAATGTTCAATTTGTATACCCTGTACTGACTCTGTATCAAGAAATGAGAGCCTAACCATTCTTTATTAATCTATTGAGTTTTTCGCGTTTGCAGGTTTTATGTAGTTCGGCACTGGGTTAAAAGCAGTGTCAGTGGGTTCCAAAATAACTATGCTTATATATGCATGGTGCATGATTAGCTCGTTTGATCAATATCTGACTTACTGCTATTTTGAGTTAAAGAAAATTCCTTTGCCAATAAAGTTAATTTAGTACTGAAAGTAATATCTGAAGAACAACAGCGATGAAATGTTCAGTAATGTTACGTATTCTACGTCAAAAATGAATTCCAATGTCCACCAGTTGACCAACTCTAAGTTTATCCCAGTGCTCAGGTAACTCTCTCGTAAAAATTTCAGGTTTAAGTGGTTAAGGTATTTTTGTTATATAGAGTACCTTGATGCACCTTCCACTGGCCAACAGTGAGGGATGCGCTGCCCCATATATCATCGATATTGTGTAATATAGTAGTTCTCGGGCTCGGCAGGTCTTTGCTGAGCGACG
The DNA here is from genome assembly GCA_963576735.1 of Bedellia somnulentella. Taxonomy (NCBI): domain Eukaryota; kingdom Metazoa; phylum Arthropoda; class Insecta; order Lepidoptera; family Bedelliidae; genus Bedellia; species Bedellia somnulentella. The sequence goes on from OY755171.1 coordinate 1,134,262, forward strand.
GCCACAGGTCCACACCGTCTATCGAGTGGAACTCACTGGAATTTATAAAATATATTGCTAGTCATAACGAGACGAAAATTGTTAATCCAATACAAATACAGGATAGAAGTTTTTAGATGTAGTCTGTCTATTCCATTATGACCAATAAGCAAATCAAAGCGATAATAATATTTCATCGAATTATATGTAATTGAAGCATATATAAATAGATGTTTTATAATAGATCGGCAGATAAGATCCTAGCATAACTCAAGAGCTTTGGCTACATTTAACAGTCTTTTCGTGCTGCCCTTTAATTCTTCATTCTTCGAACACATGCCTTCTTGACCACATTTTTTAATTGATCTAGATTTGTATTGTATTGTTGCTCTCTATTGCCCTAACATACACATATTATACATACATACATATACTCACGCCATTAGTTCCCATTGGGGTAGGCAGAGACTATTGATCGCCACTTCGCACGATCCTGACAAACCTCTCTAGCTTCGTTTACATCCATCAATCTTTTCATACATGCTCTTTTATTCTTCATACTTCGGACGCCAGCCTTTTTGAGCACACTCTCAATTTGGTCCAAGTGTGTTCTCCGTGGTCGTCCTCTACTAACATTACCATCCACACTAGCTCTATAGATCCCTTTTACCAATTTTCTATCATCCATCCTCTCTATGTGCCCAAACCACCTCAACATTCCTTTTTCTATCTTTCTTACAATATCATCTTTCACACCACACTTTTCACGAATAACACTATTTCTCACTCGGTCACACAATCTAACATTACAAATTTTTCTGAGGGACCTCATCTCTACTGCATTCACTCTGCTCTCATGCTTCTTCTGCCACACCCAACATTCGCTTCCATACATAAGCGTAGGAACAAGAACAGCATCATGCACAGCCATTCGGGCCTTTTCAGACACCGATTGACAGGTCATTAGGCTATTCATTGCTCCATTTACCGCATTACCCTTTTTCACACATATTATCTACTAGAAGAAGAGATATGAGCGAGAAAGCGAAACATTCTGGTGGTCTCCGCCCTGTTTAACTAAGCCGAATTCTGTTCTACCCCGTTACTTGGTACGTTTAATATGAGGCTGTGGGAGTACTGTTAGAGCGCACACTACTGCAGACTCATTCGCACATAGCAGCGTCTCATATTCCTACATCGCGGTATGTAAGTGTTTTACGAGATAAGCGTAAATAAAAATTATAAGTTTGTACATAGCAGGATGTTCTGGCCAGTATATCTTTGCTGTTCCCACAGGCTTTTTTTCAGGCTAATTTTAGTTCACCTGCTATTGCCTCCAGCAGCAGTGTACAGAGTCGGTAACCAATCGGAGATATGCATTCTCTGCGTTGCTATCCTAGATCTCTTCTCTATATGAGGACTCCACAGTAAAGCCGCGCCTCTGACGCCTCCTTCCCATAATGTATTTTTTTGCTGGAAACATAAAACGAAATTTCATAGCCCAATTTTGTAAACAAAAATATTTCAGGATTTTGAAGCATTAATTTATCTCTGTCCTTTGACTCGGTTAATGTGAATATGAACATAAATGTTAATTGTTTTTTTTAATATATACACGTACATATTGTGGTGTGCTTAATGGGAGGATGGATTTTTTTTTATGATACAGACTAATATACAGTGAAAAATCTATAAAAATAATTAGTCAGCTTCAACTTATTTATAGAACCTAATATGTTGGCGAAAAGGATTTTGCTAGCGTGCAAAATACAGCAACTTAGCAAAATTTTAGAAAGAGAAATGAAATAAAGTCGACCTACAATCCAGCGATGAGATAAGTATTTCAGGATAAAATGCTTGACCATAATGTAACTAAAACAAATCTAAAATTTATAGTATCGTGGTATGGGATCGGTCGCAGTCGAGGGAATTTCTAGTGAATCGTCCATATCTCACACGACGAGGGTCTCGTAAAAGCCGGAACCGAGGAGAAGCAAGAGAGAGTGAGTATATTAAGTTAGTAGTAGTAAAGTATGTCATACTATCTTAGTCAGTCAAGCCAAACTATAAGAATCATACCATACGCAGATTTGGTATTTTAATAAAGTTACATACTAACAATAAGTAAAAACTTGAAACTTTTTGCAATAAGACACCAAAAACAAATTTATTTGCATGTAATTTTTAAAATAAATACGTCTAATAAAATTAACTTAAATACAAGTACAATACTTTCTGCCATGTAGTGCCGGTTTAGAATAGCACTACCCCATTTCTTCCGGTGGGTGTACGTAAGAGGCGACTAACGGTATGGGGCTATTAAGGGATTTTTGGGCGATGCGGTTGGACACCCATCACCAACAACCTTTATTTTTGCTATCTTTTCCCCACTCAAATTTCCAAAAGTGGCTAAGGAGTTTCAAATTCTTTAGCTCTGGCTACCCCTTCCTGGGATTTATAGCCGTGAGTATATGTATGTATGTATGTTAAATACAAGTATCAGTACCAACACCTCTCAAAGGGTAGTTAGAGGCATAGTTGTCGTTGAATCCGTTCGCCGGTCCCCCGTTGTCGGTCGTGAACAAAATGATGGATTGGTCCAATAGTTTTGCGCTTCTCAAACTCTCCACTACTTTGCCGACTGACTCGTCTAACTTGTGAAGTACGGCTGGAAGAAAATGAGGAATTATTACCACAAAGTTGTTTTGGATTTAAGGCTTTTCAGTAAATGGCGGTGGAAGAGATCCTCAGTAAGGTGTCACTTTTTGTATCTTGTCTTCTAAGGCGGTGCAGTTATTTATTCTTAAGCTTTGACTATTTTACGAGTCGCTGTTTAAAAGCTTTACGACTTTGAAGGTTTCAAGTCTCACGTTTAACTAATCGTGAGTCAGTTTACGTTCAACAAGGATCACAAACTCAAGTGAGTAATGGTTTATTGCGCATGTAATTAAATGTATTAAACCCTACCTGCAAATTTCCTCCGCTGATGATGCTCTATGTAGGAAAAGTTGTTCTCCAACTTATAGGAAGCTCTTATTGGGTCCACCGCGTTGCCGCTGTGCATGGCCGTGTGACCTATCATCAGGAAGAGGGGCGAGGATTTGTCATGCTTGCGAATTATCTGAGAAAAAAATACATTCCTACATATACTCACGCAGTCAATTCCCATTGGGGTAGGCAATGACTATCGATCGATCGCCACTTCGTACAATCCTGGCACACCTCTCTTGCTTCGTCTACATCCATCAATCGTATATAAAAATAAATATAGTTTTGATATTGCCTTTTAATTCATTAATTTGACATTAGCGAAGCAATACAAGGGTTCACTTGAAAAACTTTTTAAAATATTATTTACCTGAGTGGCTTCGTCGGTGTAAATGTCTGTTATATATTTTCCGAACAAATCATGAGCCACACTGAAACCTGAAAAAGAGTTTCACAGTTATAAAAGATTAATAATTAAAAATATTTTTGTAGTTTGTAAGAATTTCATAATTTCTAATACAACGTAACATAAACACACCTCTTCGTAGATCAAATCCCCATGTTCCGTTCTCCATAGCGGTATGGTCAAAATGATCTATGCGTCCAGTCCATGTGCCCATGTGAGTGTCAAATCTGCGAAGTTATATTAAAACTCAATTTTATATTGCAACAAAAAGGCAAACTTAAAAATAAGCTTTTTATCATTAGCGGTAAATAAAAAATAATAGCTATATGAATTTTAGGTCGGTTTAAATTACTGCGATCGAGAGAGGTATAGGGAAAGCTGTTAAGCTTTTTTATACAGATGCAAGGAGTTTTAGAGATTTCTAGAACATTCCCAAGGTAAGTCCTGAGCTGTAAAAAGTTATCGAGACAAGGTAGGTAGTGCACGTGCGCTTCGCTTGGTTCGTCTTGGCGGGGGCACTACCGTGCCCCCAGATTTGTATAGACTAGTTGGTGACTTCTTTTTCTATCAAACTCAAGATTCAAACTTCTGGAGAAATTATTTATTAATTAATTTATTTATTTGGAAGACTTACAGCTAAATAATAACGATATAAGTAACAGTACATAGCATCGATGCCAATTAGAAGTCTTCACCAGTAGTTTATATAAACGGAAAAATATAATAATTGCGCTTGATTTGCAACCATTATAGTGCCTATTCTAAAACAAAAACGTATTTATATGTATGTTGTTAACAAGTACAAAGAAATATATATATATAGATAATAAAAATAGTAAAAACAAACTTTTTTTTTTTTTAACTACGACATCTATACTTATAATAAATCTGTAGAGAGGTCAATTCTGTACATTAAATATATTTTCAAAATAACTATCAAGGGGTGATCAGTGATCGATACTGATACCAAAAATGAAATCAGTAAAATTTTTGTCTGTCTGTCTGTCTGTCTGTCTGTCGGTTTGTATGTTCCTTATGGAAACAAAAACTACTCGACGGATTTTAACGAAACTTGGCACAATTATTCTTCATACTCCTGGGCAGGTTATAGTATACTTTTCAGCAGAGTAGTGAAGGGGAATTTTGGGAAAACGGGAGAAGTTAGTAAATTTTTTAAGCTTCCGTCGCGTGTGCACACTTAATGGTCAAAGTTACATAGAAATCACGTAAGACGGAAATATTTTACATAAAAATGTCTAAAAAATATTCGTAAACAGCATATGTCTATCTTTTATGGTTGACTCACAATAACACGTGTAACTCCTGATAGCTTAGCAGTTCGGAGCATTCTGATTATATTTGTTTACTCTTACGTTTATAGTTCTGTCATTCATCTCTCATTTAAAAAAGTTTACATTATTACCTATTCAAAAAAAAAAGAATCATAGAAATCGGTATAGAAACACCAAACTTATACATGAAATAAGCCATCGCGTCCTGTCGTCGCACGTGTATACTGAATCATGCTATATGTATTATTTTTTTAGTAATGGTTGCTCGGGCAAAAGATAGCCGTGAGTATATGTATGATGTATGGAAAATTTGTAACTCTGTTTGTTTGTTTTCATGGGACTATTTTCGGAGATACTGAACCTTTTATTAAAGCGCTTTCACAATCACAAAGCTTCACTATTCAGGAGTGCTATTAGTTACGCTAAATTTCAAGTCAGGTTGAGCAGTGATTGAAGAAACCTCAGATATTTTTCAAACTAAGCTACCCATGCGAAGCTGGGCCGATCCACTAGTAATATATAAAATTCTATTGAGAGCTTTCTTTTGAGAAAAACAAAATAGTGAGTAAACGCTTAACCGTTGAAGTGCTGGTGTTGAAAATATTATAATAATGGTTTTGCTTTCAAAGTAAGGGTAACGCAGGATATTTTAGACAAGAACATACAATTATCTGGTTTTTTATCATATTGTTAGACGCTTACCCTCTGTACATCGGCGTATACTCTTTCTTATGGAAGCCCAGATGCCATTTCCCGACAAGATGCGTTTTGTATCCCAGCTCTTTCAGATATTGCGGCAACAGTTTCTCTTCAAGTGGCAACCCTCGAGGCTCTAGTGCGAATAATACTGTGTGTTGCATTCCTAAAAATATCAATATTTATAAAAAAAAACATATATTATATATTTCTGAAATTATACTATATGAATGCGAACAAATATAAAGCTTAGGGCTAATCTCTGTTCGAAAAGAACCACATCTTAACTGTCTAATAGCTCTGTAACTCTGACTTAATTAGCGCTTTAAAGTTGACAACCTTTTCTCCAATCAAATCTGACAGCGCTGAATAGTTTCTACTTCTGAATCTTTAGCTACTCCTTTCTATAATTTATAACCATAAGTATAAGCAGGAAATTAAGTATAAGTATACCAAGATGTATAGGATGTTTCCCAGTCATGAGCGCGGCGCGAGAGGGCGTGCAGATCGGAGTCGTGTAGTAGTTCTGCAGGATGAGGCCCGAGTAGGCCAGCGCGTCGATGTTGGGCGTCGGGATTTGGCTCATGCCATGGAAACCAACGTCGTTCCAACCCTGAAATTAAAAAAAACAACATACGTGTCTGTTTTTAGGGTTCCGTAGCCAAATGGCAAAAACGGGACCCTTATCGATTCGTCATGTCTGTCCGTCTGCCCGTCCGTCCGTCCGTCCGTGTGTCACAGCCAGTTTATTCCGAAACTATAAGAACTAGTGATGCAACGGAACTGGCATAACGGAAGCAGAAACGGAAACAGATGTCAAAAGTAAATCTTAACGGAAGCGGAAACGGAAGCGGAAGCGGAAACGGAAGCGTTAACACTATGAAAAAAAGATCAATTTTACATTAAATTTTTTTTTTTATTAAATTAGTACTTTAGTAGTCAAAATTAAACAGCGGCAAGTTATATTAAATAAAGAGTAACTTGGCCGCTTTTAAAATACGCGGAAAGGATTCGGCAATTATCGACAGCACACGACACGCGCCTGAACGCTCGACGTCGTCGCTCGTGTACAACTGTCCACGCGCGGCCCCCGCAACCACCCGCGCCGTGCCGCCGTCGCGTCTATTGCTACGTTAAGACTTCTGTTATCAAGTTTGCGGAACCAGAAGCAGAAACAGAAGTGAAAAAACATGCGGAACTTCTGCAGTTGCGGAAGCGGAAGCAGAGTTCTGTTGCAACACTAATAAGAACTACATTATTGAAAATTCGTGCGTAGATGTATCTGAAAGTAGTAGTAGTAGTAGTGATAGTAAAATCTGAAAAAAAACCAAAATTTTTAGGGTTCCCCATACATAGAACTGAAACTAATTTTTTTTTTCATCAAACCTATACGTGTGGGGTATCTATCAAAAGGTATTTGAAAATGATGTTGAGGTTTCTTATATCATTTTTTTCAAAACTGAATAGTTTGCGCGAGAGACTTTTCCAAAGTGGTAAAATGTGTCCCCCCCCCCGTAACTTCTAAAATATGGGCATGATAAAACTGAAAAAAATATATGATGTGTATTACTATACAAACTACTAACGAAAATTGGTTTGAATGAGATCTAGCCAGTAGTTCTATATTTAAACGTCATAAATCAAATTACTTGCTAGTGCTGCTACGGAACCCTTCATTAGCGAGTCCATCTCGCTCTTGGCCGCTTTTTTTATTCACATTACGCCCTTAGTTCCTATCTCGGTAATAAGAGCATCGATTGCGTCTTTCTAGGATTTGGCAAACCTTCTCTCTCTCTCATTCCTAATATAACCTCTTTTCATGTCATAAGTTTGTATTGGTGTAGTTAAGGCATCGATCGCGTCTTTGTAGGATTACTAGCGAATCTCCCTTTCCCTTTCCCTCTCATTCCTCATCTAAACGTCTTTTTAGCTGATTCTCTGTTTAATAAAAATGTTTTCATCATGTTATTCCTCTCTTAAGAACGCGTTTAAAACATGAACTAATAAAGGTACCAAGGCTATATTACCAAAAGAGGTAGCCAGACCTTAAAATTATCTACCAAATTTTAAGACTGGTCAAAGAATAAGTGGTGGAATAAAGGATCGTCGGTAATAATGAATTTCTAACAACCCAGATTATTATTCGGCAATATTATCGCTTCGTACGAAACACTAGCGATGGAGCTATAAAATTTCGTTTCTATTACATAAATTCTTAAATATAACATAATTGGGATCCTTAACTAAATTTTAAATAAATTAATTTATCGTAGACAATGTTGGAACCAATTTATTATCATAGTCACTTTGTCATAATCGCGCAGATAAAACTGTTATGTAAATAGGAATGAAGAGTTCAATAAACTTCTATTACTTACAATGAAGAGAGTACAATTGCGAGTGCTTGGTAAATACTTACTTCCTTTCACTAACCTAATTAACGAGCTAACAACATTTCATTGATTAATTGAATTCTAGGTCTTTATGTTTCTGCTATTTTTAATTTGACTCATGTCTTAGAAATAAATCTCTATGAATTAATGAAAAGTGGGTCCAAAGTGAGAAGAATAAAAGAGCATATTTGAGAAGAATAACGAATGTAAGGGAAGCAAAAGAGATTTGTCAAGATTGTACTAAGTGGCGATTGATAGTCTCTGCCTACTCCAATGGGAACAATGGCCGTGAGTATAAGTAAGTATAAGTAAGCCACAGAGGTTATTGTTAGTATGGGCATCCTGTGATGATTTGCCATCTGGCATTCTAAGCTCCCAATTATTGCCCGGGCAACATATCCACGTGTCTAAGACTATCCCCAGGCCTATCTCATGAAGAGTGAAGAAACCCAACCGAAATTTTTGAAAATTATAACTTCTTTTGGTGCTGAAACAACAAATACTAAAAATACAAATGTAATAAATGTTTGAGGAGATTCCTTTACGACAAACTTTTTTTTTTCAAAAATATCCTCAGAATATTGGATTCAGTTACATTCGGTAAAAAATATATATTTATATATACGAGATATGAAATAAAGATAATATACATACATACAATAGGACAAACAAGTTTTTAATAAATACGTAATACATGACAAAATAAAAACGCCAATATGCCGTTGCAATGAATGTTTAATATAATTTTAACTATGTTAGAGTGTCGGCTTAGAATAGCACAGACACATTTTTTCTGTCGGATGTCTTAAGAAGCGATTGCGGGATTTGCAGCTTTTAAAGTGATTTTTGGGGTTTGTGGCTGGAGATCCATCACAAACTTGTTATACTTAGATGCAGGTTCATATAATTATGCAAACGTATTCGATACAAATAGTAATTTGACATTCACAAAATATTATTATAATTTAAATTCTGGTTATGTAACTCGGAAAGCGCTAATACAAATCTTTCAAGAGTTACCGTTATTCATGGAATATTGTAAAACAAAAAAAACCAATGTCATTTCAAACAAAAATAATTTTCCAAATAATGATTTGATAGAAAATAATGAGATTTTTGTAGATTGTTTGGAAAACAGACAGTTATTTCTCGACTAGTGAATTATCCTTTTGTAACAAAACTACTACTATAAAAATCATGCATCAAAACGTTTGTGGTATTAGTAATAAAAAAGAGGAAATTGAGCTATTTATAGATGCAGTGAAGAATCCTGTCAATTATGTTTGTATAAGTGAACATTTTCTTGATACGATTGCGGCTCCAATGTTTAACATGAATAATTACACAGTCATATCTTATAATACAAGGTGTAATAAAAAAAGAGGGGGTACGCTTGTTATGGCGTTAAATAATTATACGGATTGTACCAAAATCGAGGGAATTGAAAATTTTTATAAACAAGACTATTTTGAAATAAGTGGTATTAAGGATAAGACTACAAATTCATATATATTTTGTTTTTATAGAACACCTCAAGAAAATAATTTTATCAAATTTTTAGAACAGTTAGAACTTTTTTTAGACAAGTTTTTCAGCAAAAAGTGCATAATTTGCGGTGATTTTAATGTCAATATGTTTAAGGACGACAATAAAAAGAAAGATTTTTTATCATTACTAAATTGTTATAACTTCAGGACGCTAATTAACTCTGCGACTTTTATAAGAAATGAAACAATCTCCTGTATAGATAATTTTGTGACAAACATTCCAGAACAAAATGTACTTAACTGCGAGGTGATACATAATAATATAGCTGATGGACATGCAGCTTTATTATGTAACATTACCTTAGAGCATAATAAATATTTTAATAAAACCACATATACAAAGGAATGTAGAATATTTAACAAACGGAATAATTTAAACTTTAGACGAAATGTTTTTAAAAGTAACCTTATTGAACAAGGTGTTAACGGTTTTTTAGTTAAGCTAAGTAATTCTTTTAAGAGTAGTTTTAGACATAAAAAGAATATTATCAATCATGAAGAAAAGAATAAAAAATATAAGTGGATAACGAATGGAATTAAGACTTCTAGCAAAATGAAAAGGTTTTTGTGTTCATGTAATAAAACGGAACTACATCCATCAATTCAAGAATACAAAGTCAAATACATTAGGCTATTTAGAAAAGTAATTAGATTGACGAAACAATTAACTTTACAAAACAAGCTTCATGAGTCAAAAAATGCGTCTAAAACTATTTGGTCTATAGTAAACAAGCACAAATTTAATTTATCATGGTTGCTAACGGTGAGGGAAAACATCGTGAGGAAACCCACATGGCTGAGTTGTACTTAGTCATGTGACAGTGTATTCGTACAAAACGGCGATAGGCCTGCCCCCTATCACGTGAGTACACTGTCTAAGCAAAACGTGGGTACCTTCTCTGGAAACTAGATGGCGCTTGCCATGCGAGTTCAAGAGTATTGGTACCTCTGCCAACCCCTTCGGGGATAAACGGCGTGAACGTTTATGTTATGTTATGTTAAACAAGCACAAAAATACAGGGAAAAAATGCGAGAAAGAAATAACCTTAAAAGTTGAAGATAAAATTATACAAAATAGCCTAGAGGTAGCGAACATATTTGCAACTGAATTCGACCACGGATCAAAACTAAGAATAGCACAAAATAATATTAATCCACTTGTACATAAACAAATTATCGACGCATATACTGATAGAATTGACAAAAATATAGATTTAACTGAAACAAACATTGACGAAGTAACACGAATAATAAAAAGGATGAAAAACAAACATTCCTGCGGGTACGATGAAATTCCAATTAGTGTAATAAAAGAAAACTTAGATCTTTTAGCTGAACCTCTGACATTTTTTTTTAATAAGTGTATTAAACAAAACTTATTTCCCGATCAGCTAAAGATAGCTCGAGTGCTTCCGATTTACAAAAAAGGCTCAAAAACAGATCCTAAAAACTATAGGCCCATATCATTGCTTCCAGTCATTTCAAAAGTATATGAAAAACTTCTTAAAAATAGACTTTTAAACCATTTGACCACTCATAACATTATTAGCAAAAGACAATTTGGATACCAACATAATATAGGAACTAAGGACGCCATTGATACGTTTCTTGATGATGTAACATTAAATTTAAATAGTAAACTTAAAGTAGGAGCGCTTGTTTTAGATTTAAAATCTGCTTTTGATACGATGGAGCACGAAATATTAGAATATAAGCTTAAGCATTATGGAGTTAATGGAATATTTTTGGTTTTGTTACATTCCTACTTGACAAACAGAAAACAAATTGTAGAAGTAAAAGGTACGGAGGCCAATAATGAAATTACTAACAAATCTAAAATTATCGATATTACTAGGGGAGTTCCCAAGGGATCGATTTTGGGACCTATATTGTTCATAATATTCATAAATGACCTCATAAATTTTATTAAAAATATTCTGCCGGATATAAGTGTAGTCATGTATGCAGACGATACCAATTCTGTTATATCAGCGAAAACACTACCAGAGTTGGAAGAAAAGACAAATGCTGCCCTAGCTGCTTTTAATTATTGGTTTGAACACAATAATTTAATTTTGAATGTTGTAAAAACTAATTTAATTTTGTTTAAACCTACAATAAGAAATAAAGAAACAATAAATGTCTATTTAAATGATGTCCAAGTTTGCGCAGTGGATGTAATTAAGTTTTTAGGCGTCCATATTGATTCGCAATTGAACTGGAAGAAGGAACTGACAGTGATTGAAAATTCTCTCAGCTCAGCATGTTATGCTTTGAGAAGTTTAAGGGACGAAATTGATTTAAATCATTTGAAAATGGTATATTACGCACTTGTTGAGTCTAAACTACGTTATAGTATAAAATACTGGGGAAATAGTTATCAGTATAATATAAGGAAAGCATTTGTTTTACAAAAAAGAGCCCTAAGAATTATCTTACGACTATCGTATAGAGAATCATGCAAAGATTTTTTTAAGAGATTAAAGATTTTAACAGTTCCTGCTCTTTATGTATACGTGCTCTTGACAAACTTTAGAGATAAATGTGGTTGCATTGAGACAGAACAGAATAAGTTAATAAGAGAGTCCAAAAGAAGAAAAGATTTCTACCTCAAACAAGAAAGTGTTCCCTTGTACAAAATAGTTGAACATGCCCCAAGATATCAGATAACGAAAATTTATAATTGTATTCCAAATGAAATAAGACTAATAGAATCTCCTCTAGTTTTTAAGAAAAAGCTGAAAGTTTTTCTTTTAGATATACGACATAAGAGAATTAGAGCATTGCATTTAAATATATTTTTTTTAATACTATCGAATTTTAATTTAACTATTTGACATTTATTTAGCATTTTGTGATTATTTTGATTTATTCACTATTATTAATTGTATATTTAGATTTAAGTTATTCCTAAGGTAGTTGTATCAATTCTGACACAATGAATATTGTTTGATGAATAAATAAATACAAATACAAAATACAAACCATTATGTTTTCTCCACTAACTTTTTACAAATGGGCCATTCCCATGGTGGGATTTGAGTTTACATCTATCTTATATTACTGTATTTTAGGCCCTCCAACAGTAGCCATCTATGACAATTGCGTTATTATATTAGGTTGCAGATGTAACCGGTAATATTGATATTCATTGTAAATGTGGGTTCAGAGCATCAGAAGTTACGAGTATGTGATGATATAGAATATTAGATATAAATACAAGACACGCGCGAAATTATAACCCCTTTCATTTCAGTCGAGTAAAAAGTACATGAGCGTTCTAAAAATTTACCAATGTATCTTAGTAGCAAGTATATGGTATCAGTGAACTTTTGAACTTAAAAAGTCGAGTACTAAAATAGAATACGGCATATAATATTAAAAGATTTCCAATTGTTTGAACTTTTAAAAGCTGTTTAGTGTTTGTTATAGGACAAACGTATATTACTCAAACGTTCACGGCGTATATTCCCGAAGGGGTTGGCAGAGGTACGAGTACTATTAATTCTGAATATCGTGTGACATTGGCGCCTGGTTTTCGGAGTAGGTACCCACGATTTGCTTGGACAGTGTACTCACGTGATAGGGGGCAGGCCTATCGCCGTTTTGTACGAATACAATTACAATTAGCCATGTGGGTTTCCTCAGGATGTTTTCCCTCACCTTTAACAACCATGACAAATTAACCACACATATAACTTTAGAACAGACAAATTGGTGTAGGCCCGACCCGGAATGTGAACCTTCATCGTCTGCGCGATAAACGGTATTCTACCCATTGAGCTTATCACGGTTGCAAGAAATACATTTGGAAATGAAGAGGGGATAGGATTGTAAATAAAGTTTCTTAAAGATATATCTCCAACCGCATCGCCCATGTCGCTTCTTACGAAACCCGCGGGAAGAAATTGGTTAATGTTATTCTAACCCTACACAGAAGCTGCTTTTAAGCATATGTTCAAACGTAACATAACATAACATAAACGTTCACGCCAAATATCCCCGAAGGCGTTGGCAGAGGTACTAATACTTCTGAACATCACGTGACTTTGTCACCTGGTGTTCAGAGTACCCACGTTTTGCATGGACAGTGTACTCACGTGATAGGGGGCAGGCCTATCGCCGTTTTGTACGAATACACTGTCACATGACTGTACAACTCAGCCATGTGGGTTTCCTCACGATGTTTTCCCTCACCGTTAACAACCGTGATAAATTAACCACACGTATGTCTTTAGAAAAGACAAATTGGTGTAGGCCCGACCCGGGATTTGAACACTAGTCGTTTGCACGATAACCGAGTGTTCTACCCACTGGGCTATCACGGTTGCTCAAACATAACGGAACTTAAAATAATTTTACAGAAAGTGTACTCTTCATGTGTAAAATCCGCAAGTTATTTTTACTTAAACCTTATGAACAGATGTGATATACAACAATAGTAGTCAACTAAACAAGAATAGTTATCCGATTGGCTAATTACATTTCAAAGTCGGCCATGTAACGGAGCTTAAGTCACCACAACACGGTCATAATTAAAAGTGTAAATAGAACAGGTTTTTAATCCTGACGGTTAGAGCTTTTTGAGATTTATTCTATATGTTATTATTATGTGATATTGTAAGAAAGATCGAAAAAAGGAATGTTGAGATGGTTTGGGCACATAGAGAGGATGGATGATAGAAAATTGGTAAAAGGGATCTATAGAGCTAGTGTGGATGGTAATGTTAGTAGAGGACGACCACGGAGAACACACTTGGACCAAATTGAGAGTGTGCTCAAAAAGGCTGGCGTCCGAAGTATGAAGAATAAAAGATCATGTATGAAAAGATTGATGGATGTAAACGAAGCTAGAGAGGTTTGTCAGGATCGTACGAAGTGGCGATCGATAGTCTCTGCCTACCCCAATGGGAATTAATGGCGTGAGTATATGTATGTATGTTATTATTATTTTGTTTCTCAAGGTAATTAGCGGTGAGGATAAACATTTTGATGACTCCCACATGGCTAAGTTGTACTTTCTACTGCGATAGGTCTACCCCCTATCACGTGAATGCACTGTCTCAGTAAAACATGGATACGCTTAACATTAATTAATCATGACATGAATGTCATGTGATTTTCAGAAGTAATGGTACCACTGCCACGTGGATGGGCTGATACGTGGATTAAGTCAGGAAGAAGTTAGAGTTAGTTAGATTAAGTTATTTATATTGCTACCATTCGCCATTGAAAACCTTGGTTCATGGGTTTCCGACGCGCTTAGTTTTTTCAAGGAAATTATCAATTGACTTTTATATACCACAGGATAGTACATCCAGTTTCTTACGAGCCCTATCCCCTTTTGAATTCCACTTACAAAACCGTTTAAACAGTAAAACTTTTGTTTTGGTAAGATTTTTAATCAACGGTCAATTATTATTTTATTTTATTTATTTCCACAAACATATACTCCCGGCTATAAATCCCTAGAAGGGGTAGCCAGAGCTAAGGAATTAGAAATTTCTCAGCCACTTTTGGAAAGTTGAGTAGGGAAAAGATGATGAGATTAAGGTTGTTAGTGATGGGTCTCCAACCGCATCGCCCAAATATCCCTCAAAAGCCCCAATACCGTTAGTCGCCTCTTACGTACGGGTAGAAATAGGTTAGTGCTACGAAACATAGCAAGTTTTTTTGTACAAAATAAGTCTCATTGAAAATGCTGTGTAGTGTCGGCTTAGAATAGCAGTACCCCATTTCTTCCGGTGGGTGTACGTAAGAGGCGACTAACGGTATTGGGGCTATTAAGGGATTTTTGGGCGATGCGGTTGGAGACCCATTACCAACAACCTTTATTTTACCGTCTCTTCCCCATGCAACTTTCCAAAAGTGGCTGAGGAATTTCCAATTCCACAGCTCTGGCTACCCCTTCAAGGGATTTATAGCCGTGAGTATATGTATGTATGTATGTAGGTAAACTTTATAGTTTCTATAGTTGCCGCCATATTCCAATCAGGTTTGAAAATCAGATAAAATATTTGTTTCATTTAATAAAACTTACCAAATCATCAGCAACTATCACCACAATATTCGGTCTCTTAGGGACCCCATATACACCCCTACTACAGACGCACAAAGTCACCCACAACACAATCCACATGCTGCTCGCACTACAGACACTAAACGAATGAAGAAAATATATTGGAGAGAGCGTCCATCGCTTACTATTGTAAGCTTATAATAATGAGTGTGCTATGATTGGCTATTATACTGTATAATTTATACTATTTATAATTGATAAACTGTATAGTTTTATTGTGTAATCATATTGTTTACCTATTTAATAAGTATTAGTGGTGTCGTGTATGAATAATGAGATACTAGTTTGACTTTACTTCAAAACAGCTCACGCTGATTAAAATAATGATTGTAATTAAATCCATAATTTTGGTAAATACTCATTTCTAAAATGTTATTATTTATTTATAAATGAGTTGTGATAATGATTATGTAGATTTGAGTGGAGTATTATTAATGAGACTGTCAGTTGATTTAAATCAACTGACAGTCAACTGACTTAAGGTTAGGTAAGGTATAAATATACGATCTCTGTTTTTGCGGGGGCAATTGTCAGTAGTCCGTTGTATCGGCAAGTGGCTGTGAAAGATGAAATTATACGAAGTGTACCGCTATTTTGGGTTTTATTTCAAAACCTCCACACTCCCTGAAGTTGACCCTACACTATGTTAGTGTTTAAAATGTAAGTGAGTCATAGTTCAATAAAGGGTTAAGTATTAGGCCGTCTGATTTGAAGTGATAGTATGTTCGCTGTGTAGTGTCGGCTTAGAATAGCACTACCCCATTTCTACTCGTGGGTGTTTGTAAAAGGCGACTAAGATTATTGGGGCTTTGAAGTGATTTTTGGGCGACGCGACGACGCGGTAAGAGACTCATAACCAAAAACCTTTGCTGCACAATCTTTTCCCCACTCAACTTCCAAAAGAGACTGAAGAATTTATAGCCGTGAGTATATGTATGTATTTGAAGTGATTGCGCAGTGGAATAAGTGTATTGTGTAAGTGTAATCATTATCTACTGGCCTGCGACTAGAACGCACGTGCCATTTTAGCTCTCGTTAACTATTGAGATTAATATTTTATATATTACTTTTTTAAATGTCTGCATCACCTAAATACTAATCGCATAGACTATTGTAGTGTTAATATGTTGTATTAGTGTATTAGTGTATTTAACTAAGAGATTATTATGGAAGGAAGTCCATTTAATCGGAGCGGACTGACTCGGCGCAGTCCTCCTCCGCAGTGCACTGAAGACAATATGGACCAAGCACCATCGGCTTCTTCAAAACATCAGGACTCCAGCGTTGTATCAACTACTGATATCCAATATTGGATGGACACCATTGAGGCCTGCTTACAAAAAATATGCCAAGTATCGACCGAAGGTAAGCTGAACTCAGACCAAAAGCTCTGTATTAGTAACTTATGTAGGAAAATCGGGAATGGTACTGGTCAAATGGCAGTTCATTACCAATCGGCTAAACAACATCTTCTTCTCGCCCAATCTAAAATTCAGAACTTATATCAGAAAATTGAAGTCTTAGAACAAAAACAAGGTGACCTTGAAACAATCCAAGACCTTAAACAATCTATACGCAATTCTTTGGAGTCCCAAACTAAGACGAACACTTCTTTTGCCGATATGGTTAAAAAGGGACCAAACGATTTTGTAAGACCCCAAAATCTAGCCTCCATAACAATATTTCCCAAAGACAAACAAAAATCTAGTGATGAGACCAAGTCCCTAGTACAAAAAATTATCTGCCCCGAGGAGATGAAATTGCAAGTACGAGGACTCAGAAAAACTAAAAATGGAGGAGTAATCATCAGCACCGAGTCCCAGCAGGATATTGAAAAGATCAAATCGTCAAATAAACTCTGCTCAAACGATCTTACTTTAGAAGAAAGTAACCAGCGCCGCCCTAGAATAGTTGTAGTTGGAGTGCCAACAAATTTATCGGAGAAAGAAGTGTTTCAGTGCATGTATGAACAAAATTTGGCCGATAAGTATCCAGACTCAACATTCGACAAATTTCTTAGCTCCATAAAACTTAGCCATAAAGGGGGTAAAAAACAGGGTAAATATTGCCACTACATAATTGAGGTCCCCGCAGGAATTCGCAAATGTCTCATGAATCAGAAGCGAATTTTCATTAACTGGACATCATGTAAAATAAGAGACTTCACCCTTGTGACCCGTTGTTTTAAATGTCAGCAATATGGACACTCAGCTAAGTTTTGTCGTGAGGCTGATCAGGTCTGTGGCCATTGTGGGGAGACTGGACACTCTATCAAAGAGTGTATTAAAAAATCTCAGGAACCAACCTGTGCCACCTGCAAGCGTTTTAAAAAAACGAGTAACCATCCTACAGGAGACCCTGAATGCCCAGCAAGGAAGAATGCAGAATTGAGGTATATAAATTCTATTAACTATGAAGGCGCCTAAGAGCGCCCGTATCTTCTTATTATCTATAAGCACTTATTAATTAAGTTTCTTTTCACATTTTTTACTTCTTTTTTAAATTTATTTTAAACGTTCTTTAGTTTATTTATCAATGACACATCAAATTATCTATGACTTAGACAATATAAAATTTGGTGAATCTCACTCGTGTGATGTTGAATTGTGTAGCCAATTAATTTGTAATGAGAAAGGTACTCTTAAAATCTTAACCCAAAACATTCGTAGTATTCACAAAAATTTCGATGATTTTCTAATATTATTAACTCGATTTAATGTTCCTTTTGATATTATTATCTTGACTGAATGTTGGTTACAAAACCGAGCACATAGTTTACCCACCCTCACAGGGTACAAATTACACAGCTCAACTAAACTACATAACCAAAATGATGGCATTATAATATATGTACGAGATACGTTAAACTTTACCATAGAAGAAATTTGTGTTAATGAAAGTAATTGTCTAGGACTGATAAGTAAGGACTTAGTCATATTATCTTTTTACCGCTCTCCATCTTTTCGCAAACTTGATAATTTTTTACAATCCTTGAACAGTATACTACATGCTTTCGCCTCTACAAAAAACATTGTTTTAACTGGAGACTTGAATATTGACATTATAACAGAAAACAACGATTCTTCTATCCAGGAATACTTAAACATATGTGCTTTTCATGGAATATCACCCGCCCATACCTTTCCCACTCACAACAGCGGATCCTGTCTAGATCATGTTATGATAAAAACGAATTACCTGACACATACATTTGTTACTAACTCGACTATTACCGATCATCGCGCCGTGCTATTGACATTGAATTTAAAGCTGACTCATAACAAATGCCGCCGCAGCTATTCTAGTGTTAACATGCAAAACGTAAGACGTGATTTAATTCAAATAGAGTTCAGCACGGTTTGTAATAATACTGACGTAAACTTTTCCATGAATTACGTGACTAACTGTGTTCAAAATGCAATTGCGAAAAATACAAGCACGTTTCGTCAAAGCAGGAAGTACCAAATAATAAAACCTTGGATAACTCCTGGCTTAATCAGATGCATAAAACATAGAGATAAGTTGCACAAAAGGTATATGCTTGAGCCTACTAACAATACTATTACTCTTATTTACAAACGATATCGCAATTTTTGCAATAAAATTTTGAAAAATGTAAAATGTGAGTACGAGAAAAAAGAACTTCAATCTGCGGGAAGTAACAACAAATTAATTTGGAATTTCATTAAACAAAAGACTTGCACGACAAAACATAATGATATCCCTAACGAACTATTCAAGCTAAGGTCAACTCCCACACAGTCAGCAGAATTTATAAATAACTTTTTCATAAACATTGGTAAAAATTTATCTGAACAGGCAAATTTTGAAAAATACTATCAAGCTAATTCTAAACACCCTTCAAGGCTTAAATCGTTTGTTATGATCGATACAGACGTCTCTGAAGTAGAGGGTATTATAAATAACTTAAAAAGTAATAGTGCCCCCGGATGGGATAACATCTCATGTAAAGTTTTGAAATTTTGTAAGGATATACTAGCCCCTCCGTTAACTCTCATATTTCAAAATTGCTTGTCTCAAGGTATATTCCCCGAGTCATTAAAAAAAGCTGTGGTTATTCCGATTTATAAATCGGGGGATAAAAACCAACCAAATAATTACAGACCGATTTCTCTTCTTCCCACTTTCTCTAAAATTTTGGAAAAAATAATGAACAGTAGGTTAATAAAATATTTAGATGAAATATCCTTTCTCTCAAGTTGTCAATTTGGTTTCCGTAAAAAGTTATCTACTGATGACGCAGTCCATTGCCTTACAAATGAAATTGTGCAAAATTTGGACAAAGGTATGCATGTTATAGGGATTTTTCTCGACCTCAAAAAAGCCTTTGATACAATTTCAATTCCAATTTTATTGCGAAAATTAGAAAATATCGGCATTCGGGATACTCAGTTAAAATTATTTGAAAGTTATCTTAGTAATAGACTTCAGTGCCTAAAAATTGGAGACAATTATAGCACATTTTCAAAAAACCACCCCTATGGCGTCCCTCAGGGTAGTATTTTAGGACCCAGCCTATTTTTGATTTATATTAATGAGCTATGTAATCTCCAACTTAATAACGGCACCATAGTTTCATATGCAGATGACACAGCCTTACTTTTTTCTGCAAAAACAATAGACGAAGCTTATAAATTCGCTCAATTTGGCTTTAGTATTGTGAATGACTGGCTTTTTAATAATTTTCTGTCCTTGAACACTGATAAAACTATGTATATGATTTTCGCAAGGAACACTTCTACACCATTACTCGCTAATACCCCGCTTTATGCACATCACCGCACTTGCACTGATAGCGCACCATGCCCATGCTCAACTATCTCCAAAGCAATTAACATCAAATATCTTGGAATTACTCTCGATGTTACTTTAACTTTTAAGGTCCATATTAATGCACTCTGTAATAGAATTAGAAAACTTATAGTAATATTTAAAAAGTTGAGACACATATGTGACTACGCTTTAATAAAACAAATCTATCAAGCGCTTGGTCAATCCTTACTGACTTATTGCATAAAATCTTGGGGAGGTGCTGGCATTACCACTATGTTAAAACTGGAACGAGCTCAAAGAGCGCTACTTAAAGTAGCCACAGCGCGCCCTTTCTATTTCCCTACTACCGAACTATATAAACAATGCAAAGTGCTAACTGTGCGCCAGCTCTTTATTCTACTCACTGTTCTAAAGCAGCATGCTAGCTTACACTTCAACCCTGATACACTAAACAGGAGGCGAAAGGATATAGTATGTTTGAATACTTATAGTGCAAAATTTTCCATTACAAATAGATTCTTTATATTTTTAGGTCCATACTTATATAATAAAATTAATAGATTACTAGTATTATATAACTTAAACAACTTTGAATGCAAGAAAAAACTTCAATCGTGGCTTTTAAATCTTACATACACGGAATCAGAGGAATTGCTTAATATAATAAGTTAATATAAGATGTTTTTATTTTTTTATCATAATAATACAATTAGTTAGATACAATCGAGTCTGATAATAATTTATACACTACTTACCAATACCATTATATGAAAACTGATAGTTTAAGCCTTTTTTGTTTATTGTTGCCTGAAATACAGGTAAATTACCTAGCTCAGGAACAGGAAAATGTTATATTTTGTACTTTAAATAACTTACTAGGTTAAGACGAATATTATGTACTTTTGAAAACTGAATAAATTTTTATTATTTTATTATTTATTTTATTATTGTGTAGGCTCCTTCATTTCTTTGAGATTGCTAGAGTACAAATCGAATAAGGATACTATGGTATTAAGGTTGTTTTGTATATTTTAGTCTGGCTTCTATACCAAATAGCGAGTGTGTTTAAAAAGGCAGGCATCCGAAGTATGAAGAATAAAAGAGCATGTATGCGAAGAGAGTAGAGGGTTGTACTTTTTGATTGTAGATTATAAGTCTTACTACTGCTGATATTTAATTTAATGATAAGTATTAGCAATCGTAGTTATGTAATTGAACTCTTATTGTCTTAGGTATTAGAAAATGTAGATTGCGATACAGGCAAAGCCTAGTGCGGGGAACTCGTAAAAGCGTGTATCCACTTTTTAACCATTTATGTGATAAAATCTTTTTTTTGTCAGGATCGTATAAAAGTGGCCAGTCTTGAGTCTCTGCCTACCCCAGGGGGAAAATTGGCGTGAGTAATTGTATGTATATCAATATAGTATTTCTAAACTCAAACTCTGATGTTTATTTCGAGTTGTTATTAGACCGAGGTAATATTTTCTAGTAGTTTTTTTAATCACGAATGTCCCTGGACTACTCATTGGGAGGAAATTAAACATTATGTATTATTTTTAGTCCTGAGTCGTCGTTTCGTTCACACCGTCTATTCCCAACGTAGTGGTATAGGTAGAAATACATTCTGGTTTCTGGTGTTTACATTACCAACTTTATTTTAGCTCAGTGTATGCACGTGATGTGACTGTCTATATCATATAATAAGCAAGTTGCCACATTACTAAGTATACTTCAGCCGTGTGGAATCCTGACAATGTTTTCCCTCACCCTTTACAACCTTATGAAATAAACCAACGATAAGGCTTTACACCAGACACATTACTGCGGACACAATTCCAGATACTTGCTTTAGCTCAAGGACGCACGAGATAAATAAATAAGCTATGGGTTTCATACATATGGGTGTCTGGAATTTTATCTTTAACATACATACATACATACATATACTCACGGCTTTAAATCCCTTAACGGGGTAGCCAGAGCTTTGGAATGAAAAATTCCTCAGCCACTTTTGGAAGTTGATTGGGGAAAAGATGGTAATAATGAATGTTTTTGGTGACGGGTCTCCAACCAGATCACCCAAAAATCACTTAATAAGCCCCTGTACTCTTAGTCGCCTCTTACGATCACCCACGGGTAGAAATGGGGTAGTGTTATTCTAAGCCGACACTACACGGCTAATCTATCTTTAAATTAAATTCAAATTAGTTTTCAATTATGAGCTACTGCACCTGAACTAGGCTCATTACCTGTATCTCAGGTAGCAGCTTTCGTTTCTGGTTTCCGTTAAAATTTAAGGTAACTCAAATGTAATTACAAAAATAATTGAAAATATAAAAAAATTGGGATACAATCTCTAAATCAAGAAAAAAAACTCATTTGTTCTATTATTTCATCATATTAAGACCGCTTTTTAAGTACTTGGACTGTGGTGTTAAATTTTGTATCTTGAATTTAAATTGTATTTTTTTAAGAAAGACGCCATGATCGAAACGCAAGCAATGCACCAAATATACAGGGTGGCTCATTCAAATCGGTCAGTATGGGAAAGTCTGAAACTATAAGACATACGAAGATTTGTTCTTAGGAACCATGTCACCGATTTTGATAAAAAAAACTGCATTCATACATTTGAAAAAAAACTGTACCCTGCTCGGGAATCGAACCCGGTTGTTTTGAAAAAATAAACTTACACTTTTTCTATTTTGATATCGATTGTGTAGGTCTTAAGCTGTAAATGTCTCCATAAAACATGATGTCTAAAATGAATAAAATGCATTGTTCTGACATACTTTAATTTCTCAAAGTAGGTGTTCAAAGTGACCACCGTTACAATATTCAACAAGTTCAGGCATGTAAAATTGTCTCTATGACTGTTTGTACCTCTCAGCTTATTAAACATTAAACATTTAAGGAAGTTTTGTTATCTACAGTAATCAAACACTAACAATCAATTTAAAAGCCCACTTAAAGTAAGAATGTAGATATTGTAGATACACAGAGGTGTTAAACCTCATTTGAAAATGGAACGTCTCGGTGTGACTGGCCGAATAGCAATAAAAGAAAGAAAAAAAAGAAAACTCGAGTGTCAAATGTTTTGGCGGGAACTGAAAATCAGTACTTCGGTATTATTTTTTGAGAAATTAAAGTATGTCAAAACAATGTATTTTTATTCAATTTGGACATCATGTTTTATGGAGACATTTACAGCTTAAGACCTACACAATCGATATCAAAATAGAAAAAGTGTAAGTTTATTTTTTCATAACAACCGGGTTCGATTCCCGAGCTGGGTACAGTTTTTTTTTCAAATGTATGAATGCAGTTTTTCTTTTTATCAAAATCGGTGACATGGTTCCTAAGAACAAATCTTCGTATGTCTTATAGTTTCAGACTTTCCCATACTGACCGATTTGAATGAGCCACCCTGTATAGTTAGCATACCAATTTAAGTAGCGTTTTTTATAAGCTCCGAATTAACCGAAATGAGTAACCACTTTTAAAAAACGAACAATTGTTATAATCCCACTACAGACAATGCATTTTTTTTCTAATTCCACTTTTTTACGATTCTTTGGCAAAAATAGTTCTGCTAAATATAAGAATACTCCTAGATCGGTCCGTATATTCAAAAATTAATCATTGTCAGTGGTGAGCACCACTAAATTTGGTTTTTTAGACAAAATTTGTTGGGTATCCCTTGAGGGTTTTGTAGCAGTAATAATTACATACGTACATATACTCACGGCTGTAAAACCCTAGAAGGGTTTGCCAGAGCTAAGGAATCAAAAATTCCTCAGCCACTTTTGGAAAGTTGAGTGGGGAGAAGATAGTAAAATAAAGGTGGTTGGTGATGGGTCTCCAACCGCATCGCCCAAAAATCCCTAAAAACCCCAATACCGTTAGTCGCCTCTTACGTACACCCACCGGAAGAAATGGGGTAGTGTTATTCTAAGCCGACACTACACAACAGATACAGGTGAATAATTACACAATTGTAAAAAACTGTACCATATCATAGCAACTTATTTTCTCACTTCAGTGCATTGGATTCAGATGTGAATGTGGCTGAAGATATAGGATTTAATCTCATCCATTTCCAGAGAGAATGAAACCACAATTATAATACTTCTGTTTCCATTTGTCGCCAGTCAATATTTAATAGATTTTAATAACCAAATTCACCCAAAAATATTAATTTACTCGTCGAATTGATAATCTGATCCACTTTGTATCGGTTAAAAAATAAAACGACATCATATAATTATTACTTTATTATTCCATTCATTGGTTACAGTCAAATTTGAAATTTACTATTAAATCACTATCACACAATATCAAGAGGGCATCAATGAACCCACAAAATAAAATGCAACTAAAATGCAAAACTTATTTTCGTTACACTTACAGCCCCTCATATTAAAATGCAAAAAATTAATAATTATTATAATTACATTTATTATAATAACTAATAATTATAATTCTCCGTTCATCAATTCTAAATCCATTAATATAAATTGCAAATGAAATAATAAGATGCATTAGTTTGAACACGTAATAATATTTAATTTACCAAACGTAAATAAATGTACACTCTACATTATATTACTCATTATACCTTTCACAATACACACTAGCTCATTGGCTCGATTCATATTAAACTACTGTTTGAAACACGCGTATATTTGCGATTATATTAAATACCAAGCCATTAAATGGAAAAGCTGTATTAAAAACAAATTCTTCTCAAGGAATTATATTATGCTCAGCCTAACTAAGAAATCTATACTATAAAAGCGGAGAGCCGTGAAATAAGGCCAATTTACAAATTTAACATTTGTGTGTGTGTGCGTGTGTGTGTGTTGTACACTTTTTATACCTCTTACTGTCCAAGTTCCATTTGATGGCATAAGTGTTTGTTTTCAAGTGTTTGAAAAAGATGTGGAGTTAGTCTAGATTTCTTAGTTAGTCTGAGATATTATGTATGTATATGTTTGTAAACCAACATTAGGTGAGACAAATCACCCTATTCAGGATAGTCACAAGTCCCTCGGTGTTCTAAATAAGTTTCTAAATCGAAGGGAAGTGTTACTCTAACATTCCTTATTAATAAAACTGTAGAATTATTAACTTGGGCGGCTATATACCTAGTTAAATAAAAAAAAACGGTAATGCGAAAACTGGACAAATTTGTTCATAATAATATGAATCGAACCAACATTACATTTTATACAAAACACGCTTACTTAGTGAAGTAAAAATATGAGCTTCTACAAGAAATCAACATAAATGCACAACATTAGTTAACTAAAACATTTAACCGTTTAGAATATACGAGAATATACATAGAAAAACGAAATACTTGATGTAAATTCGAGTTTTTTTGTTGATAAGAAGAGAAAAATTTGTTATTTTGAAAAAAGTTTTAAGCACAGAGTAGAAATCATTATAACCACACATTACAAATCTACTGCCAATAAAATGCCCCCGAAAAGTTACTAGCTTCAGGATTATTTAACACACATATCAGCTTGAAATTTTTAATACAATTTAAAACAAGAAATTCGTAATGTTTAATGGGAATGATAGATGTGATAAAGAATAGATTCCAGTAAAGAAATAGTTAAATATCTTGAATTCACCAAGAATTTCGTTCATTAATAGAATAAATACACCCATTATATCTAAGAATACAAAAGGCAGTTAATAATACTATAAATCATTTGTTCCCGGTTGTTTTAGAACGCCATTGCTTTGATCAACTAAATAATAAAAGAATGATAAATAATAACACTAAAAATAAGAAAAATAATCTTCGAGACAATCTTCTTCTTATTATAAATCTAAAAAATTAGCTGCCTGAATAGGAATAAAAATACGCAAAATATATTTACGTTTAAAACTTAAAAGAAGAAAAACATCGGCAAAATTTTGCATATTTTAGTCAAGTATATATTAAAATGCATAAATCAACAAATAAAAAAAACAAGTCAATAGTATAACCAATCGTTACCAAATACATACAACCGTGTAATATCCCCGGTATTTCGTAGGGGGGTAGGCAGACGTGAAGGTTCATAGAAATATGGTTTTATTCTATGGCCCTATCGTTTAGTCTTTACGAGGTTTTCGTCTCCTTTGAGTGTCGCCACCCGCTTGTGTCTCCGGGGGCACTTCCGGAGTTTCCTGTGAAAATAAGAACAAATACATACATACATATTCTCACGGCTTTAAATCCCTAGATGGGGTAGCAAGAGCTAAGGAATTAGAAATTCCTCAGCCACTTTTTGAAAGTTAATTGGGGAAATGATGGAAAATAAAGGTTGTGAGGTGTGTGATGGGCCTCCAACCGCATCGCACAAAAATCCCCTAAAAGCCCCAATACCGTTAGTCGCCTCTTACGTATACGTACACCCACCGGAAGAAATGGGGAAGTGCTATTTACTAAGCTTAAGATGGCGTCCTCTTAACAGTCAATATATTAAATACTATACTTTATGTAGAATTAGACTCTTCAATCGCAGGATATCGTCAAATCACAAATATTATATATTATCTATTTTCTAAGTCTTTCACGATTGCACATGACAATTAAAAGAACTATTGATTTTCGGATATTTACGTTTCGAAAACGTTTTAGTTATCATGGTCACGGGAAGTCTTCCACACGCGATTAAAGATCCGAAAGTCAATAGTTGTTTTAATCTATACTAATATTATAAAGCTGAAGAGTTTGTTTGTTTGAACGCTAGGATCTCAGGAACTACCCAATCAAATTGAAAAATTCTTTTTGTGTTGGATAGTCCATTTATTGAGGAAGGTTTTAGGCTATATATCATCACGCTGCGACCAACAGGAGCAAACTATCAGCGAATAATGTTGCAAAAACGGGGATAATTATTCATACTAAGGCTTCCGTTGTGTGCGCTGCGTAAACGGTTTAAGTTACCCAAAAAAAATGTATTAAAGAATGATTTCTCTTTAAATGATCTAAAAAAATGCCCGCGACAGTATATGTCTAACTTTTAAGTTTCACTTACTATAACCATTTTTATGGTAAATAAATTTGGTCGAATTTAATGCATAATTGCCATAATGTTTTATCAACATAATATTAATCTTTATCCAAATAAATATGTTGTTGATTGAGAGTATTTAATTGAGAACAAAATTGTCCTTGACATCACTTAATTTAAATAAACATCTTAGAAGATAATACAATTTTTAAATTACTCCGTAACAAAATTTACACGCGTGCATGAAGCGCAAGACAAGACGCTGCGCTGGCCGGCGAGCGAGGTCATCTGCGCGAGAAGCTTATGTTTATCCTATTAATATTATAAATGTGAAAGTTTAGATGTTTGTGTGTTTGTAGCTAAATGAAGACTGATTCACAGAACGTATTTAAAATAAAATTTACAGGAAGCCAGATAATGATCCCAATTAACACAATAGGACACTTTTTATCCCAGAAAAATTAAGAGATCAATAAATTTTCTTAAAAAATGGTTAAACAGACTAAGAATCAATGCTCAGCCGAAACTACTATACTTATAAACTTAAAATTTATAAAGTGAAAAAATTGTGAGGACACTATGAAAAACATCTTTTTTCTCATCGCATGACAGAGACCCTCAACAGGTCAGTTAAATATTTCAGTTTGACGACGTGAAAGTCTACACTTTTGACAGTACGAAGTCTGTGGGGTCAGCTAGTTGTATTATATACTAGCTGACCCCACAGACTTCGTACAGTCAAATTTGCTTATGACTAGCGTGATGAGGAGGAGCGTCAGGAGAAGTCTCGCCGTATTAAATAGTTAAAGGAAGGAAGAGATGAAAACATATAAACAAGTTCAATACTGGCGTAATTTGCGTTATGTTACTTATTCTTTTATTCCTCTTCAGCATCCTTATCATCATCCTCTTCCTCATAACAAGTTCCTCAACAACCCTACTTATGACAAAGCTTAAGGCGTTTTTTCCGGTACTCTTAGTTCAATCAGGCGTGAATATTTTATTGGTAATTTTTTCCGGGATAAAAAGTATCCTGTGTTACAATTTGCGTCATTATCTAGCATTCTGCCATATTTCATTCATATTCACAAACATCCAAACATCTAAACTATTACATTTATAATATTAATAGGATTGTTCTTAAGATGATGGCAAAATGAAGGTCATTGTACCCAATATAAATACTATACCTCAGTAGAATCAGGCTCTTCATCGGCCGGGCCTTCGAGGTCCATTTTGCTGCGAGCCTCTTTTGGTCTAGGTTCGGATTCCGAGTCTTCTTGAGGGTCATCTTCTTGCACGGCGTCCGTTTTCTTCGGGTCTTCTAAGTCGTCCTTTAAGGGGAAGTATAAAGTAGAATGTTAGATTTTTTGTATTATTGGGTTAGTGTATAAGTCTGTAAGTCTGCCAACCCGCAATTGGCCAGCGTGGTAGACTATAGCCATATCGTCCTACATAGGGTAGGCTCGAGTCCCTTGGTGGGGACATATATGGGATGTGAGGGTTAGTGTGCAAGATCTTGAATGACTTTAAAGGTACAACTTCAACTATAACAACATTCTAAAATAGTTGAAAGATGTCAGATACGTACTGGCAGTCTTGCATATACAAATATTTAATTTAAAATAATAATAAGCGACATTCTAAGCCGTGAAGTGCCGGCTTAGAATGTCGCTACCCCTTTCTACCCACGGGTGTCGTAAGAGGCGACTAACGGTATTGGGGCTTTTTATTGGATTTTTGGGCGATGCGGTTGGAAACCCATCACCAAAAACCTTTACTTTACAACCACTTCCCCACTCAATTTCCAAAAGTGGCTGAGGAATTTATAATTCCATGGCTCTGGCTACCCCTTCTAGGGAATTATAGCCGTGAGTATATGTATGTATGTATGTATGTATTTCTTAGTTATTTTGAGATTAATGACCCACACTAATAAAATATACTTAGTCTAACACACTGTAACGCAAATTTTCTAAACGGCAATGTGTGTTTGTTTGTTCCAACACCAATTCACTGACTGGACTTGTATAGTAGGTCTATATTTACCAGTCGATACCAAACAATGTATAATATTTTTATGAATAAATTATTATTATTATTATTTGTGTGAAAAAAAACCCTTATAAACCATTGGGGCCAAACATATGAACTTAATTCTAAAGCAGTCAACATGACAGCTGTCCCAGGACTCGGCTTATGGTAAAATGACTATATGGACCATAATTAGTGCTATTCTAACATTTAACAATATTGTGTAGAGAAGATTTACACAATTACATATATTTTTTAAGAACTAAACAATTAATGTCCCGTTTTTGACATTTCGATTAAAAAACAACAAACATACATTTATATAACATAACATAAACGTTGACCGAATATCCCCGAAGGGGTTGGCAGAGGTACTAATACTTCTGAACATCACGTGACATTGTCACCTGTCGTTTAGAGTACCCACGTTTTGCATGGACAGTGTACTCACGTGATAGGGG
This sequence comes from Bedellia somnulentella, assembly GCA_963576735.1. NCBI lineage: Eukaryota > Metazoa > Arthropoda > Insecta > Lepidoptera > Bedelliidae > Bedellia > Bedellia somnulentella. The sequence continues at coordinate 1,163,947 of OY755171.1, forward strand.
GCAGGCATATCGCCGTTTTGTACGAATACACTGTCACATGACTAAGTACAACTCATTGTTAACAGTGAGGGTAAGCATCGTGAGGAAACATTTATATACTCACGCCTATAAATCCTATACAAGGATAGACAGATATTGAGTATTTAAAAATTCCTAAGCCGCTATTGGAAGTTGAAACGAGAAAGGATAGTAAAATAATAGATGGTTGGTGGTGAGTCTCCAGTCACATCGCCCAACTATCACTTAAAAAACCCCAAAACCCTTAGTCAGCTCTTACTACACTCACGGGAAGAATTAGTTTACTGCTATTCTTAGCCGACACTGTACAGCGGTCTTCCATCATACATACATATTATCACGGCCATAAATCCCTTAACGGGGTAGCCAGAGCTTTGGAATGAGAAATTCCTCAGCCAGTTTTGGAAGTTGATTGGGGAAAAGATAGTAATATTAAATGTTTTTTGTGACGGGTCTCCAAACACATCGCCCAAAAATGACTTAAGAAGCCCCATACCCTTAGTCGCCTCTCACGATCACCCACGGGTAGAAATGGGGTAGTGTTATTCTAAGCCGACACTACACGGCAACATATATCCTCTAAAATTACAGACAAAATAATATTTTAACCTCAAATGAATCTTTCTTACCTTAGAAGAACCGCAGCAGAGATAAGCGAAGAATCCAACGACGAGGAAAACGCCTATAATTGCGACCACATACACCCAGGGGTTGGCAGACGCGTACAACAAAACGCGATCCACCACGGAGTCCTAGAATATACTAGCTTACTGAGTACACACACTATATAGCACTACTACACTATATCTAGCTTTATTATGTTTTGTATGTGGAGATATCTTTAATATACATACATACATACATATACTCACGGCTATAAATCCCTTGAAGGGGTAGCCAGGGCTAAGGAATTAAAATTTCCTAAGCCATTTTTGGAAAGTTTAGTGGGGAAAAGATGGTGTAATAAAGGTTCTTGGTGATGGGTCTCCAACCGCATCGCCCAAAAATCCCTTAAAAGCCCCAATACCGTTAGTCGCCTCTCACGATCACCCACGGGTAGAAATGGGGTAGTGTTATTCTAAGCCGACACTACACGGCAAAATTAATATTATAATTATATTTTTTTATATATCTACGACATAATAGCTTTACGGTTTTTTTGGCTCGAAACAAAAGTTAAACACGATATATTTCTAGCAAACTTCACAAAACTTACAAAGCTGCTTATCGATTTAGGAATAGCAAATGATATTTGTTTGAATGATAATTTCAGCTCAATAGATTTTTATTGATCTGGTGATCAGATAACGATTAAATATTTATTCCAATATGGAGTTTAACCGCCTAACTGTCTATCTGTATATAAATTCAAAATAGGTTCAGCCATCTTTTTTTATGAATTTACATAAATAATCGAAATCCATCAAAGATCTCTGAAAAGAGATATAAAAAGAAATATAACATAACACAGGAAATTCCATTATATATTACATTATCTCGGTAAATCATATTTTTTGTATCCACAGCAGCAGGAGAAAAACCTATATCAATAAGACTAGCTAACAGACAAACCACAAAATCAAAAATCTTACTTTATCCTTAAGTAATCACTCAAATTCCTCAAGAACTCAAGATCCTATACTACATACATACATACATACACTCACGGCTATAAATCCCTAGAAGGGGTAGGCAGAGCTAAATAATTAGACATTCCTCAGCCACTTTTGGAAGTTGCGTGGGGAAAAGATAGTTAAATAAACTTTGTTGGTGATGGGTCTCCAACCGCATCGCCCAAAAATCCCTTAAAAAGCCCCAATACCGTTAGTCGCCTCTTACGTACACCCACCGGAAGAAATGGGGTAGTGCTATTATAAGCCGACACTACACAGCAATACTAGCACAAAAAATAGAAAACCCACAAACTACCAAACTAAACCTTTGTTTTGCGATCTTTTCCCCACTCAACTTCCAAAAGTGGCTGAGGAATTTATAATTCCTTAGCTCTGGCTACCCCTTCTAGTGAATCATAGCCGTGAGTATATATATGTATTTATGTACCAAACTAAAATCTAGCTTTTCATCCTCAAATAAACACGAACCTTTTCCAATCCTCTCTTAACGAGGTAGGTACCCCACAAAGACAGATATCGGAATACAAGGCCCAATTTCTAGCTATATTAGCACTAAAACCTTTAAAATTGTACAAATTTGCCACCAAAATTCTAGCTTGTCACCCTCAAATAAGATTTTTTTTCATATATTGGAGACAAACCTTTTCCAATCCTCTCTTAACGAGGTACCCCACATAGATGGATATCGGAATACAGCAGTATATAATGTAAAGAGCCCAGTAGCCAGGTTTGTAGTTGACTGCGCGTAAAATACGACCCCATAGTGTTTTCTGAATCAATTATATATGAGTTAAAACTAGCTTTCTTTATTACTAGAATTTAGAATAAGGTGACAAAAAAAATATGAAAAATTACCCTACGTTGCTTCTAATACTTGAAAAAATATATACAAAAGTACATAAACGTCAAGGAGGATCCCATATAAAAAAATATTTTTTTTGTTTATTTTCACACGATATTGATAAAGGCATCTATCAATATATCATATATGAAATATCCAAATAAAGATTACGTTTAAAATAATATTTGTTCCTGCGCTATGTGTTTTTTTATTGGGCTTTATTTTATTTATGTAACATAACATAAACATAAACGTTCACGCCGTTTTTATCCCCGAAGGGGTTGGCAGAGGTACCAATACTTCTGAACTCACATGGCAGCGCCATCTAGTGTCCAGAGAAGGTACCCACGTTTTGCTTAGACAGTGCACTCACGTGATAGGGGGCAGGCCTATCGCCGTTTTGTACGTATACACTGTCACATGACTAAGTACAACTCAGCCATGTGGGTTTCCTCACGATGTTTTCCCTCACCGTTTACAACCATGATAAATTAACCACACATATGACTTTAGAAAAGACAAATTGGTGTAGGTCCGTCCCAGGATTGGAACTCACGCCCTTCTGTTTTTGGGCGGGTGTTCTACCCACTGGACTATCATGTCGTTATTTTATTTATTTATGATGTTATAAGATTTAATGTGCATAGAAACAAATTTGATTATAACACTATTTTACCCAAATATTAATAATTAGTTTCAATAATTATTTATCTATGTCAATATTTTAACAAGATCAAAATATCCACTAAAATTAATTATAATAGTAATAATGTATACTAACCGAATCCCTCACAAGTTTCTCCCGTTTCTTAGCAAATGTCTGTCGCGCCAATTCCTCGGCCACGGCGGGGTCGTCAGTGATGATAAGATTGTCGAATAGAAGTAGCGGAGACATTGACCATAGCTCGAAACCCACGGCTGACTGCAATTACAATAAAACATAAATTAATTGTCATCAAATCAAGATGTGTAGTGTCAGCTTTGAATAGCATTAACCCGTTTCTATCTACGATTGTAATAAGAGGCGACTTATGGTTTGTTAAGTGTTTGCTGGGCTATGTGGCTGGAGGAGCATCACAAGCCATCCCTTATTTTACCATCTTATCCTCACTCAACTTCTAAAAGTGGATAAAGAATTCCTAATCTCTTCAAAGTTCTCGAATTTCTCTGAAACTCTGGCTACTACATTTCGGGATTTATAGCCTATAACATAGCTATATTACATACATAACTACATACATATACTCACGGGTGTAAATCTCTTTCTATTTTCTTCTTGGTTAGTGCATACTGAAATACCTTATTAATAAAAAAAATATGTTTTATTATTTTTAAGGGTTCATAAAGCTATTGCTCCTGGCTATTATTACAATAATAGTAACTAGGCCTAGTTATTATTAAGGCTATGGCCAAACCACCCTATTCAGGGTATTCAAATCTCTCGATGGAAACATACACCTCACAAGCCCATATATGTCCCCACCAAGGGGCTCAAGTTAACCCTATATAGGGCGATTTGGCCATAGTCTACCACGCTGGCCAATTACTACTATTGACCAACTAATAAAATACTACTACCGTAATAGTAGCCGGGACCGACGGCTTAACGTGCCCTCCGAAGCACGGAATCATCTTAATTTTCGGATAAAATAAAATAAAAAAAATAAAATAATCAGGTGATTCAAGCCTGCAATATCCTTCCAGACCGTTCTTTTTTTCTTTTAGACCTCCGTGCTTGAAACCAAAATAAAATAAAATAAAATAATCATTTATTTCAAAATAAAAAGATAAATCTTTGTTTTTTGAACGTCAAATTTTAACTTAATACTAAGTTTACTTCGGATTCGGAAGGTGTTTTGTTGAGAGAAGAACCCGTAAGAAACTCGTCAACACACATCTTTTTTTAACGTCCATTACAATTTTGGTGTTAGCCCGGAAACATCCTGCACAGAGCCCTGATGACACCAAGCCACTTCATCATTAATGTAATCATTGACATTGTAATAGGCTTTTGAACTAAGATTTCTTTTAACTGCTGCTTTAAATTTTGTTTCTGTTAAATTTAAAATGTCCTCAGGTATTTTATTATACATTTTTACGCATAACCCCATGAAAGATGTATTTACTTTTGACAATCTGTATTTTGGTACTGATATTTTATTGTTGTCTCTCAGGTTTCGAATATGTCTGTCACAATTTTTCACAAAAGAGGCCTGATTCTTTCTTACATACATAATATTTTCATAAATATATTGACATGGCAGTGTCATTATATTTATTGTTTTAAACAATTCCCTCAGGGAATCTCGGGATCTCAAATTGTATATAGCTCGTACCAAGCGCTTAACCTTAGCTGAAACTACACAGCTTAAAATATTTTCTACAAATTTTGCTAAAAAGAACATGTTATATTATTTTCTACAATTTCATAACTAACTGAACTGTATCTAGTTTTAAATTGGTTAGAGCATTACAATCACAACTTGAAGGTCTCGGATTTGATACCCGCATATAAATAACTATCCTTATTTAGCTACGTTGATGCGGGCTGAATGACCAAATTATCTAAAAATTAAGATGATTATCTATTTTTTGACGTTGTCCGTGGCCGAGTGGATAGTTGAGTAGCTTCTCGGTCCAGACGTTGCGGGTTCGATCCCCGCTGAGAGCAACATTTATGTGATGAGCATAAATGATAATTTCTTAGTCTTTAATGTTATTTATATACGTATTATATAATATTAAATATATCGTTGAGTTAGTATCCCATAATACAAGTTATGCTTAGTTTAGCGCTAACTTGATATGTGTATAATATGTCTGTGGGAGTCATGTTAGAGCGCACACTACTGCGGACTCACTCGCACATAGCAGCGTCTCACTCATATTCCTACATCGCGGAGTGTAAATTGTGTTTGTGTTTTCTACGGATTAAAACTTTGAACCGTAAGTGAGGACTTGTTATTTAGTAGCTAGTAAGTGCTATTCACTACCTCACCACCACACCATCTACCCCATATGTCCGTGTATTTAATTTATTTTAAAGGGTACTAATAATTCTGAACATCACGTGACTTCGTCACCTGGTGTTCAGAGTACCCACGCTTTGCACGGACAGTGTACTCACTTGATAGGGGGCAGGCCTATCGCCGTTTTGTACGAATACACTGTCACATGACTAAGTACAACTCAGCCATGTGGGTTTCCTCACGATGTTTTCCCTCACCGTTAACAACCGTGATAAATTAACCACACATATGTCTTTAGAAAAGTCAAATTAGTGTAGGCCCGACCCGGGATTTGAACACTAGTCGCTTGCAGGTGTGAACATTTATGTTAAATGTTATGTTTATTTTTAAGAGCTAAAATGTCGTTCATCCAGCCTACTATCACACTAATAATCATAACCAACTTCCATAAGCCAGCATATAAAATAAAAAATAATCATTTATTTCAAAGGGAAATGATAAATCTTTGTTTCTTGAACGTCTTCGGATTACTATTGATTAGCCAGATTAGTAAATGTTATTTGAAGCTGAAACTCCTCACAGCCCTTATACCCTAATCACTATAGCTAATCACCCTCTTCAGTGTATTCAAATCCCTCACTAAGGACATATAGAGACTTAAATAATACTATAGAAAGAAAGAAAGAACAAGAAAGAAAAACATTTCTTCGCTGCTACACACGTACAAAGGAATATATATATACTTACAATAGGTGTCATTCTGAAGGGATGCTCATCTCTGAAGAAGTGAGGGTTGGGTATTTTGCGAGGCAGCCATTTTCCTTTGTAGTTCGGATTGGGGATGAGAGGGGCACGCCATATTCCCTGTAATTTTAGATGTTAATTTTATAATGAAATTAATATTAATGTTATAAAGAAAAATTATAAATTATGCTGCCTAGATGAATAGATAACTCAAGATAAGGGCAATTCAAAATAGTGGAAATAAACTTTTTATTGATTCATACATACATACATATACTCACGGCTATAAATCCCTTAAAGGGGTAGATAGAGCTAGGGAATAAGAAATTCCTCAGCCACTTTTGGAAGTTGCATTGGGAAAAGATGGTAAATTAAAGGTTGTTGGTGATGGGTTTCCAACCGCATAGCCCAAAAATCCCTTAAAAGCCCCAATACCGTTAGGTCGCCTCTTACGTACACCCACCGAAGAAATGGGGTAGTGCTATTCTAAGCCGACACTACAGAGCTTTTATTGATTCAATGTGGTTCAATAATCAAATACATATATTAATAATATGTATAAATGTGATTGCCACTAGTAATTAGTACTATTGGCAATCTTACCATTTCAAATTAATGAATACAAACCAGAGAAACTTTTACTTCAAAGATTTTCTATACAACCAAACTAATGCTAATTTCATTCATAAAAACCATTTTTTTTCTTTATTAGTATAATAGACATAATCTTACCTTATAATTAGGATTGTTAATAGTGGGTTGTTTCCATTCCCCACATCCGGGCGCATCCTTACACTTGGGATTATCAACTAGCGGGGGTTCCCACCATCCGTCTATCTCGTTGTCCCAGTCTGAAGGCCGGACTGCCTCTGCGTCTGAGATATGTCATATGTCGTGTGAGATATGTCATGAGGGATAGATTTGTAATATTGGTATTGCTGATTCAACATTACATTTTGATTATTATACTTAAGGCTATAAATTCCATAAATGAGAGGCTGGAGAATCTGAATTATAAATCACTGAGCCACACATCTAGCCCACCATCACCATTATTAATTCTGAAGACGACGTGATAGCTCAATGGGTAGAACACCGGTTAACGTGCAAGCGACTAGTGTTCAAATCCCGGGTCGGGCCTACAACAATTTGTCTTTTATAAAGACATATGTGTGGTTAATTTATCATGGTTGTTAACGGTGAGGGAAAACATCGTGAGGAAACCTACATGGCTGAGTTGTACTTAGTCATGTGACCGTGTATTCGTACAAAACGGCGATAGGCCTGCCCCATATCACGTGAGTACACTGTCCATGCAAAACGTGGGTACTCTGAACGCCAGGTGACAATGTCACGTGATGTTCAGAAGTATTAGGACCTCTGCCAACACCTTCGGGGATATTCGGCGTGAACGTTTATGTTATGTTTATGTTATTAATTCTGAAGCTCTGGCTACCCTCTTTTAATGATAAGATGTCAGTCATATACTGATATATATTTGTATAACCGATATTTGAAACTTTATAAGTTTATTTTCATTGACAGAGGCACAGAATTTGTTTTTTAATGATCAAACAATAGTTTTATCAAAACAGGATTTCTCAGTCTTACTAGAGTCAGTAAATTACTTATTTGATTTCGGTTGCAAACATATTTTCTTACATAATGAATAAGTTTTAAATTTAGAAACATTACTGTCCAGTATTAAAAAAGTAAAGAAAAATGAAAAAAACTTTTGGGTAACTTTTTGTAACAGGTTTAAATTTAGAAAAGACATAAAAAAAAATGATGTGATGTCATACCAGGAATAAGTTCGGGTTCATCATCCAGCCATCCATCGGGTTTAACCGCATTGGGGTCCAATATCTGAGCTGGGGCCGTCTCATCCCAGTCCTCGGGTTTAGATGCTGTTGGGTCCACTATCTGAGGTCAAATTTTACTCTAATTAATTATACATACATACTTATACTCACGGCCATAAAATCCAAAAAAGCGGCCAAGAGCGAGATGGACTCGCTAATGAAGGGTTCCGTAGCAGCACTAGCAGCAGTTATTAAAATTAAAATGTTATTTACTTATCACTGATTTACTATACGAAAACAATGGTTCACGTTTTATGCGTAAGGTCTGTGATAGTAAAATTATTGTTATATATTTCAGTGAAATTAATAAATTAAGTAAGTAATTTGATTTATGACGTTTAAAAATAGAACTACTGGCTAGATCTCATTCAAACCAATTTTCGTTAGTAGTTTGTATCATGCCCATATTTTAGAAGTTACGGGGGGGGGGGGACACATTTTACCACTTTGGAAAAGTCTCTCGCGCAAACTATTCAGTTTTGAAAAAAATGATATAAGAAACCTCAACATCATTTTCAAATACCTTTTGATAGATACCCCACACGTATAGGTTTGATGAAAAAAAAAAATTTGAGTTTCAGTTTTATGTATGGGGAGCCCTAAAAATCTTAATGCGGTTTACAGAATACATCTACGCACCAATTTTCAATAATGTAGTTCTTATAGTTTCGGAATAAACTGGCTGTGACATACGGACGGACGGACGGACGGGACAGACAGACAGACATGACGAATCTATAAGGGTCCCGTTTTTGCCATTTGGCTACAGAACCCTAAAAAGGGGTAGCCAGAGCTTCAGAGCCAGAAACTCCTCAGCCACATTTGGTAGTTGATAGGGTACAAGATGGTAGAAATAAAGTATCTTCGGTGAAAAACCGCTTAAAAAAGCCCCATACCCTTAGTCGCCTTTATACCCTTTGGTAGAGAGGGGTAGTGACATTCTAAGCCGGCACAACACGGCGTTAATTATATGTGGAAGATAGAATATAACTATTAGGGTAGGCAGATAGTGTTGTAGGTTTTGTGTGCTTCTGATAAGATAAACCGTTGTCAGTTTCTTCAAATTAAAATGTTTATTTGTAAAAATAAGGTTATAATCCTGTTTTTATTTAACCTCAAGAATTTAGATTGGTACCACTGTAGTTTAACATGGTATTCGAAGAAATGATGGAAAGATTTGTTTGAAATAAACTTTCATTAACTTTGTATTATATTGGGGTTAATATTTGGAAGGAATCTTAATTCAGATTCTTCTATCACAATGCCAGTTTAATGCTGGAACAGCGACTTCGCTGATGTGTATTAATAAGCCATAAATATATATTTTTAGAATCCGGCTTTTTATTTATAACACTTATCTTATCTTATCTAGAAACATTTTATGTAATCTTCGACTAATAGCAATATTATTATTATTCATTTATGCATTATCATTATCAATGTCATAGGTTTGTCAAAGAGTGGTCGAATATTTAGAATAATAATGGGCCACTATGTTTCAAGTTTTAAATTGAAAACAAAATTTAACATATTTTTTACATTTGAACTTTGCCGTGTAGTGTCGGCTTAGAATAGCACAACCCCGTTTCTACCGATGGGTGTACGTAAGAGGCGACTAACGGTATTGGGGCTTTTAAGGGATTTTTGGGCGATGCGGTTGGAGACCCATCACCAACAACCTTTACTTTTACCATCTTTTCCCTACTCACATTTCCAAAAGTGGCTGAGGAATTTCTAATTCCTTAGCTCTGGCTACCCCTTCTAGGGATTTATAGCCGTGAGTATATGTTATGTTATGAACTTACACTTTATCTATAAAAAACATTAATAAACATAACCTTTGTTAAAATAATAAAAAAAAAATACCTGTTCCCTTTCATCCCAATCATCAGGCTTAATATCATTAGGATCATCAATTTCCTCTGGGGGGTTGACAGGTGGCGTAAAGTCTTCCAGCAAAGATCCAGAATTAAATTCTTTGTTGTCCACTAGTACGCTGAATGTGTTGTCCGGTCTCACAATGAGGGTATAGAGGTGAGGTTCTTTGTCTTTGTATATGTCGTCGAGGCGGGCACTGTGAAATATTATTAATGGTAAATTTTTAAAGTTAAAATAACTATGTTTAATAAATTTAAGAAAATATCTTTTTTAATGATATGACACAAAGTTAAAAAAGCAGTAGCAGAAAATAAGGGGCTCCCATAGCATGAGTATGTTACGTGAGTTGTGAGATAATGTCAAATTTTGTATAATTAATCATTTGTATGTCAATTCCCATGTACATACTCACACTCACTTTGCTGTGTAGTGTCGGCTTAGACTAGCACTACCCCATTTCTTCCGGTGGGTGTACGTAAGAGGCGACTAACGGTATTGGGGCTTTTAAGGGATTTTTGGGCAATGCCGTTGGAGACCCATCACCAACAACCTTTATTTCACCATCTTTTCCCCACGCAACTTCCAAAAGTGGCTGAGGAATTTCTGATTCCTTAGCTCTGGCTACCCCTTTTAGGGATTTATAGCCGTGAGTATATGTATGCATGTTTATAATTAGTTTTAGTTTCTATAAAGTTACCTCCAACACGTTAAACATATTCTGCAGGCCCTATATTCGTGACAAGGAACCACAGAACAAAACCAAATAAAGTTACCTCGGTTTCTGACTATGCTTCTCCTCAATAGTTCCATTCTTGGGGTTCTTGTGTCTGAAGATGAAATGCAGCTTATTATCATGGCCGCACTTGTCAGGCCCAAACATGATGGTGTAAGGGGTCTGGTCGTAGAAGTTGCGGAGGTCGTTCTTAGCATTGGTGCCTTTCGATAGCAGCTTTATGTAGGCTCCACCGCAGTTTTGCCCTTCCTAGGATAAGGGATTTTTTTTTTATATGTTGACTGTTTGGTTAGTTTCTTTGTATTTGAAGAATTTGGGATGGACATCTATTAAATTTAACTTAAATGAGAATGGATGAAATAACGATACGTGTGTCATTTGTAGGGTTTTGTAATAAAAATGTAAAATGAGCGTCTGTTAGTAACGCTTTTTCCTTCTGTCTGTCTTGTCTATCTGTCACCAGGAAGGATCTCATGAACTACTCATATTAAAATTTTTAGCGTAGCGAGTCACTAACACAATAAATTGAGTTACATTACATTACATTTTAATACCAATGTAAGTTCTGAAAAAATAAATAATTTAATTTCAAGCATTATTCACAATTCATTTAAGTCATTCCAGAAAGTATGATGCAGACACTAGTTTACAAACAACTCACAAAGAAGTTCCCGCCCAAAGACACCAAGTCACCTGGACATCCGCCAAACAAGATCACAACGAAATGGTGACGTGAAAAATTGTGTTTTTGTCCGAGCTGATGTTATTGAACTCTTATTTATGGCTCGTTTTTCAAGCTTTTGTGGACAAAGACTTTAAATTTTAAGAATGATAAAACGTATTATATATATAAACGTAAAGATATTTGGTATTTTTTGGCATGAAACCTCATGTAGGGATTATTTTACTAACCAATCAAGGAAAGAAAACCACCACCAAAAAGTTGTTAAGAAGCAAAGAAAGACAAATATCGCAACAGTAGTACTACTTGGCACCATAGCTCAATTGGCAGAGCGATCGGGGCGTACACCGGGATGTCGCCGGTTCAAGTCCAAGGTGTCCAATTATTTCTTTCCTTGATTGATTAGTGAACAGTGACGATTTTTAATTAAACTGATAGGGGATAAATAGAGAATAAAATTGGCAAAAATAATTCTACAAGCTTTAAGTAATGTATGGTTAAATACTTATTATAAGAACTTGTTACGTCTTTTTTGTCTGTAATGAATAGACTCCGAAAACAATAAGAGATTTTAAAAACTGTTCCATTAATACAAGTCTACAACCTTCAGATGTAACATATATTCACAATTATTATCATTCCAGAAGGGCAAGCACGAGCGCTATTTTATCGACACGATAATGGTTAGAATGAGATGGCAGTATACGATACTAAGTGCGTAAGAGATGGCTGCTTTATCCCACGCGATAACTAGTTTAAACACCGCTCGTACTAGCCGGGCAGGAACAGTGGTAGGGAAAAACTTAGATATTTGAATAATAATACTACTGAAATTAAATATTAACGAAATTTCCAAATTTCTATTAAAACTCTACTTTAATTCATTTAATTTTACCTATCCATTATAATTAGTTATCCACAATAACCAATAACTGTGAAATATGAGTCACAACTAGATAAGCGCGTTACGTCACAAAGCCAATTAGTAAAGAAGATGGGAAACTACGAAAGGGGTTAAGGTATGGCATAAGATTATTATTGTGGTTAACTTTTGTTGAGGTTAGTGATCCTAGGTTCAAGTCATTGAACAAGTATATCTATACAAGTAAATGAAATTAAAGTGTATGTTGTTGAAGCTGTGTAGTCGGCATAAAATAGCACTACCCCATTTCTTCCGGTGGGTGTACGTAAGATTTTTGGGCGATGCGGTTGGAGACCCATCACCAACAATCTTTATTCTACCATCTTTTCCCCACACAACTTTCCAAAAGTGGCTGAGGAATTTCTGATTTGTCAGCTCTGGCTACCCCTTTTAGGGATTTATAGCCGTGAGTATATATTTTGTATGTATGTATGTTTGTATTAAAAGTATAAGCACTTTTATTCATGCCAAGGAATATACAAAAGGCAAATATTTAACACGGCAACTAAAATCTTTTTAAGGCAACTTTCTATTAAGCCACAAAAAAACTAACTTTGCAGTGATTAAATATCTTAGCAACTATTAAACTATACAAGCAACAAAATGCTAGGACCAAAAAACTAAAAAAACGGCTGCTACTATAAGGTATCAAATATATCAAGCCGGATCAGTGAAAAACTGGTTAATGTATTATAAAACCTAATGTGGCGACTAATTTTTCCGAGGGGATATTATACATTCTTCACTGGCAACTAATGGATTTCATTATAAAAATACACATCTGGCAGCGATTTTTAGGTAGCTCTAAAGCTGAAAATGGGTGTTATAATAATGTATTTGGATATTAGAATATTGTTTGCAGATTCGTAAATTCTTGGAAAGGCGGCAAATGCGCTCGCTGGCTTTTTTTAGTTTTGTGACTATTATATTAAGTAAATTACATATTATGTTTATTGAACTAAAAATTAATAAAAATAAAATAAATTAGGTTAGGTTAAAAGTTGGGTCCCTAATGGGCAGATGCAATTAAGTTAGGGAAAGAAAACAGAGGGGGGAAGGAGGGCCCCCGCATTAAAAAACAATTAACCACCACAAATGTAATTGTGCTAGGTAAGGTTAGGGTTAGCTTGTGTCCCTTAGAGCAGAAATAGGCGTTACTACTACTTGGTTTCATTCTTTAAACACCTGTTAAAAGTAGCGGCTGCCTATACAAATTTGTCACAATTTCACATTCACAAAAACAGATATCTCTGTTAAAGCTTCACAGATATATTGCCATAATGTTATGTCAATGAATATCTCCAGCTTAAGACCGCATTTTAAGTCCATCAATCAAGTATACTTAACTCATAAAAATCATTACATAGCTGTGTAGTGTCAGTGTAGAGCAGTGTAGTTCAGGGGTTACAAAGCTGGTACAATGCTTATTGTACCATGTCATGCCAAAGTGGCCATAATGATAGTTAATATCCGATACGAGATGGCATCAAAAGAAGAAGTCATGCTATACATTGCTTGCTTAACCTATGCATATTTGTATTTGAAATAACTGTTCCGATTAAGTTTAATTAAGATTGCTGTGTAGTGCCGGCTTAGTTGCCATGTAGAGCCTGCTTAGAATGTTGCTACCCCTTTCTACCCACGGGTGTCGTAAGAGGCGACTTAGGGTATTGGGGCTTTTTATTGCATTTTTGAGCGATGCGGTTGGAGACCTATCACCAAAAACCTTTAATTTACCACCTTTTCCCCACTCAACTTCCGAAAGTGGCTGAGGAATTTATAATTCCATGGCTCTGGCTACCCCTTCTAGGGAATTATAGCCGTGAGTGTATGTATGTATATATGACTGAGTTTATTATGATAAACTAAAAGCTTACCTGCATAGTGACTTCATACTGCACAACAAAAGGTTTGTCTTTGAACTCAAATGGTTTGTTGAGCAGAGCCGAGATGGCGGCATGCTTTGCCTCCGTCTTCAGCACCAGACCCAAGTCATTCTTGAATATTCTCTTTATTGGTTCTGATACCTGTGATACAGAATAATCGTAATGACACAGTTTTGTTATTACATTTAACACATAGAATACCAGTGTCAAATATCTTTCTTAGTCATAAAAAAAACATAAAGTTTTACCCAATAATTTAAGTACTAAATATAAACTAATATGTAGAAACATTTAACTTTTGATATGAGTTTTTAATATTTTTATAAAAAATGTTAATAGTTTAGTTTGTGATATAATTTTAAATAGAAACATACCTCCCATTTACCATCATATTTGGCAATAGCTTCGTCAACACCTTGTTTCTTAGCTTCAGACACTATCCACTTCTTTTTGAATGCTGCTGGGTCATCAAAGTTCTCAACAAAGTAAACATTTTTTGAGTCCACTTGAGGACTCTCGTAAACTTCCTCTTCTACTTCATTCTGCAATTATAAAAGGGAAAAAATTAAAAAGGCCCCCATTATGATGGATACTGTACTCAATGGCAAATGGACTGAGTGCAAACATCCATAAAGAATAAGTTAAGTCTTCAGTTGGTCATGGCTTTATAAAACACTACTTCTGATCTGATTATTTGTGTCAAAAATGGTTTGATTTATAATTAAATATAATAAAACATGAATTGATATGGTAACATCAAATATAACCTTAATCTTAGATGGCTCAGTATTTAATATAACTACATTTTATTTAATCCAGAAGCATAACAATATTTACCTCAACAGTAATTCCATCAGAGTCATCTTCAGTATCAGCATATGTTAAATTACCAGTCAGCAATATTATGGCACTAAGTAAGACCAATTTGGAACCTAAGCGCAACATCTGAAATAAATATCAAAAATTTAGCATCGACAGTAGATAATGTAATGTAATTAAATGTAAGCCATACTGAATGTATGTATTTTTTTCAAGAAATGCTTGAACAAGCAAGTTTGACTACAATACTAACTAAGCTGCATCTAATCTAACCTAATTAAATTACACAAAAATCTAGCACCGGATATTTCTAATAACATATTTCTCGTACCGAATAGGAAGTAAAACCGTGGTGGTGATCGAATAACCCTCGCTTCGACTTACCTTTTATATATAGTTATTAAATATCATAAGGCTAATAGTATCTTAAACCGAATTCACAAAATTAAGGCGGAAGCAGCTTGTTAAATTTATTTCAGAATGAAAATGAATTGATGAATTTTTTAATGACATATACAGCAGAAAGTGACATTTGACAACATATCGAAGAAAATAATTTGACCAATCACTGACGAACAAATGTCAGTTGCGTTCAATATAACGATTTTAATTTAAATGAATCGCTAAACGGGAATTTACGTTTGGTGTACATCGTTTACATTGTACTTCGTTTATGTTACTTACCTACTTGGATATTGGAAATACTAATTTTACGTATATTTTTAGTAGACGACCGACGTCCGTTTGTCTAGACTAGTACTTATAGAAGACTGACTTCTACGAAGTGCATTGCGCAATCATATGTACGTATATAAGTCAAATATATTTGTTAAGTTACGAGGGCCAATGAACAAGATAATAATAATATTAAATTAATCGTCACTTCAAATAGTTAAACTAGTTGAAATGTTTTTATTGGAATAACATGTCAAAAAAATATTTATTTAAAAACAAAAACTCTGGTTTAGCTCATAAATTTGTAGCAATATTATAGTAACTCTGAAGCTGTAAATACAGCAATTCATTAACATACTTACATACATATACTGACGGCTTTAAATCCCATAAATGGAGTAGCCAGAGCTTCAGAATTAAAATATTTACTGCGACTTTTGGAACTAAATTGGGGAAAACCAGTAGAAATAAAAAGTATCGCCGGTGAAGGATCTCCAATCGTATTGCCCAACAACCAGTCAAAAAGCCTACCGTTAGTCACCTCTTACGAACACCCACGGCAAGAAACGGGAAATTCTACGCCGGCACTACACGGTAAGTTCATAAGTAATATATTTTTAATAACTTATTTAAGTATTAATTTGTCTGTCATTCATTATCATATTTTCTATTTTTGACAACCCTAATAGTTAGTCTACAGATCCACAATCATAACTTGGCCGGCGGCGACTCTGGTACTACTGTCGCCATTTTGAAATTTCGGCCTGTCACTGTCAGTTAGTTCTTTACTAAATAAAAATTATAGGGTGACCTACGTATATAATAAATTATCACTTTCATTAATATTTTTTGTAGTGGAAACTTTTTTTCAAAGACAATTATTTTTATGATGTATCTTTGCTTATTGATAAACGCTTTTATTTCCAGTATTCAATATAAAAATTCATGAAAATTATTATTTATATTGTTAAATTTTATCTAAGTAGGCTAACACCGTCCGAAAAGTTGTGCGCGCATCGATAGTCATGCGGGCGGGTTACGGGAAGTGGGGAAATGCTCCTGAATAAGATTTCACTTCGTATACACTGATGCGTGGGTTCTAATCCTAATGCGGGGATGTACCAATGTGTCATTTCTTAAGTAATAACTGTCTGACATATAAAAATACAAGGCAAATACGACGTGATAGCTTAATGGGTAGAACACCGGTTAACGTGCAAGCGACTAGTGTTCAAATCCCGAATCGGGCCTACACCAATTTGTCTTTTCTAAAGTCATATGTGTGGTTAATTTATCACGGTTGTTAACGGTGAGGGAAAAATCGTGAGATAACCCACATGGCTGAGTTGTACTTAGTCGTGTGACAGTGTATTCGTGGAAAACGGCGATAGGCCTGCCCCCTATCACGTGAGTATACTGTTCATGCAAAGCGTGGGTACTCTGAACACCAGGTGACAAAGTCACGTGATGTTCAGAAGTATTAGTACCTCTGCCAAACCCCTTCGGGGGTATTCGGCGTAAACGTTTATGTTATGTTATGTTATATGTAACAAGGTTGTTAACAACAATAAAAAAGTGCCCATAAATTCACTGACCCAGCAAAATAAATGACCCAAACGATATCTGATGTTTAGAATTATTTTTTCTGTGCCACCTTTTTGGGGGATCTATGTGTGAGTATGAAATGTAAAAGACAGTACACGACAAGGTAAGCCTCTGATCTACAGGATTAAAAAAATGATTTTATGTAGTTACCCACTTATTAACTCTGAGTGTCACATGTAACAAATCCTTGAGTATAAAATAATGAGTTTGCAGAGAAGAACCATTGGCAGTGTTATCGCTAAAAGCGATCTCTACTAGAGAACATTTGGGAGGTAAGATAAGCAACACAGTCATTCGGGTAGACATACCAGACAAGGGCAAAAATAAATAAATATAATTAGCTTACATTAAAACGAACTTGCTTACTTACAATAATAGTTACTACATACATACATACATATACTCACGGCTGTAAATCCCTAGAAGGGGTAGCCAGAGCTAAGGAATTAGAAACTCCTCAGCCACTTTTGGAAAGTTGGGTTTTGGAAAGTTTGGTAAAATAAAGGTTATTGGTGATGGGAATCCAACCGCATCGCCCAAAAATCTCTTAAAAGCCCCAATACCGTTAGTCGCCTCTTACGTACACCCACCGGCAGAAATGGGGTAGTGCTATTTTAAGCCGACACTACACAGCAACTTGTTATTAATTAAATGAATATTATATAAATTGTTTTATTAAGACATTTCAATACATAAATAAATTAGCCCGTATGATGTAAAGTTATTTCCCTTATAATGGTTATTTTTTATTTACTGGCAATACTAATATCGATGACAGCGACAGCCCTTACCGGCCAAGAAAAGATTGTGGATCTGTAGTGGTGGGTAACAGTGTTGCCAACAAGTCAAGACCTTATGTCGCCCAATTTTCAAAGCTTGAGTAGCCTAAGTAGCCCAATTTGAAATGAGGTAGCCTAAAGTAGTAGCCTAAACTACTAAACCACTTTTTTAACTATTTACTTATGTATTATATTATAACTTCCTGTACATACACAAGGAAAAGAAATGAACAAGAATCACTTTTGGATTTAGTGCTCTGCAATGATGAAAACTTATGCACAAATTTAGAACATATGCCAAACATTGGGAAAAGTGATCATCATGTGCTGTTAGCGACTTTGCAAGTTCAATTAGAAAACAAAAATGTGTCAACTAAGAATTGCCCACGAAAAAACTTTTTTAAAGCTGAATTTGAAAAGATATCGCAATCGTTACAAAATGAAATCCCATTGTATAAAATAAACGACGTAACTAGTGGTTGGGATCACTTCAAAACCCAAATAGATAAGGCTATTGATCTATATGTACCCACACAAAAACCAAAAAAAGTATACAACCATAACAAACCATGGATTGGACCACAAATAATAAAAATACATACATACATACATAC
The DNA here is from genome assembly GCA_963576735.1 of Bedellia somnulentella. Lineage (NCBI taxonomy): Eukaryota > Metazoa > Arthropoda > Insecta > Lepidoptera > Bedelliidae > Bedellia > Bedellia somnulentella. The sequence goes on from OY755171.1 coordinate 1,182,608, forward strand.
ATATTCTCACGCCGTTAGTTCCCATTGGGGTAGGCAGAGACTATCGATCGCCACTTTGTACGATCCTGGCAAACCTCTCTAGCTTCATTCACATCCATCAATCTTTTCATACATGCTCTTTTATTCTTCGTACTTCGGACACCTTGCCTTTTTGAGCACATTTTCTATTTGATCTAAATGTGTCCTCCGAGGTCGTCCTCTACTAACATTACCTTCCACATTGGCTCTATAGATCTCTTTCACCACTTTACTGTCATCCATCCTCTCTATCCTCCTTTCAAATAATAAAAATGACACAAGAAAAAGCTGTACTCTGGAGCATATACCTGACAGACAAATCGAAAATATCGTATAAAAAATATCGAAAAGTGAATAATAAAATAATAAGCTTAACCAGATCCGCACGAATGAAATATGAGAAAGAAGTGACTACGAAATGTCCTAAATCTTTTCACGGTTACATCCGCAAACAAATTACATCAAAAGTGTCAATACCGCCCTCTCTAAAAAATGAAGTTACACTTGAGATCACCAGTGATCAGAAGGAAGTAGCAAATATCTTTGCTAAGCAATTCAAAAGGTCCTATGTTAGGGAACCGGATAATGTAGAAATCCCAAAGCTATGTCTCCCACGTATACAAAACTCATTAGAAATGATAATATTTACACCAGAACTAGTCGCTTAACATATTAAATCTTTAAGGGATGATACGGCAATGGGTCCAGATGGTATCCCCGCTGTTTTACTCAAACAATGTTGAGCTAGTTTGGCAGACGTACTTGCGAAGATTATGGAATTATCCTTTACTCAACACAAGTTACCCAAATGCTGGAAAGAAGCTATAGTTACACCCATCTACAAAAAAGGCGACAAGCTTATCACCGCGAATTTCCGTCCAGTCAGCCTTACATGCTTAGCGTGCAAAGTAATGGAGAAGATCATCGCTGATGAAACGAGATTTTTTTGGATAAAGAGAATGTTATAACTGAGGAGCAGCATGGATTTGTACCAAAACGTTCAACCATAACTAACTTACTTTGCTGCCTGGATAAATGGACTAGAAATTGGGAGGAACATGAGCCCACCGACATCATTTACCTAGATTATGAAAAGGCCTTCGATCGTGTCCCATTAAAAAGACTTATTTACATACTAGAACACTTTGGAATACGTGGCGATCTTCTGCTTTGGATTGAAGACTTTCTGGTTGGCAGAACATTTAGAGTAAGAGTTGGTGAAAACTATTCTGAACCACATAATGTTCTGAGTGGTGTACCACAAGGATCTGTGCTGGGACTTATTCTTTTCGATATCTTTCTGACGGATCTCAAAAGCATTATAGACTCGGACTTGTCTCTTTTTGCCGACGATACAAAGATTATGGGAAACCCTCTTATTAAGCATGGTGTAATTCAAAACGACCTTGATCGTGTTATTGGTTGGACTAAAGACTGGCTGATGACCCTAAACATTGATAAATGCACTGTCTTATACATGGGTAGTAATAATCCTCACAACGAATACATCCTTGAATCCAAAGTTCTTAAAAATGTAACCCATCAGAAGGATCTAGGTATAATCACTGCTCACAACGTGAAATGGGAATAACACATACTCACCATAACAAAAAGAGCTAACTCCCTGCTATATCTAATTCGAAAGGCGTTTTTTCACATTACGATAGACCTATTTTTAAAGACATACGAGGCATATGTACGCCCTTTGCTGGAACACGGATTTCAAATCTGGAGTCCTTACTTCAAGAAAGACATCGACCTTCTTGAGAAAGTGCAAAGAAGAGCGACGAAGATGGTGTCAGGCTTAAAGAACAAGGAATATGAAGAACGCCTTGCGATACTTGGTCTGACTACGCTAGAAGAACGGAGGAAACGAGGAGACCTTATTGAGACATATAAGATATTGACGGGCTACTACAATGTACCAGGACTAAAAGATATGTTTGTAATGAACAAAAATAGGAACTTGAAAGGACATTCTCTAAAACTATCACACTCCTCGTGTACAAGCAATCCCAGACTCAATTTTTTGCCAAACCGTGTTGTGGACGTGTGGAACAAACTACCAGAGACAGTGATCAGTGCTCCCTCAGTGAACTCTTTTAAAAACAGACTTGACAAATATTTAAAACAAGTGCAGTGATATACACGCATCAGCAAAATATTGCTGCTAGTGTATTATCTCGAATAATAATAATACAATAAAGTCAGTACTTCACACTTAAACCTACAAGTCGTTTAAACTAGAGTCTGAAGTTATTTAAAGAAAATAAAAGTATCAAAACGTAATTTGAATGTTTTTGTTAATGAAAACCTCATGTGGGGATTATTAATAATAAACAAAGGAAAGAAAAACTTGAACTTGCGTTCCCTACCTGAGATATTTTTAATTTTCATTTTTTTTTAATTTTTGCAAACCTTACTTTAAAGTGTAAAAGAAACAAAGGATAGAATAATTTCGCGCTGGCAGCCATTGACATGGTAGCTCAATTGGCAGAGCGACGGGATTGTATACTCGAGGTCGCGGGTTCGATTCCCGCCTGTGTCGAAGTTTTTCTTTCCTTTATTTATTAGAAGTATCAAAACGTGTTTATTGTTAGTGTACTGTATTTTAAAGTTAAGGAAAGAAAAGATTTTAAAATTGACGTGTCCATATACTTATTAGCCAGAATCTTAAACATTATTCTGCTTGATCTCCTGCGACCAATTTCTGTTCTTGCCCTGATTTGTTAAAACTCCTAAAACGCCTTACACACGATCGGTTTCCGACCACCGACCATGTGTCCTTGGTCGCAACAACCAATCTTTATATTTGTTCTACACGGTCGGTGGTTAGAATCAACTTGAGCAGTTCTATCGGAGCAGATGCTATTCTGACCAAGGCCGTTGAAATCAACCAAGTATTGGTATGAACAACAGACTTCCCCGCGGTCGGAAAGTGATCGTGTATAAGGCTTTTAAAGGTTAAGCGGATAAAAAATACTGATTCGAATAGTTCTAATTAACATGCTGATTCGAATAATCGGTAGATTCGAAACTAAATATTCGCAACTCCATCTGTGATATTTTCACAATAGTGCCAACATGATCTCGGAGGTATTTAGAGATAAAACGTTCAATATGGGTGAAGGGGTTCACCATCTTTTTATCTCGATCGTCGTATATTCGATTGTAAATTAAAGTAAACTTAATCTTTTTCGAGTAGCCTAAAAGGCGACCAGTCGCCTTTACGATTTTTTGGTCGCCGTTTTCCAATCTGAGTAGCCTAAATGGCGAAAAATCGCCTTCGTTGGCAACACTGGTGGGTAAGTTAGCCTCGCATAGAGTGCGCTTGAGTGAATGTAATTTAAAATGGTAAGAACTACAAAATTTTCATTTTTTTAAAACATAATTTAAAAAAATAATAATTCGAAATGTTGGGAAAAATATGCATTAAGATGAAAACAAATACCATCTTCTTTAAATTTTGATGTGGTTGATTTATTTTTACAGCAATATACTGCACAAATATGCATTTTTTCGAGAGCACTTTTCACTACCTGTACCACCTACACGGTATAATGATTTAAAAATGGTGGTTGAAGTAGTTTTTATAAATGGACTATTTTCGGAATCATGTACCCTCATGACAGAGGGGTAACGTCTTGTAAGGCGTGTCCCGTTCTAGTTGGTCTGAGGCTGAAGGTCAGTAGGCAGGTTGCGGGTTTTATCGAATCGTTTACTTTACACCGTAGTAAAGTAATGCTATTCTTAGCATCAGGAGTAAAAAGGACATACCTGTGTATTGTTTTTCACAAATGTATGGAACTTTATAATTCTGATCGAAAACGTAATAAATAAATAAATAAAAATATTGAAACTCGCAATCCGCCTACAGGCAGTACCGCACACCGGGCGGTCCGGTTAGCTGGTGCAGCAGGTGAATGTAGCCTAAGATGTCGTAAAAAAAACGAAGAATTGACAATGACAATATTATGACAGTGACAAGTTGACAACAATAACAAAACAAAAACCAGAAAAAGTTCGACTCGAATTTAAAACGAAACTTAGAAAATAAATGAGCAATTTACATTTGCGCTATTTGCACAAATTGAAATAAATACATAGACTTCGAAAATAAAACTCTTAACTAAACCAAAGTATTTAAGCACTTCAATAGTTTATTAATAAATAGGATGAAAATGATAGCTTTTGCAATCGCTTCTTGCAACTGAAACATAGTTTTAAAACCGGTAAGTTGTTTTTCATTGATACGATTTTTATTAGAGGCATTATAATCATGTTAATGATGGTGAAACTTGGCTTTTTATATTATGGATAGAAGTTTTAATAAATTGTATGTAAAATGTTCCTATTTCTGTTTTATTTGATTAAATTAAAAGATAAGTGTCCACTTGAATAGCACTTTCCTATTTCCACCCTGGGTGTCAAACAAGGTAACAAAGGGTATATAGCCTTTAAAAGGATGGAGGAGGGAGATGTGGTAGGCAATAAATTCAAACAGTATATTCAAATAGTATTTGCTATCTTTTCTCCTCTTCACCAAAAAAAGTAACTGGGTAGTAGGTCTTGCTAAAACTCTGGCTAATGTTCCTTAACATTATGGTTCTTATAATATAGAAATTATATTAAGACTTATCTATATAATCTATTCAGTGCATAAATTTAAAGTCAGTAGTAACTCCATCATGCTTTGCTGTGTAGTGTTGGCTTAGAATAGCAATACCCCATTTCTTCCTGTGGGTGTATGCAAGAGGTGACTAACGGTATTGGGGCTTTTTAAGGGATTTTTGGGTGATGCGGTTGGAGACCCATCACCAACAACCTTTATTTTACCATCTTTTTCCCATGCAACTTCCAAAAGTGGCTGAGGAATTTTTAATTCCTTAGCTCTGGCTACCCCTTCTAGGGATTTATAGCCATGAGTATATGTATGTATGTATGTAGTAACTCCAGAATGTTAGTATAAATTTAGATATGTCTCTTCAAAAACATGAACAGAAGCATGAAAAGCTTAGAAAAAGAAATTGGTTTCTTGCACTAAATATAACTTTATATCAAAAAAATAATTTGAATACAAGTAAATAAGTTATATCATACATACATACTCACAGCTATAAATCCCTAAAAAAGTAGCCTAGTATTCCTCAGTCACTTTAGGAAAGTTAAGTGGGGCAAAGATGGTAAAATAAAGGTTCTTGGTGATGGGTCTCTAAATGCATCACCCAATAATCCCTTAAAAAGCCCCAATACCGTTAGTCGCCTATTGCCTACACCAATTCTAAGAAATGGGGAAGTGCTATTCTAAGCCAACACTACACAGCAAAATAAAATCATATCATGAATCATAAAATTAATTTTGGTATGCTATACACATCAAAACATTTAACCCTTTATAAGGCAGAGGTATGATTAAAAATTCATTGTATTTCACTTCTATTTCAAGGAAGGTAAGGTTGAAATTATGGTGAACACTATTTAGCCACTGCCTTATAAAGGGTAAGAACTCCCATTGCGTAAGTTAAACAACCCAAAACTTTTTCTCGAAAGGTAATAGGAATGGAGGTGCCATGATACATTTGACATACATACATACATATACTCACGGCTATAAATCCCAAGAAGGGGTAGCCAGAGCTAAGGAACAAGAAGTTCCTCAGCAATTTTTGGAAAGTTGAGTGGGGAAGAGATGGCAAAATAAAGGTTGTTGGTGATGGGTCTCCAACCGCATCGCCCAAAAATCCCTTAAAAACCCAAATACCGTTAGTTGCCTCTTAGATGACATGGATGACACAAATGTTATATTATCTAATATGCCTGTTGCAACTCTTCTTTGTGTCTTATTTTAAGTAACCAGGGCATGCCATTGGGATACCCAAATATTATATTTTCTAGATATCTGCCAAATAAGGTATCCATTTATACTGATTCACTTTCTGATGAACAGAATTATTGATCTTCATCTCTATTTGATTATTTTCTTATTGTAGTTATTTGTGAAGTCCAAAAAAGCAAACCATGTTAATGCTTATTGTTCCTAACTAAATAGGATTCAAGAGAAATAGCCTAGATAAACAATTGTTTTCCTCACATGAATTTCTTAAACAGTTGAATGGCATCTTCACAATAATGCTGGCACTGAGCTTAGTGCAGAACCCATTACAGTGCAACAGTACAGTGCCGGTGGGTGTACGTAAAAGGCGACTAACGGTATTGGGACTTTTAAGGGATTTTTGGGCGATGCGGTTGGAGACCCATCACCAACAACCTTTCTTTTACCATCTTTTCCCCATTCAACTTTCCAAAAGTGGCTGAGGAATTTCTAATTCCCTAGCTCTGGCTACCCTTTCTAGGGATTTATAGCCGTGAGTATATGTATGTATGTATGTATTTATAGTTAAAAAGACTAGCGGGATTCTTCTACGGGATTGTTTAGGAAAAGTAACATTTAGGTAAATGCCTATAATTATTCTTAGTGTGTATGTTATAAATTCGATGGGCACTATAGTAATTTATTATTTGTCACACATATGATTTTATTGTGTACACTTTTTCGTTATCGAGAGTGAAATAAGAACATATAAGCTGATAAGCAAATGCTCACAAACATTTTATGTGCTCAACTCAAACCGAGTACAAAATAAACATGTGTTTTATAACTGGCAAGTGTAGTAACAATCGGTTTCATTTTATTTCGGGTGATGTTTGAAATTTATAATTAACTAGCTGAACCGGCTAACGTTGTTGTGCCATATACATTATTTATAGGGAATTTCTAGTCGATAAAATAAAAATTACATGTTAGAGGTGTACAACTTAGGAGTATAATAAATAGCTATGAATCTGTGTATCTGTGTGTCTGTAGCTGTGTAGTGTCGGCTTAGAATAGCACTACCCCATTTCTTCCGGTGGGTGTACGTAAAAGGCGACTAACGGTATTGGGGGCTTTAAAGGGATTTTGGGTGATGCGGTTGGAGACCCATCACCAACAACCTTTATTTCACCATCTATTCCCCATGCAACTTCCAAAAGTGGCTGAGGCATTTCTAATTCCTCTGGCTACCCCTTTCTAGGGATTTATAGCCGTGAGTATATGTATGTATAAATCTGTATGCAAAATTTCATTTAAATTGGTTCAGCCGTTTCGGAGGAGTTTGGTGACAAACACTGTGACCTGTCCCACGCCGCTCAAGTCAGTAACCTACGTTCAATATTTTCAAATTAAAAAGGAGCATTTATTCAAATTATACATAGCAATCTGAAGAAAACTACGGTGCCCTTATAATTTTGCCAAAACTGACCAGTGGGCAATAAGAGCCTAATAACTACGTTGTTACTGATTACCATAAATCATATAATCACGCTCGTTATCTCTTAATTGGGGTAGATAAAGACATTCGCAAGCTAACAAAGCTACCGAACTTAACAAACCTATCTTTTTTCATTATTTAAAATGCTCAGCTTCGTTTCTGAGAAGTTTCTCTATGCATAGAGCTCATATGACAATGCATCAACGTAATAGAGGGCAAGCCATTTTCTACGACTAAACCGTCACACGACTAAATACAGACAAAGACTCAGCCATGAGGGTTTGCTCTGGATGTTTTACATTCATACATTTCCATACTCACGGCCATAAATCCCAAAAAAGGGTAGCCAGAGCTTTAGAGCAAGGAATTCCTTAGCCACATTTGGAAGTTGATAGAAGAAAAGATGGTAAAAATAAAGTATCATGTAAATCAAATATAAAAACCACTTAAAAAAGCCCCCTTATTCGTCTCTTAAGACACCCGTGGGTAGAAAGGGGTAGTGACATTCTAAGCCGGCACTAAAGCCAAGTAGTAGTAGTTTGAATGTTTTTGTTCATAAAAACCTCATGTGGGGATTATTACTAATAAATAAAGGAAAGAAAAATTTCGACACAGGCGGGAATCGAACCCGCGACCTCTGGTCTACGCCCCGTCGCTCTGCCAATTGAGCTACCGTGCCAATGGCTGCCAGTGCGAAATTCTTCTATCCTTTGTTTCTTTTACACTTTTAAGAAGTGTTTGCGTTTCCTACCTCCGAATTTTTCTCCGAATTCGCAAGGTCGCGGGTTCGATTCCCGCCTGTGCCGAAATTTTTCTTTCTTTATTTATTAGTAGTAGTAGTAGTGTTTCCACTGAGCCATTAAAGTTATACTAATCAATGTATTAATTACCTAATTTTATTTCAGCTAGCATAAAGAACTAAAGATGAAGTGGCTATGTGGTCGCTTCCACCTGCTGCGAACTCTACTGGTCATATCCTTCTTGTTTATGCTGTACCTCATCTTTAGTATAGTTCTGGTGCAAAGAGCCAGTAGAAATGCTGTGTATGACACGCTTGTTCAACAGAACAAGGATATGGGCGATAAACATTACTCGCCTCAAGAAAATGTGAGTTATTTTATCATTTATCATTTCGAATATTGTTCTCTACTGAAAAAAGGAAGAAGTACTATGAAAAAAAAAATAACATAACATAAACGTTCACGCCGAATATCCCCGAAGGGGTTGGCAGAGTTACTAATACTTCTGAACATCACGTGACTTTGTCACCTGGTGTTCAGAGTACCCACGTTTTGCATGGACAGTGTACTCACGTGATAGGGGGCAGGCCTATCGCCGTTTTGTACGAATACACTGTCACATGACTAAGTACAACTCAGCCATGTGGGTTTCCTCACGATGTTTTCCCTCACCGTTAACAACCATGATAAATTTATCATGGAAAAAAAACCTCTTGAATTTATGGAAATAAATTAATATTCAGTATTTATAAATAAATACAAATAAATAAATAAATATACGGACGCATTATACACAGCTAAAGCTAGCCCCCAACTACGTTAAACTTGTATTATGGGATACTAAGTCAACGATATATTTAGTATTATATAATACGTATATAAATAATATCCAAGACTAAGAAACAATCATTTATGCTATGAACCCGCAACCTCCGGACCTAGAAGCTAGTCACCTATACACTCGGCCACAGACCTCGACTAGTCGTATATTGTAATTTATCATTAATGCTTGTTTAACAGGCAAAAGCAGTAAATAGGAAAGCAGAGTTGTCAGTAGGAGAGTCGGACGGCTTGGAAAGAATAGATTGGCACAACTACACACTTATTGAAATGGAAGCGAAACAGACAGGTAAACTTCTTTATTACGCTTCTTGATGTGAATACATGATAGTCCAGTGGGTAGAACACCCGCCCGAAAAACAGAAGGGCGTGAGTTCCAATCCTGGGTCGGGCCTACACCAATTTGTCTCTTCTTAAGTCATATGTGTGGTTAATTTATCATGGTTGTTAACGGTTAGGGAAAACATCGTGAGGAAACCCACATGGCTGAGTTGTACTTAGTCATGTGACAGTGTATTCGTACAAAACGGCGATAGGCCAGCCCCTATCACGTGAGTACACTGTCTAAGCAAAACGTGGGTACCTTCTCTGGACACTAGATGGCGCTGCCATGTGAGTCCAGAAGTATTGGTACCTCTGCCGACCCCTTCGGAGATAAACGGCGTGAACGTTTATGTTATATGTTATGTTATGCTGATGTGAAGTGAAGTGAATGTGTCCAGGCAAAAAGTGTGTACTTTGAACATCAGGTCACAGAATCTCATTAAGTGATTGAGAGTAGAAGTGATATACGAGAGAAGCCCTTGTGCTTCTTGCCCTTGATCCGCTTCGTAGGAGCCTCTCGTGGTAATGATGGTGATGCAGAATAAATAATAAACCAACTTTGCTGGGACTGAGACATAACTATTCTTTTACAATATGTATTACATGAATTTAACTTTATGCAATAAAAATTAAGCGTCTTCTTACGACCGATTTCTGAATTGAGTATTCCAGCTGAGAACCACTTAAGTATCGTTCTATCGCATTGATATCGAGACAAAACGATACTTAAGTCGTTCTCAGCTTGAATACTCAATTCAAAAATCGAGCGTTAGTCTTCTGTGTTCTTCCGATTGAAATTATGGTGTAGAAAGAGAATGAACTGAACGGACGAAATAATTTACTTATTCTGATTTAAATATACTGATTGTGTGTCTAATTAGTCAAACCATGAAAACTTACTGTTCAGTCAACCATTTCATATCTATTAATTTTTAGGCCTAGGAGAACAGGGCAAGGCAGCCCATCTAGGCAAAGACCTAGCTGAGTTAGAAAAACAACGATACAGCGAGAATGGTTTCAACGGTGCTTTAAGTGACTATATAGCTTTAAATCGTTCTCTCAAAGACATTCGACACCCAAAGTGTAAGCAGAAGAAGTATTTGAAGAAACTACCAAATGTCAGTGTGGTTGTGCCATTTCATAATGAACATATGAGCACGCTCTTGCGAACAGTGTACAGCGTGCTTAATAGATCGCCGGAACATCTTATTAAAGAGATTTTTATAGTGGATGATGCTAGTACCAAACGTAAGTTTATGTAGATAAAAATGTATTTATTTATGTAATATCACAAGTTAAGCTAATCTAATCTAGCCGTGTAATATCGGCTTAGAATGTCACTACCCCTTTCTACCTACCTCGTAAGAGGCGACTAAGGATTAGGGGGTTTTTTAAGTGGTTTTTGGGCGATGCGGTTGGAGACCCTTCACCAACGATACTTTATTTAAAGAAAAAAAAAGAGAAAAGAAAAGAGAGATTTTTATTTGTTGCTGACTAACAAAAAAATACACAGAACATATACAGAAATTACAAAAACAGTACAAAATTGATTTTAAAAAGTAAAATAAACAAAATAAAACAAACAAATAAAACAAAAATTGGTCATGGCTTACGTCAGCAACAAAAGAGCACCTGACTCAGCATTTTGTTGTGAGTTATATTATAACCCACAACACTGATTTTCAGTCAGTACTCTTTGTATTTCTACCATCTTGTGTATCAACTTCCAAATGTGGCTGAGGAGTTTCTAGCTCTCAATCTCTTGTTACCCCTTTTTGGGATTTATGGCCGTGAGTATCTCTGTATGTATGTTATGTAATAATACATGTACATTTAAAGTAAGATAACATTAACAAATAAAGACTAAAAGTACAGCAGTAACAGTGTTTATAATTTTCATTATTTTTGTAATTTTGTCTACAGTTTTGGTACATAGAATGAACGGCTGACTGTAAAGTTGTGAAAAAAGCATGAATGATAAGATTTGCTGATTAAAAAAAGCTTGTCTCTCGTTGGAATCAATGTCCTAAGTTCCTGAAGGTCAACTCTTCACATCGAGAATGATAATAGGCATACTTATCTTTTCTAACCCCTATGAAAATATATTTGTCTCGCTCACACGAAACGAATATTCGTATTTTAACATTTCTGATATATGAGAATACAGTAATATTCGACGAATCCAACGATACCTCCGTAGTTGTCGTTAGGTTTATCGTCTAGGAAGCGCCAATATTAATATTGGTCTATACATTTCAAAGCCTCCTATGTGCCTCAGACGAACAGCTGCAAAGATGGACTCAACACTTCACGAGCCTGCTAAATCAAACCCAGACGCCAGATTCTCATGAAACCAGCACTAGTTCACCAGACACTGTATTAGACATTGCGACAGCACCTCCCTCATTTGATGAAACTTTAATAGCAGTGAAGTCTCTGAAACCAGGGAAAGTGCCAGGAGTCGGCAATGTGCACGTGGATATGCTGAGAGCCGATGCTGCTACATCTGTTTTACTGCTGTATCCCCTTCTTACCCGCATTTGGGAGACTGGAAGAGTTCCCGATGAGTAGGAACAAGGCCTCCTGGTGAAAGTTCCTAAGAAGGGTGATTTAACGCGATGTGATAACTATCGCGGCATAACTCTACTACCATCGGCCGCAAAAGTTCTAGCGAAGATTCTGCTCAACCGTATCGCACCAGCAGTAGCTGAGACGCTGAGTGAAGAAAAAGCCGGTTTCCGCTCCGGACGCTCCTGCACAGACCACACTAACACCTTGCGCATACTGATCGAGCAGTATGTCGAATGGCAATCGGAACTACTGCTGGCATTTGTCGATTTCGAAAAAGCCTTCGACACTGTGAACTGGAGCGCGTTGTGGTCCAGTCTTAGTCGCAGGGGCATCCCGCAGTGTAGCATTGATATAATCCGCGCCCTGTATGAAGGTAGCACATGCCGGTTAATTCATGAAAGAGAGCTGGGAACACCAATCAATATACATCTCTGCGGGTGTCAAGCAAGGATGCCTCTTATCGCCGCTTTTCTTCATTATTATGTTGGACGACACAAACACCTCGAGGTGTGAAGTGGGGCACTTCTGTCTTGGAATACTTGGATTACGCGGACGACATTGTGTTGATCTCGCCAACTCTAGCCCATTTAGAAGATAAACTTGAGAGCCTTCAAAAGCAAGCAGAAGTCATGGGCCTAAGAATTAATAGACGCAAAACAGTTGCCATGCGGATAAATCCTTCAACGACAGAACCATTGAAGCTTCAAGATACCCCCCTAAAATCCGCTCGTAAGTTTGTTTACCTCAGTAGTGTTATCACGTGCCAAGGAGGTGCAGACGAAAATGTTGAAAGCCGGATACGAAAGGCAAAAGCGGCCTTTGCCCAACTGAGACCTGTCTGGGAGTCAAACGTCCTTTCCCGTCGTGTAAAGATCTCCCTCTTCGAATCCGTGGTGAAAACCGTTCTGCTCTCTGGCTGTGAAGCGTGGAGAGTGACAAAGGGGCTGACGAATAAGCTCCAAGTCTTCGTCAACAAGTCCCTGAGGTCGATCCTCCGCATTTACTGGCCAATGACAATCCGGAACTTGGACCTGTGGAACCAATGCCAGCAGATTCCAGTTGTGACTGACATCGCACTGAGAAAATGGAGGTGAAGATAGAGCACACGCTTCCAAGAGAAAAACCACTGGAAGGGTCATGCTTGCGCGGCCGTCGTACACACTTGGCACCGGAGCGTGGAAAACTGCTGCGAGCGGCCGGACTGAGCTGGAGTGCGGCCAGGGAAGTCGCGGCAGACAAAGGCGTGGCGGGAGCTTGTACAAGCCCTGGGCATCAGTGGGGTGCAATAGGACGACAACATGCATTTCAAATTGTCAAAATCCGAATATGCGTTGCGTGCGAGGGAGATAGAGATAAATATTAATATGGGTAGAAGAGTTACGTATACTGATTATAGTTCTCGGTGTGAAGAGTAGACCTTCTGGCTACCGCTAGATATCTCTATGTGAAATTTTCGATTGTGAAAAGACCTAAAACTTCTTCCAGCATTCCTAAAGCAACCGCTAGAAACCATCATAAAACATCTACCAAAGGTCCACATAGTGCGTCTTTCAAACCGCAGCGGTCTAATATCAGCGCGGCTGGCCGGCGCGAGGCGGGCCACCGGGGATGTACTCGTGTTTCTGGACTCGCATACTGAGGCCACCGTTAATTGGTTGCCTCCTTTGTTGGGTGAGTTATTTATTTCTTTATTTCATTTCTATTGACACAAAAAAAACCTAATGACTAAGCTAGAGCACTACGAAATAATTTAACTATTGACTCAAAGGTGGTACAAATAGGACATTCATGCTATAATAAATCGAGCCTTTGCCGTGGACTGTTATATTTTTCGAACTCAAACGTTCAAGCCGTAAACCCCGGAAAGGTACTACTACTTCTAAACATCACGTGACATTTTCATCTGGTAAATACAACCACGCCATATAGGTTTCCTCACGATGTTTTTCCTCATTGTTAACAACATCATAAATTAACCTCACACATGACTTTAGAAGCGTTTCACCCATTGAGCCATAATTTGTTCCTAAAACCCTCACTAGCCACATAAACCACTACCGGTATACCACATAGTGCGTGTATCGAACAGCAGAGGTGTAATATAAGTGCAAGTGAGACAGACTCGCATACTGAGGTAAGGTTTATTGGTTGCCTCCGCTGTTAGGTGAGTTATTGGTAGTTTAGTTTTTAAATAAATTTAAAAACTTTGCTGTAATACAAATTAGGATGAATGAGAAGAGACAAAACCTTTATTTTACCATCTTTTCCCCACGCAACTTCCAAAAGTGGCTGAGGAATTTCTGATTCGTTAGCTCTGGCTACCCCTTCTAGGGATTTATAGCCGTGAGTATATGTATGTATGTATGAGAAGAGACAAATGAAGAAAACAAAAGTGTTAGCTCATTGGGAACACCATCGCATTACACGCAAAGAGGTTTAAGTCCTAAGTCGGTGCTGCAGCAATAAGATTTTTCTAAAAAAAAATAAAAAAAATATATTATAAAATTATTACATAATCAATTAACTATTCCTCGAACTTTTTTTGTCTATGTTTTTGTTTGTTAACATTCTATCTGTGGAGATTTGTTAATAGCATAGGAAGATCTATTTTACCTCTATATTGTATACTTTTGTCTGTAAATCTTCCTAAGAAAATAAAATAAAATAAATAAAATAATGTCATACCATGAGTGAATAAGATGTCGGAAAACGTGTCGTGCCTTGCACATGGGTAAAGTCATTGGCGTCATGTGACAGTGTATTGGTACAAAACGGCGTCAAGCCTGCCGACTATCACGTGAGACCACTGCCCAAGCAAAATGTGGGTACTCTGAACATAAAGTTTTCGGGGACATAACATTTGAGTTAAATTAAGTATGTTAAAAGCGTCACAAACCGAACCCTTAAGTCGATGGTACCTCTTACAGCCAACATTTATCCATACTAATATTATAAATGGGAAAGTGAGTTTGTTTGTTTGTTTGTTCCGCTTTCACGCCGTAAATACTCAACCGATTGCTTTGAAATTTTTCAGACGTGTAGTTAGAAGTCTAAATTAAATAATAGGGTACTTTTTATCCCGGAAAAAATATGTTCCCATGGGAAATCAAAAATATTGTTTGCTTACTAAATGCATTGGAGATGGCGCTGTGCATGTGCATCGTTTAAAACAACGTAAAATATTGTAAACTAATATAAAAATCAAAATTTAGAAGCTTAATGGTACGGTAATGGATCCCCGAAAATAAGGAACTCCCGAGGGATAATGTACTATTTTTTTATCGTATACTTTTTTTTTTTACATCTACTTATATTGCAAACGAATATTAACATGTAAATTTAGAAGCTAAATGAAACGACGACGATTCCTTGAAACTAAGGAATCCGCAAGAGTTCTCATAGGAACATCAAAAAACCTTAACTCATATATGGCTCAAAATATTGCAGCGATTATTTTTATCATCGATGGAATTCACATCAGACACTTTGTTAATGTTCATTTTGGAAAGATGAAGGGGTTTCATCAATTTAAATGACAAATTTGTTTATCAATAGTAAGACTAATATGAAATAAAGCGTAATAAAAATTTGACACCGCCCCGGTAACGTCTCCGTGGCGTAGCGGTATAACTAACTACTATGAATATTTAATTAGACCTATTATGAATCAATCGTCCCGGGTTCGTATCTCAGGTAATTCAATCTTTTTGTAAAAAAATGTTTTGTTAGCTTAAAATAACACTATATATAATAACAAGCACTATCCCTTCAATTTAGCGATTATTTTGGAAGGAGATCCACCACTAATCATCCCTATATTGCCGAGCAATCGCTGCAAGCTCTCCCACTATCACCAACGGTCAGTGTAGGGGGCAGCACCGGGCCGTCGCCGCAGCGCCAAACTACTATCCGTATCTGTACTTACTAAAGATATTCTCATTTCTGAACATAAAAACTTGGTATATTTGTTTCATGATTCTTATGAACAATTAAAAAGGAATTTTTGGAACTCAACCCCTAACGGGTTGATATAGCAAATGAAAGTTAATATAGAGTTTTTTTACATTTACATTACTTGGTGCGATTAAATTTATGAAATCCATCTATCAATCATTCATGAATATATGCTAACAACCATAAATTCCATAAAAGGGTAGCCATAGCTTCGGAGATTCTTCATCCAATTTTGGAAATATATTGATAAAAGATAGGTTAATAAAGGTTGTTAGTGATGGGTCACAAACTGCATCGCCCAACAATCACTTAAAAAGCCTCAATGTCCTTTATGTCATTTACAATGCCCGCGGGATTATAAATATAAAAAACAGAAGTTGAGATAGTGTTTCGGTATTTTGGTATTATGTAAACTGGATGCAAAAAATGAAGTCCACGCGGACGAAGTCGCGGGGCAAAAAGCTAGTCATTATATAAGACGTTATAATAAATTGTTGTTGTTAATAAGCTGTGTAGTGTCGGCTTAGAATAGCACTACCCCATTTCTTCCGGTGGGTGTACGTAAGAGGCGACTAACGGACTTGGAGCTATTTAAGGGATTTTTGGGCGATGCGGTAGGAGACCCATCACCAACAACCTTTATACTACCATCTTTTCCCCACTCAACTTCCAAAAGTGGCTGAGGAATTTCTAATTTCTCTGTCTACCCTCTCTCTCTCTCTGGCTACCCCTTTTAGGAATTTATAGCCGTGAGTATATGTGTGTATGTATCTATAATAAATTGATATTTATGTTTTCAGAGCCAATAGCCCTAGACAGTAAAACGGCGGTATGCCCATACATAGACGTGATCGCGTACGACACTTTTGAATACCGCGCGCAGGACGAAGGGGCCAGAGGGGCTTTCGATTGGGAGTTCTTCTATAAGAGGCTGCCTCTCTTGCCTCAGGATATCAAGAATA
This sequence comes from Bedellia somnulentella, assembly GCA_963576735.1. Taxonomy (NCBI): domain Eukaryota; kingdom Metazoa; phylum Arthropoda; class Insecta; order Lepidoptera; family Bedelliidae; genus Bedellia; species Bedellia somnulentella. The sequence continues at coordinate 1,199,327 of OY755171.1, forward strand.
TGCCTGAGCCTTTTCCGTAAGTTTTCTATTAGATGAATAATGTGTTGTTTAACAAAAAACATATCTGTTAAGTCGATAATTGAACGTGACGTGCATCAGTGATAAAAATGCATATTTATATAAATTTAATTGATTTATTACTATATTATTTGCTAATGATAACAATTTAGAATGTTTGACTAAACACTTAGTGGCATCCAGTAAAATTGTTAATAAATATGCAAGTAACTGACGCTCATATGTTAAAAAGATATTATCGTGACAAAATTTAAAAAATCTTTTTCTTATATTATCCATGATAATAACAATTTTACTGAATTAACACACACATTTGAAGAAGAATAAGAAAAAAACATTTATTCTTAACAAAAGGTACACTTTAAACACACAACAGTCGTCTTAGAACAGTAAGCTTATATTAATAGTTTAAAAAACACTAAAAAACACGCTTTTGTTCATAACAAGACCTTTCTAACAAGTCCAAACACGGCTATGATACGATTTTCATCATAGAATGCTAGTGCCTATCTTCCGGCTTCATCATCAGACCTTGAAACCTAATCATGGTCAACGTTCATTACAAGACCTTTTTAACAAGTCCAAACACGGCTATGATACGATCATCCATCATGAAGTTCCAGTTCATATCTTCCGGCTCCATCATCAGATCAGCTCGACAGTACCATATTATTGTATTGTCATCGAAATCACATACAACTGCCAATTTTCATAACGCTATGACCATTAGAAGATGGTTACGAGGGCTGCTATTTATGTATCCGGAACTGGCCACTTACAGAACAATAATTTAAAAAGTAATTACATCATTTAAAAATAGAACTCTTTAGCTTTAGAATACATTTATTTTTATGTGACTGTCAATTGTTTTCACATCGTAGCGTCATTTTGAAAATTGCGTGTCTTCACCACCATGGATTTAACTCGTGAACATTTTCGTGCCATGATTTTTTACGATTTTCGGCGTGGTCTAACTCAAAAACAGTGCATCGATCAGCTTACTTCGACTTTTGGGGATGAAGCACCCTCAAAGACCACTGTGTATCACTGGTTTAGCGAGTTTAATCGTGGACGATCTAAGCTTACTGATGAAATTAAAGAAGGTCGCCCTAAAACGGTCGTTGTACCTCAAAACATCGATGCTGTCCGGGAACTAATAACTCAAGATCGTCATGTTACATATCGTGAGATAGAGGCATCTCTGGGCATTAGTATGACGAGCATACATAAGATACTTCATGAACATTTAGCTGTAAAAAAAATTTGCTCCCGTTGGATTCCGCACAACTTGAGTATTGATCAAAAACAGGCTCGTGTCGATTGGTGCAAAGAAATGTTAAAAAAATACAACCGTGGTGCGTCAAAAGCTGTTTATAATATCTACACAGGTGACGAATCTTGGATCTACGCTTACGACCCCGAAACTAAGCAGCAGTCCACGGTGTGGGTGTTCCAAGATGAGCCGAACCCAACAAAAGTTATTCGTGCAAAAAGCACATTGAAGCAAATGGTCGCTTGTTTTTTTGGTATAAATGGCCATGTAGCTACAGTGCCTTTAGAGAATCGTAAAACTGTTAATTCGGAGTGGTATACGACCATTTGTTTGCCGGAAGTCTTTGAACAAATAAGAAAGACTAACCGACAACGTAGAATCATTCTGCATCACGACAATGCTAGCTGTCACAGGTCGGCCGTCACAACTCAGTTTTTAGAAGCTCAAAAGATCGAATTGACAGGTCATCCGCCGTACAGCCCTGATTTGGCACCCAATGATTTTTATTTATTTCCAAATGTGAAGAAAAAATTACGTGGTCAACGTTTTTCGAGCCGCGAAGAGGCAGTCGATGCGTTCAAAATGCACGTTTTGGAGATACCTCAGTCTGAGTGGAAAAAGTGCTATGAAAATTGGTTTCAACGCATGCAAAAGTGTATAGATCTGAGCGGCGAATATTTTGAGAAGCAATAAAACCATATTAATTGATATATGTTTGTTTCTTTTTTTTATTCCGGATACATAAATAGCAGCCCTCGTAAATTAGTTTTCTTAGATTTGATTACATAGTTACATACACACAGGTCGACCTAATAAAAGCGTGTTAAAAACACAAAATTAATCATTATTCAAACAAAACAAAACAAATAAACTTATGCATATAAATTTTATTTTTATACATAACATGATATTTTATATTGGTAATACACTAACAATTAAATAGTATTACAAATAATAGGCTAATGGCTATATAGATAAAATAGAACAATCTTTATTGAACTATTTAATTATAACTATAATATTATAATAATATAAATATAAATTTTGCTGTGTAGTGTCGGCTTAGAATAGCACTACCCCATTTCTTCCGGAGGGTGTACGTAAGAGGCGACTAACGGTATTGGGGCTTTTAAGGGATTTTTGGGCGATGCGGTTGGAGACCCATCACCAACAACCTTTATTTTACCATCTTTTCCTCACGCAACTTCCAAAAGTGGCTGAGGGATTTCAAATTCCCTAGCTCTGGCTACCCCTTCTAGGGTTTAGTGAGTCGTGAGTATATGTTTGTATGTAATTATAACTAACAGGAGTCCAGTGATGGCGGGCGGTTTGTTCGCAATAAGTCGCGAGTTTTTCTGGAGTCTCGGCGGCTACGACCCTGGTTTGGATATCTGGGGGGGAGAGCAGTATGAACTCAGTTTTAAGGTGAGGATTTTTGAGATAATAGATAAAAATAAAATAAAATTATTTTTTTTCGGACATTGCAAATCCATATTTTTGTTAGTATGTACATTAATCTTAGGGTGCTATTGTTAGAAGAGAATGTATACAAAAGTGAAAATGAAATGAAAATTTTATTCATACATACATACATACATATACTCACGCCATTAGTTTTCATTGGGGTAGGCAGAGACTATTGATCGCCACTTCGTACGCTCCTGACAAACCTCTCTAGCTTCGTTTACATCCATCAATCTTTTCATACATGCTCTTTTATTATTCATGCTTCGGACGCCAGCCTTTTTGAGCACACTCTCAATTTGGTCCAAGTGTGTTCTCCGTGGTCGTCCTCTACTAACATTACAATCCACACTAGCTCTATAGATCCCTTTTACCAATTTTCTATCATCCATCCTCTCTATGTGCCCAAACCATCTCAACATTCCTTTTTCTATCTTTCTTACAATATCATCTTTCACACCACACTTTTCACGAATAACACTATTTCTCACTCGGTCACATAATCTAATAATTTTTATATAAAAAAAATAAAGACTAATTTAGAGAACAAGCACATCATGCATTACCAAGCAATTTTGTAACATGCATTTTTATCCAGTGATGAATGATGTGACTATCGAACGAAATATTGAAAGGTGTTTTAAGTGTAGTGTCGGCTTAGAATAACACTACCCCATTTCTACCCGTGGGTGATCGTAAAAGGCGACTAAGGGTATAGGGGCTTTTGAAGTAATTTTTGGGCGATGTGGTTGGAGACCCGTCACCAAAAATTATTTAATATTACCATCTTTTCCCCACTCAACTTCCAAAAGTGGCTTAGGAGTTTCTCATTCCAATGCTCTGGCTACCCCGTTAAGGGATTTATAGCCGTGAGTATATGTATGTATGTTTTAGGTGTTTTTTTTGGTTAATTGATGATAGAAAGATGATTCAATGGAAGGTTTACAGGAGGCCTAACATGAGCGTTAGTTTATCGTCACGATATTGGTTAGAACAAGATGACGGTATACGATACTACGTAAGTGGGTAAGAGATAACTGCTTTATACCACGCGATAACTAGTTAAAAGGTTGCTCGTATTAGCTATGCAGGTAGTCATTCTATATGATAGCATAATATTTTCATATTAGTTATTACATTATAGTAGCAAAGTTTGCTATTTCTCATCAATATTTTCATATTGAAATAGAAAAATTTACTCTTACAAAACTTCTAGTGGAATATATCAAAATTATTTGAATTTGGCACGGCAAGGCCAACGATTTGGACCAAAGATGTATCAAACTAGATAAAATACAGTCAGAACGTTTACGTGAACTGTTGGTCAACTTTTGTCGGTTTTATGGCGTTATAACGATTTTTAACAAAATTTAAAGTACAGCAAGCTGCTGTGTAGTATCGGCTTAGAATAGCACTACCCCATTTCTTACGGTGTGTGTTCGTAAGAGGCGACTAACGGTATTGGGGCTTTTTAGGGATTTTACCATCTTTTCCCCACTCAACTTTCCAAACGTGGCTGAGGAATTTCGAATTCCTTAGCTCTGGCTACCCCTTCTAGGGATTTATAGCCGTGAGTATATGTATGTATGTAATATAAAATATTTTTCCAGATATGGCAATGTGGCGGTCGCATGTTAGACGCGCCTTGCTCGCGAGTCGGTCACATCTATAGGAAGTTTGCTCCCTTTCCTAACCCGAATCATGGCGATTTCGTTGCTAAGGTATACTATTTTTGTATAGGTTAATGTTTTAATTGTTTGTGGTGTTTAGTTTTGCAACATTATGTTTGTTGGTAAATACGGTTCTCAAATCCTGCCACATATTAAACGAGAACACTTTTCATGCAAAACGTGGTTACTCTAAACACCAGGTGACAAAGTCACTTGCCTCGGACTCGGTGGTCAGCTGCCGAACTGTCTACTGCTCGATAATGACTCGTGTTGAGTCGAAACGCGTCGCATGTTTGTGGTTGCCTGTGGTTTTCGCTTGCGGGTGTGTGTGTGGTGCATGGTCTGCTTTTAGATTTCTTGTAAGTGGGAGGGCGGGCGGTGCACAGTGCATGTTGCATGAACACTGCAGGTATTTAGCGGAATTAAGCAAAGAAAGGAGGATGGGCAAACTTGTATGGAGCTTGGTCCAAGAAGCACCACGGTTGAAACATGTGCCAAAGTAAAGGCCCATATGCATACTTCAAAATGACATAAGGGCATCAAAATTCGTCCCGGTGATTTTGAGAAAAAAATATTTTTTTATTTCTTCATTTAATGTAAACTAGGTTAAAGACTGCTACTGTACTCCAAAGTCGTTGCTATAAAATATGATTTGGTTGTAACTCGCAACTATTTTCTATTAACCTAGATGCCCGTTTCATGAAATATATATGTAAAAATATCCATGTATGTTGCAATAACGTTATATTTTTATAGATATGTTATATGCTAAGAAAACAGGAATTAATAACGGCGCGAAACCGTACTATACATCGTACTAGTATACTGTGATTGCATTGACCGTAAGAAGAAGACAGAAATGCCGCCATGCATCTGACATCATGTTTCTATCTATCTCTTTCTGAGACTTAGTGATTAATGCTACAATTGCCTTACTTTATTGTTGCAACTTTTGAGCGCCCTAAGACGTGTCTATAAAAATATTACGTCATTGGTATGTTGTTGTATATTTTTTTAACAAAAACACCCCAGTTTGGTTGTAGGTGAAAAATAACAAAAGAAAACATAATCAAGTATTTTTATTTATAATTACTTATGCATGCCATTCTATAAATACTCCTCTAATACTAGATCTAAGAATCTAGCAGGTTGATGCACGGTTTCTTCGTACTGGGCATACCCAAGGTACCAAGCTACTACCATGACATGGGCGCAGCATCCCACGGTGCGTTTCCCTGTTTTGCACGAGCAGTAATAGTGTTCAATAGCCTCCAAGCCTCTGGTATTGCCTTTCATTACAATATAAGCGCGCGCGCCTCTTGTTTCGGGTTCGCGGTGAGGGGGAGAGGGTGAGGGGGACAAGGTGATGCGAATGCTTTCTACGCCGCACCCCCGCCGCGCCGCTGCCACAACGTGGCATTTTACTGTATAATAATATTAATAAAGGTACCTATTTATAAAAAAAAACAAGTGAAATACAATGAATAAAGAATCTCATAAAAAAAAAACCCTCGGATGGATTTTAATCGCGTTTACTTTTATTTGGAGACAAAAAATATATCTATCGAATGGCATTACTCTCATCGGTGGAGGCTCTTGGACCACTTTCGCCCATCCTCCTTTATTAATATTAGTAAAGTCACTTGATGTTAAAAACCTTATTTTTTTTTATTGAGTCTTAAGACGGAACCTACTATCTTCGCTTAATCAGTTGATTCAGCCTTCAACACCCAATCAAACTGATAAATCTCACAAAATAGATTTGTGAATTTTTGAAAAAGTACCATATAATGTGGAGCAATTGTATGGCAATTTTGATGCTTTAGCTATATTAAGGCTTTATATTTAATTCTTTAACTTTATCGTGAACTCTGATGAATATTTCAGAACTACCGCCGCGTGGCAGAAGTATGGATGGACGAATACGCCCAATATCTATACAAGCGTCGACCGAGATATCTACAAGTGGATCCTGGAGATCTCACTGAGCAGAAAAATATTAGGAAACGACTTAAATGTAAACCTTTCAAATGGTTTATGCATCAGGTAATGTAATATGTTGAAATTTGATAAACTAATTCGACTTTGATAATAAGCAACCGTGATAGCCCAGTGGGTAGCACACTCGCTTATCGTGCAAACGACTAGTGTTCAAATCCTGGGTCGGGCCTACACCAATTTGTCTTTTCTAAAGACATACGTGTGGTTAATTTATCATGGTTGTTAACGGTGAGGGAAAACATCGTGAGGAAACCCACATGGCTGAGTTGTACTTAGTCATGTGACAGTGTATTCGTACAAAACGGCGATAGGCCTGCCCCCTATCACGTGAGTACACTGTCCATGCAAAACGTGGGTACTCTGAACACCAGGTGACAAAGTCACGTGAGGTTCAGAAGTATTAGTACCTCTGCCAACCCCTTCGGGGATATTCGGCGTGAACGTTTATGTTAATGTTTATTTTATGTTAATTCGACTTTGAAAACAGTTTAGAATATAGAAAAAAAATGTAGTCAAAAGAATCGAACAGCAAAGATATTCTGACTAGTACACCCTGCTGTGTACCAACTTATAATCTGTATTTATACTTAGCTCGAAATACATTTACATACCGCGAAGTAGGAATATGAGTGAGACGCTGCTATGTGCGAGTGAGACCGCGGTAGCGTGCGCTCTAACAGTACTCCTAAATCACTGAATGTGTTCAAGGATCTGGTGAAACAACACTATCTCACTGAAGCGCTGCAATACTGTTGCTGCATAATTAATATATATTAAACTATATATATTAATTATGTTTCTAAAACGTATATGTGTATTTTATTAAGTAAGTTAATTTGTATTGCTTGTATATATAAAAGTATGTAGTTATATATGTATGTGTTCATATTCGTTAAATATCTATATTATTTTGTATGATTAATATTATTATTTAAATCAAATAAGTTAGTTTTAAGTAAGCTTTGTGCATCTATCCAAATAATTAATTTATCGATCTCAACTTCCAAAGGTTGTCTGGAAGAGATCGCTTTTAGCGATAAGACCGCCAATTGTACCTCACTGTAAACTGTTTGATCATATTATTGTTTTTGTAAATTTGTGTTTGATGTGCAATAAAGAGTTATTCTATTCTATTCTACTCCCACAGTGGCGAAATTGTTTACTAGTTGGGTTTTTGCTGTCGATAATGCTTATCTATTGCAAGTTTAGCACTCTTGCTTGATGATACATGATGATTTTTTGTGCGTGCGTGCCTATAGAGTCTAAAACGTACCTACATACATACATATACTCACAGCTACAAGTCTAAGAAAGGGTAAGCCAGAGATTGAGAAATAGAAATTACTCAGCCACTCTTGGAAATTGGGTAGAGAAAAGATGATTAAATAAACGATGGTTTTAATAAGTTTCTGATATTTTCAGGTGGCATTTGACCTGACAAATAAATATCCGTTGGTTGAACCGGAACCATTTGCTAAAGGAAAGGTAGATTATGTTTTTATTTCTATTAGTATTAAACTAAGCAATGAATTTAATACAATTATTAATTTAGAAAAGAATCATTAAGCGTTTGAATCCATAGATCCTGCAGTTAAACTACTATGTTAATCTTTTTTTCTTAACTTCACGAGTGCGCAACAACTTTTTAAAATTCAAGCTTGCCAAGGTTTTTTTCCTTTCATAATGCTATGAATTAAAAAAAGTTAAGAATTTTGTGTTGTTTTTAAATATTTGTTTATACTTACAGAGGACACATTTGTATTAAGTTGTTTTATTTTGTCAACGACATGATAGTCCAATGGGTAGAACACCCGCCCGAAAACAGAAGGGCGTGAGTTCCAATCCTGGGTCGGGCCTATACCAATTTGTCTTTTCTAAAGTCATATGTGTGGTTATTTTATCATGGCTGTTAACGGTGAGGGAAAACATCGTGAGGAAACCCACATAGCTAAGTTGTACTTAGTCATGTGACAGTGTATTCGTACAAAACGGCGATAGGCCGGCCCCCTATCACGTGAGTACACTGTCCATGCAAAATGTGGGTACCTTCTCTGGACACTAGATGGCGCTACCATGTGAGTTCAGAAGTGTTGGTACCTCTGCCAACCCCTTCGGGGATAAACGGCGTGAATGTTTATGTTTTTATGTTATTTTGTCAAGTATATCACTCATTTGAAATTGTAGTGTAGTGTGAGTGCATCTCGTCCCCCTCTTGCCATTATATTATGTAAGTTAGTTGTAACTCTTTAGTCAGTAATAAACCTATATTCAACCAGCAAACACGTCTCTCATTTCGTACATTGCATGGCGACCCTGCCAGTGCAGCCACACGGCTGCGCTGCGCACGAGTACATAATTATGTGTGTGAAATAAAGTGCCAAGTTTGAAATGGAAATAAGTGATTTATACACGTTATCACACCAAAAGAAAACAACTGGGAGAGGTCAAAATACTAAAATAAAGCCCGGAAACATAGCCTTATGAATTATAAAGGGAAAATACTCTAAACTGTTTACCACAAGGAAATCCAACATTGAAATCTTTACATGAAAAAAAAGTGAAGCACAAGAAAAATCCTTGGACAATACCAAACTGGACATCAGGCTCCGGCTCACTTATCCCAGTGAAGTGATTAACATTGATTTAGGGGTGAAAAAAAACACAAGTGACAAAATTAACTATGAGCGAATAAAGTGATGTCAAGTTTGAGATATATTTGGATTTTTTTGGTGCATGTGTTGGTGTGTTATAGACATTAACTACTTTATATACCTAAATAGAACGGACCATTTAACTGAATTAAAATGTAGTCAATTTTAAATTTAATTATGAATATCCTCGATCATTTCAAAATAAGTACTTTAGTTTTCTTTTTTATATTTCTATTTTAATGTTATTGGCGGATTGTGCTAAACAAATTGAAATTTTCAATAAATTCATAAGTTATTTAGGTAATTTATATATTTGGATAGATCAATTTAGTAAAAAAAAAGAATGCACAGGTTAACACATTTTAAACTACAAGTTTTTTTTTGGTTTATGTTAAAAAGTAGCATTCATTTCCATGTGAAAAAATAATAAGTGTATCACAAGGTACTACAACATGTCTCAAATAAGTTTGAAGTTATGTATAAATAAATAAAATTAACTAAGACGAGCGCGTTGAGCGTTATCGCAAGTTGCAATTTGTTTAGTTGCATTTTTGGAGCTACTCGAAGTTTCTAGTAATGTAGACTGCTTGCTGATATCGAATATCATTATTTAGGTCAACATTCAATTGATGTCTTGCAATTATAATTATTGGTTTAATAAATATGTAATAAGTAAACATTAATACAAAATTTGAAGATATAGTAGTTTCCTAGTATATATTTTTTTTGGTTTATTTCATGTCATAATGTTTATTTTTTATAATTTTCATAATGCTATTTTTTATAATACTGTGTTCTTTATATTGCATGTTTGAAAACATGAATAGTTTTTACATCGTATGAACTGTATGTATACCTATCGAAAATACGTTAATTTTAATGAAATACAGTAATATCATAATGTTTCTCTCATATATTGTACGTTAAACGCAATTATTAAATTACCATGGCTGTAATTGAAGAAAACCTGTGAGCAAAGATAGGTAAAATTTATAATGCAAAGATGATGATGAAGAAAGAGACAAAAGAGTAGAAATTAAGAATATGAAGTGTTGTCAGATAGTTTTTTGTTACTAAGTTGATTTTGCGTATTTTATGTTATGGCAATGGAAGATGAGAGCAGAGCGTCGTATAGGTACATATATGGAGTGAGGAATGTTTTAGTGTTAACGATGTGTGTGGTAAGATTGAGTTGGTAAGGTGATGTGATTGTTATGATTAAAAAAGGAAATGGAATGTAGTCAAAATTAGTATGATGGTTTTGAAAGTTTATGGAATGCACTTTGTAGAAAGGTAGTTTCAATTGATAAGTTTTTGATGTACATTTGACTTGATCACTCAAATGTTATTTCGATTATTTACCAATTGAAAACTAAATATTGAATGTAGAATAATGAAAGGTTTTGGAAAGTAGTATATTAAGTCATACAAGGTACACCAAGGTACAAAGCAGATCTCTAAATCCTTTTTATCTGATCATGACGCGGTTAAATACCCTTCGTGAAGAAAATTGGACAACAAGAGTGTTAAAAGAGAGAGACTGTTTATAAGTATATAAATAAATGCGCATGTAATGTAATAAAAAATATTTGTACCTTGAGATGAAGTTAAATAAATGAATAAATAAACGTGTAAAAAGGCGGCTGACCCAATAAATATGTTTGTGTACCTTTATAACAATTGAAATGTAAATAAAAAATATATGACTTGAGAAGGAAGCATGGTTGTCCATAGCTATTTTAAATATATGATAAAAATATAAGAGAGAATATTATAAATGAAATATAATAAAGTTAATGACTATTACGAAGGTGAAATGTATAAAAAAATATAAAGGTATGTGGTAACAGTACTATGGCATGTATTTAAAAATTTACTTGATTGTGTGATTGATTACGCAGCAAATCGTTTGGCCTACGATTTGTTTGATTATCCCGGATTTTACTAATAGATTTAATTAAGTATAGTAAATAAGTTTTTTTAAATAGATAAACAAGTTCTAAAAAAGGTTAAATTTATTTTTATTTTTATTTGATATTCGATACTTAGTAAATAGATTACCTAATGGAAAATAATTTCTTAAAAAAATATATGTTATTTATAAATATTTTTTTATTTGCAAAGGGGGAAGGTGTAGTGTAGTGTGAGTGCATCTCGTCCCCCTCTTGCCATTATATTATGTAAGTTAGTTGTAACTCTTTAGTCAGTAATAAACCTATATTCAACCAGCAAACACGTCTCTCATTTCGTACATTGCAAAATAACTTTTCTTCCTTTTCAGATAAGACCAGTGGAATCGCCAGAATATTGCATCGACACGATCGGAGGCGGTCAGTTAGATAAGATCAAATTAAATAAATGCAACACTACGCAAACACAAGATTTCGTGTTTACCTGGCACCAGGATATTATGTATGTCTACTTTCTTATTTATCAAGAATCCAATGCATTGATAAAACTGTAAAAATGCATCATCAGTTTAAAGTAATGTCAGATGCAAAAATAAAGCTTTAACTGGTTATGCGCCCATATGAATGTTTTGAACCAAATTCAAAAATTCACTTTATAAATATACTCTCTATACTATAAATATTATACTATCTATATCTTCTATACTTATAATAAATCTGTAGAGAGGTCAATTCTGTACATGAAATATATTTTCAAAATAACTATCAGGGTGTGATTAGGGATCGATACTGATGCCAAAAATGCAATCAGTAAAATTTTTGTCTGTCTGTCTGTCTGTCTGTCGGTTTGTATGTGCCTTATGGAAACAAAAACTACGCGACGGATTTTAACGAACCTTGGTGCAATTATTCTTCATATTCCTGGGCAGGTTTTTGTATACTTTCCAGTAGAGTAGTAAAGGGGAATTTTGGGAAATTTTGGGAAAACGGGAGAAGTTACTCCATTTTTTAAGCTTCCGTCGCGTGTGCAGCCTTAATGGTTAAACTTACATAGAAATCATGTATGACGGAAATATTCTTCATAAAATTATCTAAAAAAAAATCCACAACAGTTTATGTCTATCTTTTATGGTTGACTCACAATAACACGTGTAATTCCTGATAGCTTAGCAGTTCGGAACATTCTGATTATATTTGTTTACTCTTACGTTTGTAAACCTCTCACTAAACCCTAATTTAAAAAAGGTAACATTATTACCTATTCAATAAAAAAGAATCATAGAAATCGGTAGAGAAACACCGAAATTATACATAAAATAAGCCAAGCGCCCGTGACTAAAACCAAATCTTTACTAATTTACACATAACATACTAGATGGCGCCAGTAGTTGCATCCTACATCACGTAATGATTTATTTTTTAGATTGTTATAAATACTTCATAGCGTTTTATTCCAAAATTTGCTATTAAACGGAAATACTGAACCGTTCATAAAAGCGCATTCAAAATCACCAAACTACACTGTTTAGGGAGTGCTATAAATTTAATAAATTGAAAACATTGCGCTAAATTTGACTGAAGAAAGAAACCTCAGATATTTTAAAAAACAACGCTACCCGTGCGAAGCTGGCCGATCCACTAGTAATATAATATACTTTATAAATATCCAAAAAACCTTCTGAACATCACGTTATATTGACACCTGGTGATCAGAGTACCTACGTTTTGCTTGTATAGTGTACTCACGTGATAAGATACCTATCTATCACTGTTTTTGTACTAACACAATGTCTGTCACATGATTTTTCACATCAGAAAATTTGCACGCCTCATCGGCAGTACATATATAGGCCTATATTGTTAATACAACAACTTTTTCACACTTGTGTACTGGCAAATAAACGATTTTTATTTTATTTCATTATTTTATATTTATAATTTGTATAATATAATAACATTTAATAACCATAATGAGTTTATACTCCATATGACTTTAAAAAAGGAACATTGGTGTAGGTCCGAGTCAGGACTCCAATCAAGACCTCTCTGCTTTCCCATTGAGCTATCAAGGTTATATAAATATATGCATAAATATAACATACATACATATACTCACGGCTATAAATCCCTAAAAGGGGTAGCCAGAGCTGAGAAATTAGAAATTCCTCAGCCACTTTCGGAAGTTGAGTGGGGAAAAGATGGTAGAATAAAGGTTGTTGGTGATGGGTCTCCAACCGCATCGCCCAAAAATCCCTTTAAAAGCCCCAAGTCTGTTAGTCGCCTCTTACGTACACCCACCGGAAGTAATGGGGTAGTGCTATTCTAAGCCGACACTACACGAACAATTAATTCTTCTTTATAATATGAGCATAAGTTTTGTGTGTGTCTTAATAACCGCAGCTAGAAGCTTAATGAGAAACATGTGAAATATTATAATATATTTTTTTTATATTCTTATAAAATTATTATTAGAATATAAAAAAAATATATATGTTGTCATTGTGTTTGGTAACAAATCAATATCTTTTATCTTTATCTTTAAAAATACTACATAAATGTGTATGTTCAAAAATCATTTGCCTTTGGATGGATAAATTTTTATTAAATTGCTTATAAATGTGAATAAAAAATGAAAAATGCTTTTATCAAAAATATAACGTGATGTTCAGATGTATACATACCTATCTAGATATGTATAACAGTAAAAATATAAGAGCAGAAGGCAAGCACGAGCCGTGTTTAAACTAGTTATCGCGTGGGATGAAGCAGCCATCTCTTACGCACTTACTTAGTATCGTATACTGCTATCTCATTCTAACCGTTATCGTGTCGATAAAATAGCGCTCGTGCTTGCTATACAGGTCATCTTTTAGAGCATATATAAATTCGTTTTAGGTTAGAAAACACAAATATTTGCTGGGACCTGCCAGAATCAGCTCCCGGATCCTCCATAGTGCTATTCAATTGCCACAAAGATAAGGGAAACCAACTTTGGAGGTATATGCCGGTATGTTACATTTACTTAATTATTACCTTTATTTTTATATCTTTTTCACACGATGATAAAAGTGGCGAAACCTATTTATTACCTTTGTATTACAATCTTTTCCTACTAAACTTAACAAATGTGGTTCATGAATTTATAATATAAGCTTTAGCTACCACTTGTAGGGATTTATAGCCGTGAGTATATGTATAAATGGTTGGAGACCCATCTCCAACAACCTTTACTTTACCATCTTTTCCCCACGCAACTTTCCAAAAGTGGCTGAGGAATTTTTAATTCCTTAGCTCTGGCTACCCCTTTTAGGGATTAACAACCGTGAGTATATGTATGTATGTATGTATATGTATAAATGTTACATTGATCTTAGCACGTTTACTCGCGATGGATGTTTTCATTGGGCAGAGACCAGCAAATTCTTCACTATTCTTAAAACTGCCGTTTTAACAAATTATTTACCCTTAAAGAGCAGGTTTGGATAGTGTAATTAATATGAAGAAAACGAAAGAGTTAATTAAGACATAAAACGACATGATAGTCCAATGGGTATAACACCCGCCCGAAAACAGAAGGGCGTAAGTTCAAATCCCGGGTCGGGCCTACACCAATTTGTCTTTTCTAAAGTCATACGTGTGGTTAATTTGTCATGGTTGTTAACGGTGAGGGAAAACATTGTGAGGAGGTTGAACTTAGTCATGTGACACTGTATTCGTACAAAACAACGATAGGCCTGCCCTCTATCACGTGAGTACACTGACTACTTCACCTACTTTGGACACTAGGTGACGCTGTCACGTTGTTCATAAGTATTGGTACCTCTGCCACCCCTTCGGGGATAAACGGCGTGAACGTTTATGTTATGAACGTTTATGAAAGAGTTATGCCATTCACTCAATAGGGAAGTTGATATTTTTGTTATCCAGATATTTTATTTTTTTCAAAGTATTTGTAGGGTTTTTAACAGCGCCTAAAAAAGGTGAGATAGCCCACTACTTTGTCATTAATGCTGTGGAAATTCTAAATTGGATATATTCACAAATTTATTACACAACATGCCGTGTAGTGCCGGCTTAGAATGTCGCTACCCCATTTCTTCCGGTGGGTGTACGTAAGAGGCGACTAACGGTTTTGGGGCTTTTGAGGGATTTTTGGGCGATGCGGTTGGAGACCCATCACCAAAAACCTTTTTTATTACCATCTTTTCCCCACTCAACTTCCAAAAGTGGCTGAGGAATTTCTAATTTTTAAATTTAAATTTAAAAATTAAGCTCTGGCTACCCTTTTTAGGGATCTACAGCCGTGAGTATATGTATGTATGTTTATTTTTTTCATAGTATTTGTAGGGTTTTTAACATCATTAATGCTGTGGATATTCTAAATTGGATATATTCACAAATTTATTACACAAATTTGTACCACTGCCCTCTGTCCTAGCATATAGAGCTTACACGTTATTATAGTTGATTTAAAACTTTTCAGGTCACCAAAATGATCCAACAAGGCCAACAAAACAGATGTGTGGACTTCAACAAGTCATCTCACAGAGTGTTCATAGCTGAGTGCGACAAACACAACCCTTCTCAAAAGTGGTTGATAGATTATGTGAACTTGAAACAGTTGGCTAAATGGGATACAGCCTTTCAACCAGTTACTGGCCCTATTGAATACCATGATAGGGATATTTTGTAGATAGGTTTTAAGATTGAAAAGTTTATGTAAACGATGATTTATTCGTATTTTGATGAAGTAAATCAAAAGTAAGTATAATAATTGTTATCGGTACTGACTAGATTATTAACCTTTCACGTCCCGCCGGCTCCTAGAGTAGCCAGAAGTAAAAGTCCCGTCAAACCCCGATGGCTCCCCGTGGAGCCGCCGATGGCCAGCTTACCGTGTTCGAATTAACCGTTTTTTTTAAGAGTTAAATTACGTTTAGCCAAACGCAAATAATTCTATTGTTCCCGGGTTTTGACGGTACTTGTCCTTTGCTAGTGCTCGGGAAGTCACAGGTTAATACATATATGGGAGACACAAACATTAAATAATATTAATAATATGAACATTCGTCTCTTAAGCGGGGTTCTTTGTTGTACGTTGGATGCAATAATTTTATATCACTCACTCACTCTTCACTTAGATCACTGTAGTTAGAGCATAAAATTAAGGTCAAAAAAAAGGTGAAAAGAATGTTCATCGATCTCTGGGTAACATAAAACTATGTTGGTACCTATTGCGATTTGTACTTCGTTTAGAAACTAGTATCTAAACAAATTTTAATGTCATAAATATTATTTTATGATGCAATATGGGTGCTGTTCAGACGTTCCGAATTTGTTTTTTATATAATTTGTTCTCAAAACATTTTAATTTAAGTAATGTTTTTTTATATCATTATCATTATTAAGACTGATTTATTTGTCACAAATTTTGAAGGGTCACTTTTAATTAGTAAATGTATGCTCAACGAAATGCAAATTTCGCCCACGGATATTCATTAGACATATTAAATTATTAAACACGTGTAATAAAATCCATGTAAATATACATACATACATACATACATATACTCACGGCTGTAAATCCCTAAAAGGGGTAGCCAGAGCTGAGAAATTAGAAATTCTTTAGCCACTTTTGGAAGTTGAGTGGGGAAAAGACGGTAGAATAAAGGTTGTTGGTGATGGGTCTCCAACCGCATCGCCCAAAAATCCATTAAAAAGCCCCAAGTCCGTTAGTCGCCTCTTACGTACACCCACCGGAAGAAATGGGGTAGTGCTATTCTAAGCCGACACTACACAGCTATATGCAAATATATTCTAATTTCAATAAAACTGACTCAATGCATAGCTTTATACGCAACTGAAAATATAACTCACTAATATGATATTAATTTCTATATCTTTATAAGATAATGCTTCGATCATATATACCAAAGATGCCGCACTCAATTCAAATTCAACGCACTAAAGTGGACCGCGAGAATACCGAGATTGTTTGACACATTGATATTTATTTTTCTACAATTATCGACCTTACGTCATTCATTTAAGACCTATTATTTATTGCAAGATCTAGCACGCGACTGTCAGTGAAAAATTGCTTATTACATAAATAAGCAATGTTTTGCCGGGCCGATTTTCTTACTTTGTTGGTGTATTTTTGGTATAATGATCGAAGGGTGCTGTGTAGTGTCGGCTTAGAATAGCACTACCCCATTTCTTCCGGTGGGTGTACGTAAGAGGCGACTAACGGTGTTGGGGCTTTTAAGGGATTTTTGGGCGATGAGGTTGGAGACCCATCACCAACAACCTTTATTTTACCATCTTTTCCTTACTAAACTTTCCAAAAATGGCTGAGGAATTTCTAATTCCTTGGCTCTGGCTACCCCATCTAGGGATTTATAACCGTGAGTATATGTATGTATGTATGATCGAAGGGATAGTGTTCTAACATTTTTTTGAGATGGTAATATTGTGGGATTCCATAAAGAATACACTCTTTCTAATGTACCGTAGAATTCGTTTGAAAAATATAATAATAATACAAGTCACAAATCATTTTATTAAATACTGCAAATTTGAGATTATAGATTATCTTAGTATTATTCGTAACCATTTCATAAATGTTGCAGTTTCGAGATTTTCAAAATTGAGTGGCTTTTTAAACATGACAATATATAATTCATTATGTACAAATTGAAGAAACTGTATATTCAATTAAATATATTAGCGTATTTCTGTGTAGTGCCGGCTTAGAATAGCACTACCACATTTCTTTCCATGAGTGATCGTTAGAGGCGACTAAGAGTATTGGGGCTTTTTAAGTGAAATTTGGGCGATGCGGTTGGAGACCCATCGCAAAAAACATTATTTTAGAATATTTTTCCCACTTTAGATTTTTCTGTTTTTGAAGCTCTGGCTACCCCTTTTAGGGATTTATAGCCGTGAGTATGTCACACGCTCAATACTACAGTGACCTATGTCAAAATTTTGATAAATTTAGCTACAATACTACACAGACCTTAAAAAGCATGCTCTACAACATATGAATACGAGACGATTAAGACTTAGTGAAATTGAACCTTTTTGTGTTAAGAATACGGGTGTTTTCTCGTTCCTATGTTGTAGAGCATGCTTTTTAAGGTCTGTGACGTATTGTAACTCAATTCATCAAAATTTTAACATAGGTCACTGTAGTATTAAGCGTGCGATGTGTATTCATGTATTTATATTAGCGTGCTTTCCTCGTAAACTAATTAAAAAGGCGTTAAAATTGGAAATTACTTGTCATTCCGTGAAATAAGACTGTTTATACGAATTTGTTTACTAGTATTTTTTAGTCAAGTTCATGTTAACTATTTAGGGAGTATGCGTGCTCTATGTCAAACTTATATATATTATGTACATTTAGGTTTGAATTAGGTATACTATTATAACCATTATGTAATAATATTATCTTGATTATCCTCGTAACGCCCGTTGTATCACTAGAGGAACAAAACTCCTGTGACCAATAGTAACTATTAAAAAAAATAAAGCCATAGGAATAGTTCTTGTTAAATATATCATTAATTTTAATAATGGGCAGTCAGCACATATTTTTTTTTGTTCCATTAGAGATACATTGGATAGAACTTACAAGTCATAACAATTTCTATACGGGCGTTACGAGGTTAAAGAATTAATTTCTGTACCAATGAATTGAATAATACGTAATGTATGTAGTCAAATTGACGTTGAGTGTTAATATATTTTAATTCATTGTATTTATATTATATTCTGTAGGTTTCAACTCTGAATCTTTCTACTAAAACCAATGTATTATAAATTAATAAATAAAAATTAATAAGCTTTTTATATCCAAAGATGGAAAAAAAAACTCATTTCATAATGCATGTCAAAATTAATGAATTGGTTTGTAAGACTTTAATGCTTGTTTTTTTTTTTTGTATTAATAATTTTAACATGATTTAACTGGAATTAATTTAAATATAATAGGAAGTCATTTTAATGTGATATAATCTAAAATTGGTGTGATAACTATGTTTTGAGTTCCTTTAAAGCCTTGGACGCTATTTAGCTCTACAAACGTAATTGTTTGTAATGAATGTTGTCAAGTGCGAGTCAACATTTTTAGTAAATGAATTAGATTTTGTTGAATAATACGTAAATGAACTTTTTTCTGAAGGGATTTAGTCTTAATTTTTAAAGCATAATTTTTTAGTTGTAATTTGTTACTTCAT
This sequence comes from Bedellia somnulentella, assembly GCA_963576735.1. NCBI lineage: Eukaryota > Metazoa > Arthropoda > Insecta > Lepidoptera > Bedelliidae > Bedellia > Bedellia somnulentella. The sequence goes on from OY755171.1 coordinate 1,218,557, forward strand.
AAGCGTTCGCAATATCAAAGCAATAATAATTATTGAATTAATATTTACTATGGAGGCCAAAAAGTGTTAAAATAAAACAGTATTTCCAAATGTTTAGTATTTTATTCCATTAGAATAGTTTCTATAATGTATTATTGTACATCCTTACATCCCTTTCAGTCGCTACCATCCGCTTTTCTACAGGAATACCTCTATATGTATCATAGAGATTATCTTATATTTAGTTATCAAACTTCGCACAATTCTTTAAAATTATGGTTAATTGGGAAATCAATTTTCGATCATAGATATATATTGAAATGTATTTGATAGAACCGTTCATTTGGGACTAATTATTAGACATAGGAATGTAGAATAAAGATATAAATGCAGTTGTTATATATGTAAAGTTTGATAACTAAACGTTTCTACGCACCCTATCTACAAGAATACAAAGTAAATTATTCGAATTCGTCATTCATATAAATGCGACTTCCATTTTATTCGGTATTTTAGGCCTAATATTGAAAAGTTGTTACATTTCTTCCTTCACAACCAAAGACCAAAATGTAATAACTCACTTATGAAGCTTCTAAAAACTGTCCTAAAAGCTGTTGTCTATGGTTTATGTGATACAGAACTATGGCTGGCGCGCCCGATCGGTTCCCGCCATTTTAAAACTCTTTTGGTGTTTATTTTGAAGCAGTATGAGTCGACTAGGGACATTCTTTACATTTCATAATCCTAAAACTTATCAACTAATGTTATAAATAAATGAAGCGTAGAGATATGTACAATATTTTTACAAGATACATAATCAACTTTAAGTACCTATTTACAAATTAGAATTCATTCTTTATACATCATAAAAAAGATAATAACTATATACTGCTCTATAAATATCACCGCGAAATCAATAACTACATTCACAATAGAGTAATTATTATATATATTATATTTAAAGGAAATTACACATTATTTCACTAAATAAAATGTTAAGACGTATTACAGTACAAAGTATTGCTTCGTTTTACTCACATTTTGCAAAAATATCACTTTTGCGTACGGATTTACTCCGTGTAACGATATTACGCTATATCTCAATTGATTTTGTAAAAAATATCAGCTTATCTCCTCCGCCTTCAGTCGCTAGCGTAATATTACAAATTCAACTTTCAAACTGGTAACAAAACTATTGTAAAAACAACAGTCTAATATTAAACATAGCCTTCGAAACACTTGAAAAGTTAACTTATGTTTTTTGTAATAAATCCACATAAAAACTTGATATAAACAACAAAAAGTGTTGCTGATAAAAGTAATAGTTACTGTTACCAGTTTGACAGAACTATTAGAAGATTAGTACTCCTAAACATTTATTAGACACCACAATTTAAATGAGACACATGAATGGACATACACTATTATCAATCTACTTTTTAATTACATATTTTACTCCTTGCTGACTTGTATGAAGCTTTCTTCGACGCACTGACAATTAGACGCTGGACTGGAATCTCGCATGCATGTCAATAAGAAACATTTCTAAATTGTATAATATATTTAAAATCTACGTTTTGATTTATTGCACAACTCATGCAGAAAGTACGTATTTAATGTTCTCAATTTAACAATATTTTTAATGAGGCCAACTACTGTTTATAGGCTTGGTACTGCTACTAAGGACTCTGTCTTTCCGAAGAAATTAGGTATGTAGTGCCGTTAACTTAATAATTAATCATATTTACGAACTTTCATTATACGCAAGTTCAATCGAGTTCAGATAAAAAGTATAAAAAATATTTCAATGCAAATTATTGCCTAAATAGTAGGTACTAATATTGCGAAGTTATTATATTTTCTAGTCTTCAGAAAGGAACGACTAAGTAAAAAATGCAGGTAAAAGTATTTACATAATATCTAATCTACTTTAAGTGATGACAAATTGAATAGAAAATAATATTTGGCTAATGCTAATAGGATTATATGTTGAGAGAAAATAATAGTCTCGTTCTAATTATAATAAAATAGTAGAAAAAAATTGTGATATTTTTGAGTATTTTGGTTTATATTATGCACAGTTTCCATTAGGATTACTTTTGTGTTATTTTAGTATGGTATTTTATTTGTTTTATGACTTGTTACCCTGTCGTGTGCGTAATTATATGAGATTCAATGTCAGTCTAATGTTCAAATGAAGTATAAGACAAAGGGTGTGCTATTGATTAAAAAAACTTGAATATGAAAGTTGACGCCTTAACAATAATAGTGAACCAATTTTCATTTTTACAAAATATTCAAATAAATGCAACACCTTTTAAATGCCTTTCCATATTTCTCAACACACTTTTTCTGATCTCCGAAGTACTACATCGTCCAGCTCTAATCACAAGAGTTTCAAAGAATCACAATCAATCGAGAATTTCAACAGACTTCGAAAATTTATCAGTCCCAAAATTGATACAAACTAAAATCTTGCCGCCGAAAAGATACGCGTTAAAAATGAGACCTTTTTAAGTTCGCGTAAACAAAATGGCGGCAAGGTATGGCACGTTTAACATTGTAATCACGAGCGGTGGCGCGCTCGCCCGCTCTTTCTGCGTTTTCTCTTGCTGTCTCGTATGAACACGATGTTAGCGGGGTCGTCGGCTAGTTGAGGATATTTGGAAACCGAATGGACATCTTTAGCTGACCAGCCATCGACTATTCCGTGGGAAATAAGTTCTTCCTTCTCTTCTTCAGTCCAAGATCCCCTGCCTTCCCATCCTGCTGCGACTAGTGCTTTCTCTCTCTCCCACGCTCTGGCCGCGGCGCGTTTGTGAGCGTGTTTCAACAGTTTGATTCGTTCTTGCTGAGGATCCACTCCGTAGCGAAGAACGATCACCGCTTGAGCAGAGCCCTTGCCTACTGCGTGCACCCGGACCTGTAAGTTATTAAATGTATTGCGTTAGTATTATTGTATTGATCACACACTATCCTTGCTGTACATATACATATTTTGATAGTATATGGAATGCTACAGATTTTAAAATAAAAATGAATTATTTAGAGAGGATTATAGTTGCTTACACTCATCAAGTTATTACAACTTTAACCCTAGCCATTGCCTTTTTATGGCAACAAAAGTCATCCATACATAATATTCATGTTTTATCAGTTATATTTCTAATCGTCATGCACTATTACTGTAACTTTACAAGTATTTACTAAAATATCCTTACCTCTAAACCTTGATCATTAGTTTCATCTTGAGAGACGTTAAATTTGCCAGACAGCCTTCGTAACTCTTCCATATCATCCCTGATCTTCAAAGAGTTATCTTTGACGAAGTAGAAGACGTCTTGATCATGAATGCTGAAGTGTACATCGAGGAAGTAAGAGTTATTGAAGACCGTGGTTATGACATCTTCGACGACACTATTCGCCCCATCTGCTACGCTTATGTAAGCCTTTCCGTCTACTCTAGATATGAGAACCCCTTCTCCGAAAACACCTCGTTTATAAGAAACTCTTGGAAGCAGATTTCTTGTTATTGGCTCCATTTTCAGAAGCGGCGTTGGTACGAAATCAATGTTAGATAATTGATCGTTTACCTGAAACGAAAGTTATTTTATTAGTTATGGATACTCAAATCTTGTTTGATTATATACTATATGGTATAAAAATAAACATTAAGTATAAACATAATCTATTCCCGAAGGGGTTGGCAGAGGTACCAATACTTCTGAACTCACATGGCAGCTCCATCTAGTGGTACCCACGTTTTGCTTGGACAGTGTACTCACGTGATAGGGGGCAGGCCTATCGCCGTTTTGTACGAATACACTGTCACATTACTAAGTACAACTTAGCTATGTGGGTTTCCTCACGATGTTTTACCTCACCGTTAACAACCATGATAAATTAACCACACATATGACTTTTAGAAAAGACAAATTGGTGTAGGCCCGACCCAGGATTGGAACTCACGCCCTTCTGTTTTCGGGCGGGTGTTCTACCTATTGGACTATCATGTCGGTGTATGGTATAAAATATTGGATTTTTTGTACTTACTTTTTCTATTATGCATTGAAGACCTGACATAACACCAAAGTCAGGAGCCAATTGTGGAGCAGTGACAGAAGTCATGGGTTGGAATATCATATCTGTGATGTATTTAGAGCCCATCATTTTGTTCAGGTCATACCCATACAATTGTAACCAACTAGCCAAGTTGGTCATGTACGGAACATTTTGGTTAGCATTGATTGGATCATTATTCTTGAATCTGTAGATAAATATATCTGTTGGAAGACTTAATTTTGTGGCCAAATGTTCCCAGCTCGGAGTCATCCACTGACCAACCACGGGATCATACAAACGGTTCTCTAGATACAAGAGATTTGTGTTGAAATCTAAAATACCTCCATGGAAGTCTACCGGGACGTAGAATCCAGGGTTTGTGTCTTTTATGATTTTACCGAAAGGACTTCGTTTCATCTCTTTTATAATTTCACCATTTACATCGAAAACAACCAATGGGGAGCCGTTGTGGTCTGTTGCAACGTAGAATCTCTGGTCTTCAGTTTCTATGCAAGTCAAGAAGTTTCTTTGATCATAAAGGAACCGGACAGTCTTTTCTGATTTAGGATAATGCATATGCGTAATAAGGTTTGGAGTTTGTGGATTCGTATAGAATAATTGGGTGATATTATCTTTGTCATCTTTCCAAGCAACTAAACGGTTTTTGTCATCGTAGTAATACCACATCTGGAACTTCTCTCTTTCAAATGCATGTATGAATTGGCCTCTTGAGTTATATCGGTACTTTTGTTCACCTCTTCGAATGACAAAACCACGACCATCGTAATTACTGAATTCGAGGTCACCATATTGGACGACTCTGTCACCACTATCGTATCCGAGGTATCGCTTGTCACCTCGTTCGATAACTCCGATCACATTACCGTTCTCATCATAGTTATATTTCCAATCATCTTCGGAACCAACGACTTCCATCAAGTGACCGTCGTAATTGTAACTTATTCTTTCATTGCTGGAAGTATCGCCGATCATCATCTTTTTAGATCTGATACGGTTTCGGGCATCGTATTCCAATTCAAGTCTAAAAACGTCAAAGGATTTGATGTTCATCAATACCGTCTTGATTCTACCATGGTCATCGTAATCAGTTATAGCAAAGTATTGTTTGCTGGTATCTTGCATAACTGATCTATTGAAAGTATTTCTGTATATTCTCAAATCACTTACTCCTTCCAAAATACCCAAGTTTTGGTTGTATTTCAGACGAAGTTGTGGCATTTCTTTACTGTTAATATTCACATCAATAGTAGAAAGTCTTGCGTTTCCATCGTATTGATATTTCAAATGGGCATTGTTTAAACCACTCTTTGAGTTGAACTTCAGCTTCTCATCTTTAAGTATACCAGCATGATACTTATAATCTTGTCTCAATTCATAATCAGGATCAGTTATTTCAACATTTTTGACTAGATGAGTATTTTCATGATAAACGTATCGAATGGCAGAAGCTCCAGCTAAGATTGTTTCTAGTTTGCCAGTGCTATCGTATATGTACAATATTTTTCCAGATTGGTGAGGGAAAATCTTTGCTAATATATGGCCATCATCATTGTATAGGATTTCATAAGGATGTCTGTTCATTGGTGAGAAATATTGGTACTTAAAGTAGCCCAAAGATGTCATTAGAGCGAAGGTATGTATATGACCTCTAGGTGTAGTCAAGTTTTGAAGAGCGCCGGCATCATCGTAATCTAGCAGATAATCACTTCCCCTCGGAGTTGTTACTTTTAGCGGTAGACTAGTAAACATATCTCTAAAGGAATATGCCAGCGATGATCCATCACCATACTTTATTTCGTGTAATCTTCCAGCTCTATCAAAGCCATAGGTTTCATTCAGATCTCCCCAACGCCAGCTAGTTAGGCGACTGAAGCGATCATATTCCAACTCCACTTCAGCAAATATTCCGTTTCGTGGACCCCATTTGACTGGTCTTGCAGTTCTGTCATAAGTAACATTAAGCAGTTCTACTTTATCATCCATGAATACTGCGACTGTAGATGAATCTCGGTCATATTCCAAGGTGAGTAGATTTTCTCCATTAACTCTTAGTTTTCGACCAATCTGAGCAACGGCTTTGCTGCTCTTGCCCTTATTAGCCTGAAGTCTTCTCAAAAAGTATCGCCATTCGAATCTATTAGCCAAGTCTCCTCCGACTTCTGTTCTTTGTTTAGCTGGAACCGGGTAGCTTTCTCCTAAGATTGGGTCTATTTCTGATAGGACTGCATATGGGACTGTGTCCGTGGATATAAGGTGACCCCAAGGCATAGTAGAAGAAATACTACCATCAGTAGAAATAACAGTCTTCTTCTCAGCTTCTCCAGCTTTCGTATTAACTGATGAACCTTTGATAAGAATTGATATGGGTTTCCTATTGTTTTCAGTAACAAGAACAGTGGCACCTTTGAGACTAAGATCAAATGTTAAATTAATAATTCTTCCGGTAGGTGTGACTGCAGAAGTTAATCTACCGAATTCATCGTATTTATAAATAAAGCTACGGCCAGTGCTATCATATTTAGATTTCAGCAATCCTGTAGTGCCGTGATAGTCAAAGGTTACATTGAAATTATCAGGTGTTCGTAGTTCTTGAAGCATTTTCATTCTTGACATTTTGAGCCTACATTTTTGACCTTTAGTATTTTCGATAGAATTAACTTGACTAGAATAATCACGGAGCAAGAATACTTTGTTGCCAGCAGCATCAGTAACTGTACTAAGCTTGCCATTACTTGTGTTGACATTGTATGTAAATACGTAGTTGGTTTCTCCAGTAAGAATATTCTTTGTCATGATATGCTGTCCAAATCTATTAAATATGTAAGTTTCTTGCGTATCAGGTGAATAAATTTCGTATTCTCTAGCGCCACTTGCATCTGGTATACTGGCCATTACTGACCTGATTCTGTAGTTTGCTTGATCAGCAATGTGGACGATACTGTCAGGGCTTACAACTACAGCAGATATTGTGTTGAATTTGGAGTTGGATGCCAAGAAATGGTCAGCTTCAAAACAATCACAACCTCTTTCAAGACAGTTACATTTTGACTCTGCTCCAGCATATAATGATATTTTACCATCAGTTGTAATGCGACGTACTCGGTTTATTCTTTGGGAGTCACTTTCCGCAACAAACAGATCACCTGCAGCTCCAAAAGCCAAGCTCTGAGGCATGACTAATGTGGCATATGTAGCTAGTTCCATATCATAACCCGTCAAAGGAGAAGGACAATGCAGAGGACGGCCAGCAATAACTTTAACCCTGCCGTCAGGAGCCATTTGTAAAATCATGTGATCGTCAATTATATGTAAGCTGTTGTCCAAAGGATTTATGGCAAGTTCAGTTGGCCATCTGAGATGTACTTCTTCAACACTTAAAGTTCCTTCGCAAGGAATTGGTTTCCAGTGTGCTCTGTGCATGTGATTTCCGATGACCGTAGTGATTATTCCATCGCGGTCTACCATACGGATGTTAGTTCCATCAGCGAAATATAGTACATTGTCAGTGGATACGGCTATGCCCTTGGGGTATGCTAGTTTAGCGTCTCTAGCTAGCGCTCCGTCACCGCAATGTGCCTCGTCACCAGGAAGACATCTTTCTCCCGAACCCACTACAGTTTCCCAATTGTGTTCAGGATCTGTGTAGTCTTCAGTATCCCTCACTTTGATGATTTGATGAGATTCTGGGTCAGATATGTAAAGGGTTCCATCGAGGGGCGATAAGGCCATGTGGTAGCGGTAGGATACTCGAGTGGCACTGAAAATAAACAATAATTAAATTATTAACGATATTATAAATTTAAAGAGTATTCTTTACGTGTGTATGCGTAGTAATACTTACTTTAATTTCACCACGGTCTTGACAGTACCATCAGTTTTAATTTTTCTCACAAGATTGAAATCTCCGACAAAAATGGAGCCATCAGGAGCGGCAGCTAAAGCAACTGGTGCTAGGAGTCTTTGCTTTGTGGCAATTCCTTCACATTCTGATCCACATTCAAGACCGCGTTGTCTTCCATCGCCCATCGTAGTAATGATTAGACGGGGCTTGTGTTTCAGGTAAATATTCGTTCCATCGCCTTTTTGGAGGATTCCTACAAATTAGGATAAATATTAGTTTCAATTTAGTATTTTCTGTATATCTTAAATGAGTTAAATAGTAACAAAGATAAATTACCTTCGTGGAAGTTGTATCTGTGATGTATATCCAAATTCCATCCACCTATATCGGAAATGCTCATATCATGACCACTAAGTTTTGTCGTCTGTACATTCCAAATGATATCTTTACAATCTGTGTACTGATAACCGACTTTGACTAAAGCTGTGGTGACTCCGTATACTCTCTGTCTATAAACATTCAATCGGTTCCAGGGGTATGTGAATTTGATGACGGGATCTGCTTCAAATGTTTTTTCGAATAAAATTCCTTCAATTGTGATTCTAAGATGGATAAGAACTAATGTTGGAGGAACTTTTTCTGGCGTGAGTTGCAATTGTATCGTTGATAAGTACCCGGCGGCTCGAGAGCTATGGTACACCAGGTTCAGTCCGGTCCCAGGAATTTGGAGGCTTTCTTGTATAACCTGGAAATTTACGATAAAAATCCATTGTTAATAATGAAAGCCACAAAAAGAAAATCTGCGGTAAAGTGAAAAACAAAGCTAATCATTCCCTTGTAAATCCAGAACAGTGTTAAGTTTTATACGTTACGTAAGAGTTTGTTTATAGGCTATCGGAATATATAAAATGTTATGAAAATTGCTGCTTGAATCAAGCCGTTTTGCAAAAGTTTAGTGACAAAAACTCGTGCCTTTAAAATAACATTTTGTTTATGCGGCATTAAGCCTGCCCCCTACCACATGAATACACTATCCAAGCCAAACGTGTGTACTTTGAACTTTAGGTGACAATGTCAAATGATCGTCACATGTATAAGTCCTTCCACCACCCCTTTGTTAATATATACATAACATAACATAACATAAACGTTCACGCCGAATATCCCCGAAGGGGTTGGCAGAGGTACTAATACTTCTGAACATCACGTGACTTTGTCACCTGGTGTTCAGAGTACCCACGTTTTGCATGGACAGTGTACTCACGTGATAGGGGGCAGGCCTATCGCCGTTTTGTACGAATACACTGTCACATGACTAAGTACAACTCAGCCATGTGGGTTTCCTCACGATGTTTTCCCTCACCGTTAACAACCATGATAAATTAACCACACATATGTCTTTAGAAAAGACAAATTGGTGTAGGCCCGACCCAGGATTTGAACACTAGTCGTTTGCACGATAACCGAGTGTTCTACCCACTGGGCTATCACGGTTGCTATACGTATTAAAAATTAACTAGTGTTTATTGAACTGACCTGTGATTCAGCTAAAATAGCGCTCTTATCCGGACAAGCTCCCTGGAAGCCGTGTTTCCACGTAGCGAGTACGACTGGCTTCATAGCGTCGTAGTCGTGCGCCAGACACGCTTGCGGAGGTCCGGACCCGCTCTTCTCGTCCGACGTCGTCATCACCACCTCGTCTATTATTACAACCTGGAATCCGAAAGCATAAATAAATATACGGACATATTATACACAGACCAAGTTACTATCTTAACGATGTATTTAAAATTCTATAATACACCTATAAATAACATCCAAGACATCGCACAAATGGAGCTCTCAGCGGGGATCGAACCCGCAACCTCCGGATCAAGAAGCTAGTAACCTATCCACTCCGCCACGGACGTCGTCATAATTTATAGATCTTTTGAATAGAACTACTGTAAATAGGATGTTTTATATCTTGTGATATAGGTTAGTTAATTGCGTAGAACTGTTGAGTGAATTATCATTTAGTTTTGGATGAATACATTTGAAGAGTCTTGCGTTAAAATCTTACTTTTCATTCATAAAAATAACAGCGGTATCCCATATCTACAAATTATTTAATGCATTAACTAAAGTTGCAGAGTATTTTTGTTTTGTTTGTACATTAGTTTTTCCCCTCAATATCAATGCATATTTAAATTAAAGCGAAATGTTCAATTAGTGTTGATACGACATCTTATAAAAGTAAATATTTTACGATCGCAATGAAACACGATAACTTGATCGCACGTGAGCCATGCATACGCTAGGTGCATAAACTATGCGATATTTACTTAACAACTTATTTAAATTTTGTGGCTCGAATAGCTTTTTTAATAACTCTATGCAGTCTAGAAGTACTACGGCATAATGAAATTACATCGTAAACAATTACCTGGCTGCGTGAAATGTTATCTGTGCTCATTAATCTACTTTGTTGGAATTTATCAGAATAACTTTAATACAAAAATTGTTTTAATATTCAAAATATAGTTAGCAATGTTTTACAGTATTTTATAAGTTATATTGTTGGAGACCCAAATTTTTTCCTTATTCATATTTTTACCAATGGCCAAGAATCTTTATCAGTTTTTTTATGAGCGCCATTATGGACGGATTATTTACAACAACTAACTGAATGTAGAAAAACATTGCAGATCGTGATGAATTATTTAAAGGAGGACGGGCATTTTGGTCCCCATGTTGAATATCTCTCAATCAAGCTTTTAGATAATGTCAATTCATTTATTTGAATATCTTCGCAAGAATCTGCTTAATTTTCAACTAATCAATTACCTCATTCCACGGCACGAAGACCACTTGAGACGTATGTCTAAACGGTGCTCTTCCAAAATGCAGAGTCACAGCTCCTCCCCCGTTCACCAGCAAGTCGAACCAACCGTCTTCTCTGGTAAGAGTGAACCCTTCGAGAGGAGTGGACGTCGACACTCTCACTCCAACGAGGCCGGAAGATAGAGATGTAACTACGCGACCTCTGATTACCGCTGAACGACTGGATATTGCAGAAAATACAATTAAATACAGGTATTTTAGCAGTTGTAGTGTGCGAGTGACTCCCATTTTGACGCTTTGGAGAGTTTAATAGGTCGTCTTGGCAGTATATTTAGAAGGATGGAACTGGTGAAATATGGGTTTGTTATATTTTTAAACGTAAACAAGTCAAATTATTACAAATTAATAGAGATAGTTATTTGAAATGGAAAACATGATTCACTATGTTGTGAATTGGCAAATTTGTAGAAATTGGTAGAAAATTACCGTTATCCTATTTACCAGGCGTTTCAGAAATTAATAGAGTTTAGTTGTAATACTGCCATAATTCTCCTAAACTTCGATAAATTGATTGGATTCACGTTTACACTATTTACACTTTGATCGGGAAGAGGGTTTGATTTTTCCTTATTATTAACAATTTCATATATAATACACGCCGTTACGATTTCATAATAAAATATTTACTTCAGAAACTTAGATGAGATCTAATTATAATAATTATTTGATCTAACTTATGTCACTCAAACTCTAAATTAAATGATACTACTTCACTGGATATACTATTTACAAAACAACCCTAAATCCCTCGATCTATATCTACGAATCAATTCTACAGATATATAATTATGGATTTTATATTAACTTATAAATAATAATATGTCACAAATAAAAAGCGATACATAAATTTCACAGGACACAAGTATCTAAACACACAAGACATGCAACACAGGTTAAATATTATTATGGATATTTTTTGTACCAATTAAATGAGAGATAGTGATAAAACTAATCACACACACAAAATCCTACTTCGGTTTGTCAAAATCTTACCTCGTGTTGAAGTGATTCCAGAACATACTGCGCAGCAATAGAGAGGCGACAGAAACGAAAATAAATATTATCATTTGTTAATACTATATATAAAGAAGTTTGCTGGATTTCACATCAAGACAGTTATATTAGTATTGTTAGTATTATAGAAAATCAGGTTGAGATCTTTATATTATTAAAAAGACAATCACATAACACAGAACAAAAATGTTTGGTCACATTAAGGAGGATAAACAGTAGGTTCCACACTCTTAAGTAAATAAAACATTAGGATTGACTGGGGCACAACATTGCTTTCTTATATTAACAATTAAAGACATTTTGTTGTCAATATCAATCAATTTTAGCACATCAATTTAAAGGATTGATTTTTCAATGTTTACAAAGAAATATCAACCTTTTGTCACAATATCGAACATTTAACATCAATATTCTCACCTCTCGTTAAACGTTTCCTGTTTAGCGTAATTTTGAAGACTACCCTCATCGATGAGGAATTTCATCCGTTCGAAGAATGAAGCGGTGATGGCCGGCGGTTGCTTCCTCAGCAAGATGTCGGTGGGTTTCGGAGCAGAGACGCATAGTTGGCTTCCCTTGCATGCCGGGCTTAGACAACACTCGGGATCCTCGCAATCGACCAAACCGTCTGTTCAAAAAGTATAAAATTTAGACAAAAGTTTTCATTATTTTTTTTTCACAACTGAATTTTTATTTATTTAAAATAACCAACAATTATGTCTGTTGTGCTTACTGCTGGTGTACCTTATTTAAATAAATAAAAATTTTCGTCGCCTTAAATTAATAAATACACATATCGACATATTACACATATAACTAGCTCCTAGTAAAGTTATATAGTTACTTGTGTTAAGGGATACTAACTCGACGATATATTTGTTAATATATAATACAAGATAATAGAAGACGATAATACGAAACAAACATTAATATCCATCATATACGTAACCAAGGCCCAGAAGCTATACCTTCCAACTACATCATTGACGGAATACATGAAATAATTTACCTTTATCATTATCCTTAGAATCATCACAGATCTGTTCTTTTAGGGTTGTGCAGTCTGGGCCATCCCAACCATCAAAGCATTTGCATTCCCAATGTCCATCGTTAGCGACTCTGCATTGGCCGTGGCCAGCGCAGCCTCGCGGACATCCTTCCAAGGTGCAATGGCGGCCATTCCACCCAGAGACACAGAGGCAAGTACCATTTTTACACTGGCCATGATCACTACAACGAGCGTCGCAGAGTTTGGAAGTGCAGTATTCTCCAGTCCAGCCGGGATCACAAACACAGGATTCTCCTACACAGCGGCCATGTGGACCACAGTCTAGATCGCAGACCTCTGTGAAAATACAATGTAATATAGTAAATGTTGTACTTAAATTTGAGAACGAAAGATAATAAGGGGCAATAAATCTGTGTATATTTTGTTTAGAAATTGTAACTCATGTAGAAACCTTGAGTTGTTCTATAAAAAGAAGTATGGTTTTATTAGCATTTCACGAAATAAGTCAAATTAAATCAAATCATTAATATTTATTACCTTTTGAACAATCATCCCCAGACCATCTCGCATGACAAGTGCAAGTTTGCGTATCAACGTCAAATGTTCCGTGGCTAGAGCAGTCAGGCAAGCATTGCAGAGCGTCTTTGTCCATAGTTGCACAGTCAAGACCTTTCCAGCCTTTCTTGCAGACACAAGTTCCTTCGATACAAAATCCGTGACCTGCACATGTTGGATGGGGGCAGTCAACTTCGGCACAAAATTTGCCTTTGTATCCTCGAACGCAAGAACATTTTCCATTGACACAGTGGCCATGGCCGTTGCAATCCGGGACTTCGCATTCGTCATGGCGCAACGAGCATTCCTTTCCTTTCCATCCAGGATTGCACTGACACTCTCCGTTTATGTATTCACCTCTTTGGCTACAGAGGACTGGACAAACACCTAAAAATCAAGATAATGCTAAGAATATTTTCTAAGTTGACCGAATTTGCAACTACTTTACAAATTAGATTATGTTTAATGTGGTAATAAACAGAAAAGTTTTTCATTTAGGGATTCTAAAGTAAGTTTTGTTTGTAGGAATTCGTTACTTACTTTCACTACAGTCGTCTCCACCGAAGCCAGGTTGACATTGGCAATGCCCCATCAAGCATTCACCTTTTCCAGAACATCCGTTGGGGCAGTTGTGAGTCATATCATCAGCTATCATTGCAATGAAAGAAATCTCTTGTGGGTCTCCATCATCATTATATACAGAAAGAAACCAATGACCTTGTTCCATATAGTGTGTAACATCCTTTTTCACGGACGGCTGAAATAACGAGATGAGCATATTTAACATTTAAAACACAGAGGTACAGGATGAACCCAGAATATTAATAAGTAAAGTTATTGTTAATTTTAAAACTTTATCTTTCCCTTGTTTTCTTCCTTCGTTATTTCAAAAAATATATACTTTTGTAACATTTTGATGAAAAAAATATTTTATGATAAAGTTATTAATCTGTAAATCATATAATGATATTATTAATTACGTTTTTTTAAAAGTAAATATGCAATCTGAAGAAATAAGACTTACATGCGATGCTCTTGTTGTTCTCCCTTTAAAGCCGCTTAAAACTTCTAAAAAGTGGTATTGCGTATGTGTGGGCAAAGCATTTCGTCGTGCGTACACGCCTATTGATGCTCCTCGGGGTATCAGATAATCAAACTTTACATAAGAAGCCTCTGACTGATAGAACTGCATGTTCCAGTAACTATATGGAGGGATTTCTTTTGATATTTTTTCACCTAATGTAATTTGTTTGAATGTTGTTCCATCCGGAGGGAACGATTGCGCTGGAAATGTTCGCGCACCTAAAACACAGATACCAAATCAGTTTTGATACTTAAAATATAAATAATTTGATGATGAATATGGACAATGAAAATTAAAAAACATGCATATAACTTCAAATAATTACAAAAAGAAAGCTGTGATCATCATCTACGTGTAAATATTTTAGTATTAAATAGGATTATGAAATAAATTAATAATTGCAAGTAAGAAAGCATTAAACCCCGATATTTCATGCAGTTAGTTTGTTATTGATCTCCACCGTGATATGAGTTTATGATATTTCATGTTAGTTGGTTAAGTACTGACTTTTATTTACACCTCACCTTCCAAGATAAGGATGGGTGGAGGTACAATCTTTGGACAGTTAGAAACAGTTTTTATTTTAGGTGTTGTTAGATCGTAATCCGTTTCTGTTGACGTATCTGTAGTGTTGCCGTCGAAATCTGTCTCTGAAGTTGAATATGTGCTTTGATCATTATTAGTACTACTAGCATCCTCGCTCTTTTCGTCAGTAGTATACCATTTAAACAGTTCATTTGCTATTTCATTGTTATTTTTGGATTTAGTAGTTCCACTATCGAAGTAATCATCATAAATAATATCGGTAGTTTTAATATCGCAATCTGGACATCGACATTCACACATTTCTCCAATCATTTGAGGTTTGATAGGATTTATACCATTTTCTTTTTCTCCCTCAAAAACAGTGGGTTTGTCAAAGTTCGTTGGTATCGTTGGTTCTACATCTATAGGTGTTATTTTAACGGTCGGAATTTCTCTATTGTCTCCTATCGTTGGAACTGTTACTGTTAATGAATAAAATGGTTTATAGGAATTATCGGCATCATCAGATGATATTGTTAAGTTGATTAGCACATGTTTAGCGCTAGGTGGTGTATCTGAGCTTGCCTTGGTAAGTGTTTCATCCGTCGTAAAATTGTCACTAGAGAGTTCAGCCACGTTTGGTTTTGATTTGGTTGTTTTGTTGTTACTGAAGGTTGGTGCTGTAGTTAAGACACTGTTAGTATTGATTATGGTGTTATTTACATTAACCGTATCTACAGTTCCATTGAAAGGATTTTCAGTAGTATGCGGTTTAGAAATATTTCTTGTTGTGGTTACTGTTGTGGGAGTTGTTTCAGTAGTTTTTGTTGATTCTTTGTCACTGTCATATTGCATTTTTTTCAAGTCACTTTCTGTATCAATAGAATCATTTGTCATAAAATGAATCATTTCATTTAGAGCTCTAAATCTTGTTAATAATTTGTCATGTCGCAGTCTCTGAACACCATAAGAGTAAATATTTGGAAAAGCGTCACTTTGCATTTCACTTGGCTCGTAAGCAATATTGTTTTTTGATGATTCTTGGCTTTTTTCTAAGTTTATTTGAACTGTCGGGGCAGTTTCATTCATAAGCTCTTTAATTTCACTTTTTTCAGTCACTTCCAATAATTCTTTAGATACGTCATAATTTTTTGGCGTCAACTGCGTACTAGATGTTGTTTGTGAGTTAATTTCCATGTTAGTAAAATCATTATCACCAAAAGATGCGGGACCAGTGTCAATGATTTCAGCTTCTGCACTATTTTTATTTAAATCCCCATCCGTCACACCATGCACTAAGGTTAAACTATCTACAGAAGGAACAGAGGTAACCTCATGCATATTAACATAAGATGTACTTTGAGAAACAGAAGAAAGAGGAAGGATAGTGGAAGATAAAGAATGATCATGCCCAACTACATCTCTACGAGGGCGAGGGTGAGATTTGTCTTCGTTACCTGACCCAGCCGAGCCTGAATTTTGATGAGGTTTGTTTATTAACGATTTATTATTAGATTCCAGCGTTGTTGCTTTCGACGCTGAAAAAACTTCTGCTGATTCTCCAACAAGAACCGTGCACGCCTTCGAATTCTGATATGACCAGTTCACGAAGTAAGAGGCTGTAAATTAAACATCAATATAGCAATATTCTTGAAAATATATATATGTAATGTTTGCAAGTAATGTTTTTGAATTTTTACCTGACATATAAGACGAAATTGCTAATAGAAGAACAAAAAGGATTATGAATACAATAGCAGTACATTTCCAGGAACATCTCGATGAAAGGCCTTTCCTAAAGTGAAACCTAGAGCCGGCTGGCGTGAAGTGTGAGGCGCGAAGGTTGTTCCGTACTGGGAGTACCGGGACTGGCACTCCGAACGCAGGATGACCGCGGTCATTCCTGTCCATCCTCTCTAACGTGTTTTTGTCTTGTTTTCCAGGACTGCTACACGACGAGTTTGATTTGTAGTCCATAGACGGATTCTTTTGAATGTCTCCTGAAAGATATGGAATTTGAAATTAAGTAAATGCCGTATTGTGCAGGCTCTAAATTGTTTTTGGTTGGTTAAGGTACATACATACATACATATACTCACGACTATAATTCCCTAGAAGGGGTAGCCAGAGCTAAGGAATTATAAATTCCTCAGCCACTTTTGGAAGTTGAGTGGGGATAAGATGGTAAAAATAAAGGTTTTTGGTGATGGGTCTCCAACCGCATCGCCCTAAAATCCAATAAAAAGCCCCAATACCCTTAGTCGCCTCTTACGACACCCGTGGGTAGAAAGGGGTAGCGACATTCTAAGCCGACACTACACGGCAATTGGTTAAGGTGATAATGATATAATAAATAAATATATTATTATTGTATAATTTATTCATTGCGATTTGTATTATTTAATTTAATTGAATGTCATTACAAAAGCTATTTATGAATAAACTTTTATGAATTGGTTAGCTTTTAAAATAAATTTATAAACATTTTAATTTCGTGACACGAAGTAATATACGAGTATGTAAATATCAGTCTGTAAAACATAAAAATATGTTTACTGTTCGGTATGTGATCGATTGAATGTCTTCTTACAATATTGATTACATATTCTGGCAAAAAATAATATTGTTAGTTATGAGAATAACCACAAACCTCTTTCGCACTAACTTAACAACCAATTCCATAGAATTGAAATAGTTCGGTATACCTGAGGGCACATAGAAGTTTCCCGAAGGAGTGCGCACGAGACACGACGGCTCGAAGTCGCCGAGATCAGCCGGGTTGCCAGTGATCCTGCCATTCAGTCGGGACATGGTCGGGTTCCGCGGCGGGACATCCGGGGGGGGCCTGGACCCTTCAAGCAAACAACCTGGGGACAAACAAATAGAGGTTTAGTAAAAGTTATAGCTGCCTCCGTGGTCTAAAAGTTTTGGTTAGCTGTGTGGTGTCGGTTTAAAATAGCACTACTCCAATTCTTCCCGAAGGAGATCGTTGGAGGCGATTATAGGTATTTATGCGATTTTTGGGTGATGATCTTTATTTTACAATCTTTTACCCACTCACTTTTCAGACGACGTGATAGCTCAGTGGGTAGAACACCACCGGTTGACGTGCAAGCGACTAGTGTTCAAATCCCGGGTCGGGCCGACACCAATTTGTCTTTTCTAAAGACATAAGTGTGGTTTATTTATCATGGTTGTTAACGGTGAGGGAAAACATCGTGAGGAAACCCACATGGCTGAGTTGTACTTAGTCATGTGACAGTGTATTCGTACAAAACGGCGATAGGCCTGCCCCCTATCACGTGAGTACACTGTCCATGCAAAACTTGGGTACTCTGAACACCAGGTGACAAAGTCACGTGATGTTCAGAAGTATTAGTACCTCTGCCAACCCCCTCGGGGATATTCGGCGTGAACGTTTATGTTATGTTATGTTATTACTTTTCAGAAATGGTCGAGGATTTTGTTTATTCTGTAGCAATGCCTCATAGCCGTTACCATATGTTTGTCTGTTTTATAAAAATATATAAAGAGTATTGTTACTTTTTTAATTGTATATTTAATAATTTATTTAATTATTCCTTGCCTTATCAGCAATATAGAGTAATAACAATAGAGTTTTTATTTCGAAAAATGCTCACATCAGTGCAACTAATATAGTTTTATTAATAAAGCTGAAATACTATATATAACGCTAATGGTTCAAGAATGGAAATAATATTTTCATACGATTTAATTATAGCAACCGTTGAATCTTAAACATGAGCAAGCTAGCAAGAAATTCAATAATGAATTTTAGAGATCACCGTTTTAACATAACAATTCAATTAACAGAAAATTTATCCAAACATCGTGTTGACTCGTCTGAGAACATCTCGCTGCTCCGCAGATTAATATAATTGGACAAGCAGCTCCGACTCCAGGTGTTTGCACAGGTGGAACAGAACTGCCGCGCTATTTGTTCTCACTCAACGGCATTCACAATGGAAATATATTTATTGATGTAATTAAAAATCGCTTCTTGTATCAAAGGGCCCATTAATTCAACCTCTTTCTCAACATTCATTCTGTAAGAGCTTAGGCGAAATTAGTCTGCTTCAGATCGGCACAAAAGCACCTATTAAGACCGTAAGAAAGATTTAATTAATTCCATCCACGAAAATTTACAAGTCGAAATTCAATTAGGGCTCTTATATTGCTTACCGTAATGGGTCGTAAACAAATACCGAAGTAATCGGCCCATGCAAATGGATCAAAGATCGCGTGTTGCGGTAGGTGGTCGTTGAGGAAATATATTAGAGCGAGAGCTATTTCTCAAACCGCGGGGCGCGGAGGCTCAAGGCGGCTCTCCCATCGCTAATATAACCTAATGGAAAATCGAAGTATTATCTACCCCCTCCGCCTTGGCCGAGCTCGCGCCGCCGCCGCCGCCGCCACTCCCTACCACACAACTTTTGATCCTCGACAAATTTTAAAGATTCCTCCGAGCGTTAATTAATTTATTGTAGCGGCTGATGTAGCCGCAAGAAAACTCAATTAATTTTAAAAGGGTTCCTGTGTTGTTTTTTTTAACGGTAATACTGCCCATCTGTTTCATTGCCGAAAAGAAAATGGCGAACTTCTCGATAATGACGTCGAGGACGTCTTTGTTAGGATATCCTTTGGAACGATTCGTCCGGAGTAATTAGAACTTGAACAATCGATTGTTTTATAACGAAGAATACCATCGCTGACAAATACTTTTCGAATGATTTAAATATCCGACGATGATTAATGACGAATCGATTTAACAAAAAGGAAGATATTCCAAATTAAAGTACAGATTATTCGGTAACAGTTTTATCTGGTAGACAAATGTTCTAAATCGACCCTCCGAACTGAGAACATTCGTTCGCCGTCAATGAAAAACTAAATCACCAGATCCCTCACCTAATTTAGGAGGACAAGCATGGTCATTAATACACGCGTCACTCCTAGTGCTACTACAAAATGTGGCCATTTATTTCCCGACTCGAAGCGAGGGAATTATGGTAATCGTACGAGTCTTGTCTTTGTCCATAATGGTGGGTAATTACCAGGGTACCTCCGGGGGACACTTCGTCTCCGCGAGACCCCCGAGCGCTCGGATTCGACTGTCGTTACGCGAATCGTCTGAACTTTAAAAGGGAACGCGTTTTAGAGCGTCGCCCTGGGATTTGTCTGTGCGTAGCGGAACAAACTTATTTTACTTTACTTTTTCGAGACTGATTTCAATTCAAAGCCCGCCTCGCGTCTCTACTTTGTCAGCATTTTTGTTCAATGCCGAGAAAACGCCACATTTTATAGCTCTCATTTCATTGCGACTTTACAATCGGTATTATTTATTGATGCAATTTCCCAATGCATAAACGGGAATAACAATCATGAACGACGCCCTTATCCCTATTCTGGCTCATTCGTTTTTTTTTTTGAAAACCCAATGCTTACATTTCACTGTACGTATTTTGTACGAAAGGAAAAGAGTAAGAGATATATTGGTAGATTAAACTGGTCGTGTTTCGGCTCATTTGCGACCGAGCTTGCGCTGATCAAATGTGATTTCTTACTGGAAAAGGAAAAATTATCAGTCGACCTCGGTAATAGAGCTACTACGGCTTTCCGTCTAGAGTAAACGAAGCGAGCGCGCCACAAAGCGGACTAATTCCAGCCCCATTTCTTTTTCAATAAGATTAATATCGATGGTACTTTAATACTCAATACGTTGCAAAGTAGAACTCTTCTTAACTCAAATAGTAATAATCTCGATTTGCTTTGATAAATGACGTTCTAATATACAATTATACATATATATGTGCATAATGCATTATGTGCTTTTTTGTAACAATAATCAAAATAACTTAGAGTTTGCTTTATCATTTCCATATTTTAAACAGTGGCAAGCGGTAGTGTAAACGACATTAAAACAAAAGTAAAGTCAAACAAAACCTGTCCAAAGATATATCTTTCGGCAGGTAGTTTCATAACTGGAGACATTGATGTATGAGACGTTGAAAACACACGGTCGAGCTCAGCTCTCCGCACGAAACATTTGGGCAATCTCGAGACAAGACTCGGGCACACGTGCTTGCAATCTTAAACTCGTTACACTCTACATTCCTCAGACAATTTAGAATTCACCCTCTTAATGTTGAATTCGATAGAGAGAATTGAAAAACTGTCGCAATCAGGGATCCCCTGCATCCAGTAACTAACTGAATATTCAGTTTAAATCAAACACAAACATTCGGCCTCATATGTTCTCGCCGAACAGTTTACCGAATTTCTATTTTAAATTTAGCACCAAAGTTGTACGGGGCCGAGACCGCGGGCTCCGATATTTATATATGAGAGGTACTGAGCGGCGCACAGTGATTCGCGTAGAACAAGCTAGGTGGACAAAAGTCATTGTCCAATTTCCTGGAATTGATCGTTTTATGTTGTCAAGAACAACCCTATTATCTCATTTCCAAGAATTGATTGTGCAAAGTCCCGTTATGGCTTGCTAATGAGGTGTTAAAGGGTAAGTAATGACGATTATTACTAATTTGTAATCGTCTCAGTTGCAATTTTGCCACACATTCGACAACACCTCATGACTTGTGCAGTAAACGAATCAGTGTTTTGTGCTATGGATCCTATTAGTACAGGTAAGAACATTATATTTTTATATAAATCTTACTCCTAGGTAACTAAATCCAATAAAATTTTACGGTCTAAAGGATAGTGGGAAAAACACAAAAAAATAATTTCATTTTAAATGTTTTATAGACTGCAACTTTTTGTCTCCACATGTCTCCGGGTTAGATTTTATATATGTCGTAGATCTAAGCCTAAACTTAATATTAAACATCATTCTCCATGCTCCTTTTTTGCTCTAACATTTTTTTTTATTTTTTTTACAGAGCAAGTGCTTAGTGTTTCGAAAATTGAATTTTTCGAAGAGTGGATCAAACACGATAAAGAAAACAGAAATTCACGCATTTTCGATTATCTTTCGGTTAAATTTGATCTCTCAAATATAACCGAAGTATCCTTGCGTGAAATCACCAAGAGCATCGCTGCTAGTGGCACGAAAATAGCCCAGAAATGGAAAAGTGCTAGTCGCATTAGGGAAAGGTTTCTCTCTATGCATAAAACATGGCTGGAAGGCACAGACTTTCATTTCAAGGTGTCTGTTAACCCTCCAGTTGCCACCACTTCTACTGAGGGTGCTCAGCGACCGGGAAGACCTCAAAAGAGCTTTGAGGAGTCATCATAAAAAACAAAAAAACGACGTGTGGACGGCATCGTTTCTGAATGGAGTGCAAAAGAGTTGGCAATTGCTGCAGAAGTAGCTAGTAGATCGGAAGGCAAGCGGAACGTTGCCCAAGCTATAAAGCGAGCGAGTGATGGAACAAGTGTTGAGCAAAATGTATCCTGCCCTAATGGAAGACTTCTCACCAATATTGAAGCGTGTGCCTATTATATGGACGCTAAGTGTACAAGTCACACGTACAAAGCTACGAGGAAGTGGGAAATGAAGGCGGGACATAAAGTGTTTCCATCATACTATAGTATACGTAAGTGTTTTTTATCCTGTTATCCCCCTTCGGAGCACATTTCTGTAACGGAAAAACGCGCAGAAATTAAGCTACAATCGATTTTAGACAAAACTGCTGAGAGATTAGTAAAAACACAGGAAGAAGTTATAAGAAGTGTGCTTCCACAAAATTCGTCATTCACTTTAATAAGTAAGTGGGGCTGTGACGGTAGTTCCGGCCACAGTACCTACAAACAGAAATTTGAAGATCATGAGGCCACAGATGAGTTCTTGTTCGTATTTTGTTTCGTGCCATTACGTTTATATCATGGTGATATAATTATTTGGCAAAATCCCCACCCTTCTTCGACAATGAACTGCCGTCCTATAAAATTTATATTTTCCAAAGAAACCACCGATTTCACTGTAGCTGAAACTAATAAAGTGTTGGAAGAAGTTTCGCTCCTACTTCCAACACTATGTTCAGTTGGTGATACTCAAATTTCTGTTGAACATAATTTTATCTTTAGTATGGTAGATGGTAAGATTTGTAACGCGTTGACGGAAACACGCTCTTCTCAAACTTGTTATATATGCAAAGCAACACCAAAAATGATGAACGAGCCCTTAACGGACACTTTTAGCGTAGAACACGATTTTGGCTTTGGTTTGTCCACTTTGCATGCTTGGATTCGTAGCTTTGAGTACTTGTTACACATTAGTTATCGCCTTGACACCAAAAAATGGCAGGCCCGAAGTGCAGATGAAAAACAAAGTGTGAAACAGCGCTCAGACAAAATCAAGTTGTTATTTAAGAAAGAAGGGTTGATAGTGGACAAACCAAAGCCAGGATACGGAAACACAAACGATGGAAACACAGCGCGTAGATTTTTTGCTAATGCAGATAAGAGTGCAGAGATTACAGGTTTGAATGTTGAGCTCATAAGAAAATTTGATATTATCTTAAGAACCCTTGCCTCAGGCTATGATATAAATTTAGAGAAATTTGAAGAAGCTTGTCGTGAAACGCGTGAGCTGTATCTAAGTCTGTATTCGTGGTATTTCATGCCCGTTACCGTGCATAAGATCCTTGTGCATAGTGTACAGGTAATAAAGACAGCACTTCTTCCGATTGGACAATTCTCCGAAGAAGCCCTAGAAGCGCGTAATAAAGACCTGCGCCGATTTCGCTTGCACAATACGCGAAAGACGTCTCGCATTGCCACGAATACAGACTTATTACACATGCTTTTAACTACATCCGACCCTTTAATTAACGCCTTCAGAGATATACCCAGGAAAAAACCTGAAAAGTTAAATTCGGAAGTTTTAAAATTAGTTATCCCGCCTTCAGTGCCCATTTCGCGACCTTATGTAAATATCCCTCGTAATGAAAATGATTACATAGAGTCGGATTCTTCAGATGATGATAGTGATAGGGAATGATTGTAACATGTATAGAATATTATTTTTTAAGTAACTGACTTGTAAACATTTGTTTTTTATATTAGTTTTAAGTTTAGAAAAATGTTTAATGTGGGAGAATACATGATTTTTGCATTTTTTTAAATATATATATATTATTTTTTCATTCTTTGTGTTTTTATTTACACTACCCCCCTCCCATTTACCTTAAGTCATGAAATGCAAAACAAAGTACAGAATACGTATGATTAAGCACATATAGAGCCATTCGAGTCGAAAAATAATTTTGTCCATCTAGCTTGTTCTACGCGAATCACTGTGCGGCGATTTGTAGTCGGGAACAATCAGGAACTTGGTCCGGTCCCATCGTGACTTCGTTTTAATTAGTGCCCATTCATCGCAGAACAATTGAGTCCTCCTACGAACCCATTATAGTGAACTTTTCGATATTCGAACGAAAGAGGTGTATTCAAAGTTTGCGTCGATAACGAAGAAGCTGGTTCCCGATCGGGCTTTTATGGACTTCGGAAAACTATAGATCGCAATGTATGATATTGAAGGGTCCTCGTTTATAATGGAATTCCAAGTATTCCAATTTAAGTAACTATTTTCGTGTTCTTACCCATTTTAATCTCAATTTCTGCACTCGATTAAATATTCTCTTTCCACATTTTAACTTGGTTAATTTCTTTGTTCGTAGCTATTGCCTATTAAAAATGCTTGTTTCATCTGGTGCTGAGGTGGCTGCAATCTACCGATTAAAGATATTACAAGAGCCGTGTAATAGGTACATTTAAATCGATGAATCACGGCTCGTCGGATTCCAATCCGATATCTGTTTCAGCTTATACAATATACGTAGCTATGAATGTGCCGATCTATTAAACACAGCCGGTGAGCATTCGAATTGAGTTGTCGATATTTTATATTCATGAGTAGTGATCAATCTGGTTGTCATTAATGTTGTCTGAACTGTTGTTGTACACGCTAAGTGGACGGATAAGCAGAGTGGCGTAGGACATATACTCTATCTAAAGGCGAACGCTGGGCGATGTATCATGTCAAGACGCCAAGCTGGCTGCGTCACTGATAAGATTAGCAGACAAAGCAAGTCCACCCATATCGCTACCACCGGGATCACTAAACGCGACCGTTCATTTGCTACCCCTTTCGCTCTACAACTATTTTAAGCTGTAATCCCAAGACAATAAGGTACACAATATCCTATTCTCTCTTTATTAGTGTACCGATGTCAACGTCTACTTCGTTAAAGGACACTCAACTTTATTAATGTTGACATACTGGCAATGTTACCTTATTTGTAGTAACGACTATGTGTTGGACCGTTCACTACTATAAATAGGGTCGGGAATCGTTAGTTGTTCCGTCTAATAAGAAAGTAGCTTTAGAAAATTGACCTTTTAGCAGTTGACTTTAGAGTGTTTTTTTTGTGAAGCAGTTTGCATGTAGAATGCTAGTGGTATAGTTCTTGTTGATAAGAAGACGGTGCCTAAGTCAGTCTGTCACGCGAACTGTCCACTAATTTATGTTGCGCTGATTTGAGATATAAAGCTAGTCGACCCTCGTATATTCAAGGCGGTCGTTTGGTCTCTTTTTATGGGCCTTTATGGTAATGCGTTGTCTAGGAATAACATCCGTGCGTGGATACATTGTCGGACAAAACCTCGGCCGGCTAACATTGTAACCCCTTATTAGAAATGTAAATTAATGTACTAAACAGTAAAGTGAGAACATAAAATGGTTACCGATAAAGCATCTAGTTGCCGGGTTGTTGTTTTTTCGATATAACGTTCGATGCTTTTGATCGCTTGTTGCAATTAAACTTGATAGTTTTATCGATCGTTCAAGAAGGCTTGGTTACTTAATAAGTGAAGCAAGAAAGCGAGCGTTCGTTGGAAATGGTCGGTATTGAATGTCGGAAGTAAGAGCGAACTGTTTTACCGAGTGTTAATGGTCACAGCAAGGTTGAGGCGCATCATTAATCTCACTATCTCATTGTACATATTTCTTTGTCTAAATCCATTAAATTAATTACGACCATTTCGGGGAGCCGACTTCGTATTTATTAGGCTCGTTATCATTCATTGAATCTTCCGATAGGAGGTTTCGGTGCGAGGATGGGAAGAAGTAGGAGCGGTGATAGATGCTCAAGTTACACGTAAATGGGGGCCAAATTAGCTGTCTCTGAAGAATGCAGTTGCCAAGGTGACGGATGCTCAGCTGATCTCTTGAGGGATGAGATTTTGACGCCCACAGATATTCAATTCTATTACAATCACTGCACGTTTTTTCCCAAATTACGTTATATAATATGCGTTCTTTAAGGATGCTTCGCTACATGATTATATTAATTTAAATGATATTTAAGTACGAAGTCGTTTAACTTGTTTCGTTCTTTAGTTTTATATTGGTAACAATTCTGAAGTTCAATATACTCCTATAATTCTAAGAACTTCTAGTTCTAGGAATGTATTAAAGCGTTATTATTTCACCAAACATTGAATTGCCAGTGAATTCGCTCACCACTTGTACATTTCTTATGAAATGTAAAGATGGTGTTAATGAGATTCAGTTTAAAATCACCTTTTTTAGATTATAGTTTCTCATAAATAACCTCCTCAGTGTTTGTGTTAAAGAAACTCACACATACTATTTCTATTTGAAAATAAGAGTGAATTTCTTTGATTGTAGATCTGTGTTCGCAGGCTAAGATACATAGATGTGATCGGCTCGGCAGATGAGGGAGGCGAAATTGGGAAATTCCTGCCAATATTAGTCGGCGAGGTGAAGAGTGCGGTGCGAGGAATGATTGCAATAAACACGACTACTTTTTAAATTCGACGGGTGAAATAATCGAGCACATTATTAAAAAGTTGAGCAGAGATAGAATGGCAATGACTTCGGTTGCAGTCGCTTTATTTGAGCTCTTGTGACGTAGAAATGTGGTTAATATACTTTTATTTATGACGGTGTGTTTGGTAATAGGTATACATACATACATACATATACTCACGGCTATAAACGGGGTAGCCAGAGCTTTGGAATGAGAAATTCCTCAGCCACTTTTGGAAGTTGACTGGGGAAAAGATGGTAATAATAAATGTTTTTGGTAATGGGTCTCCAACCACATCGCCCAAAAATCACTTGAAAAGCCCCTATAAGCTTAGTCGCCTCTTACGATCACCCACGGGTAGAAATGGGGTAGTGTTATTCTAAGCTGACACTACACAGCAAATAATAAGTATAATAGTGATTAATTTAAAATGTAGCTTTCCTCTATTCTCAGTAAAAAAACATACTCGTGTGATACCATATCATTCAAAGTTATCACAGAAGTAGTTAGTAAAGGAAGTGTCATTCATAAGGCGGCGTAACCGGGTAAGGAAGGCCCACCCAAGCGTTTCCTAAAACAAGTCACTTCGTGAGTAGACCGCAAATTAGTTAGGCAAAGTGTCTCATCAGCAAGTTTCGATTCGAGACCCGTCAGATGCCTGATAACCGACGAACCAGACTTCATTAACCTTCACCCGTCCTCCGCCATTCATTACGCTTAATAGAAACAAACAAAACGAACTCCAACAGATAAATGGGCCGAGATAGTTATTTAATTGTTTTATCTCAACAGGAACAATTTCCTGGTGGGGCGGAGTAATGCAGATTCGTTTTGCTGCTTACGTCTTAACTTTTGACAAAGTTGGCGTATCGGAAGCGGGGACCCTTCCGCTAATGAACGATTCAGAGATGAAGTGGGAAATTAATGTTTTTGTATAATTTCGCAAACAACAATGTAATTTTGGAGCGAACAATCAAACGCGAGTGGGGCTTGAATCGTCATAAATCGTTGAGATTGTTACGTTCGATATAATTAATGGGAATAAATTTGTCTGAAGCGCCAATAATGAACTTTCTTACGCTTGAATTTAAAACACGTTTATAGCAATTATTCATTATTATCTTCGCAACATTTAATGAGAACGAATTTGATATCGTATCTCACATACAGATACAATCAAGGATGCGGTTGGAAATATGTTACCAAGTTGGTTAGCAACCCTCTCAGCGAGATATGCTATCAGATCACTCCTAATTCATTGTGGTTTTTTTTTATTATTCTGCAGTGGTGTGGCAAGGTTGTGACGTCACGTCACGTGTCGTACCGGAAGCGGTCATATTTTTCGTCACCCGCGCTTTTTCAACGGAAGCACCCGCCCGCCGTCTGATAAAGATTGATGATAGTCTCCGCGCCGCCCGCCCTTCACCGCACGCCCCTCGCGATTACACTGCTCTGCATGTATCCAAATTATGTGGTGATGGACGTTTCTTACTAGGGTAACTATCTGGTAATAATCCCTCGTGAATGGTAATCGATCCCTGCTCAGTTGCTTAATCCTTTTGACCGCTCCGCTGGCTATAATATAGAGGGATCCAAATTTTAATGCGTGTCCTTGTCTATCGGGTGTGGTCTATTTACATTTAAAGTTGGGATATTTATTCTGGTAAAACAGTTATCAAGCAAAATATTTCACGCATATTTGACACAAATAATTTAATATCAGTTAAATGAAAAGCGCCATGGCAGGAGTTTCTAACAGTACTAGAAGCGATTTAAAAACCATCGTCAAAACTTTTTAATATTCAAAACAGCAGGGCACAAGCAGTATTATTTACGAATCTCTGTAACTCAATCCTATTTGTCTTAAACTAATTAGTCGCTGCTTCTGAAGGGGAGAAAAAGAAAAAAATGGTGAATTGCCGAGACGCGTGATGCGCATTTGTCACCGCGGTGCATCCGCCGCCGCCATCTTACCTCCCGTCAAGAGCATTCGACACCGACTGAGTGGCTCATTCACGCGCCAGACAAGAGCCGCTATTATATAGCGACACAAAAAATGCACATTTTCTTTGTCTAATTACTAGGCAAAAAATATTACTGCCGATGCCACACGTTTCCCTCGCAATTTTCCTTTGAGCACGCGGTGTCCGGTTTACGCTTGCGGTTAAATCATATCGCGTATAAAATGATTTGGGTCGTTTTAGATCGGGTTACACCCTCAATTTGCGTGGTTATTTGCATTTCAAAATAAAATGGCGCCCGCTTTGGGATTTGACGCGACGTTGACAGGTGCGCGGTTGTCATGTGGCGTTTTTGTTTTTAATAGGCCCGCTTTGGTTTCTGCGTGTATGGTGCCAGGCGCGATGCCTAATTAGAACGGGTTGGTTTTGAAATAAATAAAGTTAAAATTGGTTTGCAATACGCAACATCAAGTTTTAGCCGTGAGTTTCCTGGATGTTTGTTCAGTCGATCTCTCGAAAAGTTCTTGACCTGTACATATCCCCCGGGCGACCCGTCCGACTCACCGGCCAGGTCAACAATACTTTCGTCCTCTTGTACGTAAATACGTATAGCACTGTGCATTAGCGAGGGTTGCTTTTCTTCGCGTTTTTTTCAGTCTCGATAAAGACGGGACCCTCCGGCCTCGGCTTCCGGTAGGGTTCCCTCGGATTCCACGATTAAATCCATGTCATTTTGATTTATAGATGCAATTATTACACATCACACGCCCGCTTCCAAAGAAAGCGTTTGAGGTGCAGCCGCGAATTTGTAACTTTTATTCGAATGAGGGTGGTAGAGATAAATTTAATTTATACGTATTCGGTGTCTTCGGCAAACAACATTAGCATATTAAATAGCAGCATTTTGGTTCGACCGCTAAATTAAATGTTTACAATTCGTCTGATTAATTGGTACGTTGTAACTGCATGCGATTGCTATTTGCTAAATATGTTTGTATAGGGCTTCGTTCGCTATGACATGGCGGCGGCGGCGGGTGTTGGTACGAGTAAAATGCAAACGGGCCGCGGCCGCCGGCACCATCCATCTTGGAACTAAAGGGTCCGCGTTTGACGAACGATCTTCCCCCGATATGCGAGATGACACAATGCGATGACCCCGAATCCATTCCTCTACGATACCCCTTAATAGTTTTTTCGCCCACTATCCGTTTCTCTCCATATTTTATCGGGCTCTACGTTTTTATGAGGGTTCATATCGAAAATGTGTCATGTTACTATTCGTTACGCGAAATGTGTACTTAGTTATGTACCGTAAAGGATTGATGGTTGCCGTCCCTTATTTTGGTATTGAGTCGATGTATCATTTATTATTCGTTTCCGCGTTTGCGAGCATTACTTGGGTTTGCCTTTTTTGTTGCGAGATCATTTAGTTTTGTTGCGATGTTTATATTATGAGTTAATGGAGTAGTCGGTAGCTCAATCAACTTTACATTAATGACGTCATCCATCACGTGAGGTGACGCGCGTTGCAGTAGACGGAGGACGCCTGCATCGCGCTGATTTGCCGCCAAAACTAGTGCTGATGGCGACGAAAAATAATGGCGTCAGCAAGCTTTATAATTTTGTTATTCATATTCTGCTCAGCTAAGTTGAAGCATAAATATGAAATATTCTTTAAAATTAATGAGGTAAAAGAGAAATATAAGTTTGAAGATTTAACAAGATCAAAGTAAATAATAGTTCTTCTTCATCATAAATAAATTTGAAATGAAATTACTTGCCTTTTTTAAAATGAATTGTAACTGATACACAAAAACGAATAAACCAGTGAAAATTTCAATCAGTGAAAACCGTGAAATTACTATAGTCAATAATTCTGTCTAATCAGTTTACCGCTTATAAATTGCAGTCAAACACCGCTTACTTTTACGATAGACAAGCGTTGTAATTCAAGCAATAATTCAGCTCTACATATAGAATGCATCGGGCCAATAAATCAATTAAGTGTACAATACAGCTAGCCGCATTATAG
The DNA here is from genome assembly GCA_963576735.1 of Bedellia somnulentella. Classification (NCBI taxonomy): domain Eukaryota; kingdom Metazoa; phylum Arthropoda; class Insecta; order Lepidoptera; family Bedelliidae; genus Bedellia; species Bedellia somnulentella. The sequence continues at coordinate 1,249,336 of OY755171.1, forward strand.
CTGGGAAATCCTAGATAGCACTTAAGTTGTACCATGGTGGTACATGCCCAATCCAGATTGCGAGGCACACTAAACCTATTAACCGTTTCGAGGCTAAAGTACTAAACACCTCAATTTCATATGCCACACGCGTTTGCTCTGATCGAGGAGGATTGAAGCTGTTTATGCTCGTCTTGACCGGCGATTAATGCGCTCGCATTTCGATACCTATACGAACTCTTTAGATATTTAGGTTATTTTCTTTTTTTATTCTGATAATGGCGATAATATATATGCAAGAGAAAGATAACCATTACAAGTTGGATAAATCAAGCAAAACCCAAAAGGAGTGATTTAGGGCCAGTTTTTTGATCCGGAGTTAAAATTATAACCATTTGTTACATAGACTATAGTTAAATGACTAACCAGTAGTTAAATCGTAAATCCATTTTGGTTCGATATTTGACCATTAGTTACTCCAACCACGGGTCAAAAAATGCATTTTGCTGATATCTAACTAATAGTTACGATATTTAACAAATTGTTGAGTTAACCACGGATCAAAAAACTGGCCCTTAGAGTCAGCTTACACTTTTTACTTAATTTAAATGTGTCTAAACTAATGATAGCATAGTACCGTCAGTAGATACTTTTAAAAAGTAATTAATGCGGTCCGTATCGGAATTGCTTTCAAACTTTAAGTGAAATATTTTCTTCGGTAATGAACGGAAATTAAACTACACCCGCGCGACTTGCCAGTCGCAGATTTCCAGTAAATCCGCTTTCATGTTGGATTTTCAATATATATAGGATTTGCTTAATACTGATACCTAGAAATACATGGAACCTAGTTCGGAGAATATTTTCTTTATAACGAAACTAAAATACACGTTGAATTTTGGATGAATGTTAATTCACAAACGTTAAAGATGCCTTTATGTGATTATTTTGTCAAAGATTTCTATGTTAAGCTTTAAATTCCAAGAATAAACATGTGAAACCTGGTTTATTCTTTACAAAATCTATTAATACTTCCAGATAGATTAACTAAAATTTTATTTAAAATGTGAAAAACGTGTTAAATAAACTTCAAACGTGTTTCATTATCCTCTTAGTAATGAAAAGAGAGAACATGTGTTTATTAAAAGGAACAAAGGCAACCCGCGGTAGTGATTCCGTCGTCAATAGGATAAAGATGTTGAGGCAAATGAATTCGAAAGATAGCGTTAAGTGTACACGGGTATTCCATCAGGCCGCCGTCTTCGCACCTCCGCTATTTTATGTTTTCATAAATTTCCGTCGAGATCAATATTTTATATTCGCGCCTGTACCTCGTAAATGGGGATTTTTTGCAAGTACTCGGCAATTCGCGAGGGCTCTCCCTTTTTTAGGTTTTATTTATTCGGATGTGCGGCCACCCCGCGACCTGCTCGATGCGTTCAGTATTCGAATAATGTTATCGTGCCTTTTGTATTTGCGGCCTTTTTTGTGGTAAGATTTTGGGCTTTTTAATTGTGAAGTTTCGTCGACAAATCCAATAGCGAGTCGGGAGTGGAGGTCGGCTGGTGATTGCCTGTGACAGTTTATTACGAGCAGTTTTACGAGAGGGAAGGTTTTACGTGATAAGTATTTTTATTTGTACAAGAGCGGATAAACTTAAAGGTGGCCGCGGATTACGTTGCCGTAATACAATCTCTAAGCTTTTAAGGGTACGTGTCGGCTCCTCGACCTCAATTCACTGAGATAACATTTCGCTTTTCCCTACTTTTGTGTTTTAACAGACCTACAGATCTCGGATGATTGCCTCTTTACTTGAATCATAATGTGATTTAGAATTTATATTATACATGGAGCGGCCAGCGTGGTAGCCTGGCTTTGCTTTTTTACGACTTTGTATTGGCATTTTTGTTTTCATTTGCAGAGTTTCTTTTGGGTTTGGTAAATACTATTTATTGCTGTATTTTATGGTTTTGGTTGGAAGTGGAGTATTTATACTTTATTATAATTCGTTTTGTTTGTATAACTTTGATAAGTCACTAAGTATTTAAGTAGTGGAATATTGATTTAATTATTGTCAAAATAAGAAATCTAGTTCGGATCCTGTAACAATGATTAGTGTTTTATATAACTTTTTTGGTTTTATATTGAATCAGAAATAAGAAAGTATTTTATTGAAGATTACTATCAATAAAATAAGTTTCATTGTATTCGTAGATTTATTAAGCATGTTTAAGTCAGAATTTTAACCAATTAGTATTTTAATAATCTGTACATCAACTTACGACAAGGGTCCAAAATTTCACCATAAATTTAGCTAAGCTATCATTTTCAAGATGAAAGACATACATAATTATATTTTAATATGCGAATCCTGTGTTATCATCAATTTTCAAATTTATATCGTAAGTCTGTTAAATTGTCTAAGAACATTATTAAATAAGTTTCGAGACTGTGTCAAGAATAGTCTGTAGTCTAAGTAACTAAATATAAATAACCCAAGAAAGCAATTTTCTCTTTAGAAAACTTGCTAAATTATCTCATAATTATCTGAATAATACACTTAGATATATACAGGGTTTACCTAACGGATGATCAACTTCGCATTCTTTTTAGAATAATATCATAATAATATTACATAACATGATGTATTGAGGAAGATTCTAAAGAAAGTTACCCTCATATAGACCACCTTTATGACGAGTAATATCTGTAATGGTCGCGAATTCCATCCAGAAACCAATAACATTGATTCGTATTGAATATACTTGGGTAGTATCGACCCCCGCCGACTTCCACTATTGTAACAGAGGCAAAAAATTATCCTCAATGGCCGGGCACCCGCTGTGCCCTCTATTTACTATGGCAAATAAATTATGGTAGCAGTAATAAGCGCCCACTGTGCGGTCATAACCAGTCCTCCCACATCTATCCGCGGATTTGTTACGCTTTCAGACACCACACATTAATTGTACCAAAGCACTTTTCATATATTTACCCGGATTAACATTCAGCTACCTACAAATCCGTTTAGCGCATCCTTAGTATAGGTACCTCGGATAATCGTATAAAGCCACAATTTCACAGTCGCGTTGGCCTAACGCGTGAGTTGTGCGATTTAATAGAAGTTCAAAAGCGTCGCTGATTCCTCCACAATTCTATCAGCTTAGTGCGCGGATCCCGGCATTATGCGTATAAAGAGAGGTTATCGCGATCTCATCCCAGCCCCCCGAGCGGACCCGGGAAGGGGAGCGAGGGCCCGCCGTTGAGCCCAATTTTTCACATACACTCCATCGCTGCTTCACAACAACTCCTTACACGCGACCCGCAATATTTACAATCATTGGATACTGCGCAAAAACGAATAGCAGTTCCTTTAAAGTTGAAATTCCCTCGGGTTCGCACTGAGGCAACACATGTGCGCCACTAATTATTTTATTTCCATAAGGCGGTTTTTTGAAAGGCGCTAAAATGCTGTGTAAAAGCGTTTATAAAATGTGCCCGTATTTATTTTACATAGAAGCGAAAACTGCAGCGCAAATACAAGTGGAATAAAAGTGGCTGAACCTATATTTATAGTTTCAATTAGCGGTAGCTGTATAATTCCTGGTTTGTAGAATTATAAATGAAAGATATCTGACTCCATAGATATTTTATATTGAAGTAATTTACAAGATGCGTTTTGCTTGGTATATGAATACAAGATTTTACAAGGTAATGAATGGAATGAAAAGAATGAAAGATGGTTGACAGCTAGTTGCGCTAGTGATGTGCCGCTAGTGTTGTATCACGGCGGTACATACTCCGGGGGCGGGCTATGGAGAATGTTATGTGGAGACTTCTTCGGTTTCGGTAATTAATGGTACAATGTATTTAATGCCTCTTCTGTATGAGCCATTTGACGTCTTCACCTCTGCTACTCTTGCTACATTGTCGGGTCCCGGAAACAAGGCAGTGATGCGCCCCATTTTCCAACTCATTGGAGGCATGTTTTCATGCTTCAACAGAACAAGATCTCCTATTTGAAGCTCTCTTGAAGGAACGCGCCATTTTTGTCTGTGCTGCATTTCTGTGATGTATTCCTTCTGCCAGCGATTCCAAAAATGTTGCCTGATGTGTTCTAATCGCTGATATCGGTTTAAACTATTCAGTTTAAAATTTTCTAGGCTTGGAGATGGCATCGATAATAATGCTCTACCAATCAAAAAATGTCCCGGGGTTAAGGGTTGGAGGTCGTTTGGATCAGAGGAAAGAGGACATAGAGGTCTGCTATTAAGAATAGCTTCAATTTGATTAAATAACGTTGCCATTTCCTCGAAAGTTAAATGCGTATTTGATAATATTCGTTTGGTATAGTACTTAGCTGATTTAATTGCTGATTCGTGATAACCTCCGAAATGTGGAGAATAGCTTGGTTGGAAGTGGTATTTGATTCCATCTTCAGCCAAAAAGTTCGTTATATAAGAAGAATTTGAATTTATAAAATTACCTATTTCTCTAGCAGCACCAACAAAAGTCACGTCGGGGTCACCAATGTATAATTCCTTGGCTTGTAGAATTATCAATGAAAGATATCTGACTCCAAAGATATTTTATATTGAAGTAATTTACAAGATGCGTTTTGCTAGGTATGTGAATAATTACTAATTATTAAATTTTGTTGAGGATTTGTATAATTTGTTAGAAGCAAAGGAAAATTAGTTCGGTACTTACGTAAAAAGAAACATCCCTTTAACAGGCATTTTTCCATTGAGTTTTTTATATATAATAGATCTTCGGACGAATCACTTCCGGTGAGTAAATCGTCAACTAGGAAATCATTTTGTATGATTTGTTTAATTTTATTGTCAAGGCAATCTTCTCCTAACTGCCAAAGGCAACGTGTACTGAGATAACTTGAGCTAGATAGCCCGTATGTAACGGTGTTCAATTTAAATGATTGTATTGGATCGCCCTCATTATCACGCCAAAGTATCATTTGCAAGTGTCTATCACTATTTTGAATATTCACTTGCCTATAAAATTTGTCTATATCCCCCGATAAAACATATTTGTATTGACGAAATCGTAGCAAAATGTTAAATAGACTGTCTTGAATATGTGGACCTGTGAGTAATATGTCGTTGATAGAGTAACCTGAAGTGGTTTTTGCACTACCATTGAAAACAACGCGCAGTTTAGTAGATTCACTTGAAGGACGAACAACGGCGTGATGTGGTATGAAATAGGATTGTAAAGGGATTAATTCATCTGATAGAGATAAGTGACCTAAGTCTTTGTATTCCTGAATAAATTGGGTATATTGTTTTTTAAGATCTAAATTTTTATTGAGCCTTTTTTCTAATGATATAAATTGTTTTCTCGCCAATTGAAATGAGTTGCCTAAACAACTAGGACTCAAATGTAATGGTAGTCTTACGCAGAACCGACCATCAATGTCACGATATGTGTTTTGTTTGAATTGATTTTCACATTCGTTTTCTAGTTTAGTATAACCTTTTGTAGGTGATGATTGGGGAATTAGCTCAGTTTCCCACAACCTCGACATATTGTCATTTAAAACCTCGTTTGAGATGAATTCCTTATCATATTTGAAGGAAGTTTTAAAGGACAACATGTCAAAATTGTGGGGAACTGAACGCACAGAGGTGTGATTACAATTAATAAATTTATTTAAGGAATCGCCTTTTGAATATATTGGGCCTGCCAGTATCCAACCTAATTTTGTTTTCTGCATGATAGGTGATCTGGGGCCTAAAGATATCTGTTCATTCTCAATTAAATTCCAAAATATGTCTGCTCCTATTATCAAATCTACTGGGGCAGATGTGTTAAAAGTAGGATCAGCAAGATTAATGTAATTTGGAAAATTAATTTGTGAACTATTGAATGTGTCATGTGGTATGTTGCCAGTTAGCTTGGTCAACACTAGGCATGACATTTGTGCTAAATAGTTGCAGTGCTTTGATTTTATTTCTATAGCACATCTTTCTAAGGAATTGGAAGTGAAAAGGTTACCCACGCCTATAATATTTATATGGGTAGGCTGAGGAGTCAATTTTAGTCTATCTCGCACATCTTCCGTGATAAGTGAAGATTGACTCCCGCTATCCAATAAAGCACGAATAGTTATGTGCGTCTTAGTGATTGGATTATAAATATCTACCAGAGCAGTGGATAATAATACATTACTTGGTTTGTTCGAGTTTATAGACATGCTAATTATGTCTTGTGTGACGGAACCATCATTGGGCTCATTAGGCACCACGGTGTTAATAAAAGACGTATTTTGAGCCTGAGAGTCATCCCTATGCAATAAAGTGTTGTGACGTCGCTTGCAAATATTACATGAGTGGCGTACCTTACATTGATGATTAGAATGGCCCTTACGTAAACAATTAGAGCATAATGAGAGTCGAGCTACCTCGGCAGCCCTGCGCTCGGCAGGCAGAGACTGGAACGACGGGCAGCTGTATATACGATGACTGCCGCGACACAAAGGACACACGACATTCGATGAGGCATCAATTGCTGAAATTGAGAGCGATTTTGTTTGAGACCTTTCATGTTTTTGAAACAATGGCTGAGCATAAGGTTTAATGAAATTAGAATTTGAATATTTATTACTATTGACAGACTCAAAAACATCAGCTCTAGCCTTTAGAAACTGGAAAAAATCGTTTAGCGAAGGGGAATTAGTAAAATTGTTTTTATGTTCCTCCCATTTGAAATTTGTGTTGTTGTCAAGCTTTGCTGAGACCAAATGTATGATTAACGTGTCCCATGAAGTAGTTGGTTCACCTAACGAGTTTAACGCTCTTAAGTTTTTAGAAATATGATCTATTACGAACCTTAAACTCTTAGCAGAATCCTTTGCTTGCACTTGGAAACTCAGAAGTGAATTCAAATGAGTTTTAATTAATTGTTTTTTGTTATCGTAACGTTCACACAGAAGTTGCCACGCTTCTTTATAATTACTTGTAGAAACTTCTAGATTAGATAAAACTAAGGCTGCCTCACCTTCTAAATAAGAAATTAAATAGTAAAATTTGTGTATTGGCTCCAACTTGTTATTATTATGAATAAGGGATGAAAATGTGTCACGAAATTCCAACCATTTCTGATATGATCCGTCGAAGTTTGATATTTTAATAACAGGCAATTTAAAACTTACATTGCTGTTGTCATAAGAATGACTGCACTTAGACTGTATTTCATTTGTTGAGTCACCCCTTTTCTCTGTTAGAAATAATTTTGACTGCGCGATCAAAAGAGCAAAGTCTGATTCAAAATCATCGCGTATATCAATTTCATTTTGCAACTTAGAAGGATTTAATATTTCAATATTTGATTGGAGTTCATGAAAAGAAGTAGAAAGCAGTGAAAACTTATCTATTTTCTCCGAAAGTATATATAAATCCGTTGGAGAAACTACTTCCGAGTCAAATAATTTCTTTAAATAGTTTTTGTATTTTGTTATTTGACCTTTTATTGAACTACGTTTTGTGACAAGGTCTTTGTAATCAGTATCAGTATTCTGAGTCATTTTAAATGTAGTCTCAGACGATGGTTTGGTAGTTGATTCTCCCGCTTGAGACATATGGTAATGCAAAATCTAAATAGTATTTATCTACTAGTAAGTGTGTAAAAATAACTAATTAGCTTGTATAAATAAAAACCGTAAAACTTAACTTCAAATATGCTCCACACTCCGGCCGCTAACACGATTCAACTCAACACTATAACGCGCGCGAACGTTCTTAACGCCAATGTTGGGTAGACAGAGCGCTCACTGAAATGCGGAGAACAGGGAAGACACTACTAACGCAACACTAATTACACTGTTACGAGTTGTATAAAACCTTTTCTATTATGAATATTAAGACTTCGAATGAAATGATTCAGCAAAAGTGGAAAAAAATATATATTTGAATATACCCACAATAAAAAAATGTTGATGGCTTAACGTATTATATTATCTGTGGTATTATCAAGTATGGATAATAAAGATTTATGAAATATAAAATGTGATGAATAGGATGATTTTGGATGTGGAAAAGATAGTGAATGATATGAAAAATAAGGATGGGACACTTTCCTGGCAACTGCGATGATCCTTTGATGGCTTTGTTCTAGCTCCTGATTATCGGTTGTTCTCCTCAGAGCAATCAGTGAAAATTGTCCTCCGTTTATCACGTCTGGTGGTCACCAATGTATAATTCCTGGTTTGTAGAATTATAAATGAAAGATATCTGACTCCATAGATATTTTATATTGAAGTAATTTACAAGATGCGTTTTGCTTGGTATATGAATACAAGATTTTACAAGGTAATGAATGGAATGAAAAGAATGAAAGATGGTTGACAGCTAGTTGCGCTAGTGATGTGCCGCTAGTGTTGTATCACGGCGGTTTGCATGGGCGGCGGCGTGACTTGTGTCCGTGTTACTTTTATTAGCTCTATAAAAAATACTTAGCTCGGCAATACCGCACTAAGCTAGCTTACTTACAAAGGTCAGGGTTGCTATGCAAAATTGCTATTAAAATTCATCGGCCGGAAATGACGACACAGTATGAAACGTCGGCTTAATTCGTCGCGTCACCCCAGCCCTATTACCTCGACAGTAATCGACATATAAAACAGTTTTAACGGTGTCATTTGAAAATTTAACAGGGCGCGAAAAGCTTAAAGCCGTACGAAAACTGTTGAATTAAAATGATGATAGCGGATGGACGGTCAGCGATTCAGTTGCGATTATTTTGCGGCAATTACTCCGCTCATTGTCCGACGACAATTAACTTACTACAATGACCTCTAACGAAGCGATTTCGTGTGTTTCCGGAGCACTTCGGCCTTTCAAAGACGTGTAATTTGCGGTTGTTGAAAATAGGAGTAGCTGAATTTAGCGTGCGGCCATCGCAGTTGGGCTTAGCTAGTTTTCCCGATTGAAAATGGACCTTGGTCAAGAGTTGGATGCCGTCCCGGTAGCTTGGGGTCTCTCGTGACCGCATGACCCCATAGAAGCATCCTTTGATTAAAAGAACGGTAGAGGGTGGAGGTGCGGCGCGGTGCATTTAAACGGGATTGGCTAGGCTTAGCGGCCGCCTTAATAGAAACAAACGTTAGGGCTTACAATATTGTCGCTGTTTTATCGTCAGCAATAATCGTTTGAGAGCGTTGCTTGGAATTGAATCTTCACCTCGAGTAAGAGGAAAGTTGTCATAATAGCATTACCACCGTGAATATAAATTTTGTGCAATTTTCTTTACTCAATTATGATATAAAATAATGAGTTCAACTGAAAGCTTTTATAATAAGGGAGCTTTAAGATTGCCTGATTGAAAGTGGTGAAAGCTTAGTGGGGTGAACCACTGCCTATCAAATAGAGAGACGTGGGTTCAAATCCCAAATCGGGCCTACATCAATGTGATTTTTCTTTAGTCATCATCTGTGTGGTTAATTTCTCGAGGTGTTTATCGGTGTGGGAAAATATCGTGAGGAAACAATCATAGTAGAGTAGTACTTTCTCTTGTGATAGTGTATTCATACGAAGCTGTGATAAGCCTATTTTAATTTGCCGTGTAGTGTCGGTTTAGAATAGCACTACCCCATTTCTTCCGGTGGGTGTACGTAAGAGGCGACTAACGGTATTGGGGCTATTAAGGGATTTTTGGGCGATGCGGTTGGAGACCCATCATCAATAACCTTTATTTTTACTATCTTTTCCCCACTTAAATTTCCAAAAGTGGCTGAGGAATTTCTAATTCTTTAGCTCTGGCTACCCCTTCCTGGGATTTATAGCCGTGAGTATATGTATGTATGTGTGTACTGTGATAAGCCTACCCCCAGTCATTGAACACTAAGGGACCAAAATGTCACGACATATTCAGAATTATTAGTACCTCTGTCACCCCTTACGGGATATACGGGGTAAACGTTGAGGTTTGATCTTTTAACTGTAATTAAAAGAAATGGAGTCAAAAATATCGAAAAATCTATAGTATAAAATAAAACACTTAAAACATTCAAAACAGCAGCAGGATGTTACAGGATGTTGCGGTATTGTAAATTTTGTGCCGTCTGCCAGCCACCTCAGCGCGCGGTCGTAATTATACGCTGTCGATGGCGGGCGCTCGCGGTCTCTTTGTCCTCCTCGCCAATAATGAGAACGAAAACTTTGCTAATTTATGTTCGAACCGCATACCCCTACTGCGCTTTCAACTTATCTATTTTATAAGATTCTGTGACAGTTTTACTACAAACTTCTATGTTTACTCTGTTTAGAACTTGTTTGATGGAAATTATAGGTAAAAAGGTGATTTTGTTACTTATTAAATGTACATACATACATACATATACTCACGGCTATAAATCCCTTGAAGGGGTAGCCAGAGCTAGGGAATTAGATATTCCTTAGCCACTTTTGGAAGATGCGTGGGGCAAAGATGGTGTAATAAAGGTTCTTGGTGATGGGTCTCCAACCGCATCGCCCAAAAATTCCTTAAAAGCCCCAATACCGTTAGTCGCCTCTTACGCACACCCACCGGAAGAAATGGGGTAGTGCTATTCTAAGCCGACACTACACAGCTATTATTAAATATATGATAGAAAAGTTGTGGATAAGATGTAGAGTGCGAATTTGGATGCTATTGTTAGTAGAGGACGTCTAAGGTTGACATTTGGATATAATAGAGAAGTTCTCCGAACTACGAAGAATAAAATACGTAAATAATAAGATTTGTGAATTTGATTGAACGCGAGGAGAAATAATAAACCTCCAAAGAAATAATAATTCATTTTTGCTATCCGAATCTTAAAGTTAATTAATTAATACCACGGAATATTAATGATTAAATCAAGGATGTTTGGACGATTTGGATGCAAGTCCATCACCAACCATCTTTCGTTTTTTACTTTTCCTACTCAGTTTCCAAAAGAAATTCTGAAGCTCTGGCTACCCCTGTTTAGATTGATAGTCGTGATTTCAAAATTTGTACCATAGTATTATGATACTAATTATCCCTTCATAGAGACGTGATTACATAATGTTCCAATCAAGTCGAAAGTTTTCTACAGGATGCGCCGCGTCTTTGCGATCCAAATTGGCCCTTAACAAGAAACTTAGCTCTTTGATGAATCGCAACTTACGCCTGGCTTTCAAATTTAACGTCAACTTTCATGTGTGATTTTCAAAGTTTACATCAACGATGCTTTAAGCTACTGTTTTTATCTATTTTGTTATAGGTTGAGAGCAATGATATGTTTTTATTTACATATTTTGGAACTATTTCTGAACCCTGATTATCTTCTTTATTATACAGAAGCATCTAGAAAATTCAATTTGTTGTGTCTACATCATTTGTGTAGTTTTAAAAATTACGTATAAGGTGTTTTTGTGTTTCTTACGAAGAAAAATCTTTAACAATGACAAATATCGTTTAAACACAACTCTTTATTTTCACTCAGTCCAAAAGCAACAATTCACGCTGGAAACAAACTTTTTCTTCTCACAATTCGAATTAAGAACGCCGTGGAGCCATTAGTTTTATCAAAACAATGACGTTTAATCGACCAATCACGTTCGAGCATTGTCCATTGGGAACAATAGAAAATGGAACTTATATCAGCGCTCTTGAGTGGTGCAAAGTAATGTAAGGAACATGTGAATTGGAACAAATGGCGCTGATGCCTTATATTATTCGGATGTACGTATTGATGTATGTATTCTTTATTAGGATGACCCATTTTATGGTCTATGAATTCGTCATCTATCCAAAATTGAAGTAATAGTCTATTTGACTGTAATAAAAATATACAATTCTTTTATTTCATTAGTCTTAATATTTCTTTTTTGGAGCAATATTTAATAATGCGAGATAAAAATATTGCATTATTTCACTAAAATCCGTCTTCTAAAATAAGTATTTTTGATGCAACTGTCACGTGACTAAAACGACCGTGATTGGCTATTTCTATAATGACGTAGATCGCGCATAAACAGTTAGTGTATCGCTTCGCTCATTGGTGTTTAATGCGGAATTGACGTCATTTGTGCTTACAGCCGCCATATTACTTTAAGTGGCGTTTTCGCGGCACATTTGAATATTGCATTTACTTTTTCGATTTTTTAATAAAATAGCTAAAATGAAGACAGAAAAATATTTTTTTAGGGCTCCTTATAAACAAATTAACACCGTAAGATAGTTTTCAAAACTTAGTCAAATAGCCCATTATGTCATGTATTCTTTTAGTACGCAATGAAGTTAGTAGTAGTAGCAAAGACTAAAGCGCTTATTAGACGACATGGTACAAAGAGTACGATGTGAACGTGTAGTGTGATAAACTAAGACCTGTTTAGCTTATCACACTAAGCGTTCACTTGCTACCATTCTCTTCGTGTTATGTCATATGTCAACCGCTTTAACTCGGATTCACATACTAAAAATATCTCAAATAATATATTCTCAGACTTGTCTATTGACAAATACAACATAGAAAGGTCGCGTGAATCTTTTGTTTCCAAATTTCCAAGTCGAAAGTAACGTTTGATATTTCGCGCCAAGTTTCAAAGACTGCGTGGAAAGTTGGAGCATATACTCCGATTACAAAGGATTATGTCTACAATTATAACCGGTTAAGAGAAATTGAGGAAAGTTTGCCGAGACAAAGACTTCAAGGGTAATTTGAGGATGATAATTTATGTTTCAAGTTGTTATTTGACAAGTGCTGCTAGCGGATAACATTGAGCGATGTCTTCAAATACTTCGCGTTCTTATATAATCAGCAGAAATGAGATGCTTCTTTGAAGATCATTATCAAACTCTTTGTGACATAAAATTCTAGGAATTAAAGTGACATCTAAGAGCATCCGAGAACCTACGATGTTGCTTTATTAAGTTTGACTTCTTTATCTACTAAGAATGCTGTCTCGCGTTTTGAAGTTCGGTGACTAATAATGTCATATTTATATGCTTTTCATTCTTATAAAGTCATATAAAGTTAAATATATCTATCTCAATTCTGAAGCTGAACTTCACAAAAATATATCTGGTAATGCAGACGTGTTTGAGAACTAAAATATGTATTATTATACTATCTTTCAATTGATTTTTAAACTCAATATAAGAACACAGAATTATCTACCGTCTTTCCATCCTTCATTCCCTACCAAAATATGCAGGAAAAAAGCAAGCGTTTTTGTTATTTCATTATGCTCATAAAGAAGTAAAAAGTAATTAGACAACAATTTTATTAACCGTGTTTGCATCTCCAACCCTACGCTTGCGCCATTCTTAATTTTCAATGTACCTAAATTTTAATACCGCGTCAAAACTCACAGATTACCCTGGCTCTACTTCCACAACACACATTCTACAGCTGCATTCACAGAGTATTTTTACCTCGCTAAGTAAACGCAACGTTTACACAAGGCTCAGCGATGTGACGTTATTACATTTCGTCTCCCCTGAAGCCTCGCTTCGCTAATTCTGCCTCCACCTCCACGACTAAAGCGCGGTGGTTAATATTGCAGTTAGGCTGTGTTTTACGTTGTTCTTAGATTCGTTGGTTTTCTAATAAAAGATTTATAACTTATTATTTCCAATTCGTGGATGCGTGTCAATAGAGAACAGCTATGGAAGACATGTAGAGATCAAACGGAGAATGTGCTTATAAAGGTAGGTGTCAGAAGGGTGGATGTGAATGAATAGACTGAGTGACGTTGTTTGCTCGAATCCTAAACTACTGAACCGATTTTCATCGTGCACAGTGTGCAGTTCGGCAATCCAACTTGTAAGAACATTATTTTTATTCCAAAATTGTGTGACATACTCACAATGTTTCATATATTTGAACTGAAGGGCAATTCTCGCAAGTTCGATATCATTACTATCATAGAAATTATATCAAGTGTTCAATGCCGCGTGCAAAATATCATAAAGTGAAATATATTTCTATTGATAGATTGAAACGGTATTCTCGCACACGCAAGTAATTTTTCCTTAGATATCAAAGAATGAAGACCGAAAACAAAGATCCAAGTGAATGATTTGAATGAAAGGTCAGTTTAACTGTCATCTTAGTTATGAAAAGGTCTTCATATCTGTCAATATTTACATATGTTTTGGTTTGTGTAAATTTTCCTCTAACTGGCACTTTGCCGGTAACTAGCAAAGTCTGAATCCCCAACTGGACTATTCGGCAACCGGATTAAGTTTTTGAAATTTTATAATGCCAAAATAATATATTTTAATAATATAATTAACGTTGATCCAAGTAGACATTATTTACAACTTCTAAGACTATTTGATCTATGATCCATTTAATATATTTACCTACATTTTAATTTTCTATCTATATTCAAACAAAATTTGAAAACAAAATGGCTACCGTTCGCACGACATCTTCAAATATCATCATATCGTCTGATCGTGACCACCCGATATCATCCTTTGATATATATCATCATATTGACTGGTTTTCAATAGAAAAATATCTATCGGATGAAGTGAGAATAGCTCAAGTCAAATATAGATCGCAAAATATCACAAAAATGATAAATATCGAAAGTGATATAATATCTACCGTGTGAGAATTGCCCTCCTGTGTATAAATATATCTAATATACATACATACATATACTCACGGCTATAATTCCCTAGAAGGGGTAGCCAGAGCCAAGGAATTATAAATTCCTCAACCACTTTTGGAAGTTGAGTGGGGAAAAGGCGGTAAAATAAAGGTTTTTGGTGATGGGTCTCCAACCGCATCGCCCAAAAATCCAATAAAAAGCCCCAATACCCTTAGTCGCCTCTTACGACACCCGTGGGTAGAAAGGGGTAGCGTCATTCTAAGCCGGCACTACACGGCAATTCTAAGCCGGCACTACACGGCAATAAACGGTCTAATATATATGTTAAAATATACTATGACTCTTATAGCCGTTTTTGATGTTGATTACAAATTCATCAACTCACTTATAGATTATAGCCAATCGACAATAACAAAACAACTGACTGGCACAAACGCTTTGAAATATCGACAAATGAACAAAAATGTCGAGTCAAGACTGCACCGTATTATTTTCGCTCACTTTTACAGGTGAATAACTCATGAGCGCTCGTTCCCAGCACGTGGCTGTAATTTTTAGAGTTTCTTTGAGTCGGACGAGTGCAGGGGCCAGAGGCAAGGGGCGGGAGAGGCAGTGAAACAAAGGCTCGTGTGCCTATGATTATCACGGTTTAACGTGCCATGTTTTTTTGACGGTTGGCACCGGATTAAACTGGATTACGGTGCACATACACTCCGTTCTTGATACCAATGAAAAACGACGGCTTTGTACAAGGCTTGTTGTGATGCAATATAAGGAACAGGCTTATAGTCGTATTTGTCACGCTACTAAGTAAGCCCTTTTATAAACCTATGGCTATTAGCATGTTTCTTAAAGTTGTTTAAAATTAACTATGTTAAAAGATAGCATCACAAATTAGAAACGTTGAAACACTAAATCATGTCTCCAAGATTTATAATGAAACTGCTGGCGTGTTATCTTATTAGAAACTCAAAGCTCTCGCATTACAAACAAACTATCCATAAAACGAATGGTCGGTATCATATTCAGTTTGAAACAGTCTATTTGAAGATTCTCGTACCTACACAAATCTAATTTCGAGATAAGTCGCAAGGGACCCAATTATATCGCGCGGGCTAAATCCCGGAGCGAGCCGAAGTGTTCCGATTCAGGACGAACTTGGCACAAACTAAGCAAAGTTTAATTTCGTATTTGGAATGTGAAAATCGTTTGTAATTATTTTGTATAACAAATTTTAATTCCTTTTAATTGAATTATGTTTTTGAGTGACAGCTGTGTATGAAAGAAAACTTAGGTGACGAGGTTTTTGTTATGATTTTCATTTTTGTCTCATTTGTTTTTTTATCTATACTTATAATAAATCTGTAGAGGTCAATTCTGTACATGAAATATATTTTCAAAATAACTATTAGGTGGTGATTAGGGATCGATACTGATGCCAAAAATGCAATCAGTAAAATTTTTGTCTGTCTGTCTGTCTGTCTGTCGGTTTGTATGTTCCTTATGGAAACAAAAACTACTCGACGGATTTTAACGAAACTTGGTACAATTATTCTTCATACTCCTGCGCAGGTTTTTGTATACTTTCCAGCAGAGAAGTAAAGGGGAATTTTGGGAAATTTGGGGAAAACGGGAGAAGTTACTCCATTTTTAAGCTTCCGTCGCGTGTGCAGCCTCAATGGTTAAACTTACATAGAAATCATGTGTAACGGAAATATTTTTCATAAAATTATCTAAAAAAAAATCCTCAACAGTATATGTCTATCTTTTATGGTTGATTCACAATAACGCGTGTAATTCCTGATAGCTTAGCAGTTCGAAACATCCTGATTATATTTGTTTACTCTTACGTTTGTAAACCTCTCATTCATCCCTAATTTAAAAAAGGTAACATTATTACCTATTCAATAAAAAAAGAATCATAGAAATCGGTAGACAAACACCGAAATTATACATAAAATAAGCCATCGCGCCCGTGATCGAAACTAAATCTTTACTAATTTACATATAACATACTAGATGGCGCCAGTAGTTGCATCCTACATAACGTAATGATTTATTTTTTAGATTGTTATAAATACTTCATGGCGTTTTATTCCAAAATTTGCTATTAAACGGAAATACTGAACCGTTCATTAAAGCGCATTCAAAATCACCAAACAACTCTAAGGGAGTGCTATAAATTTAATAAATTGAAAACATTACGCTGAAATTCACAATGCTTGAGCAGTGACTGAAGAAAGAAACCTCAGATATTTAAAAAAACAACGCTACCTGTGCGAAGCTGGGACGATCCACTAGTAAGAAATAAATTATATGAAATGATTACATTGGTATAATTAAATGATTTATAAAATTAGAAATTATGTCTGTATTAAACATGTTTAAATATATATAGCATAAATGGTTTTTATTCGTTTCACAAGCAGAACAGTTGTCTTACCGTAAATTTAGGAAGTGATAGTTTCATGTTAACAGCTTATAAAAGCGATGATGTTAAAGTTTCCCAAATTTGCGGGAATGGCCCATGAATAGTAAAATTTATAAGCGTGATATGAACATAGCACGCCAGTTTTAATACCAACTAGCAACTACTGTTTAAACAATAGCAACCAAACATTTAAACTTCGAAATATAAATATTATTTACACCGGATTGTAAGCTTCCGGTAATGCTAAACTAAATACTTATACAGTTTTAGCAATCAATAGTTGCAATGGAACGTGATGCATTTCACAGATGTTTAAAAAATTAAAAGGTCCTGGCAACTACAAACAAAAAAGTTTCCCTAGCAATGAGGTATGAAACCGTTTTGTCGTCAGTCGCCTCCAGACTGCAGTAATCGAGTGCTCGAATGAAGGCATCAATCAAATAGCGTGCGTCGCTCGAAGAAAGCCGCAGAGCGGTATCAGATAGGCCTCGCACTATTTATAGCTAATTTCCTTGGCTATCGGTTTGTAGTTTGTTTTCTTTGATAGCTGCCTAAGTGTTGGTTGGGTATCGATTTTTCTGTCTGTGCAAGTTTTGTAACCACTGTTTTTTTTCAACGGAGTCAGTATTTTAGTTTACTTTTGTTTACGATTTCGAGAGATTTGGGGTTCCCTTGTAGTTGATATAAGTACTGTAATATCATAAGTTCCAATAACATAATAAACAACAAGTATCAATATTAACCTAACTAAAAGACAGTCTATAATACTAAAAGTGGAGCATAAGATTCTCAGATATTTATAGAACATTCGAACATACTTTTGCGACGTTCGGAAAACTTAAGAATCTTTCCTTTACAAGAGCGAAGGCGGGTTCCATACAACGTAAAAGGGTTGAGGGTAGAAATTGCCCGGCTAAGTGTATTAGCGACAGATCGGTGCGTCCGATTCGTCACATCAAAGAACCCTGGTTGTTGGACTATGAATCCAATATACGACCTCTTTGTCTCTCGTAAGAGGCCGTCTGACTTCTGCTAAGACTGTTTTGAAACAAGGAGGTTATTTGGTTTTCGTGTACTGTTCTGTGACATGTCTTTAAATTTTATAGGCTTTGGAAACGGGTGAAATATATAACGGTTGATTATATCATATTTGTTTGCTGTATTAATTGAAACGTCTTGGTGGACTAGACATCAAACAAACATGCTCATCATTATACATACATACATACATATACTCACGGCTATAAATCCCTAGAAGGGGTAGCCAGAGCTTCGGAATAAGAAATTCCTCAGCCACTTTTGGAAGTTGAGTGGGGAAAAGATGGTAAAATAAAGGTTGTTGGTGATTATTGGCATTATAAAGCCCCAATATCCTTAGTCGCCTCTTACGCACACCCACGGATAGAAATGGGGTAGTGCTATTCTAAGCCGACAATACACAGCATTATATGAGTTTATATTTTCGTTTTGTATGTTTTTAGAATATATTTTTCATGATTGGCTATTTTACTAGTACAACTACGTTTTGGCTTCCTTTAAAAAACGATAAACCGATATTTAGTTCCGCAGTAGACCACAAAGGTATCAAAGACCAAAAAGGGAAATAGATTTACTTCGATAGTCAGAATAGGAATAGTCTTCATATCTGTGATTCGTTTCCGCTGAATTAGCCCCAAATGTTTCGTCCAACTTCGTATTTTAGTTCTCCGACAGAATTTCGAAATTCGAACTCAACAATCGGACGTCTCGATATTTAATTTTAGAACTTCAGATTTTATTGTTTACCGTTCGAAAGATAATTTTAAATTTCGAACACAGTTCAAATCTTTCCTTTTTCTAATAAGAGCACGTATTTGACTCTTTTAATTAAAATTATTAATGGTTTAAGTAGCTTTGAAAAAAATATTTTTACCTCTCGTGAAAATCATGATTTTATAAAGAGTAAAAATCCCTTTTAGAGACAATACTATTAATAATAAAAGGTTACTGTGACAGTATGTTGGTCTACGGTCTAGACTAAACTATGGGATAATGTATTTAAAACGTATTTTTCGCATCAAATTGGTGCAAATATAATTAAGTTTTTGTTAATTACTTAAAATGTTATTATAATGTTTTTATTTTTATTGTGTTAGTTTTTAGTTTACTTTTATATTTAACTTTGTAATTTAATTGATTTTATATGTTTTTTTTGTGCCACAAATGGCGAATAAACTTCTTCTTTTCTTTTTTTCTTTTTCTTTTTTCTTTCATAACTCACTGTTTGCAATAGCAATTTCATTATACAATTAATCGCTGTTCATGAGACAACAGTAGTAATGAAAATACTTGTCACGTTTGTTGTTCGACATTACATAGCATACAACATACAACTGTTTATCTCTCGATGCTTCCGAAATTCTGGCCAACTAACAAAGGCAATACAAATCTTACGTCCACATCTGTGTTGACCTAAAAGCGTTTGAGCTTAGAAGCGCTTACCCCTTGAATGGGGGCGAGATTTTTAAAGCAATTGTTTCCTATCGAGGCTGGCGAGGCTCCCAGTATTGTACGTGAAACGCCTACGGGACCCGACCTAACTAAACACAGCCACGGAACCCTGCCAAGTTGTTGTTCGTTTACCGCGCGTTGGGATTTTAAATGAGGAATTTTTGCCAATTCTTTTAGTAGCTTTTTGGTGTGAAATGTTTTGTGAGGTTTATGTGAGAGTGGATTAAATATAATGTGGTTTATAAGCTTTGCTTTGACCGGTGGCTGGTGTGTGTGCTGGAGTCAGGAAAATAATTTGAATAAGTTTATCATATATTTTGCAATTTTTACACAAGTATGTACATACATTAGTTATTTGCACCTTAAATCCCTAGAGTTATAAAAGTCAATGCCTTAAAAATTCACAGCGACGGTGTCTTAATATAATGAAAGTATTACATCTCTAATTCATTTATTGCCTCAAACCAGTACTTACAGACATATAATATAGACTAAACTATTCAAGAGACCGTGTTATAAAATACATACATACATACATATACTCACGGCTATAAATCCCTAGAAGGGGTAGCCAGAGCTAAGGAATTAGAAATTCCTCAGCCACATTTGGAAAATTGAGTGGGGAAAGGATGGTAAAGTAAAGGTTGTTGGTGATGGATCTCCAGCCGCATCGCCCAAAGATCCCTTAAAAGCCCCAATACCGTTAGTTGCCTCTTACGTACACGGTACGCCATCGGTAGAAACGGGGTAGTGCTATTCTAAGCCGACACTACACGGTTATAAAATAATGAATGTTTAATAAGAAACTGAAAACTATGATTCTGATATTCTGACTACTCTTTCATTAGATTGTATGCGTTGTTATTCAAAACGTGTTAATGTCAATTCGATTGTGGTAACGTAAAGTTTCACATTCCAATCAAGGTTGTTATAAATACAATAAAATAGCCAAAAAGCTACGATATTTCATGTGAACAGGATTAGTCTCAAAACAATCAAATTATTTTCATATTTCTGTTTTCAGCGGACAAGATAAACGTATTTGCCCGTTCGGTTTCAACTCTCACGGAAAATTAGACCGTTTCATGAAGTTTGCAATCTGTTAGACGAATTGTGAGATTTATATTAAAATTTATTTGTTTGCAAAGTTATTTTATGATTACCATTTTGTACTTCATATCAATTGCATGTATAGACTGAGGTTTTCGATTACTTCAACTATTTGTTAAAACCATGAAATGTTTGTTTATTGCCCGATAATATTTTCTATTGTCAAGTACAAACATACATACATATACTCGCGAGTATAAATCCCTAAAAGGGGTAGCCAAAGCTTAAGAACAACATATTTCTGAGTTACTTTTGGAAGTTGAGTTAGGAAAAGATTGTAGATTAATATATGTTTCTCATGGGTCTCAAGAGCATCGCCTAAAATCACTTGAAGAACACATTACGGCGTAATGCTATTCTAAGCCAACACTAAACAGAAAATTGACAAGTTTTAAGAACATATTTATAAAATCATACTAGAATCGAGAGATACGAGAGTCACGACTAAAGTGTTACACATAAAGATAAAGTTCAAAACCTAGAAATCTTAAATACTAAATAATGGGTATATTTCCCGGTCCTTTTGACGAATGTAGATAATTACAAAATTATGTAAAGCAGGCCATTGTGCCATCACACAAATACGCCATGTGTTGTCACAGATAAGGCTGTGCGGGGTTTATCAGTCCTATTATGACAACCGCTGGGAATAAACCGTTTGACCTTTTTGGGACCTTTTTGTGTAATAGTTGTACAATATAAATCTTGCTTTTGTATTGAAATATTATTATGAATTTTAAAGCTCCGTTATAGCTTTGAGAGTTAGCTTAGAATAGTAATAGCCCTATTTTTCCCGCGGATGTCGTAAGGGGTGACTTATAGTTTTGGGTCTTTTTCAGTGAATTTTGGGCGATATGGAGATCCATCACAAACTATATTTTCTCTACGAAACTTTCAACTTTCTGGAAATTACAATCCTGAAGCTCTTTTTACGGAGTGTATACATATATATCTTCTTAATAAAGATAAATATGAAAATACATTGAACTGTAACAATAACTTTCCTAATGCAATTATGTAGTGTTATATATAAAACCAAAGCGCAATTAATAGATTAGGTAACTTGAATGTTTTTTGTTCATGAAAACCTCATGTGGGGATTATCACTAATAAATAAAGAATAAATAAAGGAAAGAAAAATTTCGACACACAAGGTACAAAAGGTAGACAAATTCGGAGGTAGAGAACGCAAACACTACTTAAATGTGTAAAAAAAACAATGGATAGAGGAATTTCGCACTGGCAGCCGATTGACACGGTAGCTCAATTGGCAGAGCGACGGGGGCGTATACCCGAGGTCGCAGGTTCGATTACCCCCTTTGTCGAAATTTTTCTTTCCTTTATTCATTATTTATTTATTAGATTAGGTAACTCCAAAAATAACAGTTAAGTATGACAATAGTCGAAACAGTACCCAAGTAGGTAGTTAGCCGCATTGTTCCGTAGTGAGCATACATGGAGTGAGTGCAGAGCAAAGACCCAACCGCGGTTAGTTAAATGTACATTGCCTTGTCTGAATCAGCTGTTTTGTGTTAGGACGCATTCACACAGGTATAAATAAATAGCTAAAATACTTAACATAAATGGTAGTTTAAGCTTAAGCTGTTTAAGGGTTTTTAGGCTGTGTAGTGTCGGCTTAGAATAGCACTACCCCATTTCTTCCGGTGGGTGTACGTAAGAGGCGACTAACGGTATTGGGGCTTTTTAAGGGATTTTTGGGCGATGCGGTCGGAGACCCATCACCAACAACCTTTATTCTACCATCTTTTCCCCACTCAACTTCCAAAAGTGGCTGAGAAATTTCTAATTTCTCAGCTCTGGCTACCCCTTTTAGGGATTTATAGCCGTGAGTATATGTGTGTATGTATGTATGTAGTTTATTTGGTTTTATCTAAAGGCTATTAGATATTGATTTGATGATAGAATAATAGCTTTTTGACATTATTTTATCTTTTTTGTGTAATAAAACAATGCAAATAGACAAATTACTTTAAATTATATCGATGTTAATTATGCATGGACAGTGGTATTATAAATCATTAAAATATTTGCAGTCTACTAGGCTAGCCTACTGCAAGTAAACAGACTAATTACTAATACCATGATAGTAGCCAGGACTCATGTTTTAACGTCCTTTCTGTAGCACGGTTCCGATAAAAATCTACAATATTCTAACAAACTTGGTAAGACCTTACAAACATAATTGAAGAGTTTACCCTCAGGAATTGAACACGAGACCTTCGACCCACGAGCCAAACGCCCTACCACTAGACCACAGAGACATTTACCTAATTTAATATACTTTAAATGATATAACTAAACTGTTAAGTGAGCACAGTTCCTTACAGTGACGTCACGGGTGCAGTCGGTTATGCGGCTGACAGGCGACGGTCGCAGCTTAGATTTATATTAAGTAAGCATTTTAGTGGTGCTCTGCCCACTAAGATATGCCCTATTGTATTGCCCCGACGTGTGTTTGGTTGAACTAACTTATTTAAGTTTAAAACAAAATGCTTTCATTTTAAAATTGCGTTGTGGATTTAGGAAAATTATTGATATTTAAGGTTTAAATGCAATGTAAATGTTTCGACCATAGACTTTTATCTGAACCTAGTATCTTTCTGTAAATATCCGTGGTAGTATGCATTGGTATTTTGTTGGGTTTGCAGAAACTATCGAGCGCCATAACGATTGTCCTTAGGATCCTAACAAATCTCTTGTTATGTTTTGCCTGTAACTACGTCTCTGTCAACCCCAAAAAAAGAATGGCGATAGTATTATGAATAAGTAAGAACTTCATGAATAAAAACTCGTAGTCGTTAAAAAGAGCTTCAATATAAACTACGAAGTACAGAAGCTACGAAGAATCGTAGCACTACTACGGCGTAGCGCATATCGTGAAAAATAATGGGACTAGATATTACCACGGTAATTTCCCGAGAAAGTTAATTGTTTGTGAAAAGATATAAGAAAGAGAAGGATAAATTATTCTCTTTTTATCCAATAACATGTGTGAAACGCAAAATTTTCAATAAGTGTCGACTACTAGTTAAAAATGTTCACACAGTAAATCTCACTCGAATCGCAATTAACAATAAACAAAGTTTTACAAAAATATTTCATTGGGCACACAAAGGAAAAGGACAATAAAACAGTTCGCGCCCGGCAGATGGCGCCGCCGTGAAATACGAGTATTAACTAAATTTTAAAAAAGAAACGAATTGTAGAACGCTCGCGCGGTGTAATGGCGCGCGAGAAATTTAGTATGGCGTCGAAACAGGGCGCGAGCTGGCGCCGAAACGTCGATTCACTTACGATATGCTCGCTATCGAAAAAACATAGCTTCCATAACGTTGCCTTACGTTCTCATGTAAACAGTCTTGTTTTTGTTACAGAATCTTATTATTTAACCATGCCTTTATTTGTACTGCAGCATTTGCTTGTGTTTTCCTGGGATGGGAAAGAAAGTATCAACTATTTTTTTGTTAACAATTCAGAGGGCTGGGATGTATGTATTTGAATTTGGTAAAAAAATGTAGAAAAAGTTAGCATGAGTAACAAATTCGTTAATTCAGAATTCGAAGCCAACTTCAAAGCAGCGAACTCTGTAATTCAGAGATCTATTAAACTTTGTTCATCATATAATTATTTACTTCTCTATATTGTAATAGGAAACAATATAGCTTATATCATATTTATTTATAAATAAAATCCACAAATATACGAGAAAACCATTGCAAATTTTGAGTATTATTGTATGGCTTTCTCCCAAAAGACGTTCAATAAATCCTCTTAGATGATTACTAGCAAAAAACAATGTAACAACGACTAATACAATATTCTGGGAAGGTCGCTTCATTAATGTAAGACATTTTTCCATTTACTTTGATTTTCTGACAAGATGAAAATAATAAACTAAGAAATGGCATGTCAATCTCTTTTAGATTGAATCCTGTACAAGTTGTATAAATGTTTTAATACTGCCTACACTACCTAATTTGTTCTCGCGAGCAACGTTAAGTTAGGGGATCTGTCAAACACTAAATATGTCAGGCTTAAGGCTATTTAATATTTTTTATATAATTCCGACTAACGCTTAATGAAAATTTTATCGTATTTTTGTGTGCATGCAACTTGTATGCATGCATACATACATACATATACTCACGGCTATAAATCCCTGAAAGAGGTAGCCAGAGATGAGAAATTAGAAATTTCTCAGCCACTTTTGGAAGTTGAGTAGGGAAAAGATGGTAGAATAAAGGTTGTTGGTGATGGGTCTCCAACCGCATCGCCCAAAAATCCCTTAAAAAGCCCCAATACCGTTAGTCGTCTCTTACGTACACCCACCGGAAGAAATGGGGTAGTGCTATTCTAAGCCGACACTACACAGCAATGTCTCGCATTACTTTTTTTTTACTCGGAACATTATAAAACCTATTTGAATACTTAATAAGTATTGTAAATAATATTTTCATTAATATATTTCGTATTTAAACCTGAAAAGTGTAAGGTTATCTTTTAATTAACATAGTCAATAGTGTAATTACTCCTGCAGGTTTAAGCGGTGATTCCATCGGATGTGTTTGTCGATATGGAACCGTTTACCGGTGCTAATTGTGGTAATTTGTGATGGCTGCAGTCGGTCACGTCGTCGACTCTTAATTGTGGCATCTTAGACTCCAACTTTGTGGAATATTTATGAATCTTGCTGTATTTTAAATATGTTAAAGAACGTTTGAGGTGTATTCGTTTGTTCAGTAAAAGGTTTTAAAATTATATATAAATGCAGTCAAGATTTGTATGTAAATACTCAATAGTTAATGCATAAATTAACAAAATTAAGGTTATTCTTAAGTAGGGTCTAATTTGTTTGTTCTTTTCTTTATCCAGATTTGGTTCATATCATTAAAATTTACACTAAACTTTGTAATAAAAAATTTAAGTTTTTCGTCTGCTAAAATACATTCATTTTAAATTAATTAGATGAACACAATAATAAAAAAAAGCAAGAGAGATTCGCTATTCAAAAACAAAAGTTCTATTTTAAAAAATCATTTTAAAAACAGATTGTTTCAGCCAGTCTTAACATCATAGACTAACAAGAGGAGAGTGAAATAAACTCCTCGTTAAATCTCTATCCGAGATAATAAAACCTGCAAATATTGAGTATCGAGCACTCATTATATCTAGTGCAACTGTCCAGGCCCGCCATTTTACGGAACGTGCTTTTTTCTGTTGCGCAGACATTACTGTGTTTCATTTCTTTCAATAATCTTTTATGAGCTTCGAGTGTTTTTGTTTATTCTTGAGAGATTTTATTCGTTATAAACTGAGTAAGTAAATTAATGATAGTGATCTGAACTAAAAGTATTTTAGGTCATATTTAAAACTGCGAATTAGAATTGATGCTGAAATAGTTTTTCTTATATGCTGACTTGCATATTTTAAGGAAAAATACAAGACACGTTTTAGTTAGCTCATAAACACTTTCTTTAGTGTAATAAATGTCATAAAAGGCTTATTCTAAATTAGGCTTATAATTAGTATTTTCTAATGTGTGTAGTCTATTTTAAAGTAGGTCTACAATTATAACTAAACATAGTTGTCTTTCATAAATCCTCAAAAACCAAACACTTGACGTTAGTAATTCAAATAAAAAACATAAGAATTCACAATGACTTCAATCAACTTTGTTAGAGCAGAAAGTTAGATAATGGAATTAAAACATAAAAACTTTTTTACTATGGACAAAAAAGACGCCACATTTTGAGCAGTAAAATGGTTAATATTCTTTCTGTTTAGGATCCGTTGGAATAGCTAGAGAGAGACTAAAGTGATGTGGAAAAGAAATACAGTATCAGTAGTAATCGTAAAAAGTCTTAGTTATATATAAAAGTTTTTAAATGTCACAACAAAATAAGAATGTAACTGTAAGAATGACTTTTGGTGTTAAGTTCTAACTATATTTTTGAGCAGTATTTCTCACAATATAACATCAGGAACAAAATATAAGATTAGATAAATGCTACAATAAGGTACATTGCGAGAAACATGCAAAAAAATAATTTAAGTAATTAATTCGTATTTCTTATAGATCCTATACCAATAAGTGACCATTACGCCAAGGTATTATGAAGTACCTAATGACCGTAAGTTTTGTTTCGAAGTGTTTGGTCTAGAACAGCGTTGCACTAGTTCTTCTTGTGAGTAGTGGTAAAGTCGACCTACGGTTAGCAGGATAGGGCTCATAAATCAACCCTGCATATTATATATTCTCATTCTCATTTAAAAACCAAAATCCAGCATTGCGCACAACTGGAAAGATTATTGTGGCAGAATGCATAGCCTAAAAAAATATTGCTTAAAGAATAGCATCATTTTTAGTCCCGTAAGAAAACCTAAGAAAGGCGGGAAATTATAACGCGGCATACAAAATTGCTCCTTTGGCGGCAATAATAACATCTAGACGGAAAAATGGCCGACGGGGCGCGGGCGGGGAAAGAGGAGGGGGGGCATATCGCAAAATCTAAATTGACTCGAGTAGGGTGGTAAGAATCGAGGATGCTATTGTTGGACTTAGCAACTACTGTTTTATCACTATTCGGGGTTCTCAGCGTTTGGTTGCTCGATTGTTCGTGTCTATGACGAGGTGTTCGATAAAGTTTTGTGCATTATTTCATCTGTGTTGTCTTGTCTATACCCGTTTTGCGCTTTTGATATGAATTTTCTATTAATATAGAGTTTTAGAAAACCGTTGGAATTACTGTTTATAGAAATGCAATGTATAATATTAGAATTAAATAATGTTAGAGAACACTTTTTGTTGATGTTGAAAGAAAATGTTGATTATTTACTAACCACCTCATCCATGAAAACAAATTTATTAAATTGTACAAAAAACATGTGAAACTTTCAAAATATTTTCAAAGTAATAAAATTTTAAATTGGTTTCCTGGAAATTTGCTCGGCTAGTTTTTGCGTAAGCCTAATATGATGAAGCGATATATGTTACTATTTTTATTTTCAGCCTGCGCCTAATAGACGATGTATATAAAAGCCTTTTACGTAACTCACGCTTTTGCTACTTTAAAAAGTACATTTCATCATTTGCAACAAAAACTCACATCATCTATGGAAACATTACAACATGCTTACACAGCACAATATCACGGATCTAAAAAAATAAGCTACTCGATTTTTCATCGAAGAATTTGACTATTAAAAATACATCTTCTTTATTTCGCTGAAAATACGGCGTATACCCTTCATTGTGTTTTGTTCTTTTAACAAGATGAATAGAAAAGCAAATGGGTTGTATTGTAAAGGTTCCGTACATGATTAATATTATGTGGAAAATTACCTACCTACATTACAGCCAAATATTTTTTTATGCAGCCAGAACTTCAGAATTAGAAATACTCAGCAGATTTCGATAGCTAATAGGGGTAAGCATTTCAAAATTTAGGCTGTTGGTGATTGGTCTTTAACCACATCCCTATTATCACTTCAAAAGCCTAAATACGCTATGTCGTCTCTAGCAACACACGTGAGAAGAAATGGATTTTTAACCCATTGCATACGGAACTAATGGCCATTTTTCTCAAAGGGTTTTGGTTGCTGCCATGTAGTGTCGGCTTAGAATAACACTACCCCATTCTTACCCGTGGGTGATCGTAAGAGGCGACTAAGGGTATAGAGGCTTTTTAAGTGATTTTGGGCGATGTGGTTCGAGACCCGTCACTAAAAACATTTATTTGAACCATCTTCTCCAACTTCCAAAAGTGGCTGAGGAATTTCTCATTCCAAAGCTCTGGCTACTCCGTTTAGGGATTTATAGCCGTGAGTATATGTATGTATGTATGGTTTTGATTGGTACGCGGTACCGGGCAATGCAATGGCGGTAGTTTGAAATACGAATCACTTACGTCTTTATATCAAAAATTGCACATAATAGGTATGCGAGGATAGTAATGAACATTGATAGTAGGTAATGCTCCAATCGCCAAACATGGGGTTCAAGCATAAGATGGTCTTTAAATTCATTTACTTTAAAAATGATATGCCAAATTATATTTTTCCGAAGATCTCTAGAAACTGAGAAAACCCTAACACTCCGGGTGTCAGAACCTTCAAAGGATGAAAAAATAAGCGCAGAATCATTGTAATCTCTTTGTGTTACCATTGATTGTCTTGCATACAATAAGATCCGATGAAATATGGACTTTATCTTGTTATGTTAGGGTCTCAAATAGGTTACTAGGAAGTACTTTACGGAAGTATTGTTGTGATTATGATTTAGAGGTTCTTGTATGGGTTTTTTTGTAGTTGGATTTCAATAGCTAAGTAAATAGTGCATGATACGGATTTTCATACTTCGAGTCCGCAATTTTCACGATCATTATATATTTAGTTGTTTTGTGTCGGTTTAGGATAACACAAACCCATTTTCCCGCGGATTTTATACTAGGTGGCATAAAGTTTTGAGGCTTTTCAAATGATTGTTGGTCAATGTAACTCGGTGACCCTTCACTACCCATCCTTTTATTTACAATCTTATTCTCACACAATATTATATTAAATTAGTTTCTGAAACAGAACAGTATTCAGTATGTTATGTGTTAACAAACTTCTTAGCTGTAAAAACGGGAAGATAAGCTATTTTAATACGGCTGCCATACATTTTATTCGTATAGAAAAGTATTTCTGAATACTCGTATGGTAAATTCTGAAGCATGTAAGTGAATAAACTTCGATCATGCACTGGTTATGTTATACGTAACTTCACAGAGAGGATTTCCAACGCAAGCCAGTAATTAGGTATCAAACATACTAATTTCGTAGCAAAGTAAAAGTTATGATTTTTCCGAGAACAGACTAATAAGGTTTAAGCGAAATTAATTTACCTTTGCAAGAACTTTTGCTTTATAAGGTTAGTGACACACAGGCTTGATGAAGAAATAACTAATCACTACTAGTGTCAGAAAAATAAGGTAATATGTTTGTTTATACCTTAGGTTATTTGAACTGAAACCATCATACAGTAAAGAAGTATTTATATATTAGTGTTTTGCCCCGGATTTTAGTGGAAAACAAAATTGTGATTCTCTTTTATCTTTCCTATTTAGCCGTTTTAAAGGTTACACAAAACTTTTATTTTTAAAGGTTATAGTGGTAAATGTCTCGTACTTACATATATCTGTATTCTTAACGTAACTGCGGTCCTTTTACTACAATATTATTCCAGTATAGCAAGCACGAGCGCTATTTTATCGACACGATAACGGTTAGAATGAGATGGCAGTATACGATACTAAGTAAGTGCGTAAGAGATGGCCGCTTTATCCCACGCGATAACTAGTTTAAACACGGCTCGTGCTCGCTCTTCTGATATCTATTACATAATATAACAAACCAACCCTACAATTCCACACCTAACTTTAATATATTCATGTTTCGATACTATCTCCGATGCTCAAAAGAAGTAAACGTAACAACAAAGTGCGGTAGATATGCGAGCAGCCTAATCGTCAGCTGGGAAACTTTGTAAAGGCGCGCTCAAACAGCAAACTTGTCTATGGAAAATCACTGGTAAACTCAGTCTAACTACTACACAATCACTGCTTATGTAATTCGCGAGTTATACCGCGTAAGATGCAGATGGGAATTTCGGAACGAGCTCGGAACGGTTAAAAGCAGATAGTTTTGAATTTCGATTCCTGTGACGTTTGGGTGCGTTCCGAGTTTCGAATCATTGTTTGAGCTAATTAGTTGCATTTGGAGTTGGGACTACTATTAAAGTCCTTGTGTACTGCCGGAAACCAAGTGTTTTACATTGGACTACTAAAAAACATTAACTTAATAGATTAAGAGTAGATTTTTAAATGTAATTTTATCTGTTACTACAATATATGTGTAGAATATATAAAATTAAAAAGTATTAAGGATTCTCTATTAAGGATCTATTTATAAAACTTACGTTCGTGATCTGATCGATCGTAGGTGGATCTCAGCATGCCTGAAAATAAAAAAAACATGTTATATTGACGCGGACAAAAGATTTTAACATAAATGACAGTAGAAATATTTCGCTAAAAATCTTAGTTAACAGAAGCATTTAAAAAAAAAAGGTTTGGTTGAGGCCGCGCGCCAAACAATCACTTAAATAACCCTAATAACCAACTTCCATTTCACAACACCTGCGGGGAAAATGTGTTAGTGCTATTCTAAGCCGATACTAAAACGGCTTACTGTTGTGAAACTGAAAACAGGGTAATGCATCAAAATATCAGCATTTTAATTTGCATAATCCACAAGTACACAAATTTAGGGTCTAAAAGAAAGCAATCATACCAACCCCAGCTCATAATTCAGGAAAAGAAACGCAGAACCACCCCCGGATATCCGGTGCTAACTTCCTTCGCAAATAAAGCGGAAAATTTACAATAATAACGCGTGAAGGCGGGAAAAATAAAATAAACCGCAACGTATTTGCTTATTCAGTCTCTTTACTTTATTATTTTATCATAAATATGCTGATGCTTACATGCCTGATTAAAAACATGAAAAATGAACGGCTTACGGAAAGAGTCGACACGTAAACATTCTGACCTCTATGCTAAGCAGGGTTGTATATTTATCACGCATTGGTTTGAGGTTGTGAGGACAAAAATACAGAAGCTGCTCCATAAATATACATATGTGTAGGTTTCTATCTCAGTCCATTTGATATTATTAATATTAGTATACTGAACTTAATAAAGGCAACTTACAATGTTTTATTTTAACTTGTCGATGCAGACCTGAGAGGGCAATCTAGTCATTTATTAACGTAAAGCGAATACATATATATAAAATATATTTTGTATTACTATAAACATAAAATTGTTTTCAAATCCATTCTCCCACATGGTTCAAAAACATAAATATTATTTTAAACTTAACTCAACCGTAAAGTTAATTAAAAGTCTCCACTTATGGTATGGGACTGCAATATTTCAAAAGTTATCTTGAAACAAAGCTATAGTAGTTATAGAGAGATACGGACATGGTGGCGGCGCCACTGTGCATTGCCCAATTAGCATGCGTCCGCCATACATAGCACAACAGTCTTTGTGGTACCGACAACATAATTGACAGTGCTTTACAATGCTTGTTTTTATTGCCGCGGTACAAGGATCGGTTGTAATTGTTTTAAAACCGCTTTAGAGGAGAAAAGAACTAGGATTTTAAGCCGTGTGTTGACGCAGCAATGAAATTTATGTTTGGCTATATACTGTACGTGTATGAGCTCTTTGGTTGGGATCTGTTTTTTTCCGTAGTGGAGTATACTTTGTTCATTATATCGCTAAGCATGTGACAGATATCAATGGGAATACGCATAAGGAGTGACAAATCTTGCTATACTAAAACCTTTGTACCTACTTCAAGTCTCGAGACCTATTCAATCGAAGTATTTTGTTTTATTATACACCTGTTTCTGGTCACATTTACTACCAATAACTTCTATTCATTTTATTACAATTTAAAACAAGTTATTTCAAGGCAATATGGCGAAAGGCACTGTTTCCTGAACCAAAGATAACAATAGTAGATTTTAACAGAAAGATATTCCGTTAATGTGGGCAGTATACGTGACTCGCCGGTCAGATTCACAAAAAGAAATTACTTTTTCTGCCTTTATTAAGACATTTAAAAATATAAAACTACGCAGGTTCTGTAGAAGAGATAACAAAGTTGAAATCCTAAATTATCTTTCAAGAAATTCTATTTAACATGTATTTTTATCTACTGAAGTTATAATTTGTGAATACAATTTATATCATATGATAATAGTCTCACCTATTTATCCAAAAAAATATTTCTAGCATTTTAATTCACATTTTTAAGTTTGCCTTTGTGAAAGTCATCGTTATATTATCTGTTCCTTTTATATGTCATCCATCCATTTATTTCGCATTCCAACTTTTCTCTAGAATCAAAACATAATAATCAAAGTCAACCAATAAATAATCCATATTGCACAATCAAATATCACAACAAGAGATAACGACAAATCAAGTCCGCGGACCCCTAAATCTCTGATGACAATCGACCAATCGTGAGTCACGGCGCGCTGCGTCCTGCGCCGGCGCACGTGGCACAACCAGCTATGCCGCTCTGACACGATTTGTCGTTGTCGTGCTATTTCACTGACATAAAAAACTAGAATATAGATTTATGCTTGATAAGATGACTTTGTAGCAGACAAACAATACATGTACGGCTTAAGAAAGGATATGTATAGATTCGGAATAAATTGAGGAACTTTTGAGAGAAAGAGCTGTGATGGAGGTAGATACTTAATCGAGCACTCGAACCCAAAAACATTTTAGTTACAAATCTGATTTATAGCATATAGTCCTCATAATGACAGACTGGATAGGGTTACGTCATAGCCCACACACAAACAATCCTTAAAACTTTGGAGAACAATTAAAAATAATTACAATTACGTAACCCGAGGCTGCTACTCCGATGAATCGAATATATGCAAGTCGAATGAAATTAGGTAATGATTTATTCTTAATTGATTCTCCCAATTTGGTGCATCACAATTAAAGTATTAAGATGCATTTAAAATTTAAGAAGTTGAGCTGATTGATAGTTTTGTGTGATAAAATATTGTATGTATTCGTTTATTTATAAACATTGTTGTAACATAATAAACATAAACGTTCACGCCGTTTATCCCCGAAGGGGTTGGCAGAGGTACCAATACTCCTGAACTCACATGACAAGCGCCATCTAGTTTCCAGAGAAGGTACCCACGTTTTGCTTAGACAGTGTACTCACGTGATAGGGGGCAGGCCTATCGCTGTTTTGAACGAATACACTGTCACATGACCAAGTACAACTCAGCCATGTGGGTTTCCTCACGATGTTTTCCCTCACCGTTAGCAACCATGATAAATTAACCACACATATGACTTTAGAAAAGACAAATTGGTGTAGGCCCGTCCCAGGATTGACACTCACGCCCTTCTGTTTTTCGGGCGGGTGTTCTACCCACTGGACTATCATGTCGCTTTTTTTGTCGCTGTCGCTGTCGTCGCTGAAACATTGTTGTCTAAGAGATAAAAGACGACAAACCACAAATGCTTAAGTTTATATTTCTTGTATATTCCGTGGATTTAATTGGTTGTTATAAACAACCCATATATAAAAAAGATAAACCTTTATTTTCAACTTTTACTTTGATAAAATTACGTGTTGTTATAATAGCCTCATGTTATGAAGAAGATGTAAATTGTCAGGTCGCGAAACCCTCTTTTCAACAAATACGTATTGTTGTTTTGTTTGTTTCTATAATGTCGAAAGGAATTGTCTCTTTTCTGTGGATAATTTTGAAGTCTCAACATTGGTTTTCCCATTCTATTTTCCTCTTAGCCTTTTACATCTTATTTATTGTTTCCCCGAGGGATGTGGTTTATTTTATACGTTTTAATTGCTCGTTTACTCGAACATTGTTGTTTTTGACCCGGAAATGCAATACTGTTACGAATTTACGTATTATGAAAGATGAGTCAGAGCGTTTATAAAAGAGATAGTAAATAAAACAGGTTAAAAGTACGGATACTATTTAAGTAAAAGCTATTTTTAAATTCTTGCTTAAAGCAGCGTATTACACATTTCAAAACATAAAGGTAGCAGGGCGATTCCTTATTTGGCACAAACATGCACTTGGTCAACCGGACCGGACCAAAATGGTTAGCGTTACCATAAAAGAGATAGTGCCCGCCGGTTAAGTGATATAGTTGCTAGCTTTTGAATTTCGAATGACTTTTTGTAATGTCACCATTAAAAGGAGGTGATATATATCTTTTTCGTCTAGCCACTCTATGCTTTCTTATGGTTTTTGAATGTTGATTTGTTAGAATTTGGAGGTTTTTTTTATATTTTTAAACCGAGTGATTCTTTGTTGTTCGAATCGAATAGTTCACCACATTTGAATAAAGATCCATACATTTAATCGTCATTTGTAAACAAATGTTAAATAGAACTGAATGGAGAAAATTTAAGCAATCCGTGAAATTCTGGCCACAATTTTTTGGGATTTATAACCGTGCATAGTATCATTTAAGGTAAAAATACATGAAATAGTATTGAGTTTAGAATTTTGATGAATTAGACAATTACAAGCAACTGAAAAAGTGCCACGAGCAAGGGTAGAAAAGATAAACACACTATACAACTACACAATACACGGGATTAAATATATTTAATTATCAATAAATTAATACATACATACATACATATACTCACGGCTATAAATCCCTAGAAGGGGTAGCCAGAGCTAACGAATTAGAAATTCCTCAGCCACTTTTGGAAGTTGCGTGGGGAAAAGATGGTAAAATAAAGGTTGTTGGTGATGGGTCTCCAACCGCATCGCCCAAAAATCCCTTAAAAAGCCCCAATACCGTTAGTCGCCTCTTACGTACACCCACAGGAAGAAAAGGGGTAGTGCTATTCTAAGCCGACACTACACAGCAAAATTAAATAAACATAAAATATGCAAAACTAAAGAACATTAGCTTATAACCATAACAGCATTAACATATTAACGATTCATAGAGCTATTTATCAATAACCAACACATAACCTTATAGGGGAACCAAGAGAGATACAAATCACATTTCCATAGATACCGTAACTAGAAATTAAAGCTTTAATTACAAACACACGTTTAAATACTCAATTAACCACGTTTTGTCTCATCTCCTACTAAATCTTCTGTCTATCTCGTTGCATTGGGCAAGGGAGAGTGGGATGGGTGAAGACTTAAATTGGAAAATTTCATAAGTGGGAGTGAGTTCGCGGGCGCGAGGTAGCGTTATATTTGCATATTAATTAACGTTCAAAACTTAGTCGGTGTTATGAGAAATTCTTTGTAAATTATCATGAGAAGCGAAATTATGGAGGAACGTACTTGTACTACTTTTGTGGAAATAAAGCGAATTTGTTTTGCATATACTTCAGGAACCTATATTAATTAGTATTGAAGAACATCGTTCGTAAAGACATTTTTTTTTCAATTTCCCAAAAAATAATCTAATTGATTACGCTATAAACACATATTTGTTTCATAACTTTGATTCATCCAAAGTATGAAAAGGATGCGTGCTAATAAATATCCAAACATAACAACAACAATTTTTGCTTGGAATTACTTCCTATTTAATAAGTCGCAAGTAACTTTAGATAACAAACATAGATAGTGGAATTAAAGAAATATGATATTATTCAGACTTGACACATTAGTTATACATTAAAAAGCTGATAATTTGACAAACAACGTCCAATTTGATGCCAAGAAACATTTTAATTTAAATATCAAATATGTTTGTGAAATGGCTCGCTTGAAAAAAAGGGTAAATGTCAAGCATTCAAATCAAAGAGTCAAGTAGTTCCCCTTTCAAAAAGAAGATGTCCCTCGGATATCTTAAATCAAATCTTAATCTAAAAAAGGCATCTTTCACACTTAACTGACGTTTCGCTTACCCCGTGTAAACGAGCCTAATGTAAAGGCGATTGTACACTGGCTTCGGTGACAGAGATAAATGGCTGGTCTTGTGGTGAATTGACTTATGGCTGTATCGATCTGTTTATTTGCTTAAGGTGTTATGTGTTTCGACACCCCAAACTATTTTGAACTATATACCAATATCATAGGGCCGATAGTGGATAATCGGCTGGCGTGGGTCTTTATCTAATTTGATATCGTTAATATTCATCTTGGCGCTTAGTTTACATATTTCTAAAGGCAGACGTTCATAGATATACTAAAGCGTCTCGTTTCTATATACATCTGGTCGTACTGAGAAATAATTAATACTAACATATACTCACGACTATAAATCCCTAGAAGGGGCAGCCAGATATTTCAAATAAGAACTTTGCCACTTTTGGAAGTTGAGTGGGGAAAAAGTAAAATGAAGGTTGTTCGTGGTGGGTCTCCAACCGCATCGCCCAAAAATAATTTAAAAGCCCCAATACCCTTAGTCGCCTCTTACGAACACTCACTGTTAAGTTATGGAATAGTGCTACTACAGACTATCTTATATTATCGACAACTTTATTCTCTTATTCTTATACTTTTATTCTTTTTATACTCTTTATTAGTACTGAGATACCGTAGTTATAACATGAGTTCCCTGCACTGTAGATTTTTTGAGCAGTATAGTAATGTTTATTATTATGTACGAAATATCATAATTACTGTATATATCAGAGGATCTTTTTAATTTCGCAAATCGAGCCGTAAATATTTATTCAAGAGAAATTTCAATAAAGTGCTACAGTATTAAACAACACAGAAAACAATTAGCACATTTTTTCCTATTACCGGCGCTCAAAGAATATTCGAAGGATCGCAATCCGAAATTCAAATTCGGATAACAAAGAGCGGTCGAACAATTCAAGAAGTTACTCCAAGAAAAAAATCATATTTCCTTAAACATAATGAGGCTTAGGATTTTTTGAAGGAAGAAATCTTTAGCGTCTACGGGATGGCAGTTAATTTTAATGTTTCCAGTAATTAACGAATCTACGAGCCTTCAAGTGGGAATACAAGTGCCGCCCGACTTAATCACAGCTTTTTTAGGTAGCGGCTTCGTTGCCAGCGGAAAAGCTTTCGTGAAAATCACCTGTTAAAACGTGTGAAAGAAGAAAGGTGAATTATATTGTTTTCAATATTTAATTATGTTTATTACTTTGGGTTCAAATACATAATAACTATTCATCATATCAAATAAATTTATTTAGCTTTCCTAAAAAACCTTTACCCTAATTCTATACATGCGAATATACTTGAATGAATGAATATTCAGTTATTTAAACAATTACGTTACAAAATTATTGTGGTGTGAATGTTATTCAGTTTCTTACATTTATTTAATAAGCATTTATAAAAAATAGAGTAAACAACTTAACTTTTGCATTTTTCAGGAAATGTTTAACTCATAGTATGACGATTTTATTGTAAATAAATTAAGTTATTAAACGAGTATTGATACATTTTTAATTATACACTGAAGATTTTATAGCTTAAAATATTATGGTGTATTTCCGATGGATCCTAATAACAGTAAAGATAACTACACAATAATCAAGTTGAAGCTAATGCAACCAATTAGTGAAATTTCGTTTGATATATAATTTCCAAATAGAATAATCGCTCGCTTGTGCACTTAAACCGCTATCTACATTTAAGGGGCAGCTTACTATAAACTCTTAGATATTTCATAGAAGCAAAGAGGAAAGAAAATTGGATATTTCTTCGGTAAATGAGAACTTATTTGATGCACGTCCGACGAAGATGTTTAACGAATTTGCTACTTAAGAAATATTAAATTAGATTTTAAGTACATCGTTAGTAAAAGATTAAAGTAAACTTCAAATTTTCACAAATGATATAAAAATATTATAGGATAAAGTTTTAAGAAATTATATAGTCTGATATTTTACTTATATTTTGTGGTAGTTTATTGAATGTATTAGAATAGCTTAAAGGAATACGACATCAAACTGTCACGTTATTTGCGGACGGCTTAGTACCACCAACCGAAATATAAGGCGAAAAAAATGTGTATTAAATTATTTTTGACCAGTAGTTTTATGGTATTTGTGCATTTCAGAAGGTAATGCATAAAAGTAAGTACACAAAAGTAATGCATTTTCACATCCCAGAAAATTATGATCCCAAATACAGCCGAAGACAATAACCATATATCGATTAAGAACCCTTTCAAAATCAATTTCGATGGGTCAAAGCAATTTGGACCTTACCAACTATGAATCGCCGTCAAAGACCGGTATATAATATATCGAATTAAGTCCACAAAATGGCCCAAACTTGTAAACTTGAATGCAAACACATACCCTGCTTGCTAACAAGGCAATGAGAATACCTTGATACGAAAGTAATTCTGTCTCTATCATAGTTTATACGGCCCGAGTGAGAGAGATGATGTCTTAGAGGCTGTTATTGGTATTCTAAAGGTCATTGTTGTTGAAGGATCGATCAGCAATTTGACGCACGTGTAGTCGCAACTACTTGACGTTCAAGAAGGGTCCCTTGTAGCTTGTTTACTAATAAATATTGGTATACGATCACAAAATAAAGGTCAACAAAAGTTGGCGCCAAACTAACCGGTGGAAACGCTAATATTATCCAGGGTTGGACGAGTTGGTCCCTTAAAGGAGTATTATTATACTTAAGATTCCTTATTTAGAAATATTAGGTTTCTCAAATAGCAAACCTTGGAAATTTGGAAATACATTGTTGTAAATTATATTTCATTTGTTCATCTAATGCGTCAGAAAACAGACACGAATGTAACAATAATTTTAAAAGAAAACACCAATATTTTACTATAATAAATTAAGTGTATAAAAAGGTGTGTCCTTTGGTTACCCCATTTTGGGATTTATAGCCCTAAATATAGGTTGTTGGGTAAACATGTTGCAACTAGAAACAAACATGTGATATAAATAAATATGCCACGTTACGTGGCTGCTACATCCTGCGTATTCGTACTGAATTAAACTGGGCGTTAATTAAAAATCTAAAATCAAACCGTATGAAATCACTCTACTGTTTAATTGGAAAAAATCTCATACACATATTTCATTCAATAAGCAAAACAAGGTTCTAGAAAAGTTCAGTTAAATTCAGCTTGAACTGCATGAGACATCTTACTCAGCACAAAGATAGGGCGAGTACAGATGTAAATACATTCACCTTGGGATACAATTTAAATTTAATCTAGCGAAAGAACCCTCATTCACAATATTAAAATATGATTGCGCTGTGGCGAGCGGGGTTGAGATGAGCGGGGGAAGGTGGTACTGCTCTGAATGCAATCAGCAACTGATCACGTGTCTCTTTTGAAATCGGCTTAACCGCTCCTAAGTCTCATCCTGCCATCTTATCCACCGGACAACTTTCGACCTTATCGGATATGTAAAAAAGACGAGTTCGCAACACCCACCAATAGCCCCCGCTTTCCTAAGATCCGTGAAATCTTCAACGTAATAGATTCATCGTTTGGCTGCGTTCGTTCCTTACCTTACCTTTGAACGTAATTATGCCGAAATTCGACCGGAATTAATTCGGAGATAAGCCGTCAGCATTGGAGAAATGCATAATGTGACCACCTCATTTTTGGTGCTTAATTCTTATTCATTCAAGAGCAAATGGAGGAAGGGAATTAAAACAAAATGGCAGGGTAAGCCTTGGCGTAACTATTGAGATCTTAATTAATGGCAGCCATTTGGCAGCGTTCATGGTGTAATGGACTACTAAACTGTCACCATGGAGACGAGACATCGATCCTACGTCGTCGAAAACTAGTGTCTGGCGTAATAGATATCATCCGCTATTAATATGCATTAGTTGATTTACATTGTAAGCTATCTTAGAGAATTGAAAGGAAAATGTTGACAAAGTAAGACTTTTCAGATACAAATAGTACCGTTTGCAACATGGAAACGGAACGATTTGTCAGACAGTATTGAATAATGCATTGTCAAAAATTCACAAGGCGACATGTACCCACAGACGTACCGCACTTCGTTTGACATGGAAATGTGCAAGCCTATTGCGTTCTACCCGCGAAATTTATTCAAACGCACCGCCCCCCGCTCCCCGCGCGCATCCAGCAGTCCCGCGATCACATTTATATGCACATTCGATTGTCGATGTTCGGCGAGCGCGGACGTGCGCGACGCAAGGGACCACTCTCGATACGAATGAATCAACTGTGAATTGCCTGACGCATCGTTTATTCTCAATGTAGCTTTTTTCACTCGATTGTTTCTGTATTAAGTTGTCAACGAAGGATTTCTTCGAAGCGTATCCAGAGTGTGACTTGCAGAAGCCGCAAGTTACCGTGTGAGGGGCCAACTTTAAATTAAGGCTAGCAAAAATAAATGGAAGAATTTTATCAATATATTACCGATGACACTGAAAATGTGTTTGCCTATGAAAGACTTCGAAATTCTTTTCCGCAAACTCATTCTGTTGACTGTAGCAAAGGCAGGGGGGATGGAAAAAGCTATTAAAGTTTTGAAAGTCAATATCGGAATTAGAATCTTGCATTATACAAGAAGATTTCGAGAGCTTTTCGTTGAGAAACCTTTGTTGAATACCTAAAAAAAGACAAATCAGGATTTTCTTTAACCAACACACTTAATTTCACAAAAAATATTAAAAAGGCAACCATTTGAAAACTAAATAGAAGTATTAATTACATAAAAACATATGCTATTTATATAGCTTACACAAATAATATAATGTTTTGAGTTTACGTCACTAGAATAAATAAACGCACAGTCTTAGCTCCGAACTTTACAATTACTACAACCTCTTTACGATTTTTTTAAAGGTTGCAGCTTAATGTAATAAGCGAAGCCTCTTGAATCCCGATTTTAAAATAACAATAGGGATTTTACAATGTTTGCCGTAACAATCACCGGCTGGCACCCCGCCCCCTCCAAGTGCTCACCACCTGAATTCACGGGGTGCATGTTCATGGGGATGTATTACGGTATCCGTTTCACATGTACCTAACGTTTTGATAGCAGAATTAGCTATTTGTTACCGTTTTCTTTGAGTGACATTGATATCTGCTAATAAATATATGCTCAGAGAACTTTTGAATGTATATAGCGATAAGGAACTGTCATTTTCAATCAGTCTCGAAGTTACGAGTTCTTTTCAAGAAGTCGTAGATTTATAAAAAAATAATTGAATATAATATTTAGTCATTTTCTTTCGTAGAGCAAAGACATGATGTTTTACCGAGATCATCAATGGTCAAGAACAAATATTTATTTCATGATGTTTTTCAAGCAGTTCAACGAAAATAAAAATAGTCACCTGTTTGTTACCTTCAAATATTTTCGTTGAATCACTTCAACATAAAGTTATTTTCCGTGAGGGTTGTCAACAGTCTATAATGACATTTTTATTGTTCATGAATTAAGAGGGGTAGGAAAGCTTTAAAATGAATGAAATGGCATTGAGCTTTGTAATGTTTAAATTTTTATGGTTTATTTTACTTCTATGTTTCTTTATATACAAACAAGCTTTTGAGTGAGTTAGGTATGATTTGGCGTATGGAACTTACTTTTATGTGAATATGTAGATATATAAGGTAATATATACTATGTATACTATTTTGACATTTAAATCCCAAGAATAACCCTAAAGATAATACTCGTAGGATAAATTAAAATGATGCTAGCATAAAATCAATTCTCTAGTTCTTAAACTTAATGTTTTAAACTACTTAACTTAGGTTTGGCTAAAGTTCGAATTCTCAAATAATATTTTTAAACAACGTTTAAATACGTGTGAAATAATCCACCTGGGCTATGTTTACGCCTTTATAAATTCAACACAAAATCTACGCTAGGGTTAGGACGAAGAATCGATTTCTTTTATACGCCTTACTTTTTTCCAGAACGTGTTATTAGTATGAAAAAGTATTGAAAAATTTACAGTAAATCTATTTTGACACGTGTCGTGTGAGTGTCATCAAAGTTTGAAGCAATTCAAAGTTGAAGCTGTCTACAATTCAATATTTGTCTGTGTTGTGTCGGATTTGAAAAGCAGCACTCATTTATTTTCGCAGGTGTTGTCAGAGGCGATTGATAGGGGCTTTTTAAATAATTGGTAGCGGTAGAAATAGGTGGTGCGGTAGGAGACCCAACACTAATAACTTTTAGTAAGCAGTAATTTTTATTTGTATAGGTTTAAGGAAAAAAATAGCAAATCTGAGTATTAATATATAAATTGCAGGGTTTTTAGCCCTACCTCTAAAGGTACACCATGAAAACTAAATTCATTATTAGAGTGACCTATTAACAGGGTCCGCATGCGACTACTGTCCATACATTGTCCAATTTGAGTTATTAGTCTGAGAGCCGATGCGCTGTTAATTGGAGTTATTGGCTCCTGATATGGCTAGCAAAATGGCAAATACTATATATATATAGAACTTCGTATCGTCTTATCTGACTTGCAAAATTAAGGTGTATTAAAAGACGGTTAATAAAAGACATACATACATATACTCACGGCTATAAATCCCTTAAAGGGGTAGCCAGAGCTTTGGAATGATAAATTCCTCAGCCACTTTTGGAAGTTGATTGGGGAAAAGATGATAATAATAAACGTTTTGGGTCTCCAACCACATCGCCCAAAAATCACTTAAGAAGCCCCTATACCCTTAGTCGCCAATTGCGATCACCCACGGGTAGAAATGGGGTAGTGTTATTCTAAGCCGACACTACACGGCAAAGATTTGTGTCTTAATTTCGAAAGGGACACCAAATTAGTAGAAAAAAAAGGATCACTTCGGGGATATACAGCGTTTATGATCAAGAGAGCTGTGTAGAATTGGCACTAGCCTATTTCTTTCTCCTTCCTTTTAAGTAATTGTTATTTAATGCGGTTGGAGACTTAAATAGTCACAGGTTTACTCAACTAACAAAAAGTAGATGAGGTATTTCCAACTCTAATGCTTTAGCTATCTCTTTTCGAACGGCAATATATCCGTGTATGTGGCCGTGTAGTGCCGGTTTAGAATGTCACTACCCCTTTCTTCCCAGGTGTCGTAAGAGGCGACTAAAGGTATGAGGTTTTTTTAAATGGCTTTTGGGTGATGCGGTTGAATCTTGTCCCCTATCAACTTCCAAATGTGGCTGAGGAATTTAGATTCCCCAGCTCTGTCTACTCCTTCATGGGATTCATAGCCGTGAGTATATGTATGTATGTATCTTAATACAAAAGGTTTCACTTCTACTAACTAAATAAAGTAATGATAGTGTTGCACCGATCACTGTTCTGTTATCGATCAGGCGATGAATTATTGATTGGAGGCTTGAATGGGTTAGACGTAGACGAATGCACTATTGTCGGAACTAGTTTGGTGTTTCGAGTTCTCTGGTGAAACTTTTAGTACGCCTTACTACCTTCAACTCGATTAATACTAGCATGAAGCTATGAATTTATAAATTTTACGGCTTTATTTGTTTAAAAGTTGTTTAAGATAAAAAAATAGATTACAGAAAACACATTTTAAAGGTTTTTATAAGTTTTACTAAGAGGCTCAGAGTAATACTTTCAGTCTCCATAACCAAATTTATAACACTAATTAATACATAAGTATGTTTGGATTATATTTTTTTGGATTAGTGGTTCTTAAGTATAAGTATGTATCTGATTAGGCTTTGTTTTGCATGAAAATCTCACGTGGGGACTATGACTAATCAATTAATTTTTATTTGCTTTAATTTTAAACCCTCTAGCTAACATTTCGTGAGAGTCGGAACTCGTAAAATACATTTGAAACCGAATAACAAATTTTTAATCAAAACCTTTCTAATATAACAGCGAACTATTGACAGAACAGTTTTCTGAAATGACACACTTTGCAGGTAGCATCGCAAACGCTATGTCAATATTAAGTAACGTGGGCTATTTCTGTTACAATGACTTCGTATTGTTGATTCATGCGATGGCTTCGTCTGACATAACAGGTTAGCTGTCGATGGCGTATTGATTGAAATTAATGGTATTAGGATGTTTTGAGAACGTACTAGTTTATAGTGATGTGTC
Organism: Bedellia somnulentella; assembly: GCA_963576735.1. NCBI lineage: Eukaryota > Metazoa > Arthropoda > Insecta > Lepidoptera > Bedelliidae > Bedellia > Bedellia somnulentella. Next base: position 1,293,599 of record OY755171.1, read on the forward strand.
TTGAAATTTTATATTCATATTTTTTCCTTGTTTCTGGGTAACACTGAATAAGGATCTAGTTTCTGTTAACAATGTATAAATGTTATATAGAAATGAGTTTTTGTTTTGCAAAGTGATTATTTATGAGGATACTACTACCCAAGCTTCGTAAGGGTACCGTCACTTATTAAATATCACTCAAATATAATCTATGCTTTAGTCTGAAATTTTTAGATTCTGCAAAGAAAGATATATTTCGCATCAGTGGTTACTTGATACCCTAGCTTAGTTCGAGTTAGGTTCAAGTCCTGCTTAATTTGTTGATTAGTAAATAAGAAGAGGTTTCATGCACAACAAAGTCTAACTATCGATTAAGCTGTTTCAGACCACAACATACCGATAAACAAATACACAGAAAAATCCAATAAGTTGAATGAGTAAAAAATTAATATTAAAATAACCAATGGTAATTGGCAAAAACATCGACACTTTTTTTTTATTTATCGCAAAGAAGTAGTCGCATTCCGAATTTACGTTTGAATTTCACGAGCGGGCTGCCAATCGGGTCGGAATGTGCTGCATGCATGGAAAACTCCGTTGCCGCTTGACCAGTCGCGCGACGGACCATACCCATGCTCGGACCACACTATATAAAATACAGTTGATTTTCCATCTTATTGATATCATAATTCGCAATTTTTCTTACATGTATTTTATGTAAACTATGAACAATAAAATTGTTGTAATTATTTCGTGTGTCTTTATTTCATAGAATAGTCCTTGCCTATTTTGTCCCGTGGATGTTGTATGGGATGACCACGAATGAGGTGAATAATAGTATTGGGGCTTTCATCGATTGTTACAACCTTAATTTACAATCCTTTCCACTAAAATTCTAAAATTGCTCGAGGAATTTCTTATTCTGAAGCTCTGGCTACATCTTCTAGATATTTATAACCGTAAGTTTATATATGTAGGTTTTTTTTAAATCGATAGTTGGTCCTTGAGTTCAGGATATTTTAAGTATAATCGCGAAATTACTAAATTTGGCGGTTTGTTCATGTTATTACGATTCAATTAAAAATGACGGTTTGTTGAAACAATTAATGTATGAAAATTCGTTTAATATTGATATTTATAAATGAAACAGTGTAATATATTTAAGCCTGCAAACATTGCAGATGTATTTTAGGTTCGCTTGCGCTTTACAAATGAAAATAATCGCTCGTTCTTTACAATGTCACTCGAAAATATAAATGACCTAATTTAACTGTAAAATTCAAATTTATCAACATCAATCAGCGAATTTACAGCACTAGTGATTTTGCCGAGCCATGGTCCGAATCATAAAAATGTACAACAGTTTTATTTTACTTCACGCATTGGATAACTCAACAAATTTATTTTGACCCGACAAGACCAATTCCAATTAAATTGTAGCTTTAAAAAAACAAAAAAACTTTGATACTCTTTTATAAATTTTACATTTGAGTTAATGCATGGGTATTTGTAATAATATTTTACAAGGAGTGAAGCAGTATTTTAGTAAGTAATTTATTACTGATAAGTTTTAATGACTTCGCAGATATGATAACAAAAATAGATGCCTTTTAGAAACTTGTTGCAGACAGTCCAATTATAAACTGTGTGTTGAGTGTTTTCAAATATCTAAAATAATCGTTACCCTTCAATAAGACAAGCAATACTTAATCGACAAATAAATCTTATTGGAATTTCAAAATTAATTTTGTAAGCGATATTGTTGAGATGAAAGGCTGAGCCCAATGAAAATCTTTCCGAATTGATATTTCCTAGGGAAAATGCTCACTTTCTCCCGTAATAGCGATGAAAATTTCCGATTAAATTTTGAAAAAAGGCTGCAAATTAAAACGAAGTACGCAACAAAAAGCGAACACAATCAAGTAGAATCCATGGCATTTACTGAGGAAATACCTGCGGACCTCCTACAGACCGACAAAGGTAACGAGGAACGCACAACGAGTCAATCACTGAAATAGACTATCATTAAATATGATGCATTAATTATTTTTTATACAGAAATGATTGAAGAAGCAGCTGCAGTGTAAATGAAAGAAAAGATTAGTGAAAAGATTATTAAAGAAGACATGTATGAAAAGATTAGTGACTGGAAATGAAACCTGAGAGGCTCGCCAGGGTCTTACATATTTAGAATCGGTAGGTAGTCTCTGTCTACCCTCACGTGAAATTATAGCGTGTGTGTATATACCCCGATTTTTCCTCGCATGTTAATAAAAGAATAAGCTTCTAATATTACATTTATTATCAATTAATTAATATGATATATTCGGACTCTCTAATTGAAACACACCTCATGGTACACTCGACGAAAATCGTTTGGCGTCAAATTATAAAAGTTTCCCGCTAAAATAAAAGTGCTGGAGCCACTTCAGCTGGACTATCCCGGCTGAGCGAGCAAATATATATTCTACTTCTGCAATTGCAGCTGTTTGCATCAAAATTATATGGTAAAATATACTAAGCTTTATCATCAGAAAAGATAATTGATATTTGAAAATTACATAAGTACTTACGGCTATAAATCCTGAAGAGGGGTAGCCGCAACTTCAGAATAAAAAAAAACTCAGATTGTTTGGAATTTGAGGAGAAACATATAGTTAACTAAAGGACGATTGAATGGTAAAATACAGTTAAGTGTCGGCTTCGTACAGCAATAACCCATTTCTTTCCGCGGGTGTCGTGAAAGGGCATTGCGGCTATTTTAAGTGAATCATGGAGACCCATCACAAACATAATTTCATGTATAATATCTTCTCAACACCACTTCTGAAAGCGGCTGAAGCTCTGGCTACCCTTTTTAGGATTTATGTTTGTATATATGAGCAACTGTGTAACATTGAAAATTGCTGTTATAAAAATCAAACACAAACGAGACAGCCGTATAAACAAATTACCAATTACCTGTTATAATGACAGTTGCGTTAAAATAATTGTTGCAGCAATCACCACTTCGTGTAATTACGTAATGGCCCTGTCTTTATGTAAAACATGGTATTACTCGTAATTAACAAGGTACATCATTTTATTTGCGTGTTTGTGCGGCAGGCCCATATGCAGGGGTTTAGGGGATGACAATTTGACATTATTTGTACTGTAATCAGTGATCAGGTTCTTTGTTAACTAACTTATGTTATGAATGCTTCATTTGTGAAAGGTTTTGTACCCGCGTCGGTTTGATTAGGAGAGCTTTCTGTATATTTAGATTTATATAAACGGATCTCTTAAATTGGATATCATAAATTATTTCCTTCAGTAATAATCAAACATAGTACCTATGATTATTCCTTGTTTTCTATTCTCATTTACAACGAACCAAAAATACTTTCAACAGAGAAAACATTCTTGGAAACTGTCTTAATGCGTTCCTATTAACCATGTTTTATTAAGGCCGTTACTAGACCGAAGGCATTAGCAATGCCAGTCCTTACAATGTTAATAACTCCCTTAGAACCTCATTCGTCATATCAGATCGTTGTAACGCTAACAAGCATTGAAACATGAAATGAATCTAGCTGAGTAATGTGGGTGATTCGGAACGCTCCGTAATGTACAAAGTTGGACGGCAAACACAGTCTCACCGTGCTCTGTTGACATAGTGCTGAGACGGTATTGCCCTCTCGACGTTATTTTTCTTCTCATTTTTTAAAACCTTGGTCTTGCTTGTTCTGTTTGTATCCTTTTTAAGTTTGTAACAAATAGCCCCTATGCTTTGTGCTGATTGAACCCGAGTTTAAAAGATCTCTGCAATCGTTGGAGGAGGCTTAAGCAACGGACGTTTATTTGCAAAACGTTTTAAACCAAGAAAGAAAATTTTCCTATTAAGTATGTTTACAAAACTAAGTTATGTAATAAATATTAACTAAATAATAATTTAAAAACCGAACCTGCGACCGAAAATAGGTATGTGTTTAAGTTTTTTTTGGTAATATGGTACGAATAACATAATTGCATAAAATATGCTATTTGAATTTTAAATATCTAATAATGTACCTCAATTGCATGCACTTGAATTTCATGGCTACAAAGTCATAACCAATTGTTAATTGAAATTAAAATTAAACGATGTACATACATTGTTAAGTTGAAGTTATAGCAGCACATGCATCACTTCACATCTTACATTCTAGCCGTTGTTAGAACGACAGAATGACTAAACAGGGTGTCCATATTTAATCTGCAAACCGCGGCCGTATCGGTTTAATGTGCTGGGTATGCATGCATAATTCAGAACGCGCCCGAACTTGCGGCGTATTATGTCATGTTTGCAGCTACGACACAGAACACAGTTTCTCACACTGAAACATATCTCTATCACCCTCCAATCAGACTGGTGAAAGCGAGACGGAAGACAGCAAAGAGGTTTTCATCCGCGTTTGACATTTAGAAAAGCAATGGCTGCACCGTGACGGTTGGCGCGCTTTGTCACACTGACAGCTCGTTTGGCGCGAAACAATGTCGTCGAATCAAGTATTGAAATGGCTGTGAACAGCTTCTGATAATACTACTTATAGTTCGGCAAACTGAATTGCATTTTCATGTTTTGCGGTATTGAATGCTTTGCAACGAGATACATGACGATGGCTTTTAGTTGAAATTACACAGTAGTTTTCTCTTATTTCTCTTTATGTTACGGCAATCTGTCATTTATTAATAACATAATAAAACTGCAACTTTATTTTGTCCCAGTAAATAGATAGCTTTCAAAAGTTATTCATTTTTATGCAATTTATTTAATCATTTTCAGAATTACAGCAATAAGAGTTACATAAGTTAAATGACTCAGGTATTAATTGACTAGTTGTACTATTAAAAGTTTTAGGAGGACTCCGCGAATAAAGATGCAGAGTTAAATTTCGTGTAGAAAAAATGATGAAAGGTGTGGTTAAAGGTAATAGAGAACAAGTATTTTCATAATTTAAACAAGGTGCATAGGTCCTAGACAGAAAAAACGAATAAAAATTGTAATTCGAATGGGTATAGTAATGCTCAATCAGGGGTCGCTCCTGATGTCCATAAATAAAAGCCAGTTGGGAATTGTGAGGGTAGCTCAATATTTTTTGTCGGCTTCCAATTCACCTGCAGTCCACGTATTTAATTTCAGTGTATAAATTCTCTTCGTAAATGCAGACTGTCTCCTGATAATTCGCGCGGTCCGGCATAAAACATTTTGTCGAATACACAATGTTTTGATAACAAATATCTTCTTTATTGGTACAATAGTTATTTTACGTGCATTTTTAATATTTTGAATATATTTGTCAGTCATAGTTTGATACTAAAATTAACTACATACATACATATACTCACGGCTATAAATCCCTTAACGGGGTAGCCAGTGCTTTGGAATGAGAAATCCCTTAGCCACTTTTGGAAGTTGATTGGGGAAAAGATGGTAATAATAAATAAAACTAACTAATAATTCCATACTGATTGATTAACTAGTGTTTAAAGTGAAATGACGCCAATTTGTTAATGGATCATTGTATTGGGACTTTAAAGTATGCCAGTTTATTTTTAAATTATTTTCCTCCAACTATCAATCAAAAAGGAAATTTGGCAACATAAGTTTAAGATTTTTGATGTACTGATGGATATAATGTATAGTTTAGTTTTATACTAATTCAAATAAGTAATCCAGTCAGTCTAGATTTTTTATTTAGTCTAAACTTTGATATCAAAGAAATATCAAGAATGAATCTAAAACGAAATCTATAATAAAATCACTCATTAATTTATAAATTCAAAATTTAATTAAGCTGCTAAGCTCTAACGATCCTTTTCACGTTCGGTACACATTCGCATTTGTTTAGAGACGCGAAGATAAATATGTGTATTGTGGGAAGCGGTATAATAAGAGAATTAAGGAAATGTCTTATGATGTGTTAGCACGACGGGCTTGTTTGACTTCTTGTTCTTGAATCGGAGTTACACATAAATTATGAACAATGGTGTTAGCGTCACATTTACAAATTGGACATCAAGTATCAGAGAAAGTTTAGAATGTTGTTTTGGGTGTTAGATTTGAAAATAATAATTTATGATTGCGGTGTGATGTATCCTTGTTTTCAAATATACAATTAAACGTTTATTTAATATTGTTCTTAGTGTTCAAAAACAACTTGTAGGATACTTTTCTTTCCAATGTACATGCAGTCCCGAAGTTTCTTGTTACGTTTCGGATTTACACAGATAATTTAGCAAGATTAAATTGGATCTGTCAATAACATTAATCTCACCTGTTCTACCAAAATCAGTCAAATATAATGTTCTGCGCAAAATAATGTACTTAATATATAAAGAAAAGCTTCCACAACTGGAATGGATAACCTGCCATAAATTTGAAAAGCAAACCTGTCGCGTAACTTCGACACCCGTAATCCAATGAGTGTATATTACATTCATACCGTCGCCGCGGCAACCATCTTAGGACGATATTTATTTTACTAATAAATATGTTAATCAGTCAGGTAAGTGGCGGAACCCGCTTGCATAATTCATGGGTGCCGGGGTGACACGGCGCACGGATCGCCGTGCAAATTCAATCTCCAAGCTCGAGAATTATCATAATAGTAACCGAGGTTTTTGTTTCTGTACCTGCGTTTGCGTCGGAAGTTTAATCCGAAGTTTGCCGACACTTTTAGTTTTATACAACGCAGCGCTCTCACTGCTTAGCAATTCAGATAGTTACGGATTCGGATGGAACTTATGCATTCCGCTGAAAAATTCGCTTGCTATGTTTGAAACGTATCTTGTAATTTTTACATATATCGCGTTGTTTCAAATTCAAATTATTTGTTTCAGACATTCGGATGAAAACTTAGCTTTTTGCATCATGTGATGTTTTCGAAAATGTCTTGTCATATATATTCTTGTCAAATCATTGAAAATTTGTATTATGTCAATGTTGTTTCTGAGTGTGATGTGTATTGTAAATATATTGGATTTTATGTTAAGAAAGCGATATGTGATAGTTTATTTTAAATTCATTATAGTTTGAAAATTTAAACTAGAGACCCTAGTTTCATTTGCTTCTAAAATAATGGGCGTCAGCATAAATGTAGTTTGTAGACATAAATGTAGATACAGCATAAAAAATACCATTTTAGCCACATAACATATTTACCATTCACCTTTCGAACCTACAGTCACATAACTTTTTTCAAATACTACGACTTGTAAAAACCCTTTTACGTTCTTTTTAACATCGGTAGCAAAGCAATAAATCGCCAGTTGACAATTTCTGCGACCATAAACCTCGTCACGAAGCTAAAACGATCAAGTAGGCCTCTCCTATGTGTTAAGGGTCGATTTGGACGACTATTAAAATCGTGATGGGCAGTAAATATGGCATGGCAAGGCGTAAACGTTTGATGGTGGAACGTATGGCTGTATTAGCACTTTACGATGCCGATACAATGGGACAATTACGGTCTTCGGGATTGAGGATCTGATAGGCTTTCATCATGAATATAATATGCATGATCAATGGTGGAGAAGTGGGAATATACTGTGATTTGAATTTAAGTTGAAATCTGGAATTGAGTTTGCATCCGATCGATGTTTTTAAACACATGCGGTGTTAGTTAATTGAGATTGTCATTTTTGACGTTGAGTGTCAAACTCAGACAAAGTACAGTTTGTCTGAGTTTAAAGTAGGTTGGCTATATCAATTATTTATTAACGAACAAAAGTGTCGTTTGTAACAAAAAACCGTACGGAATTTCGTTGAAAAAAAAAACCGAAAAATGCGCTAAAATTTTCGAATAAAATCGAAAAGCAAAACTATTTCAAACTGACTGAAAATTAGAACGTCCGAGCAAAACTTTTCAATTCAACTTCGTTTTTCCATTTTTAAACTACGCGGGTTTGTTAGTGGTCCCTAGCTACCAATCAGGGCGAGGGTATACCGTTTCCTTCCGGTTCGCGCCAAAACGCGACTTTTTTCATCCGCGCCTTGACACGGACAAACTTGGTGCATTCATCACTTTGAAACGATTACATAGACTTACTTATATTTAGACAACTCGAAACACGCAGTACGTTCGTTAGTTCGAATCTGTGATAAGAAAATTTGTGTAGGATAAAAAAAGTTTATGACTTTTTTTTTTCAAAATTAAGTTAAAACTATAATTTTTTGATCGTCAAATTTTTTAAATTTATCATTAGTCCGTTGCTTCGGAAGGTGTTTGTAAAGAGAAGAAGTAACAAAGAAACTCTTTACATTCACATTTTTTATTATTTTTTAAAAAAATGTGTCTTAAAAAAATGTATTTCTACTACTGTCTGTTTGAGTATTTATGATATAAATAAGAACTGATTCTAGGAATAAGAAGGTAAATTCCAGGCTAAAAGTGGGTTCTCTGAACTCTTGCAGTAACAGAGTGTAATGTTTGTTCGTCAATGACGTCTAAGATTAGTTGCGTTGAGTTTTACAATAAAAAACCAAATAGTAGACCCAAAGTAATTATAGCAATTATTTAATAAGTCCAAAATACAATCTCGGTTATTTGGCTAATGTGCAATTTACAAAATATACAAATTATGAAAAACAAAGTTCACGTCAAGCCAGCTCTACCATTTTATGAGATCTACTCACGCAGCTTTTATAGGGTCGTGTATTTTAGCAAATGAGTATGTGGAAATAAGGCGCTACTATAGCAGTTTTTGTTTCGCGACACGGCTCTGGGCTGCCTCGGGTTTCAGCCATCTACTTTCGTAATGTAAATTTGTAACACATCGGCTTTCTCGTTTGACTGAGTTTGATATTTAGGCACAATTTTTGTTGAAAGCTCGGGTGCGTCTGCTTTGTGGAGTGAGTTTTCGAGGAATTGGAGAAAATATTTTTATGAAGGTTGGATTTTTTCACTTTTATTACCATCGAAGAGGTTACTCTTATTTTAAGAAGTTAATGACATGTCATGTTTTGTTTAAGGAAGAAAGGCGTTACTCTTAGCCCTTTAATATAAATTGAAAAGATATGCTGTACGGTACTACCAGAGTTGATATATTGGAAATTCACTGCATTTATGTTTTTTTTATAATTGTACCTATCTTAGACAAGGGTTCATCTTACAGTTAAACAAAATTATGCCGAGTCTACCTCTCTCATAAGCAAATCATTGTATTAGTACTACAAATCCATTTATTTAGTATTATTTAAGTAAAAACTAAGATACAAGTTATTTCTATTCTCTATACAATTGAACCAATTAAAGGTTGAATATTTTCAATTACTTTCCCGCTATCTGAGAAGTGGTTTGCGTTTTGCCCCATTTCTGAGAAAATGGTCTGCGATTTCATAAAGTTTTAAACTATGTTTTGAACTAATAATTAATTTTAGTGAGGCCATGAGTGAATTTCATTTAAATAAAATGTTTAACTCTGTAGGACAGAGGAAAAGCATAAATCATCAAAATAAAGATGTTTAACAGTAGCGTACAAAAAGCCAATCGATAGCTTCTGCCTAACTATTAAAAAAATATTGGCCTGAGTATGTATGTTAAATAAAAATCTTAAACATATATGTGTAATGCGAATAAGTTTGGGCATAGTTGTGAATATAGAATATATCCGGAGATTTTTTTTTATGATTTTACGATCGTTATACTAACCTACTTCTAATTATTCAAAGCAAAAAAAGCCTTCTTCCAATAGAAAGCGTATAAACATTTACAAAAACACTCATGTATTTGGTTTGCTATCGGATTTATCGCAACTTTTGCATAATCTTTTTCTACACAAAGCTGATAAATATCATTGATGTATCCAAAACAAGACACAATGCTTTATTTGGCTACACCAATAAAACTACAGTCGTAAGCATACATTCTTACCAATCACAGAAACCAGCCATAGAAGTCGAATCTTACCTGCAAAAGAAAAACACAATAGAGAACCCGCAAAGCAATTACAAGGCCATTAAAAATGTCAGAATATAAATTGCAGGCTGTACGTATTATTACGGTTATTTAAACACTTTCCGAACGTCACGTGTGGCGTATGAGAGCACGTTTACTTTGTACGGAGTTGTATTTAGTGGGTGAACAACGATTTGAATACATGTATGGTAAACGTTTCTATGAAAACAGTTGTACAGCGACGGTGGAATATTGGCTAAGCAAATTCTTGGCTATTTGTTTTATTGTTAATTAAGTGAAGAGTAATAGTGGGCATCGTGCAAAGTTATAGTGAAGATGTAGGGTCAAAACTTTTTGAGCCTAGAAATGCTTTCAAATCATCATATCATATCAATAATATGCAATCAATCAATAAATTTTATCAAGCATAAAGTTAACAATGGTACATCGGACTCCCCTTTTAAGTTATAAAATATTATCGCATTTGTAATGTAAATTTTTTGCTATGTAGTGCCGGCTCTGCTGTGTAGTGCCGGCTTAGAATGTCGCTACCCCTTTCTACCCACGGGTGTCGTAAGAGGCGACTAAGGGTATTGGGGCTTTTTATTGGATTTTAGGGCGATGCGGTTGGAGACCCATCACTAAAAACCTTTATTTTAACCATCTTTTCCCCACGCAACTTCCAAAAGTGGCTGAGAAATTTCTAATTCCTCAGCTCTGGCTTTATAGCTTTTAGAGATTTATAGCTGTGAGTATATGTATGTATGTGAAATTCTTTACGAAACTTGAACTCTGCTAACATCAAACTTTTCTATTAAATTTACAGTGAATAAATATATGTTAAAAAATAGGTAATAAATATGATTCTAAAGACTTCATCTCTGAGCTATTAATCAATTTGTTCTCTTTAATATTATCATTGCATCAAATAAGGCTTTAAGGCCATTAAAACGCTTCTTTATCAAACTAACAAAAGAAATCTAAAAGCAATATATTTAAAAGCAAATACTAAACATTATTATTGTACACAATCTACTTAATCATCATATAACTTTGCCAATATTTACTCTTAATGGATTTAAACGAAATTCAATACATACTTTTTAAGAAAATATTTGAATACGTAGCGAATACAAAATAAACAGCCTCCATTCACTTTATTCACTCGAAATAACGCATTGAAAATTGGAAAACCATTTACTCGTCTCCTTTCAAATAAATAGGTCTATTGAAATAAGATTTTGCACTTTAAATACTGGGCCTCAAATGGATTCGTAAATCACAAAATTCATGTAGTCAAGATATATATACAGAAAAAATAGGAAAATATATCTAAATTAATACTTAGCAAACCTAACCAATAAAAGGAATAAGAAACCTAATAATAGCTCTATGAAATACAATAAAACATAAATGAGGCTTTCTAATTTTGCTAACGTCTAATACGTTATGTCGGTCTATTTTTAGGAGTTAATTAAAGTAACAATTCAATAGCTTTTAAATAATGTACACCCAAGTTTTTGACTTTGCTTGCATGATAATCATAGCTCATTTTTTTGTCGATGAGTTGGATTTACAATATGACAATATTTTTAAACACAAATAAAACACTTATATTGATATATTTTCTTGGTAAAAATAACTCCTTAAAAGCCTTGTGTGTTTTTTCAGCCGCTCGCTGCACGAGACACGCGGGGTAAGTGTTTTCATTCGATCTCTAGGAGGTTGTATTTACGAGAAACATTGTAAACATGGCGAATAACATTATGAAAATTCTAAATGTTTTGCTAAGAGGAAGTCAATAAGGTAGTTTATATGTTAGACAATGTTTATCTTTAGCCTTGCATGCGGGGTGTGTGCAGCTGTCACTAAAAAACGTGTTTTTATCATAAACTTGCTTATTCTGCGTAATATTTCCTTAGATAAATAAAAAATACACTTAATGTACCTCCGGAAGTTTTATGAGCTTGATTTGGTAATGTAAAGAAAAAAGTACAGAGAATGAAGGGGAAAAATACCACAATTAAAATTGGAATACAAAACCATAAAACCACGTGGCTCCGCGTCGTTAATCCGACAAAATGTGGCTCTTATCTCTCTCTTTATTAATGAATTTTTAATAAATTAATTTATTGCTTAATTAAAAGCTTATTAGTAGTCATTGGCGTGAATAAATTTGCATTGGTTACCGGCGGTTTTAATCCGTGAAATTTGTTTAATAAGCACAACGAGTGTCGCAGTTTCCCTTGTTTAAAATCTTTTGTTATTTTCCAGGATTATACAGATTGGGACTGGAACATTTATTTGTTGAAAGACCTGAAGTTTCAAGCGAATGATATTTAATTTGCAACTGCTTATACTGAAATCGAGAGTGTCATTAAGCGTTTCTGATTATTTTGTTCTGAATTACATACATTCATGCATGCATATACCCACAAAGGGGTAGCCAGAGCTTAAAAGCTAGGAACTTCTCAGCAACATTTGGAAGATGATTAATGAATTAAGTTGTTAATAATGTGTTGTGTGATATCTTCAGTTTCTGACACAATGGTATGGTTTTTACTCTCTTTGTAAGAGTTTATCCCTTTTAAGAAATAATGGTTGTGTTTATAATGTGATGGTTCAATAAATATTTTATAAAAGAAACATTAATTATGGCATATCTTAAACCATTGGTAAGTAAAAAAAAATAATTATAAACGGCGGAAGATAAAATCGACCGATGTAAAATAAGAAACTAGAATACACATATTGCCTTGCTTTTTAAAAGCAAGTAACAAACACACTTATACGCTAAAACCACAAAATATAATATTTCAATAATTACACAAAATGAACCACCCTGACCTCCGAATTTTCTTTCTAGTGTATACGTTTATAGCAACTAAGTCATAAGTTATGATAAAGTTGTAACACCGAAACGCAATATTATTTTTACATCTCAACATTCAAACATCAAAAGCGCCCCCTTTGAGTCCAAGAGCAATACAAAATGGAGAGTAACAAAACAGAAACGAAATTATATTGTCAAAATATTCTTTGCACTTGTAAGACGGGAACCGGCAAAAAGGATAAACATGTTAAAGGGTACTGACTGTTCACTATCCTCAAAGAAAACACTTATATGTGTGTGAAGAAGGTGGGTTATTCCTATCGATACCGACATCTCGAGGATAAGTTTTTGTGAGGTTAGAATATCAGAAACTTATTAATACATACAACATATACTCACGGCTATATTTCCCTAGAAGGGATAGCCAGAGCTAAGGAATTATAAATTCCTCAGCCGCTTTTGGAAGTTGAGTGGGGAAAAGATGGTAAATATAAAGGTTTTTGGTGATGGGTCTCCAACCGCATCGCCCAAAAATCCAATAAAAAGCCCCAATACCCTTAGTCGCCTCTTACAACACCCGTGGGTAGAAAGGGGTAGCGACATTCTAAGCCGGCACTACACGGCAACTTATTAATAATATTGTATATTACATCTCATCGAGGCGGATCATTTTGTAGATCTACGGGAGAGGTATTTATACACACGCCTTAAGTTTTCACTAGGATAGGCCGAGACTATCAGCCGCGACTTTATGCGATCCTGGTAGACCTCTCAAGGTTCACTTACATTTTTTTTCATAAAAGATTTTATTCTAAATACTACGGACACTAAACTTTTTAAGCATATTCTGTTTTTTTTTAATTTTATCTTAAGTTATCCTCAATCGTTCTCTAATGACATTACTTTCTCATGGCTCCATATTTATCTTTCAAAATTTAATTTCATCCACATCCACATGCGACCAAACCATCTTTACACTCCCTATTCAATCTTTTTACAATATTATTTTTGGGATGTTTTGGGAGTAGGCTGCTAGAGCGCTTGTAATGCCGAGATCGGGGGCTGCTTTCGATATTTTTAGCAAACACTCCATTTAGTCAGGAAGCTGCGCCGCGATGCTATTTATCGATTCCCTTGATCTTTGGAGGGTGGGCAGAGGAGATATACTCTTAATGTTATATCAATATTGGGCGTGTACTTAAACATCATCGTTTTAAGTTATTTGATAATTTATGTGGTTTTATAGATGTATACACATCGTGGATTTTCTTCCTTGCAAGGGAAAATTATATCTTTAACATACAAGAGTCTGAATGAAAGATAGATAGAACATAACTCTTTTTTTGGGAATCTTAAAAAGAAACAATGATACATTTTCAGTATTAATTAACCTCTACTCACTTGTCAAAATGGCAAATCAATAGATGATTTAAAATTTGTTTCTACTTCTGCTTGGGTTCATATCAAACTGTCATGATTAAACATAATAATACTATATACAATAGCTAAATGCATTAAAAAGTTAAGCTAAATATTGTACTCAGCACTATCTATCTCTTTAGTATTGCTTTTGAATACCATCGCAAAAAAACAAAATAGTTAAACACACCAAACAGTTTTAATTAACAGAAAGAAAACAATCAGGCGTTTTATTTATTTCCTGAGTGACATCCTTAAGGCTAAGAAGGAGTTACAGTGTTAAGCATCGTCAGGGTTAGCACCAGTTAATTCAGTAATAGAATCTTAGCTTGTTAACACGTTGGACGAGCTCGGAATATACGTTTCTGAACGTGCCTTATACTATTAATGAAAATAGACGTGGTACTATGATATCTCGATATAGAATGCTGTTTCACGGGTCGTCTAAATATGTGAGCTAGTCAAAAACTTTGACGCAACTTGAATTATGCTGACTTGTGGACCAAAAGTCAACTGGTATCTATTTTAATAGTTAGGTCTGTTGTAGCAAATGTATGGAAGTAACGCAAATTACACCGACGGTAAGTTTAAAATAAATTGAAAATAATTAAGACGTGTCTGGGATTTATTTAGTAAATTGGTTAATGATCAAAAAATATAAAGTTGCAACACTTTAACAAATCAAAAGGAAAATAATACACTTAATAATATATAATAAATGATAATTTTAGTTTTACATGTTTAACAAATAATCCATTAGAAATAATTAGATATTCCTGAGGTCATATATCTTGCTAAAGTATATATCTTATTTTACTCTGTTAATCGAAACACCAGAGTAGTGTTTCCTTAGTCCTGGCCAGTTACTGCACGAAGTGTTCAAAAGATAGCCCCGGGGAAGCGCCGGACACACAGCCACTACTTAATAACATTGTTGAGTTATCATTTGACAAACCCAATTGTGGTTCACTCGACCAACAAACCGACTCGTGTAACCGTTGATAGGTTCGCTTGAAATAAATGATTAAGGTTATACAATTCTTCTTGGTTTTATTCCTCTGAGGATTGAGAAAGATAAATATAATAGAATTCAAAAGAGCTACGTGAAGTAGTAGTTGATCTGACTACAGCGTAGACCGTTGGATGTACACGACTACGGTAACCCGTAGACATAATTTCGTAGTTATATCATATAACTTAAGGCATACTCTACTCTTATTAAAATTACTTTAAGTTATTTTTGGGCGATGCGGTTGGAGACCTTTAACCAACATACTTATTTTTTACAATATTTTCCCCGTCTCAGTTCCAAAAGTGGTGAAAGAATTACATATTACGAAGATCTGTCTACCACTTTCAGGCATTTAAAGCCATAATTATATGTATGTATGTTTTAACAAAATTAGAAATCTCAAGAAGAATGAATTGTTACAGTTTAAGTTATTTTTTATGTGCGAATGAAATAGTAAAGTTTTACAGAGAATAAATGGTTGAATTTTAGTTTTGAAACAATTCAATATTCGTGGAATATTTCAAGGGTCAAAGCCATTTGATTGAATTAATTTTGTATATTTTATAGAAATTTTAAAAGAATCAATAACTCAGCAATATTATTATGAAAAAAAAAATTGTCTCCTGTTTTGATGTAGATTTATGTAGGAGTACATTTTTAGTGTATTTAAATTTCTTTGAATCAAACCCTTTTAAAATCTTCGTCCAGGCGCAGACATAATTAATACTTCTTCATATAAACTTCTTAATGTTTAATTTCCCTATTCGGTTTATAAGCAAAATAATCAAATGCATTCCTACGTACATTTAAAGTATACGCAGTTTGCTTATTATAATTATAGTTATTATAAGCTTCTCCACCCATGTTTCTCATGTATTGTTGTTTTTAAATATAAAATGTGCCCCAAAAGGCAGGCGTCCGTAGTATGCAGAATAAAAGAGCATGTATGAAAAGATTCATGGATGTAAATGAAGCTAGAGAAGTTTCCCATGATCGTACAAAGTGGTTATCGATAGTCTCTGCCTACCCCAAAGGAAACTGATGGCGTGAGTATATGTATGTTGTTTTTAAATCAAGTTAAAATGCTTGACACCTAAAATATAATGTAGCGGAAAAGATATACACAATAAATAGCTAGTTGCCATTTAAATAAAGTAAAAACTTCTAATTATTTAATTAAACTGGAAAGTAGGTTTGCGCGAATTTCAGGAAATTAATTTTATAGAAAATTTGATAAAAGATTTACACATTATTTATTGAAAATGTATATTTTCATTCTTTTCTTCTAAGAAATATATTATTTGCTCATTTCAGAAGTATACTAATTTTTTATAAGATTGTTATATTTACCATTCACTTTTAGTTATAAGAAGATAAGTCAATTGTACTTCATATTAAAATTGTCATATTATTTTTTGTAAATATTGAATATTTTGTTGTGCAATAGAGAGGAATTCTATTCTAAAAAGAAATAAGTACGCTTAAATTGCCTTTCATTGTGACCGCAGTCTGATAAAGACAAGCAAGGTGACACTAGGTCTTACTATATGAAAGTCACCTTTGCAAAACGAGGAGATTAATAAAATTTACGAACTAATTTATATTGTATTACCATATTTTCTGTCAATTCTAGATAGTCCCCGAAATTAAATTTGTAAGTGAAGACGTGACTTGATTTTAATTGATAATGGTACGGATTGTTTTCCATAGTGTTAGTGTTACGGTGATAGGCCTGCTTCCTATTACGTGAATGCAATGTCCAAGCAAAACGTGGGGGACTCTAAATATTAAGTGAGAAATATGTTACAACTTTTTTATCTTACTTTACAATAGTGTCCATCAGCGTATCAAAACGATTGCCTTTATTCACATTTGAGTATCCAAGATTTAAATTAAATTTCAATTTCGTGGAAACAAAAACATTTTTTTAAAAACTAAATTTTTCGTAAAAAAAAAATTTTTGCAAATAATTTTCGAGTCTCAAAAGATTCTAGAGAAAGAAAGATATAATTTTATCAAAGGATTCATTAAAGAAACCCTAATGAGCTACGTTTGTTAATTGTTACAAGAATTTTAAGAATCGAGAATATTGATAAAGCTCTTATTAGGTAACTTTACTTACATTGAGTCTCAAGACTTTTACTTTAATTACAATTTTTTATTTTATATTCATGAATATAATTGAAAAGAATGAAGTGGAATAAAAAAAATAAGTTTGATATATTTCTCAGTTATCACAATATGAAAGTATTTACCGGAATCAGTGGAAAATATTTATAGTTAAAAGAATTTATATTTATCTCAACGCAACTTAAACATTCACACCGTTTATCCCCAAAGGGGTTGACAGAGGTACTAATACTTATATACATCACGTAACTTTGTCACCCGGTGTTCAGAGTACCCACATTTTGCTTGGATAGTGCACTCACGGCAGACCTATCGCCATTTTGTACGAATTCACTGCTGCGTGACTAAATACAACTCAGCCATGTGAGTTTCCTTACGATGTTTTCCCTAAGCATGAATAACCATGATAAATATTATATTTATATTTAACTAAAAATAATGTGTCTTCCCATTCAAAGCTTAGTCCGATGAATTCACTTTGACATATTCTTTTGAAGACCAAAACGCGAGAAGGTGAAAAACCTCCACAGACTTTGGCATCATTATATTTTTATACTCTGTTGAATATAAAAGATACCAACCTCCTTCCTAATCATTTTGACAGCCTCGGCACCAAAGAGGTTTTAAATGCATTTAAGTAATGGGGTTTTATATTCTGTATAGGTACAAACTTTGTTTGATGTTACTTTAAAAGTAACAAAGACGGTGATGTTTTTATTTAAACTTTAAAGATTATAGAAATAAAATGGTTAATATAAACAAGTTTACATTTTCATTGTTACGTAAGAATTTATATTTTTCTCTATACATAAATACAGTTGGCCGTGTAGTGCCGGCTTATAATGTCGCTACCCCTTTCTACCCACGGGTGTCGTAAGAGGCGACTAAGGGTATTGGGGCTTTTTATTGGATTTTTGGGCGATGCGGTTGGAGACCCATCACCAACAACCTTTATTTTACCATCTTTTCCCCACTCAACTTTCCAAACGTGGCTGTGGCATTTATAATTCCTTAGCTCTGGTTACCCCTTCTAGGGAAATGTAGCCGTGAATATATGTATGTATGTATGTATAAATACATGTACTCAAGGGTATAAATCCTTGAAAAAAGTAGCCAGAGCTTCGGAGTATGTGATTCCTTAGCCACTTTTAGAACTTTTTCTTATATGCTGTTTCAAAATAGGTATGCAATAAAACATAATTATTTCAATATAACATTCTTCGTCTACGAAAGGTAGTACGTAGGATTTCTTTTGAGATATAAATATTTCACTGTTATTTCATAAATAACTTTATTATGCTATGTAGTGTTGGCTCAAAACAGCATTTTATTCTATTATTATTTTTTTTGTGTTTGTTACAGCATGATTTCTATTTATTTCCTTGGCTTTCGTACCAAGATTTTTGGGGCTATAAATTATTCGGCAGTGTGTCTTAATACTCATCTTCGACCATAATCTTTTTCAAACCACTTCCAGAAGTGGCCAAGGAATATCTAATTCTTTAGCTCTTGGCAGCGCTGTTTGGAATTAGTGGGATTTTGTAGTTTTATATTCCTTCACATTCAGAATTTTCTACAACTATTTCTTATTGAGCGCAAAATACTATTGAAAAGTAAGTAATTTATAATAAATTATAATAATAAAATATAAGTATTTGTAAAATATAAGATTATTAAGTATATACGCATAATTATTCTTTAATTTTTAATTAGATTATAATTATTCCAACTTTTTTTAGCTTTTATTAAATTAAATTCTAAACCTTAATATTTACACGCCTAACGGCAGAGCAGGAAATAACCAACAATGATAATAACCATAAATGATATAAAAGGTTTATCAAAATATTATGATGATATGTAGTTAAAACTTGAAAGAAAATGAATAAGAAACAACATTAAATTTTAAAGTAAAATTACCGTTACTGTTTATTCTCCTCTAAAAATATCTACCTCCAAAACAATTCTCAGCTAAGATTAAATAAAAGATGCCCGAAAATTCGCAAATTTAATCCAGAAGTTTCCATTACGAAGCGTTTTGCTTTGCAGCGTCTGAATTACGATGTTATGAATAATATTCACATAAAACTGCACCTTAACTTGGCTAGACCGAGATAGCGTGATGCGAATTACCCCGGGATGGTAAGGGATGAAAAATAAGTGTCGTAATCCGAAAATTTCATTAACGCTCTTCGAACATTTTGCTGATATACGAGAATGTTGAGTTAGAAAAAAACTCCGTTTTCGATTATATATTAGCTTTGGCTTGGAGTGATCGTAAATCATTATTATAAAACTAAGATCCGCAGCAGGGAATAATTTTATTGCACATATTTTTGAATTTCATTTTTAAAAAGTTGTTTACGGATTTAAACAAAAATTTTACAAGACGCCATTTTGCATAACAAAACAGAAAGGGGAGACTAAATAGTGTTTTCAACCTAGTTTAGTATTCGATTAAAAGACACATTTCATCAGTAATTACGGAGTTGAACTGGCTTCTCGATTAATCCGTACAAATTCAATGTGATCGCAGTTAACTCTGATCCAAGAAAGGGATGGTTATGCTGGTGTTGCCCCTCGTGTGGGAGAATGGAGTTACAGTGCTTTTGTTCTTAATAGTTATTTATAATTTACTTTAGTATACAAAATAGTGAAATCAAATTTATGAATTTTGAAAAATTCCTATTTAATTTCTAGTTTATATTTATGCTAATTCAAATCGAATGATTTGATATCGGACCTTTCGTATTAAAGACCGCTTTAGAATAGAATAGAAGAGAAACACTCTTTATTGCACATCAAACACAAATTATTTGCAAAAAATTATCAAACAGTTTACAATGGAGTACAATTGGAGGAATTTGAATTGTTTTGTATCCACGCAACCAAACCCTACAAAAATGAAATAGGACCCTTATGGGATCATATCAAACGGAACAAAAAAAACTTTAGAAATCTATAGACTAATAAAAGAGTAATTGCGAAACAAACATAAAAAAAAACAATCGAATTGAGAACATCTTTTTTTGCAGTCTGTCACCCAACTGTAGCACCACTATACAAGTGACTTTGACAAGTAAACAAGAGAATTGGCAAACATCTAGCTCGCTGTAATCCAGACAATACTTTCCGCGAGAAAAGATTAATGCCACGTCACTTTGCCCCACTTCCACCCCAACTAGACTCCAGGGAGCGATGGCAACCCCCAGGATATATTATATTAATTGTGACATTCATATAATTCGAGATTAGCAAAAGATATTAACTAGATTACTTTATGTGTAATTTGGAACATAATTACGTTATTTAAATCTTTTTGTTCATGAAAACCTTATGTGGGGATTATTACTAATAAATAAAGAATAAATTAATAAAAGAAAAATTTCGACACACACGGTAGCTCAATTGGCAGAGCGTCGGGGCGTATACCCGAGGTCGCGGGTTCAAATCCCGCCTGTGTCGAAATTTTTCTTTCCTTTATTTATTCTTTATTTATAATTACGTTATTAGCTATCGATGTGAAAACAGCATTCTAATGGGGATTCAAAATAATGACACCTTATTCATTACCGATGTCAGTTTCTAGAACAAAATCAACAGCATAAAAATATGTTTAAGGACTACGATATAACACTCCTTGTTGTGAGTTGGAGGTAAAATAATAATGCCTTGGTATGGCAAGAAAGAGATACGTGTATGGTTTTCAATTAAAGAAACCCACAGAAAAGACAGAAAATGTTTAGAATAGTGGAGACACTTATAAAGAAGTAAAGTTATAAGTTAATACTGTGTAGTGTCGGCTTAGAATAGCACTACCCCATTTCTTCCCATGGGTGATCGTAAGAGGCAACTAAGGGTATCGGGGCTTTTTAAGTGATTTTGGGCGATGCGGTTGGAGACCCATCACCAACAGCCTTTATTTTTACCATCTTTTTCCCACTCACTTTTCCAAAAGTGGCTGAGGAATTTCTAATTCCCTAGCTCTGGCTACCCCTTCTAGGGATTTACAGCCGTAAGTATATTAAAAAGTTTAGTAAGTCATTAGTGGCCATGATCATTAGCACCTTTAAAATCACCACAATACTACTTTATGCTAATACATTGCAATTAACTGTTAAGTCACATACAAATATCAAATGCTAACATATGAATAATATCAAAAACGAACGTGATAGCTCAATGGGTAGAACACCGGTTAACGTGCAAGCGACTAGTGTTCAAATCCCGGTTCGGGTCTACACCAATTTGTCTTTTCTAAAGACATGTGTGTGGTTAATTTATCATGGTTGTTAACGGTGAGGGAAAACATCTTGAGGAAACCCACGTGACTGAGTTGTACTTAGTCATGTGACAGTGTATTCGTACAAAACGGCGATAGGCCTGTCCCCTATCACGTGAGTACACTGTCCATGCAAAACGTAGGTACTCTGAACACCAAGTCACGTGATGTTCAGAAGTATTAGTACCTCTGCCAACCCCTTCGGGGATATTCGGCGTGAAAGTTTATGTTATGTTATGGTACGTTATCAAAAACTCTCAATCTACCCTAGTAAACCTTACACGCGTAAATATAATAATATTTGAAATAATTGCTCTCGAAGTAAGGTTATCATAGTAAGTCTAGCCTAAAGTATAAAAGAGATTAAAACTCATACTTTGGTCATTATCAGGTTGACTCGTCTCCAAAAGAGCAGTATATCAAAGTAATTACTACCCCCGCCCCCGTGACCTACTCCACCCCCTACTTCCACACATTCACAAACTTTAGCACTTCATTATGAGGTGACCTGCCGGGTAGGGTTGAGTAATAATTTAAGTTATTTTATGGGTTTTCGAACAGTTTATTGGGGAAAAGGGTATTCATATAAGCGTCTTAGACTGGGTTACTGTTTTTACGTTCTTATATACAATATACCTATTGTTAGTTTGAATTTACAGTATTTGTGAGTCTCACCCATATCTGTTATGTGGCTGTGTAGTGCCGGCTTAGAATAGCACTACCCCATTTCTTCCGGTGGGTGTACGTAAAAGGCGACTAACGGTATTGGGGCTTTTAATGGATTTTTGGGCGATGCGGATGGAGACCCATCACCAACAACCTTTATTTCACCATCTTTTTCCCAGACAACTTCCAAAAGTGTCTGAGGAATTTTTAATTCCCTAGCTCTGGCTACCCCTTCAAGGGATATATAGCCGTGAGTATATGTATGTATGTACCGAGTGTCGTAAGAGACGACTTAGGGAAATAACGCTGTTTAAGTGACCAGCGAAGAAGCTGGAGACCCCTAACCAAACCCCCTTCAATTCATAATACTTTCGAACCTTATTTGTATCCTATTTGAGACCAAAAGTTTCCAACTGAGCTACCAAATCTGTCCACCATATACTCGTAGTTAAGTAGAAATCCATTACAACAATTAAAGCAAATATGAATGGCGAGGCTGACCCTATGATGGTAGTAATTGCTTCGAAACTCGGGGCGTTTGATTGTAAGCCTGTTACGGACCCCTCTAAAGTGAAAGGGGTAAATACAGAACCTATTAGTGTCCCTAAAATCAGAGATCGTCATGAAAAATTTATGAAGTCTGCTCTTGGATTAATTGACGATGCACTTCTAGTCGTGGAGGTTGTTTTGGAATACAAAATTTGACAATAAGAAATAAGAATATATAATCATGGTACAAACGAATCGGTCTTTCTACAGTTTATTCACGTAATATTAAAACTGACGGGGATTTTAAAATACATTGTATAAATCAAGACTGACAGCCGTGATAGCCCAGTGGGTAGAACACTCGGTTCTCGTGCAAGCGACTAGTGTTCAATTCCCGGAACGGGCCTACACCAATTTGTCTTTTCTAAAGACATATGTGTGGTTAATTTATCATGGTTGTTAACGGTGAGGGAAAACATCGTGAGGAAACCCACATGGCTGAGTTGTACTTAGTCATGTGACAGTGTATTCGTACAAAACGGCGATAGGCCTGCCCCCTATCACGTGAGTACACTGTCCATGCAAAACGTGGGTACTCTGAACACCAGGTGACAAAGTCACGTGATGTTCAGAAGTATTAGTAACTCTGCCAACCCCTTCGGGGATATTCGGCGTGAACGTTTATGTTATGTTTTATGTTATGTAATTTAAAATGCATTCTATCAAAACACCCTTTCAGCTTAATCATGAAAAACTCTGGCTTAGATTCGACGATCCATCTGTTTAAATCTTGCTTTAGGCCATAACCTTTGTATCCTTTCTAAAGACTTATGTTTAGTTGTTTTACCAAGGTTTTTAAACCAGAAAAAAACCTCTAAATCTCAGATAATTGGTTTGTACACAAATGGTTACTACTATTGCTGTGTAGTGTCGGCCTAGAATAGCACTACCCCATTTCTTCCGGTGGGTGTACGTAAGAGGCGACTAACGCTATTGGAGCTTTTAAGGGATTTTTGGGCGATGCGGTTGGAGACCCATCACCAACAACCATTATTTTACCATCATTTCCCCACTCAACTTTCCAAAAGTGGCTGAGGAATTTTTAATTCCTTAGCTCTGGCTATCCCTTTTAGGGATTTATAGCCGTGAGTATATGTATGTATGGTAGCTACTATCACATGAATACACTGCCAGGCATAAAGTGGAAAATCTGAACACTAGGAGACATAATATCGCTTGATGTTCAGACTATTTATATCCACCACTCTACCCCTTGGGGTGTATATTATGTAAGTAATATGAATAATGTTTATTAAAATCAGATATATGCCCCACTATGCGATTGTCCCACTAGGCAGGTATCCGAAGTACGAAGAATAAAAGAGCATGTATGAAAAGATTGATGGATGTGAATGAAGCTAGAGAGGTTTGCCAGGATCGTACAAAGTGGCGATCGATAGTCTCTGCCTACCCCAATGGGAACTAACGGCGTGAGAATATGTAGGTATGTATGTATGCGATTGATTTACTAATTAGAATGAAATTCACCAAGACAATTTTTTATTCTTTAATTTATCGCATACTCTTGGATTCCAAAACTTGACTTCATCATTAAAATTATAGAGATGAAAGCAAAATTTCATGAAACTGTGTTAAGCGTCTATATACATTGTACAATCAAAGTGAAAATACGTTGAACAAATACCGAGTGAAATACGAAATGTACAAATTGGTCTCAGAAAAGGGGTCTCATTAGCCGAATTAGAATTGGGAATTGTAAAAGTAAACAGAAGCGATGTTTTTAATTGTAAATTCAATTTGATTGTACGCAAATCAGGATGCCGCGGCCAGGATGCTAATGATGGCGCAGATACATTTTTTCAAGGGTAGATTTGTTAAAATAATATCTATTCCTATCCTCACGACGCTAGTTCTATCAAGGAGTTTCTATATTTAGGAGGAAAGTTGTTATCTTAAACCATTTTCGGTAATTGAGACGTGTTCACGGATTGTGATTGTTGAGATTTCAATAATATCAATCACGACAGTGTTAAATATTCTACAATAATTAAAAAGATTAGGCTAGTTCCTAATTAATACAAAAGAAACCAAAAGTGGCGGAAGAATTTTATTATAACGAAGCTGTGGCTATCCCTTCTAGGGATTTATAGCCGTGAGTATATGTATGTATGTTAGAAAATTATGCAACAGTTTGGGAAAAATCGTGAATAGTAGAAAATTAAGCTTTGAGTATTTACCATTATTGTCTAGAGACCGCACAGAATTACATACCTGAAACAAAATAACATTGATTAGTTATATCGTTTTATTACACGTAAATAATTGAAGTGTTTTATTTTACAGATGAAGAAACTGAAGAAACCGATGAGAAGAAGATGAAGTAAGTAATCTCGGTAGCAGCTGAGTCCGAATACCCAATGCACATATTTACCTTACTTTTCCTCAATCACGTGATTCAGGCATGTATTTCAACACTAACCATCCCCAAATGTGACAAAGTATATTTTTGAGTTCTCTACCTGATTTTACTTTTCAAAACAGACTGAGTAATACTCTTCATCTAGCTCTGGTTGCATCTATATTTAATTTTATAACCATGAATAATAATAGATATAATAAGATTAAAACTTGACATCTCTAAGTTTTTAATGGACACTAAAATGTGGTGGCACAGATAGATTAAAATCTATATTACATTTATCAATAAACCAATATAAAGTTGAAACTCAATTTGTTATGTTAGAGCATTTCAATAGAAATTTTCTCAGCTCGTAACAGGACTTGCGGAACTATCAAACATTTTAAAACCACTAATTAAATAGTCCTAGAGACACAGTGACGCTTCGGTAGGCCATCTTTGTTTTGCAGACTTATTCTGGTAAATTAAATAATGTTAGTCATTTTCTCAAGTTACTTAGGCTTAGTGGATCGATGAGGTAAAGAGATATGTAGATCAATGAGAATAGTATTGTTGTTAAAAGATGGTACTGGATTGGGTGTTCGAAGTAAATAAAAGAGCTTAAAGATAGAATTTATGAATGTGATGAAACATGTACTGTACAGACATTAGTATTTATGGTTCTTCAATGCAAAAGTAATTTTAGTTCTTGTTATCAGTTGAAATTCGAACATGTAATAAATAACATACGTTTAAACACTATAAATATTGTATAACATTTACTATACAGTGCAGTGAGCAAAAATATTTTATATAGATTGTCTCTTTATGAGTAATCAATATCGAACAAATATAACATGATGATGATTTCGCTGGTTAATCCCGATTATCATGTACTCGTATAATGTCTACAAACCACGAGAGTATAAAAAATAACAGTGACTAGTTAGATAAAAAATATCAAAGGTCGAACATATTCGTGCTATTCTCAATATTTCTTCCCTTGAAATGTTATTCTCTTGTCGCCAAGGAAAAACATGAATAGTGTTTAGAAATGAGCATCACAGAATAAGTATCAAGTCCAGTATTATTCTATTACTCATTTTATCCTCAACTCGAAGGCAAGTGGCAGTGACATTGCGGCTTCGTAATATCCTGCCGCACAACTTTAAGCTCATCGACCTTACTGCTCAGATATCAAAGTCCAAATTCGTTTGAAAGCTTTTTGCGAAGTGTGAACTGAAATGTTTCTGTTGTCTCAGCTTTGGTTTTCAACGAAACGGTTTGTTCAGACCTATTGCTGTTAAAAGGTTATAATGTTTGTTTAGTTCTTGAAGAAGTTCGTTTCTATCTGCCTCTTAATTTCGAGTGTCTTAATGTAAATAACTTTGCAAAGATTTTGCTAAATGAAATCGAAATGATTTTCGAAAAGATAATCCGTATTTGCGATGGATTACTTGCAAATACGGATACGAACCACAAAAATTTAAACAATTTTTTGGTTTATTTTATAGCCATGGATGTTATCCACTCATCGCCATGAAATTTTGAATAATTTGCAATTGCTCATGTTATGCACGTAAAAGACGTCCTTTAATATTTTGTAGGATTATCATAATTTTATAAGTATATTTTCAATCAAATATTTTGAAAATCATCGTCACGTAATAAGTAAGCTTGCGTAAAAAACCCTCCGTAAAGAGATGACGTAAACGACAATTTAATTAAAAGATGCAAAAGAATACGTAAAAAGGTCTCGTCTGAAAGCTGAAAAACGGCAATGGGTCCAATGTTCTAGATATCTTGAAATACGTGGGTAAGCGAGGATTGCGCGCCATAAAATAAGGTTGGGTGGCGCGCGTCGGCATTCCAAAATCGAATTCGAACGCTCGAAGAAAAAGCATTTGGCTGACTTATTCTGTCCAATAAATATATCATTCATTCACTGATACATACATTCAGACCTTTGAATTTTAATGTATAGGAATTTATTTAAACTTTTATGCTGTAAGTAAAACTGTAAGGAAAGGAAGTATCCTTAAAATTGTAATTTTATGGTTCCACTTGTTATGTTATATTAAATTAACTTTACTCTGACATTTATTTATTATTGGAGGCTTAGGTCGTGAAATATATATTATGCAAAAATAAATTTCGCATCGAAACTAATTGGGACACAAGTTTTAGATAACATGTAAAAACAACAACCAAATCTTGCCTTCATTTAAGTAATTGTACGTTTACAACCGATTTTACTTCAAATCACAATTTAAAAAAAAACAATTTCATTCTCTGAATAGTGAAAAAAATAAGCGCAATGTCGATCTTTTACCAGAATCAGCGCATTGAAATCGCTCACCCGTCGATTGGTGAAATACGCTGAATTTTTCTGGGCGATCGGTCGCGTGACCGCTCCGCATTAGCGCAATGAATCAAATTCAATTCGGTCGGTACGCGTAAAACGGACTTTTTATGTGCTCTCAAAAATACGAACCAATCTTGATCATAATCACGATGTTTTGTACTTGATAGGTGAAAATATATAAAAATTATTCCATATAAACACACATACATAGTTTCTCGCCATTTTTTCCCTTTGGAGTAGGCAGAGAATTGCAACTGTACGGAATCCTGCATATATCTCGCATCTCGTTCATAATCATATTTTCATGCGTATATTTAACACTTTGGATACCTGATTTTTGCAGCGGACTCTCTATTTTATTATAATGGTACGTTGGTTCTATATATATCTTGCACACAATTCTCTCTTCATATGGCGTTTTAGAATAGCAATACCCCTGAGTGTCGTACAAGGCCACTAAGGGTACGGGAATTGATGGGCGAGATAGTTAGAAACCTTTCACAAACATTCCTGACAAACCATTTTTACCCTTTTCGTGCAATAATGAAGCGTGAATGTAAAATAATTGAATCAAAATAATCGATCCAATTTATTATAATTGCTATAAGTCTTTTAATGGCTTTTTGTGTCGATACTCAACATGAATGTTGAATAGTAATAAATATCTATCAATTTTAGTTTTTATTCCAAAACAGTGATTAAAACAGACACCCCCTGTCACGGCTGAAACCATTTCCTTAACAGAGGCTCTTTAAGGTGCGGCATGAATTGCTTTTATTTTAACAAAAATCAATATTAATGTATTTTCGTGCACGAAACTGATTATAGAGGAATGAAGTTTGCATATGTCAAGGAACACACCGGCACGGGTGATTTGCATGAGAATATAAAGAAATACGTTATTATATAATGGTTTACTTCTTGAAATGGGGTAGAAAATTGAACATCGAAATATCCTTTGTCATACCTTTTTTGCTTGTAATAGAAGGCTCTGAAATATTGAGGGTTGATTTAGTGTTTCACATATTGAAGGTAATATACAGGACTCCCGATTGTAACTTGTTTCTCAAATAAGTGTTTTAACCAGGCTAGAATAGAAATATACTTCTGAAAGTAAAATACTTAACTAAGACAACATCAGAAAATCCTTTGCAATTTAATGGCAACCGCGGAGGATAATTATTCCTCAGTATAAATTTAGGGCGCGCATAAACTGACCACAGGGGCCCAAGTCGCACTCAAAGTTCAAGACAAGGGGGAATTAATGCTGTTATTGTGGCAATAAATACAGGCAGCTCCTAGTTTGCGGTGTGATGTGGGCAGATAAATCAAGTGGTTGTCGCGTCGCTAGGCGTCCCGAGTGTGCGCTGGGCCTTACGATTGTTTGGTAATGAAGCCCCCTGTATATACGGAATTAGGTTATATGCCATGGATTTTGGTTGTTTTATTTAATATGATTTTTTCGGGGTTTCGAAGTTTATTATACATTTTCCGAGATTGAAATATTCTTCTTGCATTGCTAAGATAATTATGTTTAAGTGGTACTGAAAGTACGATTGAAGTTGAGTTTTCATACATAAAATTTAAGTCTGTATCCCATTAAGTCTCAGTTAGTAATAGTCGAACGTTAGGAAAATTCAATACAACATTTTGGGGAATCAAAATATGGTGGCAATATTTGAGCAATGGCTAGATTTTGGATCTTTTAAAATCACTTTACAGGAAACTAAATATGTTTTAGTAGTGGTGCTATTTATTGTACTACGGAACCATGTAACATCCATACATACTTGCGTATAGGAAACTGAAAATTATATTACATTTCAAGCATAGGATGTAAAAATTGGTTAAAACTATCTGGAGCACATACGAAAGGGACATGTGAAAGTTCCATTTGACCGCACTAGTTCATCTGCAATTGAGATTGCCTCTCCTAAGTCACAATTTATCTATGGGTCACGCCACCTGTGACCCTTGTAGACCCCTAACCTACGGATTAATTTATTACTGGTTAATTTAAGGGCCAGTATTTTATGTAGCAAGTTGAAGTGGTCGAAAAGAATTGTTTTACGGATTTGCATGTAAGTGGGGCCTTGGGGCTTGTTTTGTTTCTTTGTCATTGAGTAATGGTTATTGTGTGTAGATACTATATTCTACTGCCGGTTAACTTTGTGGCTTACAAATTAATTGATTTTCTGACTTGTAAATTTAGTTTATCAAAAAAAAAAAAGAAAAAGTTAATGCTGTGTCGGCTTAGAATAGCACTACCCCATTTCTTCCGGTGGGTGTGCGTAAGAGGCGACTATCGGTATTGGGACTTTTGAGGGATTTTTGGGTGATGCGGTTGGAGAACCATTACGAACAACCTTTATTTCACCATCTTTTCCCCACGCAACTTCCAAAAGTGGCTTAGAGATTTCTAATTCCTTAGCTCTGGCTACCCCATCCAGGGATTTATAGCCTTGAGTATATGTATGTATGTAATTAATTAGTATGTACACATTTCTGCATTCAAAAAGAGATGAACACTCAGTGAAGATGCCTTCTGAGAACGTGAACTTGGCTTTGCACAACTTTAAGTACAAATGGTGGAGCCAGCGGGATGAAGTATAAATACAAATATGTAGACTTTACCCGGTACTTTTCAGTTCATAGCACTCGGTAATTAGACTCACATACAACGCAGGAATAAATACAAAAATATGATTCTGAAACTGAGAGAGTTATTTTCTTGCATTGCATTTTGTTTAATTTGTACCTTCCAAATTCTAAGAAAACTGACTCTAAATTACAATACAATAATAACATCATAATGTTACGTAATATATCTAATTTGAGACTGGTGTGTTTACAATTAGGCACACGATATGCATCAATTTGATGCGAAGGCAGACATTTTTGCGAGTGCTGTCAAACCCCAAATTACGTGAGGCCAAATTGGGCATCCTTTAATTATAACTTTGATGAAGCAAACTGCGGACGTCAATTAAAAGACTTTGAAAATTACTCAACCCTTTGTATAATTGTAATTATTTCAAAAGCTCTCCAGTCGATGCTATTGTAATAAAATTTTGCTCTGAAATAAGTCTCCTTCAAATAATCCTATGTAGCTTAAATACATTTGTGCATTGGTAGTGCTATAAAAGATCAATTTACATATCTATAAAGGTTTTGAGATAAAATTACAGCTTACGGCTTTTTTTGGATTGTATATAAATTGTAATTAATTCTATAATTTCTAAAGGCTTCGTCAATATATCTCATTTTAAAGGAACAAATGACAAGCAGAAAACCCTTTCAAAAAACTGCCAATCACGGGTCCCTTAAGACCGCGTGACATTAGCCCAAGGACCTCCAAAATAAATGCCTTCGAAGCAATTTTCGCTAAATTAATTGGAGATGAGTTTGCATAAAACTTTAGTGAAAAATACTGTTGATTTTTTCCTTCCAAATTCTGCTTGCGTTGCTTAAGTGTTATTTTCATGTGTGCCAAATTAATGTTTTTCAGTCCGTATGAGTTATTTCACTTGCTTGACGTGACTGCTTAAATTATAAATGTAAATGAAAGAATTTTAATTCCAGTTAGGAAATCTTCTTATAAAGGCGGGGGTCCGAAGTGAGAAGAATAAGAGAGCATGTATGAGAAGAAAAAATAATGTAAGAGAAGAAAGAAAGATTTGTCAAGATAGTGCAAAGTGGCGACCGATAGTCTCTAGCTACCACAATGGGAATAATGGGCGTGAGTATAAGTAAGGAAATAATTAACGAAACGATATATCTTAGTAAATTGAAAATATACAAAGCATACTTTTATTTTTAAGAATGTACTGCATTGACTGGAATACAAAAGAAAATGTTTTCGTCGAAAACGTGTTGAAATTTGTGTACTTTCATTGGAAAGCAAACCCGAGTTTAAAATATTCGGTGTACGCATTTCATTTCAATACAGAAACACGAAAGCCAAAGCGAACTTAACAAATTGACACGTCGTCACTGAAAGCGAGGGAATTAATCTTTTGAGCAACTTTTCACCGAAAAGTAAATACTTTTTCAAGTCAAAATTAACTTGAAAAGTATAATTTGTTACACGCAATAAGTTATTTGACGAGTGATGCAGATTCAAAGCACGCTGATTGGAAATTTTCTAACGAACATGAATGGTACACAAAATGAAAAGTATACATTTCTTTTAATCGAATAAAAAGATGTCTCGAGAATTCCGTACACGCACAAACAAAACCAATAAAGAAGTTTAAGAATCGAGAATTGTTTACTGAACACAATCCGATTCGATGTCCTTTTTAATAGAAAAATTCTTTTACCTTTTCGTGAGGTATCAGGAACTTTGGCGGGCGAGATGGCGACTCAACAAACTTCAAAGAAATAAGACAAATGAAAGTCGAGGAATGTGTGCGAGGCGGCAATATTTTTTTGTCAGCCATTTTTGTTAAAAATCCTCACCTCTCGAATTCCAATTGCAACAATTTGCTAGATTGATTTCGAGAAATTTAATCAAATACGTTATTTGGTCTGAAATTAAATCAACATTTTCGGAAATCATACATCTAAATTTGCGGAAACTGAAGGCGCTACTAATGATAAAAAGGCTGGAAAAACAGTTTTTTTCCATAAAATAAACCACACTCAAATATCTATTTCACGTATAAAATCCAGCCAAACTGATAAATATATTATCGGAATAAAAATAAACGACTCTTGTGATATTTATTGATATGAAAATTACATATTTACTTGCTTGGGAAAACTAACCCGACGATGTATTTGATAATGTACAATAAGATGTATAAAAAACTATTCAATGTAATCTATGTATACTTGCTAAGTGTATTTCATAAAGTTTTTCATTTAAACTTTACCAATTTCTTTGATAAACAAAATGGCGCGAAAACTTGGTTGTTTTTAATCCTACCAATGTGTTTCGTCGCGCCCAATGATCATTGTTGCCATTCGGAAAAGTTTTTACGATGTTTTTTGTTTCACCTTTTTTGTTTTGTTTGTAGCGTTGCTCGCCTTTTATTGTTTGAATTTTATCTCGAGTTTCTTTGGCGCGTTACAATGAGTTGGCGCGAAGTGGGAAGGTGGCAAGATGAGCTGGTTTTATAGGCAATTCTTGGAAAGTGCCCTCTTCTATCAAATATTCGGATTTGTGCAACTGCAACTTGGAATAATGAACTTTTTTATTGACACCTTTTTTTTTGTTTTATAGTATTTTGTTAGTTTTCATACTTTACAATTATAGTCATTGTAGTAACTATAGAGAATATTATAAAATAAACATGGTTACATTATAAGTGGGACTACGTACACTGGTATTGTTTTAATCAAAAGCTCTAAATTCAATCATTTGTCTGCTTAAAACTATTAAATCTTGCACATTTAGCTGTGTATAAAATATGAATACTGATATTGAGGTTTCATACTTAATTTTAGTAAATTAAATATTGAACCACTTAAGAAACATAAAATATAATATGCAACTCTACGTTTATAACTCTTTGTTTTGAAGGTGCGCGCGGTTCATTAAAGAAAGATCAAGTTTGTATTTTTACACAGAAACAAGTTTCAATAGGTTTTCACAAAAGCTTTTGTTAATTTAGCTCGTGCGATACCAACCGAAATGAGACTTTGTATTGTTACGTCTTTGTACAGCAATAATTAATGTGGTTTTTTTCTGTATCTTGACGTTTCACTAATTAATTGCCTAAGTTTAGGAAAATATCTTCAAGAGAAATAAAAGTAGGATTTCTGTGTCTGTTTCGCAAGGAGGTCAACATTAAAAAGTTAAAGAACACACACAATTTGAAAAGAGAATCTTTTAATTTTAGTCAAACATTCACTTACCCTTTCCTGAAAGGGTAGGTCCTAGATATATATCTATCTCCCTTTCACTTAGTTCCCTAAGCAAGCATGTTGCAAATAAGGTTTTGGATCAGAAAGGTTAGTCTCTAGGGAGATTTCACAAATCCTCAGTATTTTGAGCGCAAAGAGAAATATCTACGTTGATTTTTTTCTACACTATTCAATGAATTTTTACCTTTCACCAAATTTTTAAAACCTTATTAAAGTTATGCATTAACATTATTATTAATAGCAAATAAAACGATATGCCAATTAGTTATTAATTACCTATTGCTACTTTATTGCATTGCGATTTTAAAAGCCGGATATATGTTTATAGCAATATGTTTTATATTTTTAAGAAAACTAATAAAAAAAGACATGTTATATGTCATTAAAGTAACACCTCAAAATCACAATTTTTAAAAAATCTCAATAAAAAAAACATAGTAGTGGTATAACTGAACCTCTAGCAACATATTCCGCTTACTGGATTTCAGAATTTATTCAACTATATATTTAGGTATAAAAGTATGTGTCAAAACTTTTTATTAGTCTCCTTAGATTTTCAAGAATGTAAGAAAGTCTCAGATGAAATTCGAACACGTTATAAACATATCTGAAAAGTAGATTACAATAAATATACCAACAATTACCTCAGTGGTTTGATGCCCTCTTCGTAACAAACGTGTAGAACACAGAAAAAGTGAAATTTTACAAAACTCTAGGGGCATGGGCATAAAAAGGTCTTTTCGGACGTTTAATATACAATTTCACAGATAACGATCACCTTTATTTAAACGGCGGTAAGGTTCTTATTTGCATAGAAAAAAGCGTAAAATGTGTATTTTGTAATCTGACCAACCCTTAACATCACATCGTCACGATAAAATTTGACTGCGTATTAATGTAGAGGTGTATACTTATTAGTGAGGTTAGGGGACGTTTACAACGAATTTTTAGTCAAATAATAATTTTTGCTGTGTAGTGTCGGCTTAGAATAGCACTACCCCATTTCTTCCGGTGGGTGTACGTAAGAGGCGACTAACGGTATCGGGGCTTTTAAGGGATTTTTGGGCGATGCGGTTGGAGACCCATCAGCAACAACCTTTACTTTACCATCTTTTTCCCACTCAATTTTCCAAAAGTGGCTGAGGAATTTCTAATTCCTTAGCTCTGGCTACCCCTTCTAGGGATTTATAGACGTGGGTATATGTATGTATGTATTATACTAAATCTGTAGTGAGTTACTGTAAACTTGAATAGAAAATAATAAGTAATGTAAGCCGTGTAGTGCTGGCTGGAATGTCACTACCCCTTTCTACCCATAGGTATCGTAAGAGGCGACTAAGTTTATGGGATTTTTAAGGGTTTTTTGGGCGATGCGGTTGGAGATCCATCACCAAAGATACTTTATTACTACCATCTTCTCCCCTATCAACTTTTAAATGTGGCTGAGGTGTTTCTAGCTCGGAAGCTTTGGCTACAACTTTTTGAGATTTATGGATGTATCTACGTAATGTATTACAAAACATCAAATTTGGAAACATTTGAAAGGAAGAATTCAAAATCGACACAATACAAACACAAACATAATACAGTAGATATGGAAGTGCGCCTAAATTGAATTTCGGAATA
Organism: Bedellia somnulentella; assembly: GCA_963576735.1. Lineage (NCBI taxonomy): Eukaryota > Metazoa > Arthropoda > Insecta > Lepidoptera > Bedelliidae > Bedellia > Bedellia somnulentella. Next base: position 1,328,607 of record OY755171.1, read on the forward strand.
ACTTAATCTATTTCTATGGTTTTAATGAACACCAAACTAAAGTTAGTGTGAAATATCCTTAACCCTTCAAGTCCCTGAGAGGCGTGCAGCCCCCACGTTTATCCAATTTACACCCCCGATTTGAACTTGCCTGTGGGCTATAAATTTCATCTAACCGACTACACACTTCCGTTTTGAGTCGCTTTTTAGTACACTTTTAAAATAAGGGTTCGGAAACTTACCTTGTTGAATAAAAGCCTTATTTTTTTCACGTCCCAGACTATTTGGTGTAGGACATAAATTATGGTGAAAATTAGTTGGAAAGCAACGGTAAATTAGCGGTTTTACTGTTTGAGAATCCGAACTTTCTTACACGCCATATTTGTTTGTATAGCAAACTAGCAATTTGGCCAGACTTTGCACGGGTAGCCAATGTGATTGAAAGTGTATCTAAATATTTACAAGTTTCATCTTTTGAATTTTAAATTTGATTATTTCTAGGAAATTGCTAATGCAAAATAAAATTGCAATGGCGGTGAGTAACAGCCCCTAACAACGGAAAATCTGTTTCTCCGATTAATAAATAGACAAATTTAGTACGGCTACGCCTTAATTATTTAAACTCATAAGTTTAGATGTCTATGATCGAGGGTCCCCTGCATACTAAACAAACAACTTCATCCTGATCCGAGTCATAAACTATAAAGCTATACTAACAATATACCATTGTGATACACAGCTTGACGAAATCATCAAAATAGAGCTAATATTCACGAAAATTTTGCTTTGCTCATTCAGTTTCGCGACAGGGTTTCAGACAAAAGACTTCCGTTAGCGCCTCAGCCGTTCACTTCCGCCGGATGTCGACACTATCGCCCTCTGTTGGCATCACAACGAACTTTGTGTTTCAATATTTGGTGTCAGATTATTTTGGCATTAAACAAACTATTATTATGACCGCTATATAAAAAATCAGCTTGTCAATGTACCCTATCCACGCTGGCCCGATCCTAGCCTCTTAGTGGAATCATTTTGCAATTATTATTTTTTTAATTACGAATAATATATTACCAAAAGCCTAAGAATAGATGTCTAAAGTTCTGATTTAATCGTCTAAGGAATCTGGACGTAAATAATATATGTAGGAAAGAAAACAGTATAAATATCATATCAACTAAAAATCATTACCATCCAATGTACTCTGTGTTTCCATCTCTTCATAACAAACAAGGATAGCACAGGTCCGTAAGGCTATTAACTCTTAATGAATACAGAGTTATTTTCAATTTTAAGAGAGAAGTAAAATACAAATCCTTTTCTAAAGTTCCTTCATTATTCCCCGATTAGTCAAGTCGTTACAGAATCATGAATAAAGATGTTGCTTGACAAAATTTTTAATCACAACTCTGCTTCCACTCGTAATTAATCATTATGAGTTTTATAATAGTCCCTGCTTTCTTCATCTCGGCACAGATTTTATTAAACCTACCCCAGTCTTGTGATGGGGATGGAAATAGGTGGGGGTAGTCGGAACGAGTTTTCTTCTCTCCGATTGTTTGATGATTTGCAAAATTTTCTCTTATACAGTAATTAAAGTTGTAGAGGAAACAAACGATATACTAATGCTATCGTCCTAAACTATCGAAGTGAGGTAGCCACATAATTTGTGAATTTAGGGCAATAGTTAATTAAAGATATTTGTAAATTTATTATGTATAGTAGCTTCAGAAAAAATAGTACTAGAAGGGAAGCCGTACTCTCGAAACACAACGTATGTGTTTAAAAAATAAAATAAACCGATACTTCTATCTTTTTGCTCAAAAAGGCCGGCGTTCGAAGTATGAAGAATTAAAGAGCATGTATGAAAAGATTGGTGGATGTAGTCGAAGCTGGAGAGGTTTGCCAGGATCGTATGAAGTGGCGATAGATAGTCTCTACCTACCCCAATGGGAATTAACAGCGTGAGTATATGCATGTGTGTACTTCTATCTCAAATTAAAAAAAACTATCAATTAATGAAGCACTTTAATTATCTCCACTTAACCCTTTAAAGTAAAAATCTAGGCAAATTTAAATACATTGATAAATAAAGTAATCTGTTTTACCGGATGCTCCTTTTAGCCTCCCAATCAGTCACTGTGACGGGCCAGTGTAAACACGCCTAGGTCGGGCTTTGCAAACACGATCCGTCACTCGCCATCATCGGTAGGATTAAGTGCAATATACATGTTTGATTTTAAATACACACAGCCTTAGCTTTTGGCTTTTCAGGTCATTTTATTCAAATGGATTTTGTTTTTTTTTATATGTTGAGGGTGTTGGTTCTATCGAGTATCGTTTTTCCTGATTTTAGGATCTTCAAAAACTAGGGAGCTTATAGATGGCAAGTCAGAACTAGCCGTTGTGGTAATGGGTATTTGTACAGCTGTGGACTTCTATCAGGTGATACAGTATTAAATTAATGTTACCTCAGAAATATCGTTAGTTCTTGTAAAGTTTCTTTGATTTTCACCAAAAAGTTCAGGATAAATGCTTTGCTTACCTGTAACAAAAGAAACATAAATATTATTAACGCTTACAATAATGAGCAAGACTAGATCTTGAAAACTCGGCTTTTTAAAAAGGGCATAATTTTACACACGGTAGTAAATTAAAAAAGTAGTATTTAACTGCGATGGAATGTGAACAAGTAACTAACCTTTTTACTCACGAACAGTTAAGTAAGTATAAGTAAAAAATATAGTATAACGGTTGGGAATAAATTGAAGACATGTGAAGTTTGAATCGAAATCAAGATACGTTTCCAAATTCAAATTACAACTGAACGTTCCGTTCCACGTGCAAATACACGGAGCAGACACTCAAACGGCACCCGTTTTATGCAATTATCTAATTAGGTACGTTGAACGGAACGCAGCAAACATGTCCGCCAAATATGGCGCGCAAACAAAATGGCGTCGTAGCTTTCGTCACTCGGATCACAGTGTTTGTGTAATCTGTTAAAGTTCAGCCAAGATTCACGTTGGCTGTACAAGTAAATTATCATGTAAATATGTGTTGTTCTTGTATGGGATTAGCATATTTCGCTGGGACAATGTAATTAGGAATTGCGATTGTGCGATAGGATTTTTTCCTTTTTTTCGCCATTTATTTGTAGTCTACGTTTGGTATTCCTGAAGTTTTGTAAATCTGTAGCGTTTTTATACGAACACCGGAATCAAAAAAGCATTGTGCTTGTTACGGGTATTTTTTTGTCGAATGAAAATTATTTGAACATTGATTTAATTCCATCTGTATTTCCAAATAATCAATAGATACGGATACCTCCAGCAATTTTATGCATTATTAAAATTTGGTTGGTGGGCAAATGATTTCAAATAACAGACCAATAGAAAACAACTTGGAATTCATAATTATATTAGTTGCAATTGTAACTATCTATTATTTCCAACGAAATTGAATTAGTAGTTGTCGGAAACGCAAACGAGTGCTGTAATCAATCATCATTCATCACATCCACTAACAAGTACTGTTTACGAGTATTTCATGTAAAATCATAGCATTATTTATTTACTTGCTGAAAAAATGCTTTACAAGAGTTATTTTGAGGGTAATCAGGCGAGTGATATATTTGCGACGACGGTAGATCATTAGGCCCATTTCTAAAATATGCAGTGTTTGTAAAATACCATAAATAGGCATATGAATGTTTTGCATAAAGTACGATAAGGTAGGTTAAAGCTGGTATATACATACTATTTTTAATAACAAAACATTTTCGCAAATGTGATTCCGTAATAGTTTATTTAAGAAGTCGGTCTTATTATATCGCTTTGGGTGCAACACTCCTCGTACTGAAATATACTTTTCTAACACTTTTAATCTACCAAGTAGATATCCATAAACGATCAATGATATAAAACATATATACTATTTTTTTCTCAGTTTTATTCTATTCCACCCATTCGTTTTATCCTGAAGTCGTATTATATTCATATTTGTTATAAAATAAAGCGATGCTATCGTAACATTAGCTTAAATATCCCCAAAAATTATCATAACATTCTGAGTTTAGCTTTGAAAGACACATTAATAAGGTGTTTTACGAAGTGAAAGTGCGAGGAACTCACAACCAGAAGGGCCAGGTATATGTTACTTCCTAATTGTATAATATTAACATTTATTCTCTCTGTGTTGCATTTAAATACCAAATGCGCTATCGTCGAGGGTTGGCGATGGAAAGGGGCTATATAAAATATGCTTATAAGCAATATTCCTGCGAATGTTAGGAATAAATCATTGGGTAGGAGGCTTTGGTAGTCGAGGGTTTGGTAAAAGGTTAGGCAGGCGGGTTATGAAAACAACATTATATTTTTTTAATGGCTCAGCTGTGCTTTAAAGGCTAATAACAACAACTCAATAATGTATTAATTAGTATCCTGCAGAATTGGACCTTAAAACCTAACAGTCAGAAGTCAATATTCGTCATAAAAGTATCGTTTTTATGTTTAAAAGAAAAATAAAAGTAAAATGAAGTATTAGTGTACATCTCTGACAAGCCAAGGTATTGTTCAGGTTAGCTATGCAGTATTTAAAGTAATCTTGACTGTCATCAGTCGGTAACCTGGCAGTTACCCTCAGACCTTAATTGTGCACATAGTGTGCGAACTTCGGACACAATGAACAGTTTATTTTAGGACTTTTTTATTTAACATACTACGATAGCGATGCGATGATTTATTGATTATTATGGTGTGATTGAATGATACATAAATTAAGGTAGGTATTTTGAAGCAGTGTTATAAATTTTAGAAATCTCGATTTCATTTTATTATTTGCAAAGCCCCCGATCAAAAAAACACATATTCTTTTCTAGTATATAAAACAATAAATACAAAAATTTGTTAAAGATTCAATAATACATATCAATAACATATAATTCTTCATCACCACATCACGATAGTTCATCAATTCATCACAGCTCCCTTACTTCTCAATTTAAATTCAAACATTTTATCATTGCGAAAAAATGTGCCAAGTCCTCATAATAAGCAGGCCGCGCATCACAGTCGTGACGAATCCTCGTGACGCGACCGATGCGCTGTCAGCGACTGTCGCTAAGCTCGATGGAAAGCGCACGATAATTGCAACCTCTTCGCTGCTTGATGGCCGGTCACGTGTGGTCTACATTGTCTATGCTTGTATTTAAATATAAAGGCGGGAGTGTATGGGAAACGATGAGATTTCAATAAGGTCTGTAGTTTTAGTTTTGTTTTGATGTAATGCGAATTGTTAAACCAACTAAAGGCTTTTCATGATTATTTTCTTTGTTTATTTTAAATTCTAGTGAAGGAAATGGTTTTCTTTGTGCTTTATCTAATACATTAAAAAGAACTATTTTTGTTAAACCAATGAAATCATTGGCTGGTCTTTTATTGGGAGAAATGGTATAAAACATTTGCTTTTTATATCAATTGCTCATGAAATTTTCCCGATTATCAAATAAGAAAACTGATTGTTTTTATTATAATTATTTACTTAAAAAATGTAATAAATTAATAGATCCAAGTGTATTAACTTTTCTTGTTCAAGTTTTTTAAACAATTTTTTTGAGAAACTCGCTTTTAGTAAAATAAGACCATAATCCTCATTCACCTAATACCTTTAATGTCAACCGACATATATATTCAAAAGTCTATGTCTCACTTTAATAATCCCTACTACTGTGTGGTATTTAAAGGGGATTAGCAACCCCCAAGAGCTATTCCAAAATATAATTATCATTAAAACATTAGTGGAAACACACCACAAACTAAGCTAAATCTTAAACTAAATTTCAGCTGAAATTGAGTTCGTAGTTGTGGATTAGACTAGATAGAGATACATTTATGATTTTATATATACGAAAAGGTCTTGTAACAGATACTTTAAGCGTTTGTATTTTATTACGTGTTGTGCCGGCTTAGAATGGCACTACCCCTTTCTACCCACGGGTGTCGTAAGAGGCGACTAAGGGTATGGGGCTATTTTAAGCGGTTTTTGGGCGATGTGGTTGGAGACCCTTCACCAACGATACTTTATTTCTACCATCTTGTGCCCTATTAACTTCCAAATGTTGCTGAAGAGTTTCTAGCTCTGAAGTTCTGGCTACCTCTTTTTGGGATTTTTGGCCGTGAGTATATGTATGTATGTATTTTATTGTGTAAGGGATATATGGGCATGAGTATATGTATGTTTGATTTATAAAAGCGAGATTGTATTAGTCTCTCTTTTTGATGTCGATTTAAATATCGCTATTGTGCCTATTTTAGGGATAGTATAAAGCTATCGGGAAGTTTTTAGTGCTTTTATTTGCGTTCGCATTACAATTTGTCGATTGCAATAAAAAAAAGAATTGTTCCGGTTGTATTCAGGTAAATTTTAATTGCAATACTCAACTGAGCTGAGACCAACGATTCTTAATATTTATGGTTAAGACAATTAGTCGTATAATTTCGAGCTAACTGATATACAAAAATACATACATACATACATATACTCACGGCCATAAATCCCATGAAGGGGTAGCCAGAGCTAGGGAATTAGAAATTCCTCAGCCACTTTTGGAAGTTGCGTGGGAAAAAGATGGTGAAAAAAAGGTTTTTGGTGATGGGTCTCCAACCGCATCGCCCAAAAACCCCTCAAAGCCCTAATACCGTTAGTCGCCTCTTACGTACACCCACCGGAAGAAATGGGGTAGTGCTATCCTAAGCCGGCACAAAATAACTTACAAAATACCAAAACTAATGTAAAGACTAACCAAGAAACGTGTTGCTGAAGAACTCTGCCCTCCAACGATGCAAGCGGAGACTCCGACAGAGGTTTCCTCCGGCCGGCCTGACCAAGAGGTTATGGAACTGACGGAGGAGGCTCTGCTGGCAGACCCTCCAGAAGAGTATACCGAGTGTGCGGAGAAGATGCAAGCACTCGACATTGAGGAGGAGGAACGCGCGGTTTCCGATGGCGCCTCACCCGTCGATGTTACCCTCCAGTAATATCAACTGCCTGCAAATCAACACCCAACACAGTGAAACCGCGATGGCTCAAGTGCGGCGTTGGGTGTTGTCGCAGGATACTTCGATAACGCTGATCCAAGAGCCCTGGATCAGTGGAGAACGTATCCGCGGTCTCTCCAATCTTGGAGGTAAGCTTATACATTGTACTATGCAAGATAAACCACGAACCTGTATTTATATTTCGCGTAACATAACTGCACATCCACTTGTGGAATTTTGTTCCAGAGATTTATGCACAATCAAACTAACAATTCCCGAAGACCCAAAAGAGCTGGTCATTGCATCAGTCTACATGCCAGATGATGAGGAGATACCATCCGAAAATCTAGCAAGACTGATAGACTACTGCGAAGATGAAAACCTTGAGATCATCGTCGCTACCGACTCGAACGCCCATCATCCGCTGTGGGGAATGAAGATAAGCAACAACAGAGGTAAGAATCTTGTTGAATACTTACTCACAACTAAACTTAATATTATTAATATTGGTGCTGAACCCACGTTTGTAACTAGGAGATCGAGAACCATCATTGATCTAACACTTGCCACTGCACGAGCTCAGGCCATTATCGATGGCTGGCACGTCTCAGGGGAGGCGTCTTGTTCGGACCATAGATGGTTACGATTTAACCTACAGGCTACATCAAATACTCCAGAACCACGGAGAAATCCAAGAAAAACTGACCGGACTTTGTTTGTTAACTCACTCAGTAACAAAATCAAAGAAGAGGGCACACAAGGCAGACTAGAAGGCACCAGCCAAATAGAAGAAACGACAGAGCAGCTCACCAATGCTCTAATCAGCTGCTATGAAGAGGCATGTCACTTAACCACACCCCCTGCTAACCAATCCACAAAAGACCAATGGTGGGGTCGGGAGTTGGAAAAGCTACGGGCAAAGGTCAGGAAATGTCTGAACAGAGCAATGAACACCAAAGCACCAGATGACTGGGACCGATATAAAACAGCAAAATCTGAATACAAGAAACGCATTCGCTTCAGAAAATCGACTACATGGAGGAAATACAGTGAAAACATTGAAAGCCTCCAGCAAGCTAACCGGGTAAGAAAGATACTTTCTAATCAACCTAATAATGGAATAGGATCTTTAAAAAAACCGGATAACACCTATACTAGTTCACTCGAAGAATCCCATCGAATACTCATCGACACTCATTTCCCGGACAGTGCAATCACATCTAGGAACGACTGGAGACACTTAACAGTTAATCCAACGGAGTCTGATTGGAAACTCGCGAAAGAGATAGTGACTTTTGACAAAGTCAAGTGGGCTATCACCAGCTTCCAAACATTTAAAGCCCCAGGAATAGACAAAGTCTTTCCAGGGTTACTGCAATGGGGAATTGAAGCCATCCTACACTTGATCGCAGAAATTTTCCGAGCATGCTTAGCCTTTAGATACATACCCAGTAGATGGCGAGAAGTAAAAGTGCAGTTTATACCCAAATACGGAAAAACTGATTATACTAACCCAAAGTCCTTCAGACCAATAAGCCTCTCATCCTTTTTACTGAAAACACTCGAAAGGTTGTGTGATAGAGAACTACGAGATAACGCTCTCAAAACGATACCGCTCCATCCCAACCAGCACGCCTACAGCGCTGGTAAAGGCACGGAATCCGCCTTACATGCAGTAACATGTGTTGCAGAGGAAGCCATTAAAGATAAAAACATCTGTCTAGGAAGCTTCCTAGACATCGAAGGAGCCTTTGATAAAACAAATTTTGATAGCATTCACGAAGCCTTAAACAGGCACCAAGTCCCACCAATGCTATCAACCTGGATAGGAAACATGCTTGAAAGCCGAGTGATAGTGTCGGAAGACCAGACTAAGGTTCAAGTAGTGAAAGGTTGTCCGCAGGGTGGCGTACTCTCTCCGCTGCTCTGGAACCTGGTGGCGAACGACCTTATCTCAGAACTCAACAGTAGACATTTCTACACGATAGGATATGCTGATGATATTACTATTCTGATAACTGGTAAATATGCAAGTATAGTCTGTGACGTAACGCAATCAGCCTTGCGAATAGTAGAGAGGTGGTGCATAAGGCACGGGCTGACAGTGAATCCGGACAAAACCGAGCTTGTAATGTTCACCAATAAGCGAAAAATAGAAAACTACAACTTACCTAAGCTTTTCAACAAGAGACTGACGCTCTCACCGACTGTAAAATACCTGGGAGTAATCCTTGATAGCAAATTAAACTGGAGCTGCCACATTGAGAGCAAACTCAAGAAGGCCAGCATAGCATTCTGGCAATGCAGAAGCATGATAGGAAAACGATGGGGTCTAAACCCAAAAATAATCATATGGTTGTATACAGCTGTGATACGACCAATACTCTGCTACGGCGCTGTTGCCTGGTGGCAACGAACAGAGCTAAGTACAGTGCAAAGCAAACTACAAAGCTTTCAGAGACTGGTGTGCAGAGCGGCTACGGGATGTATGAGAACCGCCCCTACCGCCGCCCTTGAAATAATGCTAAATTTAACTCCACTGCACCTGTTCATCAAGCAAGAAGCTACTGCTTCAGCTGTGAGACTAAATGCAAACAAACTATGGAAATCCAACAAAGTCCCTCACGCCGAAATCCTTACCAGGATGGTAAAAGAGACACCTAGAATATCAGCTGTGAACGACAGGATACCCAAACTATACCTCTTTGACAAGAAGTACAAAATACAGCTGACAGAAAATCCGAACGAAGGCCTCAATGAAAGGGAAGTGAGGATATTTACAGACGGCTCTAAAACTAAATCTGGCACAGGAGCGGGGGTATTCTCCGAAGACTTGCAGATAAAAATAGCTAGACCAATGGGCACCTGGAATTCGATATTTCAGGCAGAATGCTTCGCAATCATACTCGCCGCCCAAGCAGTAACAGCGAGGAAAATCAGAGAACTTCCAATTCGTATTCTCTCGGACAGCAAATCAGTCCTACAAGCCCTAATGAGCTACGAGTGCAAATCAGGGCTCATATATGAATGTCACAAAGCCCTAACGGTGATAGGGCAAACCAATGAAACTACCATACAATGGATCAAAGGACACAGCGGATCACGCGGCAATGATGCAGCAGACGAATTGGCCAGAAGAGGATCAGATACCCCGTTTACAGGCCCAGAACCATGTCTGCCTCTACCAAACGATCAGTTAAAAACTATAGTCCGTAAGGCCATACGAGGTAAGTGGGACGCATGTTGGTCCTCGGAAAGCGGCTGCAGTCAAGCCAAAACAGCTTTACCCAGGTTCAACAAGAAACTTACTAACAAACTATTTAAACTTAACAAAAAACAAATTAGTTGGATCACAGCCACCCTCACGGGGCATGGCCCTTTTAACAAACACTTGTTTACTTTAGGTGTTACAGATAGCCCTTTGTGCAGAGCATGCATGGAGAAGGAGGAAACAGCTGCGCACGTGCTCCTCGAGTGTACAGGCGTAGCGGATTACAGGGTAACACACCTGGGTGACGCCAGGTCGCTCCCTGAGGTGTTCAAGGATATTAGGGGGATCCTGAACTTCCTTGGTGAGCTGGGATGGCTAGAGTAGTGCCATCCCTTCATCACGCAAAACAGGCGCACAAAAGACGTCGACTTGCGGAAAATTACCCGTTCAAATACAATACAAATACAACCAAGAAACGTAACACAATCGTAAAACTTGTTATCCATACTCGTTCAACACTGACAATTCCATTTACAAATTACTTAACGCACGTAAACCTCAAATTAACTGAAATTATTCACTCGAACAAACTGAAACTAAGTCTTGAGTTATAATTGCGTTGCCATTTCTTCGTGGGACTTTGTCACATTAACTAGTCCGGCGCGCCTTCAGTAAATTATCAAGCATAGTTACTTTGACATGGTCGCATAACTCTGAATACTGACCGTCCCTACAGGGCCTCCTTATCTTTCGGAGTTAGATTAGTTTTTGTTTTTACCGCTTTTCGGAACTTTATCGGGAATATTCGCTTTTGTTTTACGACTATGACATATTTATTACGACATTTTTGTGTGCGAATAAAACTTTGTAACGGTCTGTTAATGATTCATGGTTGGTATGGTTTTTTCTTAAAGAATATAATATAATAACATATTGTATGATTCGTGCTTTTCACCACAAGAAGTAATAACGAAACGTCAGACATACGTTATCCAAACATCTACTATACTTGTACTAAAAGTACGACATACAAACAGAAAATATGCCAAAATTATATAGTGATAATTTCACAACAAGAAAACCAACATAATTAATTTAAAACCAAACCAGATATTGGCAACAAAACATTCTCAAACAAATGAAGATTAAACATCAGCGGGGAGAAATTGAGAATTCGAAAAAAGTGCAATATTTTAAATTTATTTGCTTTTTCCATGCAAATTATGAATTGAGGGGTGCTCGTATTAATACGAATAGGGGCTATTGTGGGCCCTTGAAGGGGATCGTTGGGTTTGGATAGGAAACTGTTTACCTCAACTTTACTACGGGGAGTATTAAAAGGAATTCATATATTTAATTTCAAAGCTTGTTTGGTTTAGGGACCATCTTCTGAATTACTTACTTCCATTCCGATATTTGCCGAAGGTAAATGTCAATTTGCGAATGCCGTTTTATTAACTTCAATTTTGTTTTCTGTTTGTTGTTGAGTGAGGTCTGTTTCTCTAAATTTATAAATACGTGACTATATTTTTATCATTATGAAATTCTCTTCGTCTTTATAATAGTCTTTATTTTTATATTCGTTTGATTCCACCGCAATGAAAAGGAACAAAATACAATGTGAATAGTGATCAATTTTGCATTTCAAATTCTAGTGTCAAATTGTGCTACTCCTATGATCAGCAGCGCTAAAATCATATTGAAAATAACTTCGAAGGCTTGCTACATTAAATTGTTGAACATTTACTTCAAGTTAAAAGATTTTCTTTTTTGACTGAGTCACCCCCAACTTTAACCAACTACCAAAATTTTCAAAGTCACCGAATTGAACCGGCATTGCCATGTCGAATGACAAATGTCTCGTTCGGATGTTTTTATTGATGTTAGAGATTACCAGAGGGACTGTACGTGATTTGGTTACCAATTACTTGGAGTTGCGAGTTTCGTCTGTAATGCTTTTTGTCATTTTGCATTCAGGTCAGACTGAAAGTTCGAGGAATGTAAGATTTGTGGACAGGGTTTTATTGATGGGTATGATTATGTGATTATTTTTATACATACATAAACTCACGGCTATATTTCCTTAGAAGGGGTAGCCAGAGCTAAGGAATTGTAAATTCCTCTGCCACTTTTGGAAGTTGAGTGGGGAAAAGATGGTAAAATAAAGGTTTTTTGTGATGGGTCTCCAACCGCATCGCCCAAAAATCCAATGAAAATCCCCAATACCCTTAGTCGCCTCTTACGACACCCGTGGGTAGAAAGGGGTAGCGACATTCTAAGCCGGCACTACACGGCAAATTATGATTATTTTTTTAACATAAGTATTTTTGTAAAGTCAGTCAATATTTTTTTGTTAAATGTTGTTTAGGTCTGTATTATATATTAACAATTAGTTCTAATAAAACATATTTCTCAATGAAATAATAAAAATATTTTAATGAGTTAATCACATTTAGAGCTCTAGCTAAAACCTCTAAAAACCAAACAATTAAAACCGAATTGCAAAGGAAATCGTCAAGAGACGAACAACGTGAAATCGTAAAACCTAAAGGTTATCTATTAAAATAATTCTAACAAACGTCCGCAGTTCGCTCCAGTCAGCAATCTTTGCACAAAATTACTTGAAGTTAATAAGATTGGAGCCTCCTAGCCCGATTCCGAAGCATCGCTTGGAAGTTTATTTGCGCCGTTTAACGATGGTCGGGTAAACTGACTTTGGACGTCGAGGTTTGCGGATCCATTTCGTAATTGTATGTATAACGCTTTTTACGGTCACGAGATGGAAAATTTGCTTGAGTTATGTGCAGAATTAAGATAGCCCATGAAAAAATATAAATTTTTATGCGAGCTAGTCGGAACGTATAATAGTTTGAATCTAACTAGATTTTAAAATAAGAAAGTGTTAGTGTTGTAGACATTGTCTTTGTTTTGTATACCTCAGATGTGCTGACAATTATAATTCCATAAGACAGTCGGACATAACATAACATAAACGTTCACGCCGTTTATCCCCGAAGGGGTTGGCAGAGGTACCAATACTTCTGAACTCACATGGCAGCGCCATCTAGTTTCCAGAGAAGGTACCTACGTTTTGCTTGGACAGTGTACTCACGTGATAGGGGGCAGGCCTATCGCCGTTTTGTACGAATATACTGTCACATGACTAAGTACAACTCAGCCACACTGGGTTTCCTCACGATGTTTTCCCTCACCGTTCAGACAGTCGGAGTTCCGAATAAATAATACCTCAGCCACCTTTGAACGGTAAACAGGTAAACACGGTCAAAGAAACGAAAGAAAAGTAGTTTATGGTTGGAACCTTATTGCCAAACTAACAATTAAAATGTTCTCTACTCTTAATTGCCACGTACTACACTCAAATGACGATGTGTGAAACTTATGTAAAATCTTATCTGTATATGTTTCGAATAAGCACACACGATTTTCCTCATAACTAAAAACGTACAGGTATCAAAATATAAAGTACTGCTTAAGCAGCAAATGAAATACTGAAATCTCAGTTTCAATACAGACCGCTTACTCTTGACGTTTTTTCTAACCTATCAGTTTCTATCGGTAAAAAGTTGCTTTGCGATGTTCATTTTCAATAGCTCATAAAAGAGCGCTCACCGGACCAACTCAGCAGAATAGACATTGGCTATCGACGGATACGATTCTATTGACTTTTTAAATTTTAAACGTCAGTTCGTTTTGACAGTGCATTGTCAGGGAATTCTGATGTAACCGTTTTGGTGAATCAAGCTGGCTCCTCTGCGTTTGTTTCTGATTGGATTCGATTGTCTATGATGACATTTGAATTTGGAATTGCTTGCAAAACTTTGTTTTCTAAACTATGTTAGATAACTAAATATGAATTTTAATTTATAAAAATGCAATTTTGTAATACTCAACTTTAATTATTGCCTTAAGTTTCAGTGTGATTGGGACGTCAAGAAATTGTAAGGTATAATGCCTTAAATAACTCCTTTATAAAAGCAGCAAGCAAATAAACTGAACAGCTAAAACTATTGTCTGTATCAAATATTAAGTTTAATTAGTACTATTCTAAACCGTACGAATTTAACCCAGAGCCTTCAGTTATTCAGCTTATTGACAGAATATTACTAAGTCTAAAAGGTTATTTTGGTAAAATATCAAACAAATGTCATACAAAATTATTCCAGGACTGGAATACATTTTACGTTACCAGCGTCAGTTATTTTCATCCGACCCAGTTTGGTATCAAGACTAGATATGTCAATAGAAGGTATAATAGTCTGCGCATCCTAGACTGACCGATTCTGTTGGATCTATTATTAAATTCCCCGTATCGGATCGGCAGTAAACTTTGACTAGTTTGAAGATTACGAAGCATAGGATCCAATTTGAAGGTTCTATAGAATTCTGATGTAAGACAGTTGGTAATATTGAGTTATACACACTATTAGTTCATGATGTATATCCCCTATGTGGTTGCTTTGGACAAGTCAACAGCTAAGATTGAGTAAGTCACTATGAAAACATCCTGATTTCTAGACTCAGTTTTAAATGTTAGTATCATTTAGCCCAACAAAATGCCGATTGATATTTTCAGCCTATCCCAATGGGAGCGTAAGAATATGTATGTATGTGTACCAGAAACTACTGTTACATATTCCCAACAACATTAGACAACAGATAAATAGTTGCGAAATTGCATAAGCGACCTCTTTTCGAAATTCACAGAATAGCAGGAGCAGCGAGCCAGTAAAAAGTTGGCAACCCAGCGGCCAATCAATATACAAGTTGCAATTATGTTAATGCACGGTTTCTCGGTCGGCCCGTAGCATCCATGTTGGTTTTACAACTTACTGTGCAACCTTTGAAATGCTGCTTCATACTCGATTGAGATATTGAGACGGTTTTGTTAGACGATTTCTGTGTTTTCTGGTATACATACATACGTACATATTCTCACGCCGTTAGTTCCCATTGGGGTAGGTAGAGACTATCGATCGCCACTTCATACGATACTGGCAAACCTCTCTAGCTTCGTTTACATCCATCAATCTTTACATACATGTACTTTTTTATTCTTCATACTGCGGACACCTGCCTTTTTGAGGACATTTTCTATTTGATCCAAATGTGTCCTCCGAGGTCGTCCTCTACTAACATTACCTTCCACATTGGCCCTATATATCTCTTTCATATAGTGCCAATGTGGAAGGTTCATCTTTCTCATTCTGGTATAGTGAGAGGAAATCTGATATGTTATGTCAAACATTGATAGCTAAAGATCTAATCTACTGATTACAACTCCTAACTTAATGCTTTCTTCGTAGAAAAGCACAATCCCATTCCTGTCCTTCTTGCGAAGTTATTAAGTGATTGTCAGAATTATCACCAACTCATAATCAATCCATAATTTTTATTTTACTACTATTAACAAAAAAAGCAGAAACAGTAGACCAGCAGCTGTAGCTGGATTGAGTTTTTGCGATCTAGTATCTTTGTTCTATGTAGGAAGTTAACTAGAATAAACAGATAATAATTTACTATCTACTTATTAAATTATTTTTACCTCGACATAGCGACATGATAGTCCAGTGGATAGAACACCCGCCCGAAAACAGAAGGGCGTGAGTTCCAATCCTGGGTCGGGCCTACACCAATTTGTCTTTTCTAAAGTCATATGTGTGGTTAATTTATCATGGTTGTTAACGGTGAGGGAAAACATCGTGAGGAAACCCACATGGCTGAGTTGTACTTAGTCATGTGACAGTGTATTCGTACAAAACGGCGATAGGCCTGCCCCCTATCACGTGAGTACACTGTCTAAGCAAAACGTGGGTACCTTCTCGGGACACTAGATGGCGCTGCCATGTGAGTTCAGAAGTATTGGTACCTCTGCCAACCCCTTCGGGGATAAACGGCGTGAACGTTTATGTCTTATTTTATATTATTATATTTTTACCTCCTGGCGCTTTTCTCTTATTCAACATTATTACACACACTTACAAACACTTACTCGTATGAACAAGCATCTAAGTTTTCTAAAAATCTTAACTTTTTTGTTAAGATATATAATTAATAAATGTTTGGCTAGTAATATGCTAAGACTACAGTTAATTACCGCCAGATACTGTATTCTTCTATTATAAACATTAATTGAAAGTTATCTTAAGCTTCACTAAAATCTTCCATGCTCAGTATTTGATAACTTTTTTTGCATTTTAATATTCCTCTTAATATCTTTCTTCATTTACTGTAAGAATTTTTCGGATGGCGGAGGTTGACCCTAAATCTTTAATGAAAATTAAAGAAAAACAAACAGCTTGAAAATAATATTGCAGTCAATTTATCGTATCTATATTTGCAAAGTTATGTTTTTAAAAGGAGCCTATTAAAAAAAAAACAGTAAAATTTGTTATAAACACAAACAAGATAACCATCATAATTAATAATCCCTCAACAACTTCAGGAAACTTAACAGGAAAAAGTTAATAAAATAAAGGACCTTTGCAGATAGTTGTTCAACCGATCTTCAATCACTTAACTATAACAGCATCATCAATAACTAATATAAATAAAACTACAGAAACTCACGTTACTAGTTAGACATGCCGGTTAACCACACATATGACTTTAGAAAAGACAAATTGGTGTAGGCCCGTCCCAGGATTGGAACTCACGCCCTCCTGTTTTCGGGCGGGTGTTCTACCCACTGGACTATCATGTCGCTACTTTTTACGTTTCTAAAAAACCTCCCTAGCTCCATAATCATCGATCTCTTCATAAATGCCCCTTTATTCTTAAGACTTTGGGCGCCTGCTATTTTGAGTAAACTATACATTTGATCATAATTAAAGTATTCTTAACCTGAAACAAAAACTCCATAAATAAATATATCTAAATGCAGAGAGCCAATTTTTACCATATCCGTAATCGTCATTCTCCTGACACCTCATATTCGGGTAAAGGACTCTCATATTGATTAGAATTCGTATTTGCTAACCAGTTTTAATATGCCGATACTTGGAGATGGATTTCGATTTAAGCATTGATTGCTGGATTAAGTAGTAAACACGAGTATTATGTATTGTTTTTAAATATAGAATCTGCTTTGTTTGGTTTGGTATTTTTGTGATAAGGACCTGTTTTATTTTCAAAAGTATTCCTTAAATCACTCTTATAAAATATTCAAATTAACAGTTGTTCTTATGTTGGATAATAATTAATCAATGATTTCCCAGAGACAGCGAAAGTTAAAAAAATCGGGAATAAATAATACAAACAGTAAAGAATACGTTTACGAAATCTACCCCAACCTGACTGCGTAACTCGCCACACCACCAACCAAACACGTAAAGCATTAATTCGATAACGCAAATCGCATTCGTGAAAATTGATAGACAATCGATGCTTTCTCTTTTGTGCTCCCAATGAGATAACTCGACGCTACCAGTTGAAACCAGATGAATCCAGTTAAAAGCAGTTAGCAGCATTGTGTGGTAGACGTGCGCTGCGTTCGACGGCGCGTGCCGAATCATGTTTTTGAAATTCGAATGCAAGTGTCGTCATACATACATCCCAATGTTGTGTTGATTCGGTTATTTCGCGTTGTTCATTGGTGGTTTGGTGTTGGGCCGTTTTTGAGTTGGCCAGTTTCTTTAATCTAATGAAATGTCATTTTTGAGAGTTGATTTAGAATATGTAAATAGCTTTTTCATAAAAACTTTTTATAAATCAAGAAAATCAAGTTGTATATACGAGTAGTAATTTTTATATAAAACTATCTAACAACTACAATCCACTAATGAAAACTGACGAAACAACAAATTTTAATTTAAGTTCTAATAATTACTTATAAGTAATTTAAAGTCACCGAACTTACAATAACAGCAAAATACCGGGATATTTGTTGATATAACGTACCTGTAACAATGAAAAATACATTAATGATGTTTAATAAAAAACATAAAAGAAAAAGAAAGTAATAATGTATTCACAGGTAGGGTAATAACAGGAATAAAAAAAATACCGTCTTAAAAACTATCATCATTTTAATAAAAGCAAATCATTCTGACGCCTCTAGGGTAGGACACTGATTTTAAATCAAACCCGATTACCACTACGAGAAAATAAAACCTTTCTAATCTCAAACGAAGAACAAATAGGAACATACAAGAAAATATACAAACAATAGTAAGATAATAAAATACAAACGAAAAACAAGTAAACATTTTACGTTCACTACAAAATAGCAAATCCTTCGTGACAAGTACCCGCATTTATCACAGGAGTACCAAACCATGTAAGTCCCGGCCTGCTCCTCTGCACTGGCCATCTGAATAACTTACTACCTACTGCAGTAATCTAGTTAGCACCGGTATTAGCTGCTTCTAACCAGTCTTCGCCGGTTTTTCACCTAGAGATTTCAGACTTTAACATTTATCAACACCGTGGATTGGTTAATATGACAGAAATTTTAAATAAATGATTTATGTAAGGAGACTTATTAAAAAGGGTGCATAAACATCACGCATAAGAAGTACCGAGACACTTCTGATCCCAAAAACAGATCCACCTTCAGCTGTCTTTCGGAGAATTCGCAATGAATTTGCGATATTATATTTAGTATATCATTTTGTTAGACATACTTTAATTTTTTTTTTATTTTTTTTACGTAGCACTGTAGTTGTTTATAATTCCAACATCTATTTTGTAAAAAAATAACAGATATTTGGTTACTTAATAGTAAATGGCAGTCTTATCGCTAAAAGCAAAGTGATATAAAGTAATTTTACGCTATTCTTGAGCTATAGTCCCATTCCATCTGCTATCGTGAATATGAATTTCAAAATCGCTTTATTACCATTCAAAATCACAGCACAGACTGTATAATGTAAACTTTATATCAAGCTATCTCAACTAAATAAAGATAAAAGTATTAACAAAAATGTGTATCGTTTTAAATAACACATAAAACAAAATAGCCCGCGAGAAAATTACCAAGTGCCAAAAACGATTAGAAACGGTGGCATAAAGAGGAAAAAATATGGATACAAAATACAACTTTATCTCTTAAGAAATAGGGTTGAAAGGCTGATGTATATTTATGTTAATAGCAAAGTCCGCAGGTGAACTAAGCATCTGGTTATTTATGTTGTGAAAATATAAAGTTTTTCCCAATAAATAATGCAATGGAAGTACTGTGTGTTCGCGAGTCTTAGGGTTCCTTCGTTGAAGGAAAAAGACTTTGTATAAAGCTTCGAAATATTTGAGGAAATCTTATTTTTACAAACAGATTATTCATATTATTTTTCAGATACATATTAACTCTTTTATATAAGCTAGCAGCCTAAGTAGCTTTAACAAGGTTTTTTAGTACTAGTAAATAAAAAAAAATATGAAATGAATTAATTTAAAATTAGCCGTGTAGTTTCGGCTTAGAATAACACTACCCCATTTCTTCCGGTGGGTGTACGTAAGAGACGACTAACGGTATCGGGGCTTAGGGATTTTCGGGCGATGCGGTTGGAGACCTATCACCAACAACCTTTATTCCACCATCTTTTCCCCACACAACTTTTAAAAGAGGCTGAGGAACTTCTGATTCCCTAGCTCTGGCTACCCCTTCAAGGGATTCATAGCCGTGAGTATATTTATGTAAATAAAAACAAAATAAGGTTAAACTTTTTACAATTATTCTTCTAGTAGTATTTTACGATACAGGGACATTCCGTTTAAGGCCCAGTTGGTATAGTTAAAGCTTACATGAAATATTTTTTTGTGTTGTTACAACGTAAACGCAATAACATTGAAATCTTTAAGCTTAAACATTGTTGAATATTAAGCGCTACTTAAATAAATGGAAGATTATGTCTAAAACGTACTCAACTAATATTCAAGTAACATAAAATAGAACTTAAGTAATTTTTAAGGCTGCTCATTTTACGCATAACTTTTTAAGTCTGAAAATGGTTGTCGTATCATTTCATATCAAAACTATTGATAGCTGAACTGAGTTGAGTTATAACATCATGTTAAAAAATCTAAAGCTGTTTATAATTTTTAATCTGAATAACTATTTTTATGAATTATACAGTTTAGCTGCATTAAAAAATGCCTCATACAAAATTAGCGGAAAAGAATTTCCGTTGAAAAACCGTCACTGCGTAAAATCATAGGAATATACGAAAAAAACACAGGCTTCTTTTCCTTTTCGATATTCAAATTTGAAAATGGAATCCACTTCGAGTAATAAGCAAACAATCCTCCTTACGCACACACTCTTAGTAAATCCATAACTAATTTGAGATAATCCAGATTTTTCGGGTTTCCCTCCTATTTACGCCGAGGCGTGGTATTGACAGCACATTCGTAAGGCTTTGTGTCATATAATAAGCCGATGGATGTGTGAAATCGTAATAGGGACGACAAAGAGAGTCCTCTTTGTGCGAATGAAATATTTCGAAACCTCCTGACTTTCACTCAGACATTTCCTTCGCATTTCGTCAAACTTTTCCTGAACTACGATAAAGAAATAATGGCAACCTATTCGCAGGCATATTGACAAACTACGATAAGAATCCAACTTATAAGCAAAAGAATCTATCTTCAGTAAAACAAGTCGATTTGTTAAGACATTCATGAAAGTAAAACAATGTGACGATTTGATCATAAGGGGTTTGATACTATTAAGGAAGAAGAAAATAAAGAAAAGTTAATAATAAATTAACTCTCCTTGAAGTAGTTGACTTGGAATATAAAAACAAATAAATAGCAAAGTAACCTAATAAAGTATGTATCATCGCTAAAGTATAATCATATTAATTAAAGATCTTCATAACCTCTTATCAGAACACAGTTCATTCATAATTTCACTAAAGTGTTTTAGCTATATAGTGTTGGTTTAGAATAGTTGTACTAGAAGACTGAGGGTAATTGAGATTTGGCAGATCACCAACCATCTTTTATTTTACAATCATTTCCCCACTCAAATTTCATAAACGGCAGAGGGATTTCCGATTCAAATCTATCATGTTTTTGGTATTTGTTGCCGTTACTAAAGGTAAAAGTAGCTACAGATCTCCTTGTGAATGCTCAAGTTTAGGCCGATATCACAGTGTTGCTAACTTGTTTGATGTTGACGTAACTATCCTTTATCAATACACAATACCAGACGCTTTATATCATTGCACTACGCTAATGTATACAACCTACATCTGAATTTAAAATAAAAAACAAAAACCGTGTTCTATATTCGAAATATGAAAACGGAATGGAGTCATAAATAAAATGTGAACATTTAAACAAGCGTCGATATAAAATTGGAAGTAGCGACTGCATTCGAGAAGTGATTGTCACACTACGTGGTTGACAATAGGGTGCCTGCATCTGTGAGTGGCAGGCGTAATGATACATTTTGGATGCGATGCACAAAATAGAGTAGGTTTATAGAGGGGTGCTCCTCCTTCTTTAAATTTGACTGGTCTATGGAGTTTTGTTTTATTGAAACACTCTTTTACTCGGATTTACAACTACCGTCTTGTATATTGCAAATTGTTTGTCCAAAAAGTTTTCTATTACAATTCGGTATGCAAAGTTTTACTAAAGTGATGCTGATTACAAAACCATTTCGATATATATATGGTTGTAAACAATATTTTCTTGAAATTATATCAATTGAAGCTAAGATGGTTGTTATTTTATCAAAAAACTGTAACAGTGTTTGACCTTCAATGTTGTTTCAAAGACATACGGTTTTGCAGTTTATTAATAAAATATCGAAAATCATAGGTTTGTTTAGTATAATATCGTAATAATTTCATTTGACATCACAAATTCTTGATATGTTTTGCAATCAGCAACATTTTTATAAAACATTTCGCTTCATTTGCATGTCGCTACGTGATTTTATCGATCGATGACGTCATTAAGTACAAAAGTTGAACAATCTTTAAAAAATCATAACTTTACAATTACTCATTTTAAATGGAAAATATTCAAATTAGTGTTTTATTTTCGTGTTTAATATCGAATAAAAATATTTAATAAATACCAAAAAAATAACTTTGCGTACCGAATTATCTTTCCTCAATAAGTTTATTTGTATTTATTGGAGTGATGATTGAAACAAAATACAATTTATAATTAATGGTCTCACTAAAATAGTGATTCATCACCTTACTTACCCTAATACTAAGTGGGATAATGTATTATTCACTATAAAGGTAATGAATGATCTCGTATCTTCAATTAATTATTAAATCAGTTTTGATAACTATTAATTCAAATGGTTTTCTCAAAACACTTAACTATAAACAGACTTGTAAGCAGAAACTTTTAAACCAGATTTATTTTCTTACTTACTAAAATGGAACGTCTGAAAAATATCAGCCCGAAGTCTTTCTACATTGCATCGCGAAAATAAAAAAAAAGTTTCCAAACTCTTATCTGGGGGCCCGCAGGCAGGCCGTGTACAAAGTATTTTTGTTAACAAACCTCTTTGGAGAACCCCTGCACAAGTACCTACGCTCACAATGACGTTTTGTTGTCAAAGATGGCTGCCGTTGCTGATATTCAGAGATTTAGCTCTGAATTCACGTTTATAAAATTTCAAGCGATTTTAAATGGATTTGGTAAGTTTTTTGATCATATTCTTATAACTTGGTTTCTCCGAATCACTGAGTTAACTTATTCATATGACAGTGAAGTATATGTCGATAAGCCAATCACGTTAGTAGTAATGGCTAAAAGTTGGTGCGATAAACACAAAATTATAAAAAAAATAACGTTTTATTCAGAATTATTCTACCATCGCTTCAACATACGGCGTAAACAATAACTTTTACCATTATATAACAACTGTAATAAAATAATGCGCGATTATACTGAATCAAAATTTATAATTTAATAAGTAGACTTTTTGTAATGTCAATAAAAAAAATGAATTTCACCACCTCATAGTCTATGCGGTCTTTATTTCCTACCTAGAATAATATTTAAAACAGACAATTAAGTTTTTGTTGCCAATTTGAAACATTTAGAAAATATGTAGACACAATGGAACGGACTTTTTTATAATTATATGAAGTGATAACCTGTAATTAAGTTTGATACGCTGCCTTTGAACATATAATTTAATAAGAGCAAAAAAATATAAGCGTTCATTCGGTAAATATTTCCAAGAATTAAATTATTCCTTTTAATAAAAGGTGTACAGTTTAAGATCCATATCGCCGCTCTTTAAATAGTGTTTCGAAAAATTAAAGTGTAAAAAGACTACTAAGATATCTAGACTTACTGGGCAGAGCTACGAAAGTGCATAGCATATTATAGAACTAAAGTTAATAAAATGAACGACGACAGACATGTTGATAATGTACTAGAAGCCCGAACAGTTTTCAAATCAGCGTCATGTCACTGTTTCCGCTTACTAGTTTGTTTTTCGTAGGAAATCTGACGTAAAAATATAATTTTACATTAATTAATAATTTATATAACATATGTAGATGTAATCATACTGTTACGTACCGGGTTCTTAATTTGATAAATACCAGTCACACTTTCGTGCAATAAGGTGTAATTATATTTATTGACCAATAACGCACTTTACACAACACAACAAACACTATCGATAATTAACTATCGATACTCGCACTAATTAACAACACTAATTTACTCCGTTATAGTAACACTGTCCACACCGTTAAGCTTATTTCCGTAATCCGTATATCACTGCACTGTCGTATTTAATTTCTTCGCTCTAGTATTTCGCTTGTTCTCGCTTTAGTTCTTCGCACTCGAATAACTCCGTAGCACGCGTCGCTCTTTATATATGCCAAATCTCAAATACGCGAATATTACAGAAAGTTCTAGTACCACATTCTCGAAAAGTCGATATTCGAGAAACATCTAGTAATTCCTTTTTTTACTTATTAAAATACTAGTAACGCCATCTGTTATCTAGTAGTGGCAAATCCTATCTCCTACTTGCGAACAGATGTCGTAACATTACCCCCTCCTTACATTAATACTCGTCCCGAGTATTATTGCTTCCATGGTACTTCGCAAGTCGATCGATGTGAACTATTTTCGAAGCCCCTCTAGGTTGGCGTTGAATTCTGTACGTTACATCGTTTATTCTAGTGACCACCTTGTACGGTCCTTCCCACCTATTTTGTAACTTAGGGGACTTCCCTTTCTGGCGAGTTGGATTGTGTAACCAGACGAGCATACCCTCTTCGAAACGCGGCGTGTTAGCTTTACGGTCATATCTGGTTTTCATCTTTTCACTAGCATGTAAACCATTTTCACGCACTAGGGAATGTACATCTTGCATTCTTTCCCTCAGCGGGCAACTTAATCTCAAATGGCCCCTTTTCCCGCAGCCATAACAAATCGGTCCAGTACTCCTTCCGACGGGTGCTTTAATGACCTTGACGTCCTCATTTGCTTCCGCAATCTCACGAAGTCGATGAGTTTGGCGCGTATCCTGGCGGCAAGCTTCAACTTCTAGAGCGTTCGCCAAGGCATCCTTGAGAGACGTGTGGTGTTGAAGTCTCACCGCTGTTCTCACTTCGATATCTCTGATGCCGTCGACGAATGCTTGCACCAGGTTCATTTCCACCGTCTTCGGATCTACACTGGGATAGGCCTTGCGGACGAGCTTCTCGATTTCAAGGGCCCACTGCTGAAGTCCCTCTCCAGAACGCTGGACCCTATCACGCAGCTGAGCGCGGAACACGTGCTCCAGGTGTCGCTCTCCATAGCGAGACTCCAACGCATCCAGCAGGTCCTTGAAACCACCACTCGGAGTCGGCAGCGCCTCTATTACTGACAGTGCTTGACCTCGGAGCGCCACCGTCAGTGCAGTCAAACACTGTTCATCAGTCCAACCATTGGCAGCCGCAACAGTCTGGAACTGATGTCTATACGCCGACCAGGATGTTGTTCCGTCGTAGGGAGGAACCTTCACACGAGGACCATGGACAGCTACTACATTCTCACCGGAGACAACCTTGACCGGTCGTGATTCAAGCTGCAGAACCCTTTTCTCCATTCCGCGGAAGTCGGTCTTCATGTCATCGATATCTTTCTCAATAGTGGTTACCTGCTCCTTCATCTGCTCTACGTCTTTTTCCACAGTAACCACCCGACCACTGACTTCATTGACCGCAGTGAGAACTTGTGAGAACTTAGTTTGCTGTTCCTCGCGCAACTCACGAACTTCTTGTTTCACAACACCCTGTACCTCCGAATGTATGTTTTTTTTAACATCCTGTACCTCCGAATGTATGTTTTTCACAACATCCTGTATGCTTTGTTGTGCTTCACGCATGCTTTGAAACATTTCAACTATCATCGTCAAGTCAGTATTAGTTGCGGCCGCCGGCGCCGTTGATGTAGACGGCGCGTTAGTCACCGCGGACGTCTCCTCTGGAATGTCACTCCGAGGGTTCGTGACCGATGAACTCATTTCCGACAGCTGTTCACCCTCTGCGGCTTTCTGAGCGCGTGTCTTCACACCCTCTCTTCCGTCTTCCTTCGGCATAACTGGCATCTTCAAATCCACTTCTGTCACCAATTGTTACGTACCGGGTTCTTAATTTGATAAATACCAGTCACACTTTCGTGCAATAAGGTGTAATTATATTTATTGACCAATAACGCACTTTACACAACACAACAAACACTATCGATAATTAACTATCGATACTCGCACTAATTAACAACACTAATTTACTCCGTTATAGTAACACTGTCCACACCGTTAAGCTTATTTCCGTAATCCGTATATCACTGCACTGTCGTATTTAATTTCTTCGCTCTAGTATTTCGCTTGTTCTCGCTTTAGTTCTTCGCACTCGAATAACTCCGTAGCACGCGTCGCTCTTTATATATGCCAAATCTCAAATACGCGAATATTACAGAAAGTTCTAGTACCACATTCTCGAAAAGTCGATATTCGAGAAACATCTAGTAATTCCTTTTTTTACTTATTAAAATACTAGTAACGCCATCTGTTATCTAGTAGTGGCAAATCCTATCTCCTACTTGCGAACAGATGTCGTAACAATACCATGAAATACATTGCCGCTCCCAAATGAAATCGACATACAGATGATATGGTACAACATTTATGTTATAAGATCTTTTAAAAGCGAATTTTGGTATTTCTCCATGGTACCAAATATCAGTAAAATCACTAATAATTATAACTCAAATTTTCACCATATCATCAACATTTAATGTCATGAGAGCACGGCAAATAGAGTTGCTAGTCTTTCCTTCATTGATATTTATTTTACTCTTATACATACATACATATACTCACGCCGTTAATTCCCATTGGGGTAGGTAGAGACCATCGATCGCCACTTCGTACAATCCTGGCAAACCTCTCTTGCTTCGTCTACATCCATCAATCTTTTCATACATGCTCTTTTATTCTTCATACTTCGGACGCCTGCCTTGTTGAGCACTCTCTCAATTTGGTCCAAGTGTGTCTTTCGTGGCCGTCCTCTACTAAAATTACCTTATAATTACTAATAATTACATTACTCTTATAAAATAATAATAAATAGCAAGTCAAACAAACTTGAAAGTTGTGAAATATTTCAAAAAGAACAAAGCTTCTTGAAGTGAATATTAGTACTTTAGAAAGTCTAAGCGATACATAACTCCCGTAGGCTGTACGGAGTTGCACCCTCGCCTAATGTGTTGTAAAAAAAGAAACATTACTGCCTTGTCAGCTCCCGCTCAATGTTGCCAGGAAAAATATGAACACTTCAATTACGATGTTTCCATTAACTGTACATACATACATATACTCACGCCATTAGTTCCCATTGGGGTAGGCAGAGACTATTGATCGCCACTTCGCACGATCCTGACAAACCTCTCTAGCTTCGTTTACATCCATCAATCTTTTCATACATGCTCTTTTATTCTTCATACTTCGGACGCCAGCCTTTTTGAGTACACTCTCAATTTGGTCCAAGTGTGTTCTCCGTGGTCGTCCTCTACTAACATTACCATCCACACTAGCTCTATAGATGCCTTCTACCAATTTTCTATCATTCATCCTCTCTATGTGCCCAAACTGTAAACTGTAATTAATGATAATAAAATAATATTTGCATCACTCTGATTTTCTTTAAGTTAATAAAGTTATATTTTTGATGTTCTCTTTTAAGTTCAAATAAAGCTTACATTCACTTGTAAAGGATTTAAAAGTTTTTTATGTTGTTATTTGCTTAACCACAAAAAATAGCAGCATAACTATATTGTGTTTGTAAATTCTATGTCTGGTTTGAAAAGCAGGAATATAATTTAATACAAAAATATGCCATTAGTTTTTAAAAGACGGTTCAGAATGTCCTTACGGTGAGAACCAAAATAAAACGTGAAAGCTATTCTATGACAGTGGAAAAGTCAGAATATGAATTATCATCTAAGTATTAATAAAGAAATAAGATTTCCGAAACTAACATGAACTAGGCAGACACTTACAGAAGATGGATAGTGTCTGCCTAGCCCAATGGAAACAAATAGCGTGTGTGTAAGTATGTATGTACATATCCAAATTTCTACCTAAAACTTTCGTACTTAGAATATTGTTAGTACGTTTGTATCTTACAAATTCATTAAACCAATTACAGTTCCAAAGTTTAGCAGTAGACCATAAAATATTCCAGTGCTTCGTGGAACAGAATTACTATTTTATAATATCGAAACTGTAGTACTTGTAACGTTATATTCGTCTGGACAATAAATAATTCGAGCGCCATACGATACGATATTTAGTTCAGTTTCGAGCCATTGCTTTGTCCTGTTCTGAAATATTGTTTTGACATCAGCCCGCGATGTTGCCACACTGCGATAGTGTTGTGTTTGCATCGATAATCTTGTTTATGTCTGCCGAAATTTTGATATTCAAAAATGCACTGTTATATTTTTGTGCTGGTGTAACTTATGCAACTGCTTTTAATGCTGGTATTACTTGTAACAGACACTTTTTACCGCTTGTAATTGTAGAAGATAATTGGTTATTTTAACCTAACTCCAGCGATTATTATTTTTATTCTTACCTTTCTAACTTAAGCATCACTGAGTTTGGTAATCTGATTACTCTTCCTAAATTAGCTGTGAATATAGATAAAATGAGTTTTATAAAATAATTAAGTCTAAGATCGATAAGAAAAAATGACTGAAAACCAATTCTTTCTATGAAATCTCTAACCTGTCAATATTATTGACACGGTCATATTGTGTCGATATTGTCGGCACAACACTACACGATTCACAATGGGCGCACTTCAAGGCGGGAATGGAAAGCTAACGAAATAAACAGGGCTTCTGCGGACTAAAGCTCGTCTTTATTTGAAACAATCATTGTTTGAAAATAGAAAATACTCTAAATATTCCAGAAGGCTTTATTATTTGCTGGAAAATTTGAATTGATATCTTTTAGGTTATGTATTTCCGCTCTATGTTGAATTGGATTTTATGGATCTTTTTTTGATTGTCGTATAAATTTACGTATATATAAACAATAAGTAAGTAAGTAAGTAAGCAAGCAAATAAAATGTTTATTTGGTATTAAAAACAGAATTATAAACAGTAATTAACAGTTAAATACAACCTGTAAAGATACCAAAAAGGTCTAGGCTCAGCATAAAATGTACCCAGCGCAAGTCTCGCAGTCGAAATAAACCTTAAAGAACGAAATGACTTTTGTGTGTATGTACACCTTTGTATTATCTGTGTGGGAGCCCTGATTTTATTATCATTCTGTCAAAAAGTTAACCTGAGCGCTGATTGCTAGTTAGACGAGAAATACGAGTAGGTGCCCAAATTAGTTTGCAATGCTAAAATTTACAATGTAGCACGAAACAAATATACTTACTTCAGATTTCTTAGCTATTCCTTGAGAAAGAAGAAAAACAAATTATCAACAACAGTGCTTCGAAAAAATAAGCGCTGAACAACGAACGCTTTGAAAAATCCAGGACCAAAGTGAAATTTCCATTTCACACTTAGACGAAGTTACAAAGATTTAAAACGGTTATTTTCTTCGAGTTCCAAATTTGAACAGACAAAACTATGTATTGGGAAGTTTCTAGAACGAAATGGAATCTGCTGGTGACAGAACTGTTTATTTCTATTCATCGCTAGCGTCTCGATCTATTGTATTCATCGATTGAGTTTTTGTCGCAGAGCTGTTAGTATTGTCTTTAAAATAAAACTTTAAATTGAACCGACTTAATTT
The DNA here is from genome assembly GCA_963576735.1 of Bedellia somnulentella. Lineage (NCBI taxonomy): Eukaryota > Metazoa > Arthropoda > Insecta > Lepidoptera > Bedelliidae > Bedellia > Bedellia somnulentella. Next base: position 1,358,092 of record OY755171.1, read on the forward strand.
TAGGAAAAAGGGTCTCTTTCTTTCTATTTAAGGTATTTATTTAGTTCATGCCTTTTACCATCTACTGTATTGTATAGAATCGATGCCTATACCCAACCTACTCATCGAAATCCAGAAGTCCATATTCAGAATTCGATTGTAAACTGAAGATTTAATAATCTCCAGAAAGCTACTAAAATACAAAGCCCATTTTTCAGAAACTCTCATGCCGTCGAGATAGCTTCGAGATTTTCATTTAAGTTCGAAGATTGCCACCTTTCAGCCTCACTGGGGGCAAATTGTGCCAAGAAGGGGCTCGATAATAGCATTGCAGGTGCGATTTTCTTACACAGCGTCTCTGTAAATCTTTCGATATAGAAATATAATGTTTCGGAAATTGTTTGCTAGATTTATCATCTCGCCTAGTATGAGACAAGTAAATTGTTTCTTGATTTTCAAGCTGAAGCCGGGAAGTGTTCTGTGCGATATTTTTATCGGCAACATTTTGTTTTCACAGCAACACTTGCAATACTCAAATAATTTGCAGTGTCATATAACGTGATGTTAGACATAATTTCTGCTTTCGAATCACTACATGGACATACATGAGTGAAATAAGTATCGGACCACGCGTGTTGATCCGTTGTTGTCAATTCGAAACAATTATAATATTTTTATTTTAGAAACTGAAACAAAACATGGGACGTAGATATTCGCATTAACTTATTAATGTCGGTAGCACATATTTGCATTCCTGGTGAGGTATTTATAAATTAAATTAAAATCAAATCAATCGTTTATTGCATTCATCAATGTGTATAACAGTTCTTATTTCATAATTTATAACAGTTCTACATTGAAGACCCGGTGGGGCACAGCAATTTCTTATATCTAAGTTATTTTACAATTAAATTAAATAGGAGAGGAGGAGGAAATTCAATAGAAGAAATTATAACTTTCATTCTCACACAAACACACACAAAACAAATACATACACAAGCACAACTTTAGAGCATATACATTTTCATGTAATATAATATAAATTACTTTCATATCTAGGAGTAACTAAATAATAATTTATCAAGATATATTTTATTTTATCTCGATATTCTTGTTCTTTATAACTAACTGGTTCTTTGTCTTTTTGCAGCTGTTGACTTGACACAAGAAGAAAGCCTTGGGAGTATGTTATATTTTAAATAAAATAACATTTGTGTTTTCATACATATATAGAATAACTCTACATAAGCCATAATTAAAATGGAAACGCACAAAAAGAAGTAGAAAAGTGGAAACCTTTTGTGAAATAAAATAATAAAAAACATCCCAATAATTGTAATCCAAAGTAATAAAAACTCGGTCTCTTTTCGAAGAAAGTATTATTTTGTGCTATCCAGACTTCATTTGTCAAGTCGAGCAGAATTGTAAAGAAATAAAGATATAATTTTTTTGCTATAATATTTCTTTCATTCATATGCTAGCTTTTGTTAAGTTTTTGCCTTGAAGTACACATTTTTGACAATAAATGACTTGTCTTGATCATTTAGAAATGTAAAAAACCTATTCAATTATATGTCTTAAATACTTCATGTGTCATAACGTCGTGAAGGGGTAGGAGACCCTACCCAACTCTCTATAAATCATAACTCTCCCACATGTTTTGACATTAAGGCTTTAAAGATTTGCCATGAAAGCACAAGATACTTTAAAACAACCGACACTGAAACCTAGGTTGACCAAGTATGAGGCTTTATTATATTTTTTTTAATATGAAGATTTATGGAATCAAATGCATGCATACGGCATACATATACACGGCAATTCAAAAATGATATAAATACGATTTGTTAAACAGACAATAGGTATTTAAAATATCGATACAATTAAAATCGACTCAATGCAAATTGACTTTCTAATGTGGTTTTCATAATTCGATTACACGAGCGAATGCGTTTTAACAATGTTGTTTGTAATGATAATAATTAGACAAACCAATAATGTAATAAAACCTATACTATACATATACATTTGATTCGTGTGGTTTTTAATTTGTATTTCCTTTTTAAAGGGTAGATGAAGTTAATACGATGTTGGTTCTTATAAATAAAGAATAAATAAAGGAAAGAAAAATTTCGACACAGGCGGGGATCGAACCCGCGACCTCGGGTAAACGCCCCGACGCTCTGCCAACTGAGCTACCGTGTCAATTGGCTGCCAGTGCGAAATTCTTCTATCCTTTATTTCTTTTACACGTTTAAGTAGTGTTTGCGTTTCCTACCTCCTTTATTTATTAGTAATAATCCCCACATGAGGTTTTCATGAACAAAAAAAATTTTAAAAATGATGTTGGTTCTTGTTAAATTTAACCGATATGGTGCTAATTTGAAGCCTTTTTCAGCATCTTGCAGTAAGATAAACATACATACATAAATTCACGGCCAAAATGGGATAGCCAGAGCTTAAGATCTCGAAAATCCTCAGCCACATTTGTGAGTTGATAGGGGACAAGATGGTAGAAATAAAGTATAATTGGTGATCCAACTGGGTGTTTTTTATTAGAGTTGGTAGTTATGCCTACCTCCTTTTGTGGTTCAATCGTAATAATATGAACCAGTTTGATGTGAAACAACATTTACAAGCTAAATGAAGGAGATGTTTACGACACTTATTAACTACCAGCTGTTCATTCATGTTGGTACTATTTTATTCAATTGGTGACACTATCAACTAATTGTTGATTAAACTTCGTAGACCACATACATACATATACTCACGGCCAGAAATCCCAAAATGGGGTAGCCAGAGCTTTAGAGCTAGAAACTCTTCAGCTTCATTTGGAAGTCGATATGGCACAAGATGGCAAAAATAAAGTATCTTTGGTGATGGGTCTCCAACCGCATAAAAGTCCAATCAAAAAGCCCCATACCCTTAGTCGCCTCTTACGACACCCGAGGGTAGAAAAGGGTAGTGACATTCTAAACCAGCACTTCACGGCGAAACCTAAGTACACGGCGTAGACCAAATATATATATATATATATATATATATATATATATATATATATATATATATATATATATATATATATATATATATATATATATATATATATATATATATATATATATTGTTCTTAATGGCCACGAAACCCTAAGCTTCCTCTAAAGATCTAAAGATAAGAAACGAGTCAGTGCTACCCTGAGCCGACACTACACAGCGTATTTAGTACTTGACTACCGGTCTTTTCGCAATCAGAAAAAAGGAACATAAAAGAAAATTATGATTCAATTAGTGTTAAGAGATTTCGCTTTGAAATGTCGCTGGGAAGTTTTTCGGGTCCACCAATTCGGTCCATTGATACCCTTTTGTGCTTTCGAGCAAACTAAGAAGATCTACTTTTAATATTACTTTGTTGTTGAGTTGTCGTTTGTCCTTTGAAGTAGCTTCAAAAGGTTCATTACGCATCATATTTTTGGAAGATTCAAGACAAAATTATATTATTTATTACATTTTCCCTCTTACTTGAGAATTGTCAAATTCAAATCGAGTTTGGTTCGCTTGCCAAATGAATTTGGTTGTTAACGTTTCTCCAAATGATACTTTGTTTGGCTTTATAATTATAAGGTTTTGGGATTTCAATAAACTGACTTTACATAGACGTACTAGTTTTCTATTATTAAGTATTAAGATAAATTTAAATGAATAATTGCCGTGTAGTGTCGGCTTAGAATAGCACTATCCCGTTTCTACCAATGGGTGATTTTTGGGCGATGCGCCTGGAGACCAATAACCAACAACCTTTACTTTACCATCCTTTCCCCACTCAATTTTGCAAATTTGGCTGAGGAATTTCTTATTCCTTAGCTCTGGCTACCCTTTCTAGGGATTTATAGCCGTGAGTATATGTATGTATGTATGTATGTTAAATAAATAGTATTATAACATAATTGCATGAGTAGATAAAATATCTGGTCATACAATGTAACATGCGATTTTTACAGAAAAGAAATCTGTAAAACGGAACCTATGGACGTAGAAAGCAAAGACAAATCACTACATACATACATATACTAACGTCATTAGTTCCGATTGGGGTAGGCAGAGACTTTAAGATTTGTTCTTATAAATGATTGAAACGCCTTTCATCTACTGTGTGTCTATATTTATCAAAGAAAAAAGATGGAATATTGAAGTAAAACGGCAATTCTACTTTACTAAGCAAACAGAAAACCAAATTGCCCCCTAATCCAGTGACGATTACGAATGACGTCATTGTTAAAACAGCCTGCTTTCTAATGTCGGTGTATTTGTAATGTTCTGTCACCCCCTCTGGAGGATTAGGTGATGAATATATACGGTTTATTTTTCAGCGTGCTCCGTCAAAACCTGCGATTACTGCGAGAAGCAAGTCTGGGATATTCGTCTTGCGGATTAGACAGCTAGTGGTGGGGTGATATGGTTCAGATTATATTATATTATCTAATGGTAATGTTAGTAGAGAACGACCTCGGATTGCTCATTTGGAAGAAATAGAAAATGTGGAAAAAGGCTGGCGTCCGAAGAATGAAGAATAAAAGAGCATGTATGAAAAGAGTGATGGATGTGAACGACGCTAGAGAGGTTAGCCAGGATCGTACAAAGTGTCTATCGATTGTGTCTGCCTGCTCCAATGGAAACTAACGGCGGGCGTGAATATGTATGTATTATCAAATGGATCTTTAAAAATATATCAACGTTAGCATTTAGATCTCATTTATTAATTTAGGTCAGGATATCATGAGTCGAATAATCAAACTTACAGAATAGTAATTTTAATTTTGACTGTTCGTTTATATTTTGTTGTTTAACGGAAAAAACTAGAATGTACAAGGATATATTTTTTAAACTTTAACGTCCGATTGCAGATGAGGATTTATAACAGTGGGCTAAGTTTAGAATGGAAGCCAGGCACAACTTAGGATAAAGTAGGAGAAACCTTTTTTATCTAGTGAGTTATATACTTGTTCCCAAGTATCACGAAAATGAAAATATATGTTAGTCCTGTAACCATCGACCCCATCACTATCGTAGAACAAAAAAAGCAGGCCCTCGTGACAGATGAGCTTTAGCCTGGAGACGGTAATTCAGTAATTTTCCAAAATAATATAATTTAAGGCAAGACGAATTACAATGTAGCGCTAATGAGGGACCGTTTCAGGCGATTTTTTGTCAAACAAAATATCTTTTCGTCCTTAAATTCTCACTTAAATGAGTACAATAATAGCACCCATTTCAGGTTGCTTTCAAAAGCGTTAGGAAAAATAATGTAATTTGGTTCCATTTTGTTATGATTTCAAAATCATTTTTATTATTAGGAACATTTTTATATTACTGCTCACCATGGGTTTTCATACACTTTTTCTTGGTTACAATCGTATATCATCATAAAGTAATCGATAGCAAGCCACAAATATTACACTACATCAAACTATTCATTCATATCGAAAAATGCCATTCAATATCTCAGCAATATAGCAATACTTACAATCCTTAAAATTTTACGAATATTTAGAAACCAAATATCTCTAACTACTCTTACAATCTTGTCATTAAAAATATAACATAGTCTTTAGCATAAAAAGCACATAAAATTGATCAAACTTGTGTTCATTTCATTAGCCTTAATTAAATATTCATAAATGAATAAAAACACAGTAGTTACATCTATAATGAGAAGTCATTTCAACCATTAAAACATGTCACATTAATTTGGTCGTGGGACATAACTTACATTTAACGAACTGCTATAACACTCATTAAGTGGCATCCGGTGTAGATGAATGTATATCTGACTCTTTCTAACACATACTTCAGTGGAGATTGGAAGATAGAGATCGTTTTGTTCTTAATTTGAAACAACGGACATGTAACCTCATTTGAAGTGTAAACAATATCAATTGGTGTTTTAAATACATTGATTACTCACATACTGAAAGCCCCGACTGAAAGGAAAGGCTTAAATGATTGCCCAAATATATTTTATACATTACCCCTATGTACTAGCTGCTAAAAATTATAAGCCAAAACCTCTATATCAGCTAATGCGCAGCTACTTTTTGAAGTTGAGTTCAAAAATATGGAGTATAGAACGATTGTTTGGTAAGAGTTTCCAGCCATATCACAACAGTCATTTAAATCTTAATACCCTTAGCCATCTTGTATTGCATGGCACACATTATTATAGAGTATTATTTCTTATTCTGTCCTATTTCATTTATTACTTAGATAGTAAATAAATTAAGTTCTTTCTATCATTAGATACATTTTGTGTGAACCAACTAAAACGTCATGTTTGAAATGATATGCACATGTGTTTTAAGATCAGGCAGTTTAATCTGTTGATTGCGTAACTCGAAAATTTACCGAAATTGTATTAAGATACATTATTAGAAAAAAATATTTTTTCACATTGTACAAGTTTTAGGTTCCAAAATTGAAGGTTTCTTTTTCAAGTGGAAATTAAAGTCTGTTTGACAGAAACGTCAGACATAATTTATTACATATATAACCCAAACCCAATATAAGTCCAGCATTTGTCTTCACACTGGGCAATTCCGTCGCATTGCCACCGAAACACGTCATAAAATTCCAATTTTACTGCGTTTCAAATTGTTTTACACCATCAGACCCACCGCGGCCATATACAACTTGTCTGGCCTTTACGACACTGATGATATCTGAATTACTTGATTTTAACCCATCCTTTACATACAAATCTACAAACGAATCGTAAATCTCTCTCAGAGGAAAGAGAAAGAAAATACGTTTTCGAACATAAAAACGAAAATGAACATGAATAGCGCTTTCTTATCCAACTGTTCTAAATTTGAATAGTTTTGTTTTCGGAAACGCTTTAAAATTTCTTCTTAATTGCTTCCATCGGAATCCAAATATTCTCAACGGCCAGTAATGATAGCAAAGACATTATGGTATTTTCAACAAGGGAATCTGAAAAGCTTTTTATTCACAATATTTTAGCTTCAAATGAGACAATATTCGCTGACTCTTTTAATAAAATATAATTAAGTCTTAGTAGAATATATATTGATAACAAACCATTTATTTATAAACAAATATTAATCATGTATTAAAATGACAAACTAAAGGTACCGTAACGGTGTTCATAAGTTATAATATATTTGTATCGAACATTTATAAGATTTATATATTAGGATATTCATTAGGAAAAACATTTCAATACATAGAATCCTCTCAATCTAATTAATTAGTTACCAGCTAGACAAAAGAGCTTATAGCACACCCAAATTAAAGATTAAACTGCCGCTTTCTAAAATTTTGCAACAAATTATCCCAAATTTCGAGTTCAGCCGTGCAACATCGGTAAAATAAGCCGCAAAACAAAGGGGTTCCGTAAACCGCAGGGGGATGAAATGTCGCACTAAACGACAAATAAAGGCAATAGTTTAAATTGTGCCCCAAAAACTAAATAAACGAGACCCTCAAATTTTACAACAAGCTAACTTCGAAACACTGAAAAACTGGAAACTAAACGTATCACGAAATGTTTGTTATACAACAAAATTTCACGAACAAACACGATGCAAATTAAATAGAGCAAATTGTTTATGGTACGGTCTGTTTGAAGATATACAAACTTTTTGGGGGCTAACCTCAACTTTGGTTGGCTGTGTACATGCTTTAGTTTTGGTGTATGGACATGTGTGACAGCGGTTTTATAACATTTACTATTAGTCATAAACTATTATAGCTATTGTGGCTGAAGTCCTCTATCAGTTTACAAAACTCTTGAAAACAAAATATTATATTTCGTAGATCTCGTACTGTAGGGCCTTGATGAAAGACAAAAGGATAAGACTCAATTGAAAGTCTTCATTGTTATTTGGAAAAAAACTGATCAATAAGTCATTCGCTTTAAAATCACAAATGAACTAAATATATTTTTGCTTGACTTTGGTTCTGAATCCGCATACTTAGATTTAATTCAATCGCAAAGGCGGACAACTTGTCCGAGACGTTAAAAATAAAAAATGGCACAGTTAGTTTTAATTACATCGAATGCTCTTCGGATATCTGGATCGGTTATGCGATTCTAAAACGGTTGGGAAATTAAATCCTACTATTTGGAAGCGACGTTCCGTTTTACGCGAAAATGTGCCAATAAAAATCCATTACGGTGCCGCTTGGTTCGACCGCGTCGAGATTGATTCGGAACGACCTTATATGTGATACGAAGAGTTTTCAATTTAAACCAATGATTTCGTTTTTGAAATTGCTAATGGTTTTGGTTGCTATTTTTGTTTTTGGTTTAACTGGTTTATATTTTATACGACATATAAAGGTTTATTTTATTCAAAGAAATCAAAATGGCAACTTCCTTATCTACTAATTACAGACGCTTTTTATTTAAGAAAAAAATATGGCGGCGTGATACGAAAAACAGCTTGTAACCTCAGTGCGTAACTTTGATGATAGTTTCTACTTTCTCATATTGTTTTTGGACTGCTTTAAATAATTTCTAATTAGCCTAGCAATAGAAACATAATGTGAATAGAAGTTGGTTCTGTAAACTCATAAGCACAAGTGGACATTTGAAAAATCCGAGTGTAATGAAACGTAAATCAGCTTATACATCTCGAACGATCAGCGCCATCTATCGCCGAAATGGATATCTGTTTTGTAATGTGATTCCGCAGCAATCACATGCTTCATTTTGCATTCCCCTGCGATACGAGTCAGTGCTGAGTTAAAGATAACCCTTTAATTCGACATTCTGCCTCACTTTTTACTGCACTGCGGTCGATTCGCTTTTGCTCTTGTTTCTATATTGGATTACATTTTGCCGGTACGATTTTTTCGGAAAAAATCAACCAATATTTTAGCGAGATTGAAAATGTTGCAGTAGATGTTAAAAATTGAATGTTCAAATGTACTTGTTACGTTCAGTTTCAATCGTTATATTATTTTCGATAGTTTATATAAGATACAAAGTTAACTTTTAAATTTATGATGAACAAAAGTTGGTAACACTTTCTGAGAAATTGGACTTGCAAAAGGTCATATATAGTAGTGATTAGGCAATGTGATCATAGACTCACCAGCTGCATTGGGTGGCTTTCTTAACTTTTATCATTTATGTATTGTTTACACCAATTTATATCTCTCTTAATTCAAGACATTATCGAACAAACAAACAATGCTACTTCTTTATAAAAAAGTGTTTGTAAAATCAAATCTTGACACAACACTTAAAGTTTTAAATGTAAATTCTCAAAGAGGCACTTTTCTCAACAAAAGTGTGATGTTAAGAATAGCATTTAGGTCACATCCTAAACACAATTACGATTTTAAGGTTTTAAATCAACACAAAGTCCACGGGCTTTGCATTTTAAGATACCTTTTTTCTGAAAAATTTCTAATGGAATTGCTGGGGTCAGGGGTTGGACACGTCTATTCCATTTTACGGTATTATTTACTCAACCGGCTCATGCACTTTAGAGTGAGGAGCCCGAATAGAATATGATTCTAGTTTCGGCCGGATTAAAGCGGAATTAACCGGTTTTAGACAAAGCTCTACATTTTCGAGACTGCGGTGAACCAAAATGACTCCGCATTAAGATTATGAGTGCAAATCGTAATTTTTGGTGGGTTTTGTGAACTTCATTTTATTTTGTATTAGCAAGGGTCTCTCTAGTAACATAAATAGAGTTTTGTCGAATACTTACATTAGTGCAAACTGTAAATAAATTATTTCTGCGTATTCGGAACAAACAAAAAGATTGAAATGAAATTAAGCCTAACCTATTAATTGAAATACGGCGGTGTATGTACAGTATGAATTCAAGTGAAATTACCTAGCAATTATGTAATTGAAATAACTGCGTACAAAACATTTATACGTCAATTATAATATATGACACGGGAAGCCGATACATGAAGTCAGCACAGGACTGTTCGATGAGGAGATCTTCGAGGGAAGCCTATGTCCAGCAGTGGACTGGACGCCTAATTGGCTGGTGTTGATGATAATATATGACTTATTTATTAAAGAATAATATAGCATATCGATGTTGTTTATGCAAATAAATCAATTTAAGTAAAAAAAGTTCCATACCGTTATGCACACGCAGAGTAGAATCTCTCGCAAGCGGGAGTTCGGAGTCAGTCAAGGTCGCGTCGGACGCGTTGTCGGACGCCGACGTCGGGGTGGTCGGGGCGGTTGGACAGTCCGCCGGACCGCGGCTCCGACGGCGTCGGCCGCTCTCCGAACTGGAGCTGCCGCTGCCCGAGCCGAAGGGGTGCAGCCGGCCCAGGCCTGTAAAGAAAAAAAGCCTTAGTATAGGACAAAATAATGAGTATGTATAAAATGTAAGTATGGAGCAATATAATCAGTATGTGGAAAATAAACTGTAAGATTGCCATAAAAAGTGAGGTGGACTCATATTAAATTAAAGTAGGCTGCATGACTCTGTTGCTTTGCCTATGGTAAAGTGAAAAAATAAGAAATAGTATGAAATTGAGGCAAAAATTTTGAAAAATAAACATTGCTTAATTTTAGGGTTTAATGAAATATGTAAGGATGTTTGTGTTATTTAAAAAGATACAATATAATTATTAAGATGTACTAATATGATATAGTCAATGGTGATTTATATGAATTTACACAAAGCATCAAAAGGCTTGCTGCCAAGTTCTGTATATAGATATTTAAGTATAACATATTCAAGAAAACTTATCAGACATAACGTTTTCCCTCTTTGCCTTCAACCTTCTCTCTTCTCCTTACCTTGCTTCCAAAGTAATTACTTTAGATTAATTATTTCCTAGAAGCTGACCTATAAGAATCACATAAGTGATGAGTTGTAAGTAGGTGGCATATATTTTTGCTAATGTAAATGAGACTATGCTTTTATAAAAATAATGTATAATTTCTATAAAGTTTTGAAATTAGAGATACTAAAAATGTATATAAGTTATTGGGTATGAAGTGTAACTTTAAAAATTGATAATAAGAAAAAAGGTATGTAGTAATTTTGGCTGTATGTAGGCTTAGCCATTTATTTCTGTAAGAGCTGAATAAGGATATTGATTTATTTTTGGGCGATGTCTTTGGAGACGGCCGTCCTTTATTTTATAATCTACAGATAATGTATTTCTTATTTTAAATTCTGAATATATATTTATGTTATTTAAGAAATATGTTGTATGCAGATTAATTGGTTTGAACGAGAATTTTAATAAAAATATCCGCTTCGAAGGACCATGAGATGTTTGTATTAAAAATCCAGAGAGCTTTGATGTTTGACCTTTCCTAAAGAGCCTGGGGAAATTCAAAGGAGAAAAAAAAACAAAATGTCCGCCTCTTTTATGCGACGGCAAGATTTTGACGTATTACCTACTTGTTGGGTAGGTTAATGAATGGGGCGAATAAGTGGAGTACATACGGTAAGGCGGACTTTTTCTATTGAGATGGAATAGGCTGTATCTTTATTGCTCTTTCATCTTTGTTTAATATATTCTTGGATTTTTAAATGATGTTTAGAGCTCTTATTTTGTGATTTACATTACAGCGCGGAAGAATAAAAAATGCCTTCCTAAATGATCTTCTGATGTAGCAATGTAAATAAGAACCTCATAGATAATTAATTAATGAACTTTAACAAATGAAGTGCCGATTTTATTTTCATTATTTTTAATTATTAATTTGGAAATAGTTTTTCGTGTCAAATGTGGGTGGAAAGGATGACCGTGGAGGTCGCATTTGCTTTAATCAGATAATATTTAAATAAGGGTCTGATTATTAGTGAAATAAAATATGTATTATATTTCAATATCCAAATCTCTATTGATATTAAAAATAAAAGCTGTCCAACAATGGAAGTAAACTAATTACGTTATTACAAGTAACATGAACGGACCGATCAAAATAAAACATGAAAGAATCCAATGAACCAAAACTGTCCCAAATATCTGTAAACTTGTAAGAGGAATCTGAATACACTGGACCAGATCATTTGATTATCTTGAGCAAATCTGAGTACGAAAACGTAGCAAAAGAAAATGTTGGCGAAATCTTGAAGAGAAACTTTTTAATTTAAGTTAATCATCCCAAAAAGCTTCGTTCAAGCGTTGCAAGGATGTATAATTACGTTTCACTGTTTCCTTGAGACCTTTTAATTCTGTCTAATGTATTAAGTATCGCGTTTTTGTTTAGGAGAAATATAAAATTTAGTGGTTTATTTAATTTTAATTCTCTCTCCTCTCAAACTCTACATTCACGCAAAGGTGGCAGAGTTACTAACAGTGAGTGACAATTTGGTCGCCTGGTACCCACGTTTTGTTCAGACAATGCATTCACAATTTAGGAAGCAGGCCTATCTGTGCTTTGTATGGATACACCGTCTCATAACTTAGTACAACTCAGCCATATGGAAACCCGCATAAAAAGATACAATGAGGAAGCTTATGGCTGATTACTACTCCGAAGACTATTAAGAAGAAGAAATTATATTTTAAGAGCAAAGATGGAGCCAAAAGCAGGGTGTAATGGGGTAATAAGAGGAAGTTCACACAACATTAGCATTCCTTATCTACATTCTATGACCAGATCGAATTAGGAGTTGGCAAAAATTCACTTCTAACGAGAGCATTGTTCTTTTTGTTTGGCGCCTCTTTGATGGTCCTTCCTTAAGACGCTTCCTTAATTATCGTATTGAACAAGTTCTGACTTGTTTGTTCGTCTCTTTGCTTGAGTTTGAGACTCTCAGATGGCTAAGTTTCAAATTAAGAAAAAAGTTCCTCAATGATTCTCGCGCTCCTTGGTGCTATACTTTTTGCTTTGTTTTTTTTTTCTTCAATGTTTCATACTTTGTTGTCTTTTAGATAAAGGTGTTTCAGTTTGTGGTGTCGAAAATTATTTCTTTTAACAATGAATAATTATAATATAGTACTTACTTTAGCGTAAAGCTTTTGTTTTATTAATGTATTTGAAAAATCAAACATTCTTATCTACCTACTTATACCAAATACCAAGAAGGCATTCCCAGAGCTTCAGAATTTCTTTAGTAGCTTTTCGAATTTCAGCGAAAAAAAACTTGTAAAATAAAGCATGTATGGTGATAGGTCAAGTCGTCCAACAATCACTTAAAAACCCACATTACCCTAAGTTACCCCTTAAGGTACCTACTGGGAGTTAAGGAATATTATAAGCCTACCCAACCTTCCTTTCTTTCCACGAATATATAAAAAAAACAAAACAAGAACAAGAGAATCAGTATTTTCACAAATTAATACTCAACACAATTCAGGTGCAACATCATAAAGATAAACTTCATATAACCTTGACACAAAGACTAACTTAACTTATTCAAACCGTTCTCAAGCAAAAGTTGCCAAAGTTAAGCAGATAACAGCAATTTCGCTTTAGAATTATGCACTCAAGAGTTATCAACGGAAAACTGCTCACATGCAAGTTGCTCGAATCCACAACACTATCTGGGCTTAAGCCAGCGTTCCAGATTATTCCATTGTATAGCTGCAACGTGGGCGAAAAAATATACAACAATTTAAAACAATGTAATACCGTTTCCTTTGATAATTGCGCGATACGTTTGACAGGACATCCTGATGATAGCAAAGTATTTATGTTTTACATAGTAATGTTAGAAACTTGGCGATTGCGTTGTTGTTTGTGGTTTGTGGTTGATCTTGTTTTATAGGGCGGTGCTGGGTATGAATTTGTTCCTTTTCAAACTTCTGTTGTGATGATTAACTCAATTTCTCTCCACATATTCCCAAGGGGGTGGCAAAGATATTAATAGTTCTGAACCTCATGAGACATTTTTGATAGATTAATGTATTCACTTGATATAAATAAAATCTATTTAGAGGCCATAAAACTATGGAAATCTATAATTTGCAGGCCTAAAATAATATTTTTATTATTAAGTATAAAATCCTACAGAAAAAAAATCCATACAATAATTCCTAATGAGCCATTTGTGTTATCTACAGACTCCTATTGCCATAGAAAATGAATTTCCAAGCAAAATTGTTTTAATAATGTATACTCATATTGTAAATGTTGTCGATATTTATGGCTTCGCTATTGTATATCTTAATTTAATAGCAAACACCAAAAGGAATATTAAATAAATACAACAAAGACAGAATAGCAAGTAGAAGTCATCACATTGTCTCTGAAACACAAAGCGTCTTTGAATAAATAAAATTACTCGCAACAATAACATCTTTCAGATTCAACATTCCTCCCAAAAGGCCCACCTGAGTATTTTTGATAAAACAACGAAAGCCTACTCACGTATTGCCTCTTGTTCGTTATAACGATATGAATTGCAAAGCCTTATAAACGAACCGACAAAATACAGCCTCCCAAAGCACTCGTGCTTCAATATGTCACAGAAAAAGATGTAGTTTTGGCTTCAAACGCTGCCTTTTGTTTCAGTTCTGACTTAAATGTGTTATGTCGGTGTTTTATTATATTTCTTGCTATGTTTTTTATACCATTCTGATGAAATTTTCGTTGATAGTTATTTTTTATAAACGTATACTTTATACAATTTAGGCTTTACTTACAACTCCAATTTTTTGCGTGGTATTTAGGAAGGTATTTATAGTTATATTATAACCTTTCATTATAATTTTTACTTTGGACCCTGGACTAGTATTGCTGAAAATACTGCCCTAATGTTGATAAATCACAGTTTTATACAACTGTTTGCAGCAAATAAAAAATACTTTCATTAAAATTGATAGAGAATGTATCACTATATATGCGGGAAAAGGTCAAAAAGGTAAGATTTATTTAAAAGCAAGAAGTTTATAAATCAATACTCTCATAAATACACTTGTTCCTATATTCAAAACACGATGTTTCGTGTTAAGGAAAACGTTGGAAATTTGTCACATGAGCGATGGTTCACCTACGTGTCTCGCTGTCCAAATCCCAAATATAATCTCTACGTCCTCGCACGAAACACACCTTTATTACTTTCAGCACAGAGCTTAAATTCAAGTTTAAAGTCCCAGAAAATTCATATTTCACACGGGTTAGTCTAAACTGTTTTGCGCAAAATGCAATCTTAAATGTGATGTAAATAAAGTCCAGGTTTCAAATCTGGTTAGATATCTTGAAACATGCAAATGTATGATTTTGTGCCACCAAAAGTAAAGAAGGTTGACAAATAAGTAGAGCGCGGGAGAGATACAATTTTATTGAATAATTTTGAGGTCTCTTTATTTCAATTGGACTTTTTGGGTGGACCTCCGAATAATACATTTTTTGCATATTAAAAAATGTCCTGAGGTAATATTTTTTTTAACAAATTTTAGGACAAGTTGACTTTAGATTTTTTGCAGAAAAATAAATTATATAAGTAGGATTAGGCCAAGTTTAACAAAAGTAAAAAAAGGACCAGCATACCTGGCATGGTTGTTTTGATTCGTAACATCACAAAATATCATTTAATTCACTCTTCCCTAAATATGTCAATGATTGCAACTAGTTTTCTTTCTTTATTTCTAACAAACCTTTCAATAACTGTGTAGTATCGGCGAACCACTTTCCTCCTGTGAGTGTCGTAAAAAGGGACTAAGGCTGTTGGTGCTTTTTAATGACAATTGGCCGATGTAGCTGCACAAATTCTTAAAGCGGCGGAAAAAATTACTTTATTTATTTATAAATATAAAGCTTTGACTACTTTCTTAGGGATTTATAACACTGAGAACATTAGCTGTTCAAGTCGAACAATATCAAACATATTTTTTCCCAAATGCGATTTTATTTTTTCTAAGTGTAAGTCAGACAAAATCATTTTACAACCATACAGATTATTCCGCCAAACTAAACCCTGTATATTTAAAATAATCTTTCATTACATCAAGGTAGTTGCCAAACGATGATTCAGCAAATTTGCGGGAATAAGTAATCGTTTGCCCAAATTGTTATTCTAGGCACGAGATGCTGAGACTTGGCGACGCAATCTTTCAAAGAATTACAATTTGCTCGTATAGGGACCTGATGTTCAGTATGCAGCCTGAATGCGTGTATCAATACGAATACTCGTATTCATTTAATGAGCTATGCTGCAATTGCAAGAACGTTTCATACATAACATTGGAACTATATTTAGATTTTAAAGTGCTTTGAACTCATAAATTGCTGTTCTAGTCAGATTCAAAGGTTTTGAAGTATTGTAGTAGGGGTTCTACAAAACAGGCGTAGAAGGTTACGGAAAGTCGATGGATATTGACAACGCTAAAAGCTCATGGTGAAATCTTATAAAAACAGACTTAAAGCGCTTAAGAAAATAATGATGGAAATCGAGCATTTAGTAAAATACGAAACAAAATATAAATGTACTAATAAATAAAGAATAAATAAAGGAAAGAAAAATTTCGACACAGGCGGGATTCGAACCCGCGACCTCGTGTATACGCCCCCGTCGCTCTTGCCAATTGCCAGACACGGTAGCTCAATTGGCAAGAGCGACGGAGGCGTATACCCGAGGTCGCGGGTTCGAATCCCGCATGTGTCGAAATTTTTCTTTCCTTTATTTATTCTTTATTTATTAGTAACTAGTGGATCGTCCCAGCTTCGCACGGGTAGCGTTGTTTTTTAAATATCTGAGGTTTCTTTCGTTAGTCACTGCTCAAGCATTGTGAAATTCAGCGCAATGTTTTCAATTTATTAAATTTATAGCACTCCCTAAACAGTGTAGTTTGGTGATTTTTAATGCGTTTTAATGAACGGTTCCGTATTTCCGTTTAATAGCAAATTTTGGAATAAAACGCTATGAAGTATTTATAACAATCTAAAAAATAAATCATTACGTGTTGTAGGATGCAGCTACTGGCGCCATCTAGTATGTTATATGTAAATTAGTAACGATTCGGTTTTGGTCACGGGTGCGATGGCTTATTTTATGTATAATTTCGGTGTTTCTCTACTGATTTCTATGATTCTTTTTTTATTGAATAGGTAATAATGTAACCTTTTTTAAATGAGGGATGAGTGAGAGGTTTACAAACGTAAGAGTAAACAAATATAATCAGAATGTTCCGAACTGCTAAGCTATCAGGAATTACACGTGTTATTGTGAGTCAACCGTAAAAGATAGACATAAACTATTGAGGATTTTTTTTAGATAATTTTATGAAGAATATTTCCGTCATACATGATTTCTATGTCAGTTTAACCATTAAGGCTGCACACGAGACGGAAGCTTAAAAAATGTAGTAACTTCTCCCGTTTTCCCAAAATTTCCCAAAATTCCCCTTAACTACTCTGCTGGAAAGTATACAAAAACTTGCGCAGGAGTATGGAAAATAATTGTACCAAGTTTCGTTAAAATCCGTCGAGTAGTTTTTGTTTCCATAAGGAACATACAAACCGACAGACAGACAGACAGACAGACAGACAGACAGACAGACAGACAGACAAAAATTTTACTGATTGCATTTTTGGCATCAGTATCGATCCCTAATCACCACCTGATAGTTATTTTGAAAATATATTTCATGTACAGAATTGACCTCTCTACAGATTTATTATAAGTATAGATAATCCCCACATGATGTTTTCATGAACAAAAAGATTTAAAATATAAATGTACCTTTGAATCAGAAACAATACCAAACAATTGATACAAATGAAATCTACAATCACAAAATCAATTCAATTCATAAAACATACAAGAACAACAAATTAACGAACAAGAGCAAAACGCAAATTCAATATGCTGACTTTCTTTGAACCCGGCAAAAAACGATGGCCGCCAGAGAAATCTAAATTCAATACACAACAAAAGTAACAATTGGCATTCAGTTAGGGTTGAGACAGTTGTCACAAGCTTCATGAATCGGATTTAGCCAATTTGGGAAACTAACACAAATCTTGTCGCAGTGTCAAATAAATTTTGGGTTGCGGCGCCGACTATTATTCAAGTGATTTCAATTTTCCTATTGACATAGTTGCGTTATAGGTGCCGCCTGATTTATTGGGGTTTTTATTGAGTTCGTTACAGGCCTATAATTTATGTCACTCAATATTTATATCAGCACATTCTGTTGGCAATAATTAAAAGGTTGGGAAAGCCCTTTGTATTTTACTAAGGTACTTGCGTGGGCGATCGTAATATGTGTTTTAAAGATCCAAATTTGGTGTTCTAGTTTTTACATCTTACGAGTTATCATATTACTTCATGTTATTTGAAAAAAAAACGACTCTGTATTACACTGGATTACTTAATTTCCTAGAAAATTACCAGAGACATAAAAAAAGTTTCTTTTTTTTAAAAGTCGGATGGTACCGTTGGACCTCATACAATCATCGCAGATCATTCTAGATCCAAAAATCCGGTTGGAAAATGTTTGTTTTTGATTTTTGTCTAACGAGACAATGGGGAAATGATGAGCAGCCAGCACGGTACACCCTTGAGACTTTACCCTCCTTCTAATGATGGGAGGTGAAATGGACTTAATGGCGTTGGCTTAAAGTTGATTTTAGTTTTTGGTGTGTTGGATAAATGCCGTTTCGGTTATGTGGTTGGTACATATGGCGTCAAACGGGCTTGGAGCTTCGGCAAGTGACGGTATGTGGCTCCTGGGAGCGTGATTGGCTGCACTGCTTCGACTGACGGCCTCGTGGGTCAGCGGACATCCAGATTAGGCTTGGGGAAATAAAAACTTTGGTAACTATGATATGAAATAGATTTTTAATGTTTAGATCAACAATTCCAAAAATGCCTAATGATGTCACATAATAGTTTTTTGGGTAAGCAAGAGCTCGATCCTGAAAGAAATGCTTTGGGACTTAATTAGTAATTTTTAATTAAATTGGGGTATTTTATCGTGGAAATCAGAAAAGATTAAACATGAGCACGACTTTCCTTCTTTTAAACCCATTACATATCATATTTATTATTGCCATATTTTCACTAAGAAGTTTTCAAGAAGCATGACAATAATGTGACGTTATTCCTTACTATCTTCTACTATACTTTCTTGAGACATCGACATCGACTAATGAAACTGAGAGCTATAAATCCTAATTAAAATTCAATGCACCAGATTTTAGTGGTAAGTGTAAATGGGAGTTAGTTTGTAGACATGCGCATAACGCTTCAGTGAAAAGAACTTAGTTCATTTAGTTCCTTCACTTCAAAGAACTACTTCGCGAATGTAGTCCAGTAGTCCACTTCGTTCAGCGGCTCATTTGACTCCTTCAGAGCCGTTGGACTAAATGAACTACAGAACGAATTGGACTAAATGAATAGATTGAGTTGGAAAGATGAATAACTTGCGGTTCTCGCGTTCTCGTATCTTTCATATAACATTCGCTAATTCGCGAATGAAAAAAATGATGCTTTTGATAATGTTTAATTAATGAGTCCCATATGTTGTATAACTTGTATTTAATTTGCAGAAATATAGTTATTTATCATGAAGTGTCAGTAAGAATATATATAGATTGTCCTCTATACTTTCCAGGCTTAGGACTGACAGCCAAAACATTACTAATATTTTCACTATTAGAAAATAAACATTTAAAGTAACTCATTCTCATTGACGGGTCTCGAACCTCATATTTATGTTATTGTATTTGTGTAAACGAATATTGATTTAGCAGCAAACAAATATAGGTCTTAACACAATGTGTGGAGAGTTATATTCCCCTGCGAGAGCACAGCAATGCATAAGTGAGGTGAACTAATAAGGTGTCAGTATTAGATTTGCGATCAAACAAATATAGTCCTTAAAACGATGATCGAAGATTTTTTTTCGCCTGACGTCAAAGTGAAGTATTAAGTGAAGGAATAAGGTGGACTAATAAGCGAGTGAAGGAAGGAATGGTTTGCATTTTCAACTGAAGGCATTCGAAAGAAGCATTCATTCGCGAACTACACACCTCTATTAGTTTGATTTATTTAAGGTTGTGTATTGATCGCGGGCTGCGTGCGATCTGGGTCAAGTCAAATGGGGTGGTTCGCTCCCAACTCAGTGCGATACATATTTTCTAGTAGACCAACTTTACCGGTGGCATTTCTTTCATGCACTCATGTTGGAATAAAGTTTGGAACAAAATGCTCGTATGAAAATTTTGCTCTGTTTCTTATTAAGTAAGATGTAGTTCAGTGTTTGTTTGTGGAGTTTACGAATACTGGTTATGAAAGACATAGAAACTTATAACTACGTTAGTAAATCCATAAAAAGGAGTAGCTAGAGATTCAGAAAAAAGAATTCTATAGCCTATACTGTCGGAAGAAGGAAATAGATTAAAAAAATGTTGTGAAGTGGGTGATGAGAAAAACTCACCAAAGAGATCCATTCTACATTTGATCTCAGTAGTTACCTGGTTACTCATAGCCAACTCGAACGATACCGACTCAATTCTTCAATACACTACTTAGTTTTTTCAGTTTATTACTATCATTTCTTTTCATATTTTAAGCATAATTTACTTACTGGTAAAAAAATTGGTTAAAGACCGAAACACCAAGAACCTTTATTTTACAATCTTTTTCCCACGTATCTTCCAAAAGTGGCTGAAGAATTTCGCATTCTGAAGCTCTGGCTACCCCTTTTAGGGATTTATGGCCGTGAGTATATGTATGTATGGTAAAAAATATAAAAAAGGGTTAATAACTCGTTTCCTTTGAAACGCGATGAATACTTAATTTGGCTATAAATTTGTTATGTCTCAGTATTGGTCGGCCACCAATGATTAATTGACTCCAGCTGACCTAACGATTGCTTCAATTATTTACCTCCGGTGCAGTTGAATTAATTAATCTTACATACATATACTCACGGCTATTAATATTGATACGGGGTGTAACCAGAGCTTTTGACAGCCACATTTTATGGTTTGGGGAGATTTTTTTTATATAAATTTTATAATTTTACAAACATACATAAGATAACGCGTTTTATAAGGTAGCAATGATGTAATAGTAATGATGATATTATCATCATTTCTATTGCTTGTGGGCACATGGGTTTTTAAAACAATATTGGGCGATGGCGTGGAACTATTTAACTCAATTTCTGTTCTGTTAAATGCGTTGTGGAGTCGTTAATTTCGATGCTTTAGCTCTGAGCACTTTATTCCAGGTTTATAGCCTTGAGCATAGATATATATGAAGACATAAAATATATCACCCAAAATCACCACGTGAAGTACTCTATAAACCTATTGTCAAAGTTAAATGCATACTATATTATTTAGAATGTGCTAGGAACAGTAGAAAGACTTATTCTTAGATTGTCTATGAACTGGACTAGATTCATCAGTATTAGTATCTTAAATTGTGGGTCATTTAACGTCTACTTAATATAGTTTAAAAATTCTTTATTATACGTAAATAGCGCAATATTTTACTCAGCTGTATTATATCTCTTGGGGTCAATCAGTTATTGAGTAACTTATGATGAGTGGTTTAAAAACAACCGACAGACATCAACAACATGAACAACTTATTTTCCTGCTACTCTTTAGGTTATATACCTTAAGTTACAGTTACGTTCAATAGGTAATAAAAAAATACAGTACAGAAACTCAAAAGTTTCTTCACTGTGACTCCGTATAAAATGTCACATAACACACATGGAATTTTTATTTTTAAACTCGAGAAACGAACTAAAGATAAGTTTACAGCTACCAAATGTCCCCTACGTTATGAAACAACACTGGAAATATCCATTTTATTGTTTAGAACGAGACAAAAGCATTCTGGAAATAGTATTAAGTGTTCTCCTTTTTTAACTATTTTTATGACTTGCTTTGATCAGTGTTGCAAAAGCAAAAGTTAAAAAATCGGGTAATTTGCCAGTTAAAAATCGGGAGAAATCGGGAGATCTTTTAGTCCTATTAAAACATCAGTATTTTATGCTTATAATCAAGTTAAAGTAATTTATTTAAGTATATAAAAATACATACGTAGTACTGATCATTTTAGTACCACTTCTGGCTTACAATTTTAGTAATCATTTTTTCATCAATAATTATAATTAGATTTTGTTGGGCATGAAACCTCATGTGGGGATTATTGTACTGGTCAATCAAGGAAAGAAAAATTTCGACACCGGCAGAAATTAAACCCGCGGCATTCCGTTTTTCATTCCATTGATTAGTATTTTAACATGAATATTGAAATTTTCACTAGTTAAATTATTTTACAATAATGAACTCTATTGCAAAGCGTTTCGATGTAATATTTTTTGTGTATATTGACGTCACTGCCGTGTTAAAAGGCCCTGTGAGAATTTTATGGGAATTCCCGTGCGTGAGAATCCCGTGGTCAGTGTTACTAGGTGATTCTTGATGTTTTCTGACTTTAGAATGCTATATTAACTATTACTTTAATGTCAAATGCAAAAAATCTGGAGATATGGTCACTAAATCGGGATATCGGGAGGGAAAGGCCAAAATCGGTAGATCTCCCGATAAATCGGGAACTTTTGCAACACTGGCTTTGATCGGAACCTGTTTTACAGTTGATATATAGCTGTTTGTTCACGAAACTTCACCTGTTTTGAAATTAGCGTTTTTTTAGGCTCTTCCGGGAAAGATTATATTACATGGTTAAAATACAACTATGTTATGAAAAATTCTCATTTCTCTCACAGGTCTTGTTGGCGTGCAGATCTATAGAAGAGGCCTATTTTAGACAACTTTAAATTAAATAAAAAATAATAATGTTAGGTGTAATAATGCTTATAAAATATATGAAACAACATAACTTTCTTTAATGAGTAATGCTAACCAATTATTATAAAAAACATTCCATAATGTATGTATGTAATGTAAGTCAGTAACAAATTCAGCACACGCCTACTACTGAAAACGCAATAGCCATAAATATGTAAGAATCAGACGGCAAATTACATATAAGTGTAATAATCACAAATCTTAATAACTCCCATTCGTGCCTCGAATGCTGACTTGCAATAATACTCTATGGTGTTTGTAATAGGGAAGACAAGACAAAAGGAGCTTAATACGAGAAATCGTCGGTTAGTGCTGTTCAAATATACCTCGAAAAATAATAATTTAATGATGAAAATATAACGAGAAAAGGTAGGTAAGTATGCCGCCGCTTAGAAGAGATTAAACTATTTTTCATGGTCCCTGAAATACAGTTGTTGTGTTGTCAAATCTCATCATCTTTTATCTACTGCGTTATCAAATGTAAGCAGATAATCAATAAAGTTGATCAACAAATATTCAATTTATTATCTTTAGAAATTTAGCAGACAATCGCATACATGTGATTATTCTTACTAATCCAAAGCTCTGTGGTTACCCAGTATTGGTGTTATAACCATGATTACCAGTGGTATGGTTTCTTATATCATGTTTCCACCACAGTTTTACGTCAACAAATAAATAGTACAAAATCAATTTTCCGGTATGGGCATCATTTGTTACCATAATAAAAGGATATGTTGAAATAAATTTATATGTTTTTTTAAACGGCGATAGGCCTGCCCCCTATCACGTGAGTACACTGTATAAGCAAAACGTGGGTACCTTCTCTGGAAACTAGATGGCGCTTGCCATGTGAGTTCAGGAGTATTGGTACCTCTACCAACCCCTTCGGGGATAAACGGCGTGAACGTTTAATTAGGTTTATGTTTTTTTAAAAATTTCTGGTAATAGGGTTGAAGTTGTGTTGAGTTGCTTCCGTCCTAAACATCTTAAGAATCTTAGCTAAAGCACAAAATAAAAACAGTACCTTAATACTAAAACTAACTTCATGTAATGATAGAAGCTCAGTACTCAATTATTAACGCATCTAGTTGTTTTATGGGCAATGCGCTGTGCCTTAAGTGATTGCCTCGTATTTCGGGAAGTGACCACAGCCTGGCTACATAATTATTTATTTATCAGTCATTTACTATGACATTCGTTGCGGCTATAACTTTATTACTATCTTGAATATGTATGGGTAGAAGCTTAAGGTGTGTAAGGTTAAGGGACGTAGAGGTTAGAGGATTACATCTCTAGGGCAATAATTATACTTAAATACTTCCCTAGGCAACAAAGGTGCAAGGTCAAGAATACATAAACAAAAAGAATTTGATATGTTTATAATTACTTATAATCAGGGCTTCGTTCCCCAAAAAAGGGGTACCCAGAGTTTCGTAATTAGAAATTGCTCAGCCAAAAGAAGAAGCCATAATAAAAGCAAATGACAGAGCACGTTGATGTTCAAGCTCCTACGATTATGGCCGCAAACGTTAAAATGTTAAAAAGCATATTAAATAGGATTCTCTATAAAATAGCGTTCAAGAAACTCGTGTCAAAATTCAGTAGGCTGTTTAAAGCAAGTCTTCCAAGGGCCATAATTTCAGATTTCATTTCGCGCATACAGCGTACGGAAATCGAGCAATATATATCCGAGCAGTCCCAAGACGACCGTTATACAGGGTGCTTACTCTTTTCTGAAATGAGTACTTGCGTATATTTTTCAGGGTTATAAAAATACCGTGTCATGCGTGAAGTGGAAATGCTTTTAAAAAAATGGCGAAATTAGATTTATTTTCGTACGGAGTGCTTGTGAAATGGGATTATAGACATAACAGGCTTAATAAACTTGATCGACAACCTATCATCTTATCTGTTTATGTCTTTTGATCACATAAACTCACGGCTATATATCTCAAAAAGGGGTGGCCAGAGCTTCAGAATTGAACTGCTTTGATAAATTATAAGAAAAAGATTGCAAAATAAAATTTGTGGCGATTGATTTTCCTACCACATCGCCCAACAATCACCTAAAAACCCCAATACACAAAATAGACACCTTCGGGTAGAAATGTATTTGTACCATTCTAAACATACTTTTACACAGCTCAAAAATAAAACAAAAAGAAACCTAACTTTTCGAAAATACACTAAAGAAAATTGAACACAAGCAAACAAATGAAGCTCGAAGCTTTAAAGAAGAACCCAATAAAAGCAAGACCAATTAATTACGCAAAGCTGTACTTAGCAACTTCATTAACTTATTTTCTGTTGCGTTACAATGAGCCAGAGAAACGGGACAAATTATTTAATCACCTCAGATTCAAAAAGGCGTGAGGGTAAATAAAACAACAGTGGCACAGCAAATGAATGGAGGACATTGTTAAAACAATGCGAATTAATTGTTTGGTGCTTTTAATTGAACTGTAGTGCTGCAGCGTCGACGGCGCATTCTGAAATTTGATTAGTGTAATTTTTTACTGCGCACAAATGCACACTTATTGTGTTAATTTGGACTGCTATTTGATATTGTGTTTAAACGTTTGCCGAATTGTATCGTTTGTGTATATTGATTTATACAAACCTATATTTTATAAATAAACCTAATTTTGTAAATATAAACTTTAGAAATACAAATCCCTCAGCTAACTTGAGAAATTGATGGGTCTCCAACTGCATCGCCTAAAAAATAATTTATTTGAAAAGTTATATGCTTTAAATCCCCTCCTACGACCACCCATGGGGAGAAATGGTGTAGTGCTATGCTAAGATGACATCACACACCTTTGTGTACATTATCAAAAAAATCACTAAAAATATTTATTATTACCATCTTTTCCCCAACCAACTTCCAAAAGTGGCTGAGGAATTTCTCATTCCAAAGCTCTGGCTACCCCGTTAAGGGATTAATAGCCGTGAGTTTATGTATGCATGTATCAAAAAAATATGGAACCAACGGATAATTACAAATTGAAGTTCGCACATCGGTTCATCATAAACATAATACCATTCATTAACCATACACTCATCTAGATCGAAATTTCAAAATGAACGAGACATGATAGAGAATGGAAAAAATTGGATCCGAAAAGAATTTGCGAACAAAGAAAAGGCAGTCTTCCGCATTGGGAACAAAATTGAGTTTTGTTTGACGGAAATTTTCGTTTCAGTTAGATAATCTTGTTGTCAAGTCCTTTCTGACCAATTTTCTAGAGCATCGCAAATATTTTATGATGAACCTTCGGCGGAACTTTGGTATATGGTACTGAGCAATATTCCGGGCTGGTTTATAAGAAACTGCCTTTTCAATATCAGGGTTTCTTAAATAGGATTGTTATTAATTAACAAGCATCAGTTATTTAAGGTTTTATACCGAAAGAGTAAATAGGGACTTATAATAATAACAAAGACTACGCTGTTCTGTCACCACATTAGGCTGTATCTCATGAAAAGTGATTGTTTTAAACAGTTACAATATTGATGGATGAACGTGGCAAATAAGATAT
This sequence comes from Bedellia somnulentella, assembly GCA_963576735.1. Taxonomy (NCBI): domain Eukaryota; kingdom Metazoa; phylum Arthropoda; class Insecta; order Lepidoptera; family Bedelliidae; genus Bedellia; species Bedellia somnulentella. The sequence continues at coordinate 1,384,363 of OY755171.1, forward strand.
ATAGAGCCAATTTCCAAAAAACTAATAAGGATGCAACACAAAGAGAAGTTATCCTTAATTCAATTGTGTCATCAAGTGTACCGTGTCTAAATAGCAAATAATATTAGAATTTGAAAATATTGGCGATAGATAGTATCTGCCTAATGTATAATAAATATACATGATCCAGTCTTTTTAATAGATATTAATAAATATATACACATTTCTTAACATTACCGAATAAATACTAAAAACCGTCATAAGAAAAAACCTAAATCGAAATATTGTCGTTCCAACCCACAGACTATTTTTTTATTAGCATTAGCTAAGCAGAATTGCAAACGTAAAACTCAGAATAGATGAGTCGAATAACTATAAGACGTTATTGTACGAAAGACAGATAAAACAAATTGATGTAACATATAAAGGGGAATCCTTGTTTCATCCCGGCGATAGCTGCGTAAGTAAACTCGGGGATTGGAACTTTTTCCATAGCAAAACTTACACTATAAATCGTTTCGGCCCAGTGAGCGAGCTCCGACGAAACTGTAGTATCCCCTTTCATTGACAATTTATGGCAAATTTGCATTAAGGCTAACTAAATTACTGTTGGTAAGTGAGCAAGTTTTGGTACAGCTATTGACTGCGATGGAAGGATGCGGTTGCAAACTATTTCTCTATCTACATAACTGTATTTTGTGTTTTCAAGGCTGATTGATTGATATTGCTAATGTTTTTTTATTTGTATTTGGAAGGACAGTTATTGGTTTTAGTTGAAAGGATAACGATGTTTGTTATGATTTGAATTTTATTGATAATATTCAGGTTAACGTACTAAGTGGTTAGAAACCTTACGAATATTTTATGTTATGCCAATATTAAATTTATAAATATCATTTTAGGTACAATCGAGACAAACTATAACATAGCATATATATATATATATATATATATGCTATTATTATATAGCAAAATGTATTTCTATGTAAAGCAATGAGACACACATATGTATAATCTCTGGCCACCCCTTTTTAGGGTTCCGTAGCCAAATGGCAAAAACGGGACCCTTATAGATTCGTCATGTCTGTCTGTCTGTCCGTCCGTCCGTCCGTCCGTATGTCACAGCCAGTTTATTCCGAAACTATAAGAACTACATTATTGGAAATTGGTGCGTAGATGTATTCTGTAAACCGCATTAAGATTTTAAAATAAAATCTGAAAAAAAAACCAAAATTTTTAGGGTTCCCCATACATAGAACTGAAACTCAAAATTTTTTTTTTCATAAAACCTATACGTGTGGGGTATCTATCAAAAGGTATTTGAAAATGATGTTGAGGTTTCTTATATCATTTTTTTCAAAACTGAATAGTTTGCGCGAGAGACTTTTTCAAAGTGCTAAAATGTGTGTCCCCCCCCCCGTAACTTCTAAAATATGGGCATGATAATACTGAAAAAAATATATGATACAAACTACTAACGAAAATTGGTTTGAATGAGATCTAGCTCGTAGTTCTATTTTTAAACGTCATAAATCAAATTACTTACCTAATTTGGCTCCCATGATTTTCACACAAACGGGATTTTCTATATATATGATAGTACGGAACCCTTAGTGCGCGATCCGACTCGCACTTGGCCGGTTTTTGAGATTTATAGCTGTCATTATAGAAAAGTGAGCTAAACTATTCCTAACTTTTTACTTATAATTGAAGTCTTATCGTACCGAAACTAAAATCGACTTAAGTACGTTCAAAATTGGAACACAAAGCATTTTTCCAGCTCTAACAAGCGCTTCGATTAAAACTCAACCGAAAATTTCTAAAGCGCCAAAGAATAATCAAAATTCTCGTGTCATATATCTAGTTCACAATCTGATACGCGAACGTTTTTCTCGGGGTCCAATGATTTATTCGTTTCTGGAAGATAACAGGATGGGTCGTAATGGTCCGACTTGAAGGAAAACCTTCGAAAGTAGCCTTTTTTCGACGCATTTTTCGCATAATTTTTAAGTGCCACGATTTCTTATACAGCGATTTTCGAGTGGTTTTTTTATTTGGTTTTCATTGAGTAGGAAAGTGTTTTTGATTTAAAATTCGTATTTGATATGCATTACCATGTTTTAAAGGACTACACATTAAGAGGTAAAAAAGGGAATTAAGGATATTCCTCGAGTAAAAGATCAGTAAATGTTTTTTTAAGTCGTTTTCTACACTACGTCTTTACAGTCAAATATTATTTCCCAATATTTTGCTTTAACAATTAATCGATATTTCTAAGCCTAAATTAATTAGTTTCATTAACAAAAGTAAAAGCTCTACTTGTCATTGAAACCTGATAGAAAAGCTATTAGTACCGCGCGTAACGTGGCCTTGATATTCCTTTCATTGTAAGTATTACGTTAGAAATATATTTTCAGCAAAGTTATTGCGCCAATATTTTATCAGGTAAAAGTGCCGAACGTATATATATTGCTTTGTGACTTGCAGCTTATGGATAGTGAAGTATAAAAGGTTAAATGTGGAACAATATTTTGGTGAGTCTAACATTATTAAAGCACTTAGTGCATTACTTTAGCTGTGCTTTAAAGTGCTGAAAATATGAGAATACCTTAGACGTCAGAACATCGCCAAATTAATAAACTGGAATAAAAAAAGAACATTTATTTATAACAATTAACATTGATTTATTTTTCTCTATGGCCATTTAGACTACACAGATACGTAACAAAAAGGTTGCATACGTGACGATATTCGTCTTTCATCTTTTTTACGTTTTGTTTCAAAATCGATCGCATTCAAAATGTTCCTCAACTCAACTCGACACCCTTTAACAATCTTCAAAACCTTTCAGCAAAAAGAACGGGAAGAACTTCCGAAATCCTTCCGAGGCGTCGAATACAAAATCAGTCTACATTCAAGTATTCAAAAAACGAAACAAATGCGAGTCCCACTGAAAATCGGCTTTCTGCAACCTGCGCATTGTGTGCAATAGAGACGGAGTATTCTGTTACACCTATGTAAGAGCAGGACAACATGTAGCACGCAACTTGAATAGCAAATGATGTTGGCACTACTGTAAGTCTGTATATGTATGCGGATTGTGATTTTTACGTACTCTTGTATCTAAGTCTTCGTAAAACATTGTGTACTCTTCATTCAGTATTCAACGAATTTGAATACCATGTTAACTAGCGCATATACTAGGCATAATAAGCTAAAAACTTTCTTACGATGTTAGAACCAACTGATGGCGAATATTAGTATTTGATCACAAATCAAAGAAGTTACACACAAATAGTAAGCCTAGCATAAGCATATCTTTATTTCTATATAATTAAACACATTATTACAGCAACCACACAAAAATTTAAAATCAAGGTGTAACTTAAAAATATAAATAAATAAGGTTTTACAGCACCAAAGCTGCGCATTTGAAAATATCAAACGAAACGAAAATCAAATCTAAGTTTCCGAATAACTCCGAAGAAACACCGAACATTTCCGAAGTATAATTAAGTTGTTTGCAAGCAAGAAGTTGCACTAGAGATTGTTTTTACACGCTAGCACATAATCAAACTAAGAATGCCACCCCTTAATCCCCTTCATCCCCCTTTCGGACTGACTCTCAAGTCTTGGACTGGGCTAGCCTCACAATCTCATTATTATTTTATGAGGGAATTTAAAGTTTTTTGAGTGCAGATGGGATGGTTAAGTTTGCGCTCAATGGAACTTGGAGTTGGTACATTGGGACAAATCTTAATGTGATGAACAGTTTTTTTTATATAATTTACTCATGTTATAGTTCTATGATTATTGAGTATTTTATCTTAGATCAAAGAAATGTTATAAAGTCTGAATTTATTAGTGAGTATAAAATATAACCATTATGGAAAACTCAACTATTTCCTTTACTAATTACTTCTGAAGATAACATTATAAATGAAGTAGTGCTTCCCTTAGCCGACTCTACGTGACCCTCTATTTCACTAAAACATAAAAACAAATTCAAATATCACGTCCACCAAACAAACCTTTAAGTTTAACTAGCGCCAGACTGTACCATTATTTTAATAATACCCCTGACTTGTAAATAGAATGCCATTTACTCTATTTGTAATTGTTAGCAAAATGTATTTTCTTTTACTGCGAAGGTAAAATACGATTCGGATATTTTCGTAGTATTCTATTTATAGCTGTTTGTTTTAGTAACTTCTTGAACGTAACTTACTTATATAACTATAGCCACAGTCATCTCCTTTCGGCTGTGCCTCACCTGAAACAGAAAAATAGAATTTGAGTGCTACTATTTTTTATAGTTTTGGTAATAAATCAAGTTGTATTGAATAAGGAGGATCCGATGATAAGACCCGTAAAATATATCTCTATGGATATTTATGCATACATATGAATCAAAAGCATAACCTAAGAAAATCCTTTTTAGTGAACCGTCGATCAGATTAACTTAATACAATGAAAAAACTGTATTCCTTAACGACACGCCTAAAACACTTAATACTCAAATTTCCTAAATAAAAGTAAACAATAAAAAGTAGGTGACCATTTTGAGATCTCGTCACCCACAAACAGAGATAAACCATTTTAAAATAAACGTGTTCTTAAGTCGTGACCACACAGACTATAAAAACTCAAATATTAGAAATTAACCTTACAAGGAGAGAAGTCCCCCTTGTCTAATCATTCTTAATGTCTCAAGCTACCGTGAGAATGCAGAACAAACATTACTTTACTCTTCTCAATTCTTATTCCGTAGTAAATAAAGGTCATATTCGCTCGACATATCTCGAAACGTCAAAAGTTCCCGCGTAAACGTATATCGCGCGCGATCGTCACGCGCCATTAGATTTGAATCTGGAACTTCTTAAATGCCATCATGGCGGCACCCCTTTTCCGTTTTTGTTCATCTTTGTTTGGAGACAAACAAAAATTACATTGTAAGTACACAATTACTATAATTAGTGAACACAGACTGATACTTTGTTCGCCATGCCCGCCCACTTCGAAATATACATGTAATTTTTGGATGATGACAAAGACAAACTAACGTACGTACTTGTATAATCAAAGGAAATTCGATCGTTATGAAATACAAATTATGTTTTAATAATAGCGATATAATGTTAAGGAAAATGTAATATAATATAATGTTATCTGATGTCGATGTAAAAAAAGGGTATTATGACGAAAAAAATGTTCCCGCGTTTTATCCTTAATGGCGTAATTCTATATTTTATCTTTAACGCGGAATTTAATTTGGGCTCTCAATGACCGTTTTATTTTGACCATAGGCTATTTTTTAACATAATAGAGGGTGCCGCTAAAAGCCCTGTTTAAGTTCTATAGAGACCATTTTAAGGGGCCGCACGTACGACATATTAGGGTAAAGGTTCTATATAACAGCTCGAAAGAGGTCAGACCAACCTCTTTATGTCGTCGTCGTTGAATATTTTGGATTGCACAATATGTCTGTTGAATAACCGTTTCAAAATATAATGTCTCATAAGTATACTGCAAGACAATGCAAGCATTCGATGATTCAATGTAGTTTTCCGAATTATATATATTTATAAAGGTAAATATTTAAGTTAAGAAGGTTTTTTATTGGCTTACAAATATTAGTTCTTTTGATTACTAATGTTTTTAATATTTTTAGTAGATTTGCGTTAAGCTTAAATTCACTACCCCAATATTATGAATTGAAATCAAAACAGAACCTAAACAAAAGAACTCATTTATTCATCACCATTCATAATTGAAGCAGCATAAATTTAGTGTAAAAGTAATTAAAACGGTAAACTTTCAATCACAAATCGTGATTAATTCCAATTCTCCGAATAATGGTATAATTTTCATATTAAACGCCAATCAGTGAATCAAGCAACACATTCCCTGGTGATTCCGAAAACCTATAACACAATTATTTGACCATTCTGTTCGGATATTTAGTTTGATTGGTTTTAATTGACGTAACCGTATTTGGAGTTTCAATATCAATTTTCATTTTTATCCGTGACATCAATAAAAGATGTGATGGCGGACTGCTTTGATGATAACACAGGACTGTTGATTTTTTGATGATACAAATGGTTAATTATGTTTCAGCGATATCAAAAAAAATAAATTAAAGGATCATTGCGCCGAAATAGTGAGCAAGAAAAAAAGGTATTGTTATTTGGAAATAAGAAATATTAAAATGCTAGAACTGTTTTTCACAAGAATCGTCAGGAATCAGAAATATCTCAAGCACTTTTGGAAATGATAGTGGGTAAAAGATGGTAAAAATAAAGGTTGTTGGTGATGGGTCTGCAACCGCATCGCCCAAAAATCCCTTAAAAGCCCCAATACCGTTAGTCGCCTCTTACGTACACCCACCGGAAGAAATGGGGTAGTGCTATTCTAAGCCGACACTACACAGCTATTCGTTCCAATTTCCTATTTAAATAAGCTAGCCAAAAACCTAGATGCCCATTGTTTCTGTTAGTTAACTTAAATAAGAAATACAGCAAGTAATAAAAAACGTTCCATCATGATTCTGTAATAATGCAGTCTTATAAATAATGTGGTGTCTTTTTTACTTCGTTTATTTTCAAGCCTGTTGTCCGGTAATTCTTTTTCAATTTTCGAATGCTTTTGTCTTTTTTTCGGTCGACCATAAACAAAATGACTAGTGTTGTAGAGCACCCATTAGATTCGATCATGTATTCGATTAAAGAATCCATCGAGTTTTTTATGTTGTGAAACCACAATCGCCCAACCGTAATAATGTAATAACAGTTAAAATTGACGTTATGCGTCTCAATTTTACTACAATATGTTATTGTATTTACTTAAAGCTAAGTTTTTTAAAATCAAAAACATAATAATGGAAACATGATTACCGTTGCGAAATTGACTCGGGAGTAAATATTACTATTATACTGTTTTAATAATTGCATCCCTATTCCCACCGAGAGGTCTGAGTACAGTGATGGCCATAGGCCACCTTCCTGGCCTTATGAAGGTAAGTAATGATAGGCTAACGAGTTTTCCTCCTTGAGAATCGTACCCAACACCTCAAAGACCACGAAGCCATTTTCAATATCTTTGTTAACTTTCGTTAGTAATGTCAGGCCAAATAGTTATTCTATCAAACTGAATGTAACAGTGATACAACTACCTCTAGAACTTATAACATAATAACATAAACGTTCACGCCGTTTATCCCCGAAGGGGTTGGCAGAGGTACCAATACTTCTGAACTCACATGGCAGCGCCATCTAGTGTCCAGAGAAGGTACCCACGTTTTGCTTAGACAGTGTACTCACGTGATAGGGGGCAGGCCTATCGCCGTTTTGTACGAATACACTGTCACATGACTAAGTACAACTCAGCCATGTGGGTTTCCTCACGATGTTTTCCCTCACCGTTAACAACCATGATAAATTAACCACACATATGACTTTAGAAAAGACAAATTGGTGTAGGCCCGACCCAGGATTGGAACTCACGCCCTTCTGTTTTCGGGCGGGTGTTCTACCCACTGGACTATCATGTCGTCTCACTCTAAAACTTCCATAAAAAAATAACACTTATTAATCGCAAGTACATTTACAATAAACGTATCTCAATGTTTCCTATTAGCAGAATCGATCCCTCCAGTGAACTCGGAACACAGTCCCAGTGGTTCTCAAACGGTGCATGACAGAGTGTGTTCAACGCTTGATTGCTTGCCAGCGAGCGAGTAAGGGACAAAGCGTATGTTTGCGAGCGTGAATGGAACTAATTTTCTTATTATTCTCTTGAAACTAGATGAGATACATCTGTTTCAATTTCAACTAGACGGTTAAAAAATTGAAATATTCTATTACACAGTATAATAGATAATGTGAAGATGCTTAGCTGTATTGAGGGTCGTTTTTTTGGAGATGGTAAAATGACACTGTCATTTATTCTTACTTGTAATAAATTAGAACAGAATAGTGCGTTTTTATTATTATTTGCGTGCGTGCCTATTTAATAAATATTTCATTTGCCTAACACTGAAAAACATGTTTTGGAACGTTTTTTTTACATAACAATTATTTATAACGCATAAACCAATCAAAAACTGTAAATGTATAGACGGCTTAGAACAGCACTACCCCGTTTCTTCCCGTGGGTGTACGTAAGAGGCGACTAAGGGTATTGGTTTTTTTATGAGACCCCTCGCTTACACCTTTATTTTATCATCTTTTCCCCACTTTATTTCCCGAGGAATTTCTAATTCATTAGCTCTGGTTACCTTTTTCATGGATATATAGCTGTAAGTATGTGTAAGGTTGTACAAATAAATAACATAAAAACATAAACAACTTTCTCTATTCTATACGATGAAAAACCCAACATATGAAGTTTCATAAAAGTGGTAAACTGTAATTTACAAGCTGTAACTATTATTTAAGTAGCAGCTTTCAACTACAAAAAGCAGTAAAAAAATATTAAATCGTAAAAACATGGTTGACATTGCAATATTTTCGCAATCACGTGGTTGGGGCCAGACAGGGGTGGGGGAAGGGCGCGGGCGGCGACTGAGCTTCCGCTGGCGACGTACGACATACTACGGATGTGAGGAAAATTGTAGATCTTAAAATACACTTTAATGTGGTAGATATGCATTGTTACATAACTGTTATTAGCTGTTATTAACATTGTTAAATGTGAAGTGTCGGCTTAGAATGGCACTACCCCATTTCTTCCGGTGGGTGTACGTAAAAAGCGACTAACAGTATTAGGGCTTTTAAGGGATATTTGGGCGATGCGGTTGGAGACCGATCACCAACAACGTTTATTTTACCATCTTTTCCCCACTAAACTTTCCAAAAGTGGCTGAGGAATTATAATTCCCTTAGCTCTGGCTACCCCTTCTAGGGATTTATAGCCGTATGTATGTATGCATTGTTAAAGGCAATTTAGTTATACGTTTCATTGTAATCTTTTTGTAATATAGTAGCAGAAAATTTAGTTTTGTTTTGGTTCAAGGATTCAATGTCAAATTTTAATGTCTAATAGTATAGCGAAAGCTGACTTATGCGAAATTATCTGATTAAAAATTTAAGGTGTAGATCTCCCGTAGGAGTCGAACAAGGCGATCAATGCTACGTGGCTATACTTGTAATTGATAGATGGTTGGTATATCTGGATATGTAGATTTAATGCTTATTTATTTTACCAGCTGCCAAAGTAGTAATTATATAAAAAAAACTGTCAACAGTGTGCTCCACAAAATTATTTCAGTCTTGTATGCACATAGTATGACAGCTCAGATATGAGTAAGGAAACCAGAAGTCAGGAATATCATACTGTTATTTATTATACGACGTAATAGTTCCTAACATTCCTTCTATCATATTTCATTAACAAACACATGAATGTGGTTACGGTTGGGAATAACACCACTTTACTCTTTCAAGAAGTCAATTCAATGATTTTTAGTAATATCAACATTTATGAGAGCTGTTTATTATCATTTATGAAAGTTTTTCTTTTAAGTAAAATAAATATATTTTACTCGTAAGTCATGTAATGTCCGACACGCTTTTTGAATGTTTACCTAAATTAAGCATTATTATGAGCACTTCCAAAACAAGAAGAAACTCTTCATTCATTTTTAAAAGTAAAGATAGGATGTTATGTTTCTCCGTGTCATATATCAATAAGTGAAAAAAGTCGGGAGCCATGAATGCATTTCACTTGCTGAAATTATATTCAAAGGTAGCTTATTAAAATATCAGCAAAGGAACAAAGACAAAAAATGTAAAGTTAAGTTCATAAAACAAAACATAATATCGATAGAAACAACAATCACCATATTATAGGAAGCTGAGTATCAACAAATTTCCAACAGAAAAGACTTCTATATCCTACAAGTGCCACTTCAGCCTTCAATACACCCGTATCGATAGAAACGCAATCATAACTGTATGCATCTCATATAGCCTCTATTTTCATGTGCATAAGATTTATATTAGTGTAATTTAAGTGTACAGCTTAGGTTTGCATCTCACAACATCCTTTCACCTTGACAAGCGAGTCTTATGAATCTATTGAACTGTCATGTCGCCCTGGTATCTTTTTATTTGACAATTCCTTCATTGTTGTCGATGTTTCTGTTAAGGCATGCGTTCCTGGTAGGTTGTATGTGATTTGGAGTTAGTTTGTATGACTGGTTTGTAAGCAAAGCGGTGATTTAGAAAAAAAAATGCCGTATAAATGTCCTATGATTGTGCTAATTTAAGTACATACAGTTTTTAAAAATCAGTAACCGATGTGGTGTGTCTTAGCCTCGCAACTTTCAGAACCGACAGAGTTCGTTTTGGGCATTGGTACTGCACCTGGTTGGTGCGTTATGCTTATTTCAATAACACTAAGGCTTTTGAAAGTGAAGTTAAAGACCTTTCTTAAAAGAAGTTTCTTTACGACAAATTTAGATGTCAATTAAATCCAAAAGAACTCTGAACATTTATAACTTAGGTAAAAAATATTTGTATGAATCGGAATTACGAGTTGTAGTTTTTTTTATTCTTATTCCCGGCACTTTTTTCTTTGACGTTTCTGTCCGTTTTTGTTCATAGTGCAATTTTTTTAATGCAAATGTAATTATTGAATACAATCACGTAAAACCTAAACTATAAATTTATACATTGTTAATAAGTTTATTGTTTCCTGTTTGACTTTTGCGCCGATCCCCCATCTTCATTTCGGGACTTACTTATAAGGGTTTACGACGGAAGTATCCGACTTATACGATCTCTAGAGCTACGTTGCATAAACAATCATGTCCTTTTATAGGGATTATAATGAATTCTTTCATTAGCTTACGATGTTTTAATTTTATTTATTCAAGACATATAAACCTATAAAATATTTTTTGTATTCAAGACAATATTTGTTAGGTCAGTGGAAAGAAAAATATATCATATATGGGTTTTGAGTCCTGAATCAAGCTTATTACATTTAAATGATTATATGATAGATGAAACTGTTTGGTGTCACCAGGGCTCTATTCAGGATATTTCCAGACATACACCAATATTGTAATACGACTAAGAAAAAATGTGTGTTTTGAGTTTCTTACGGGTTCTTCTCGCAACAATACACCTTCCGAATCCGAAGTAGAGTCAGTAGAGTAAGATTTAACTTATACTTAAGTTTGTGACGTCCAAAAAATAGAGAAAAAATCTTTTTATTTTGACGTAAATATTTTTTATCTTTATCTTTTTTAAGCCGACAATTTTGTGTCTTTTCTTATTACCTAAAAGGGAGAGGCCAGTTTTACAATATACTGTACCTAAGTCACTTCTTTTGGAATTTGATTTGAGGAGAAGATATAAATAATGAAGTTACGATAGGTGCATTGATATTGACTAACAAACAGTCAACTTGAAAAGTCTCCTTCGATAACCACAAAAGATTTTCCCCACAGAGCTGAAGAGAATTATCGTGGAGAAACCCACACAAATAATTCTTTGAAATACAAAAATACACTGTCAAGCAAAACGTGGGAACCCTGCTCACAACATAATATCACGGGATATACAACGTAACTTCATACATCTTGTCATACACATATAGTTATAATCCAAAACTGACAGAGTTACAAATACAACGACTCTTCAGCCATTTTCGTCGCCGTAGTTGACTTTCCGGTTTGTTATTAGAGCTAAGCCTCCCGAAATGTAAAACGTCATAATCTCAAAACACTACATTATCGTCACAGTTTCCATCAACGCGTAAGCACAAAACGAGATCCATTCATTAGAACTGCAAGCTGAAATAGGCTTAAACTTAAAGGTATAGGAGTGAAATTACATGGGCTTTAAGCGGAGTAAGTTACGTACGCTTCCGTACACAAAAATAACGAACTGAAGTCTGTAATCACGGTATGAATGCCCACCAAAGACTCGACTCTTTTGAACCTTTCAAAAGGAGATTTCCGAACGTTTTCTAGACGGTTAATTACATGATACGACGAGTGAGAGGCGGAGTTTAATATATTTCTCTGTAATTTAGCACCTCGATATCAGTTATGGCGAGATTATGACGAGCGAGAAGTTAAGATTCTGCCATCTAACCTCACCATTCATGTATTTCCAATTATTTCTAAATAAGACATCATCCAGGAATATAAATTTTTCAATCTGTTATTTTTTGCAATATTGCATCAATTATATGTGTTATAGTGGTAGGCGATTTGCTTCTAATTCTGTGCTAACTCGATATGTGTACTATGCCCGCATATATTTATTATACGTGTTTGTGTCTCTTCGTGGTCTATCCCGCCAAACATCAAATGTCTCAATACTTGAATACACAAAGTGATTATTCCATTCACTATTATTTCCATATAAAAATGGTCAGCCGTTTTAGGTAGACATCTAGCGTTGAATTCATAATGAGTTTTTAAGTCGTCCTCTGTCTCAGTGCATGAATGTAAGCGACGAGTGTTTTAAGAGCGTCCCTTTGCATTTTTGTTGGAGAATATAATAAAGGAGTGGATTTTGTTTGACATTTTAATGAGGATAATGAGATAGAGACAAAAGACTGGAAGTGAATTTAGATTGTATTTTTCTTTATTCTCAATTCTCGTACACTTGATGGTAAGCCAACCTTTTTAAATCCAGTATAAACAGAGCTCTTTATATCTTAAAACTTGTAGAATGAATGAGCTCAATTAAAATTTGTCTTGGCTGACTATACTGGCTGTTGGTTTTCGGCTGATGGAAGAAGTGATTTATTTACGATGTAATTAGATGTCTTGATTTTGCAAATATTTGGGACCATTTTCTATATTTTTTCCTTTTTCAAATGTTACGTTTTTCATGTAAATGGCATGAACTTTGAGAAAAAAAAATAGAATTAAGACTTTCCAATAGTGTAAAACTGCCTTGTTAGGTTACAGTAAAAGTACGAAATAAAGACAGAAAAAATCGCATGTCGTGTTGCATTAAAAACTGATTTTGTAATGCATAAATGCATACATACACTCAGGGCTATAAATCCCTTAAAGTGGCAGCCAGAGCTAGGGAATTAGAAATTCCTCAGCTACTTTTAGAAGTTGTGTGTGGAAAAGCTGGTGACATAAAGGTTGTTGATGATGGGTCTCCAACCGCATCGCCCAAAAATCCCTTAGAAGCCCCAATACTGTTAGTCGCCTCTTACGAACACCCACCGGAAGATGTGGGGTGGTCTTTTTCTAAACCGACACTACACAGCTACTAATACTAATTTTGTAATGGTTTTCAGCAAATATATGGGGTTTCAGTTTTAGTAATTCTGCCGACTATTTCAGAATGCAAGGCAAACTGAATGCAAAATAACGATAACATTTTAATATATTTTTGGACTCATTAAGGTATTGGGTTAGTTTGTTATTTAATATAATTATTGCGGTTAATGATTTCAGCAGAATATTTGAAATTTATGTTATTACTGAAATATTCAGTTTCAATATGAAAAGGAAAAACCGATAATTATAACCTAATTATAGGCTTATTTACTTTTAAAATTTACAATAAAGTAGGGTTTTAGGGTCATGTAAATGGTGATTTTCATTCATCAAATTCAAGATTCTCAAATTCACCAAGATATTTGTGAATATGTTTAATTGTGTTCAATCTTCGTTATTGTTAAGTATATTATTATTAGTTCCCATCCATATATATGTACACTTATTTACATAATTTAAATAGAAACTTAAAAATCTAAAATACACAATATCAATAACAACATCCATATTTTTGACACACAGGCATATAATATAGGTTTAGGCCAATGACTTCTAATAATAATCAATGATATCCATAAGAAAGAATATTTTTTTATCTATTCTATTCAAAATTCTGACTATTTAATAATAGCATATAGTCAACTAAGTAAATAGTGCTACAAACTTCAGTAGTACACCGAAACACCGTCGTATGTCTAATGACAATGCAATAAATTTCATCACGAAACTAGCAGGCGACTCCGACAAAAGCTCAGTTGGATGGGCTTGCCTCACAGATTTATGTGACGTGTACGTTCCACTGACAGGCTACGTTTGAGAGGTTCAATTCATGATTTAGGAAGGGGAATATGTTGCTGGCTTTTGGAGGGATGTTAGAAATATTTATTTTTGAAAGGAACATGGTAAATAATTAGTAATTCTGTTAATTCTCTGCCTGTGTAATGGTGTGTTGCTAAACATACATACTATTGTTATAGAAGGTTGTTTCTGATAACTAATACGATAAATGAATAAAAAAATATTAAATGGATGATTGAATAATGAATGATAAGCTTTTAACAGTTTAGAGCAAATAAAACTTTTTAGCCTTTTCTTTTTGTTAAACAAAATCATTTCCTGCTACATCCTAATAAATATTGATTAATATCTTCACTTGCTCAACTAGAAACCTATTACAAAATATTTATACATTATAAAACATATAAAAGTCAAGTCTTCCACATAACAACCTTTTTGTCACCCTACACCAATCGTTATTCTAGTTAGCGAGCAGTATGCTTCGATCCCAAATTGGTAAGGTAAATGTGCACAGTAATTTGTGAAATATGTACGGACGCTTGTCTTGTCCAAATTTACAGTGATAGCTTGGATCGGCCGATATAACTAGATAATTGCGCCCATTTAGTAAACATCGACGAGAATTGTATCGGAGCGTATTTGGCTGTTGGGCGACTACCGTTTTCGGAATAGCTTTGATTTGTGCGTTCATTAACACACACCTTTTATGCTTCTCTAATGAAATTGATAATGTTAGGACAGCAAAATTTGAATGTATTTTTAATATATATTAATAAATTTGAATAGTAGTTGTTGATGGAAGAAGTCTATGCGGCGAAAAGATTTCAGTCTCAACTTTTAATAGCATATGTAAAGGAATTTTGTTTTTTATTTTTTTTTGGATTCATCTGATAGTACTGCTTTTATATCACATATGCAGTGAGTCGATACAATATAAGATTGATATTGTTGCAATTCAAATAAAAATATATTTGCCTTTTATAAAATTATGAAAATGTCAACAAGTAAAGAGCGCTTTTGAATCCTGTCGAGGTTTCGTATTGTTTACATATTGAGACAACACAATTGGCGCGGACTGTACTCGCATGTTTGTTTTAAATCATGTTTACGAAGTGCGTTAACGAGTGTTAACGTTTCAGTGTGAATTGTGCTGTTTTTTTGTTTGAATTTGTTTTATTTTGTGGTGAGAATATTGGTATAAATTGTTTTACTAGTGCCTTGTTTATCTTATTTATTATTTTCCAATATGGCAATGGAGATTGAATATTAATATCATATTACTTTGATGTTAAATATAATTAGAGTTGTAAGCAAGTTCTCTCCAACGTGACTTTAAATCTACATATCGAAACCAAAATAATGTTTAACTGTTCCCTATCAAATTAACCTAAATCAAACCGAAACAGAAAACCCAACTTTTAAAAAGTTTAATTCTCCATAAAACCGTTACTGTGATAAATTAAACCTAAATATAGCGAAAAAATCTAATATTTTAAGCTTAAAAAGCACGATTGACGTAAGCGCGTAATAAATTCACATCAGGGCAGATCATCCCTGAATTAAATTTAAACGTCAAAATTCATATCAGCGATTAGCCCCGAACGGAGGCTGGGGTGTCCAATAAAAACGATAAATGATGGTCACCATCGGTCATTGCTGGCCGTGATTAAGTGACAGCTTTGCCACCCTACACGTTTGTTGCGGACTCGCGCCAATAAAGAACGTTGCTTTGTCGGGCGACTTATTGATTATACTTACAGACTCTCACGTTAGTTTATTCGGATTTAGGCTTTGTCATTTGGGAAAAGTAGTGAAAATTTGGTGTATTACTCGATTAAAATTAATGCTGCTATATATGAACTTAGAGTGACTGTTTGTAAACGCCTATGGATCTATGCAAGGGACATATATTTTAAGGGCATTTTCACTGGCATATAGCTGATTAAGTAGGTAAAAACTTTGGATTTTTTTCTATTATTGAATAACTTTATACAAAGCCGCTTGTAACTCATTAGTTACGCGAACGAGACTCTATTTTGCCTTTCAGTACTAATAATTGCCGACCATATATATACTGCGATCAATATAACTTATACTCATTTTAACCCTTCTCCTAGAACCAAACGCTAAAAGTCACAATAAAAAGGAGTCTTTCCGAATCATCGCGCACGTTATCTATACCGCACAGGGAACCTTTTAATTGCTTTATAAATAACCATCTAACCCTTCGGACCTTTACATGAAGAATTATGACCTCGGAGCCCCACTACGTTTGTTTCTGACACTATGACTAGCAGACTTTTTTTTGGGTCACTTTTAGGTTTTACTACGATTTGAGTTGGTAACTGAGATAGTTTCTAATACAGTTTTGCCTTTCGGGCGTTCTAGAGTATGTTTGTTTTTGGTATTGCGACATTACAACCCTATTAGGGTCTGAGCGAAATAAAAGACAGTGGCAATTGATAGTAAATATAATATAGTAATACTTGAGTAAAACTGTAAAAGATATGAAACAGTACAAGTAGATATTCTATACACATACACACAAGACAGTGAAAAGGTAAAATCGTTAAGTCGTGAATTGATGTATTGCGTATTCCACTATAGAACTGTTTCTAATTCTACTTCAATCTCAATCGTCGTTATAAATCCAAATACTGAGAGTCAAAAAATTTAACTACACCATCGCATAAACAGATATTGTAGTAAGAAGATTGCGTCTGCAATCTAAGTTGTCATTGTGGGTGGAGTATTAAAATGTGAAATCTTCTGGTGGAACAATAGGTCGGAGTTTTCGTGAAAAACAATATCGCTGTGTAAGGTCTGTACCGGAGGTTTGCGGTAATGGCGGTGGTCGTATATCTACGCTGATTATTTTCATAAAACCGCGTTTTATTTTTGACTTACGCTGATTTATTGGATGCGTATTGATAACGCTCTTTAAATGTGACACAAGGTTCATTGACATTGTCTTTCAGATATTAAGTTTAATATAGTTACTTGTATATAAAAATGGTAACAGATTCTCATTTTAATTCGCAGGCGTTCGTAGTATGAAGAATAAAAGAGCATTTATGAAAAAAAATATGCATGTAAATAAAACTAGAGAGATTTGCCAAGATTGTACAAAGTGGCGATCGATAGTCTCTGCCTACCCCAATGGAAACTGATGTCGTGGGTGTATGTATGTATAAAACTGTAACGCGTACTTTGAGTTCTGTTGACCTCACATTTTATGGATATGTTCTCTACCATTTATGCAGATAACATAATTCAGAAACTTACAGATCTCTAATTGCAAATGTTTATCTCTAATTAACGACATACATATCCATCCAATAACTTAATGCTAGCAATCCTTACAAACGCGCGTTTGAAGCACGCCGCCATTTCGTAAACCAACGTTATTTATCGCAGAATACGTTAATGAAATAGAACAACTTATTCACCAAACTGTTTTGTTTCAACCGAAGTGAAGCTAAAACAGTGTGAAACATCGATCAGTGGATTAGTCCAAGTAAGACAGATTTATAGGCCTGTCAACCTACCGGCCACTGACGAGACTACTCAACTATAAATAGATCCTAATACAGTGTAAGAGTCTTGTATCGAACGTTTTGGTTAGGAAAGGAGTAACCTAGATTATTGAGTAAGCGTTCGTATTTCTATTTCGCGGTTTTAAAGAAAGGGAAAACTTGAGAATAGAAATGTAAATATGCAGGATATAAAACAGCTGTGTGGGCTTCAAATAGCACGACCCCATTTCTTCCTGCGGGTATTTGTAAGAGGCGACTAAGGGTATTTGGGATTTTTAATAGATTTTTGAGATTTTGGAGACCCATCACTGAAAACATTTACTTTACCCCATCCCACTCATTCCGGAGCTCTGGCTACCTCTTCTAGGGCTTTAAAGCCGTGACGTATATGTATGTATGTATATGACATTTATCATCAACATACCATAAAGAAATTTGAATCATAAGTCCATGCAACCATAATGAGCCACAGTTTTGACAAGCAACTTCACTTCACACTCTCATTCATCGGTTCTAATTATTTTAAATGGAGCATCGTAAAGTGAACGAAACGGTACATTGAATTGGATGTATTTCAGTGTTACGTCACCGCTTAAAAGAGAGTCCCCATAATAGTGGGTTTGTTTGGGACAGCCAATGACGCAGACTTTATGCCGTCCTCACCTTTTTCCAGCGAAATATCAATGCTCCATATTAGTGGGTAGGCTTGGAGGCTGAAGACCCATCAAGAACGATATTTTATTTCTTCTATCTTTTCCCAATTTAATATCCATAAGTAGCTGAGGAATTGTAGATTCCGAAATTCTGGATACCTTTTTCTCGGGATATATAGATAGCCGTAGGTAAAGATTAAGTTGTAAAATAATGAAGGTAAGTAATCAACTAAAAACTATTGATTAAATGCTATCAAAAGTTCAACAAATTGAACTGTACCGCGTTTTTCACCAAACAAAAATAGAACTATAACGATCGCACAAAGTTGTTTACAAAAGAACTTGAACGTGCATACCGAAAGCAATTTTCCTTCACGATGCTATCAGCACATAAAAACAGCGCATACAGACAATTCATGGACATTTCATCACCCCATTACAATAGCTTTGACACTTGATTAATGGTATTGAGCTCAGAATAGGGGCCACGAATATTCCTGAACCACCCCAAAGTTGTTTCTCATTAAAATCAGCATCGATATTCAGATGTCTCTGTTAGTACCCTATTCTTGTGTAGAACTGATGCATTCGAGTAATATATTATAGAAATGTGTGAATTTATTTTTGATTTATGTTTGCAGAGGTATTAAGTTGTCAGTGGGACTGAGAATGTTGGAAATGGGGGGTTTTAGTTAATGCATTTGTGTTTTGTTGTTTGATCATAAGTTGAAATTACGTTTAATGGAATGGATTTGTATACCATTAAAGGTATCATTGTATTCTTAATGAATACGTTTCAACATGATGTTTTGGTAATACTTATACTGTATGTTTTGCAATTATGAAGAAAGTTAGTTCCTAGGGGATGATAAAAATATAATCACAACTTTTTGGGTAAATTTGCACTATTTGCAATATGAAGGATAGAAAATGTATGTAGAGAAGATTACTTTAATTTGGCTTTAAATAAACAGTAATATTTAACGATATAAAAAAATGATTAGATCAGACAAAAAAAACAGTTTGATCTCGCGAAGAATATATGTCCTACTTCATACACCATCCAACAACATCAATATCGCAACGCAACCATTCAATAATTCAATGAGAACCCAATACAAATGGTTCTCATTTATAAAGTAACCCTTACATACAGACCGATGTCAAAACCACACTTGCCATAGATACACAACTAGTGAAGTAGCATAGCCGAACCGAGCCGAATAAAATTTCGGCCATTTCGGCCAAAATTGAATCGTGTGTCTTCAGTGGCGCGTTAAATTGGTCTTTGCGGTCAGTTGAGGCTATCTTCTACAGCGTAACTGACAGAGGTGTATTAAGAAGAGATTTTTGGTAGCGAATTTGGAGTTTTAAATGTGATATAGTGTAGAGTAGCAATTTTTTGTAATTGTTTATCTTTGTGCAGTGTTTTTCGCACCTAACCCCAAAATATGCTGAAAGTTTTCTACACCATAAAAAACGGGTTATTAACTTATTAATACTCACATCACTGACTATAGTATTTCATAAATCAAATTCAATATAAGTTGAGTTCCATCCGTAGGCAATCTCGGACCAATAGTCCAAAACAATTAAAAACGTATAGAATAATAATAAAATGGTATTCCGATTTCACAACAGCCAAAACTGTTATGTTATCCCGAAAAAGCCAACTTTCATAAGGGATTAGACCAACTGACCCACGTAATGGTAAATAAAACATTTTCACTGAACAAAATGTTTAGAGGTCAGTATAAATACAATTTTTCCTTAGCCAAAGCGGACTTAGTCGAATATCACGTAGGTTTGTGAATAAAATATGGTTTGTTTGGACCTGTGATTTACAGCGTGATGGAAGAATACTGGGAACTTTGATTTCACACGAAACTATACTTCGGGTTGGTGAGAGTGAATTGATAAAAGAGACTTATAGAGCCTATGTGGATGATAATTGTCAGTAAAGGATGACCAGAGAGGAGACATCAAGATGAATATATTCTAAAAAACAGGTGATCAAAGATGACTTTGGACGAAACTCGAGAAGTTTGCGAGGATCGTACAAAATTCATAGTCTCTGACTACCCTAATGGAACTGACGGTGTGAGTACATAAGCTATCTCAGTTCTTTGCATAAAAGTGTTACCTACACCATCGATTAGACAGGACGGTATCACGTATAATAGCATTTCAAATTTCACCCGAACCTGAACAATGGCTGCACCTAAAATTGGCTTAAACATTAAACTAGAAGCAACTCTAAGCCTTTTACTTGATAACGATAGTGGGAAAAGCTTTTAAGCTAAAATTGTTAAGCTCAACTTGCACCGACGTGTACGAAGCTTTCACGCTTTGACTTCTCACCTTCGGGCTTAAAGTGTCGATAGCAACACAGTTTTTCAACGAGCAAAAGCGACAAAATTTAATATGCTTTTGTAGTTACGTCCGTGATGTTTTCGTTCGATTGTTTAGTCTTGAAGAAAATTGCTTTTGTACCGACTGTGGAGATATTGATTACGGGTTGAATTGAGTGATTTTATGTTTATTGTTAAATCTGTAGAGAATATTCGCTAGGAAATTGTATAATACTCAACTGTATTACATATATTAAGGCTTAAATCCAAACAATATTTGGAAGATGTTCAGATCCAATGGGTTTTTTAACCATAAAGGTATAAAATGAACTGAAAAGTGTATCTTTTGCTCAAGAATTAATAAACATGTTTAGTTTTAAATTGTATAGCTTAGCACAAAAAAATGTTAATGAACATTTTGTTATCCTCAAGGAACAACTAATAAATGGTTGTTTTTAATACTGTTTAACATTAGGCTGCGATTTAAAATAATCGTCTTTAATCCCAAACTAATTAACAGCAACACGACATTAAAGAATTGAAAATAAAGAAAAACATAATCAGAATTTCTAAAGAAAGTTTCTACGGATTCCAAACAATATTAATAATGTTTGACACAAATTAAAACTGCATTTTTGTGGAATCACTTAGAACATACAAAAGACACGAGTATATCTGCTTACAGGGAGATGTATTGAAGAGAGAATCCTTTGGAATTTATTTGGAGGGTGAAAAAGAAACGAAAGAGATTTGGAATAATTGAAAAACGGAGTTGACTATGATTCTGTGGATACTTTTATTATTAATGTGTCTTTCTCGCACTGGAAATGGAATGCAATATTTAACCCAGTTTTCTAATGTTTTAACCAATCATAAAAAATAAGTTCTTGTCTTGCCTAACGAATTAAGAATAAAAAAATAGCATTTCAATGGTTAAACAAGGAATAAGAGAAGGTTTGGCTTCAATAAAAACAGTTTTTAAAGGGAGGTCAAAATATATATTATAAATAGATATTAGAAATAGTTTTACGGACGTATTTTTTCTCATATTTCACAGCGCAAACTGATTTCCATTCAACTGGCAATATCATCAGTAAAAAAATATAATTTTGAAGTTTAGTTTTTCTTTTCAAAACCTGAATTTAAAATAAATACGACATATTTGGTTCCCACATATCGTCAAATATCGCGCCGCCACCGCCATGCAAATCAATCTAACAATCAAATAAGCGAGTCACAAATAAAACATCGATTACCACATTCAAATTAATCTTGTTTCACTTAACCATGCGTCAACCCTTTTAGAGGCGAAGCCATTGAATTAATCATAAATGGAAACTGTTTAGAATCAACTTAGAAAGTGGATTTTGGAAATGTGTTTGTCTAAACGCTGTAAACCGAGGCTCGGGCAGATTTTTCACTGAAGGCTCTGGAAAAGGGACCGAATGGGTCGAACTGTTATGGAATATTAAGTAGGGCTTACCATACAATTAAATGTAAACCCACAACCAAATTCGCGAATAGCTCTACTTTCTTTGCTAATACTTTTTATAACCTTTTTTATGCGAGTTCGGAAGGCACTTGAAAATTGGACTCGTTAAAACTCTTAGCAGAAAGTTGTTGAAAGAAAGCGATGGTTTATTTGTTTCTTAGTTAATATTTAAATTTGTTTCGTTTCCGACGATGTTTTCAATTAGTTTTTAATGGGTTTCCCCGTTTGTTTATTTTAAAGGCAGCTTCGTGAGAGATTGTGTACTATTTGATTTGATGTTCAAATAAAACTATCCCTACTACACAGTTAAGATATATATATTTCATTAGAAGGTAAGTTTTTTTTGTTCCATAGTTATCACATGTTATTTAAGAGTATTTTGAGTAGTAGTATTTTAAAGGTTTCCTCACAGCCCATATATGTCTCTACCAAGGGGCTCGAGCCTACCCTATATAGGGCTAATAAAGTTTTAATTAACAGCAATCATTTCAGAGAATGAGGTACAACTCTTTTCATGACTATAATTTCAATACAAAAACAGAATAATTTTAATACATCCATTACTCCTAAAGCGAACGGATATTTTATAGTAATATAAAGTAAAGTAACTTGCCATTACGGAGTGCATAAAAGCCTCAATCAAACGGTATTGGCACAACGCCAGACCACGGCGGAGCCTCGAACCCGTAACCCGTCAAATACTGCGATCAATACGGCTTTGTGTGATCGCCAACTTCATACCAACATTGGATTTCGCAAATTGATTGTAAGTTTATAACAAATCATCTTCGATACTTTCATGGTGCCCTAGTACTTGGATCAGTTAAGTAAGAGATATATTTGTAACGTATATATTTCAATATGAGATTAGATTTGTCTTTTATATTTTTAAGCAGCAAGCAGTGCGTTTAAATTATATATTGTTTCATACTAAAATAAGTTATGTTTTGGATATAATAACATAAATTTACGCGAAAAATTAAGACAATTGTTAGTTTTTAAAAGAAAAATAAATCATGATGTTAGCTGTTTCTTTTAAATTAATGCTACAAAAAACAATGTATAATAAATACTCCAGAAACTTAATAGTAGATAAGCCTAAGAAGCATTACATCTTTCCATAGGAGCCATTTACTGAGACAGAATATAACGTAAATAACAATCGTGTACTTCAGTTAAATGCCCCTTAAAATACAAAACCCATTTTTGTAATGACAAAACTCTTTAAACAGTTAATGCAGCACCATCTTTCCATTCTACTGAATAATATTCTACTTGAAAAGTGTAAATTAAAAGCACTTTTAGTCCTTGAAAAGCGCTTGCCAGCAATAAAAAAATCATCTGCCCGCTAATGGAACTAAATTTAAATGTTGCCATATAACATTTATCGGGCTATTACGCGTCTGTCACCGTGATCATTTTTAGTGCGTGCAACCCCAAATTGTAAACTGCGACTTTCGTCGGTCGTAAACCAATCTTATGGTTGCTTTATACGCTGTAAATTTAATTGATATTGCTGTCATATGGTGGCCTGGTATGATAACTAGATGATATGGGGAACGATTCGTTTTTTTTTTGGTTTTAGTATTTTTGATTCTTTCATATTATATTCTTACTTAATCTAAGCCTCCACAGTCTGCTTTATAACTAAACAAAGTAGGTAAAATTTATCTTTTAGGAAATGTTCTAACTACTTCTATAAATTTCGAAAGTCGAAAAGCACACAGGTTATTGTAATTATTTATAATCAAGTCTTACGTCGATTATATGGACTAATTACTTATTATTACTTTAAAGAGTGTGTCAAAGTGTGACAAGCATCACTACTATGTTCTCTCTCACGTAGTTCTAATTAAGTTAAGTTCTTAGGCAGACACACACTTTGCTATTCAAAGTTGAGAATAAAAAAAAAATCAAATTGAACACTGTTTATTTTAAAAAATATTTACAACACTTGACCCAGTCTGAAAACCTTTTAGATTTTTAGTAGACTGCCATATTTACGTATGCTTATATTCTAAAAACAATTCATTAAATAAATAGAAGAAAGACATGTGCATTTATCCATCACAGCATTTAGAAAAATGTTTTATTAGTATAGATATACTTGAATTTTATTTTTATTTTGGAGTTTCGTTACAACAGTTTTCGGTAGATTATTAAGCATATTTGGCATGATGTAGCTCCATACTCTTTCTCCATACTATTACATTATATTATTACATTAAGGTTTTAATATTATAATAATACCTTATAACAAATACGTCGCTATCATCACTTCAATAAACAAGTTATTTGTATCGTATTCATCTGTATTCCTTTTTTAAGTAAATTTTAATTATGAAAGTGTCTCTCAATTACATAAAAAAGTGTGGCGCATGTTGTAACGCGGTCCAATATAAGTAGAAACATCTTTTTATTATGTAACCATCCTGCACGAATGATCACGTCACCCCACCGCATTGTACTACAAGCTACAACATACTTTAGTGTACGAAAAACAAACAAATAAAACGGCAACTAAGATGTTTTTATGTCGACAATACATAAATTTGCCGCAGGGAATATCGTCCAAACGCAATTCCTTTCAAACGACGCAAGAATTGTACGCTGATAAGCTCGCAATATAAGGCGCTTTGCGAAATATATTCAAGCGCTTTACGTCTAAATACAATATACATGTATAGATTATATCTCTGTTATAATAAGCACAAAAATACGCTTTTTAGCTTTATGAATAAATTGTACGACCTTTATTAAGGGTCTTTTGTTTCGTTTTCGCTAAGAATAAACATTTGCGTTTAGATTCTATCTTCAATATCTTTAAGGACAAATATGGCATTATTCTCGAGCATTATACGTAAACATATGAATATGAACTTTATTAGTTTCGTATAGAAAGGCAACGATTAATTATAAGGGCCTCTCCCATATTACAGCTGAAAAACACTGTAAAGGAAATATAAACTACACCTTTTCTTCCTACGACGAACTTTTTGTTTCCATCAGAAAACATTAGGTACATTTGAATTAAGTAAGTAACGTAATAATAATCTATATAGTTTGTTACAAACAATACAAAATGTCGACACTTTTACGCTCTGATTAAAATTCCGTGTCAAAAACACCCAACTTTGGAACAAACGCTTTTAAAAAGTAAACGATCCTAAGAGCTTTTAAGAAGTTATGAAGTAAGCAAACCCAATTTTACCCATTGGCAACCTTGTCCCAATTAAACTTTCCAATCAACTCCTTATAAGTTGACACTGCACTGACCGAGGAACTCTCAAGTCTCACCCGAAGTTAGCCGAGCAT
Source organism: Bedellia somnulentella (assembly GCA_963576735.1). Lineage (NCBI taxonomy): Eukaryota > Metazoa > Arthropoda > Insecta > Lepidoptera > Bedelliidae > Bedellia > Bedellia somnulentella. The sequence goes on from OY755171.1 coordinate 1,409,748, forward strand.
TGCCGGAAGTAGCCGAAGTTGCCGACCACCCGCGATCAATACCCTCTTCCCGCGTTCCGAATTTCGATTCCGTAAACTTTATTTTCGAATTTTAAAACTGCATGTTTTGTAAATATGCACTCGCGCAGCTGAGGAAGTTACATTGTTTCGATTTCTTATTACTTCGATAACTTAGGGTTGTACTGAAAGTTTAGAAAATTGTTTACATTAACACGTTTGTTTCTTTCATTTCTTACTATCTATCTTTACAATTTCACGAAAGTATATTTTACGATTGGTAGTTAAAAATATATATAATAGATCTAAGACTAAGTAAATTAAGTAATAAAGATTTTCAAAAGGACGCGAAAAAATATAATGTGGATATATTTTATTAAACAAAATAAATGTAATCAATTTAATGTACCTAATTTCTTAGTCTAATTAGATAATCTAGTAAATAACCAAAAAATTAGTTTTTTTTAAGCATTTGTATTAACTCCAAAACAGTCTTAATTTTGTAATCTTTAAACCACAAATCCACATCCTCCTGATATCGAATAGCATACCAACTAAAACCACTGTTATCGAGTTAGTAAATACACAGAATAAGTCAGCAGTCTGTCAATTCGGGAGCAGAAGTCACGTGACTGCGATGGACGTCGATTTCGGCCAGTCAAGGATTACCTACGTGAGCCCCTTTCGAATCGAATAACGAGCTATTTTAACTTCAAGAAGACCGTATACCCAACCCTCAAGTATGCTAAGTAGTTGATATCTTATAGAGGGAAAGTATTAATATCGGTTCCTGGAAGTTATGAATGATATAGGAAACCTCACGTAGCAGATTTGTCATTTCCTATTAAGGTAATACTAACAAAACATTTCAGATACTTTTGAATAATATGATGATATGATTTGTAAATATTATCTATCTCCATATTTTTATCAATAACAGTTTTCCGAAAAAAAAAACATTTTTGCGTGAGCATATTAGGGAAGCTTAGCATTTAAAGAATTAGAATCATTGATTCTATTATTTATAAAGATATCCTTTACTTACTTCCAGTTAAAATCTCAAAGGCATGTAAATAGAACGGTTTAAAGAATCGATCCGCAGCAGCTGCTGTCAGCTGCTATTGAGGCGTCTCGTAAATTGAGTTATTGTGATCTTTACAACTGCTAGAGTATTCTATTTTTGAAACCTTTCTAGTAAAAGTACACCATAGAATAGCTACACTATAGCCATTAGCTGTAGGTTATAAATTCTTATATTGTTTTTTTATATGTCAATTGCATTAACCAGCAATATCAAAGGTTGGCTTTAAAATACCTTCGTATTCGTATTCACGATTCTTTGTTAATATATGAAATGTCAATTTATTTTAAGCTAAATTTATTGGAAAACAAACTTACAATAACTCTAAACTGCGTATGAAATTCTTAACATTAGTACTTACACTTTAAGTTACCGTCCACACATACATATATTTACTCATGGCTATATATACTAAAAAAGCTGACCAGAGCTTCTGAATTGGAAATCCTACAGCTACTTTTGCGAGCAAAAAAAAAATTAGTTTAGAATTAAGTGAGTTTAGAGTTAAAATTATTTAGTCGTATTAAAATTAAAATATCTATTAACGATATATTTAGGTCATATTCCCAACGACATAACTTCCAAACTAAATCTTTACGATTACATCTATACTTATAATAAATCTGTAGAGAGGTCAATTCTGTACATGAAATATATTTTCAAAATAACCATCAGGTGGTGATTAGGGATCGATACTGATGCCAAAAATGCAATCAGTAAAATTTTTGTCTGTCTGTCTGTCTGTCTGTCTGTCGGTTTGTATGTTCCTTATGGAAACAAAAACTACTCGACGGATTTTAACGAAACTTGGTACAATTATTCTTCATACACTTGCGCAGGTTTTTGTATACTTTCCAGCAGAGTAGTAAAGGGGAATTTTGGGTAATTTTGGGAAAACGGGAGAAGTTACTCCATTTTTTAAGCTTCCGTCGCGAGTGCAGCCTCAATGGTTAAACTTACATAGAAATCATGTGTGACGGAAATATTCTTCATAAAATTATCTAAAAAAAAATCCTCAGCAGTTTATGTCTATCTTTTACGGTTGACTCACAACAACACGTGTAATTCCTGATAGCTTAGCAGTTCGGATCATTCTGATTATATTTGTTTACTCTTACGTTTGTAAACGTCTCACTCATCCCAAATTTAAAAAAGGTAACATTATTACCTATTCAATAAAAAAAGAATCATAGAAATCGGTAGACAAACACCGAAATTATACATAAAATAAGCCATCGCGCCCGTGATCAAAACCAAATCTTTACTAATTTACATATAACATACTAGATGGCGCGAGTAATTGCATCCTAAATCACGTAATGATTTATTTTTTAGATTGTTATAAATACTTCATAGCGTTTTATTTAAAAATTTGCTATTAAACGGAAATACTGAACCGTTCATCAAAGCGCATTTAAAATCACCAAACTACACTGTTTAGGGAGTGCTATAAATTTACTAAATTGAAAACATTGCGCTGAATTTCACAATGCTTGAGCAGTGACTGAAGATAGAAACCTCAGATATTTAAAAAACAACGCTACCCGTGCGAAGCTGGGACGATCCACTAGTTTACAATAAACGCTTATAAGATGAAACAAGATAATAATATAGGCGAAAATATAAAACCACAAGATTTTGTTCGAACGAATTTTCTAAGATGCCAAGATATAAAATATGCTTCAATATTGTAACACCTAATATTATTCAGAAGAAAGAAAAATGTTAAGCTACTATAATAGCAAACAATAAAGATATTAATAAGAATCTTTTGATCCGGTAAACATTTGTTATTGTAATCTTTTAAGTACCGTGTTGTTTAGTTAAGAAGTATGGTACCGTAGTAAAATAAGAATATTTTTATTAAATATTCTTATTTACAGATCCACTTCCATGTCGTTCATATTTAACATTCTATTGCTTTTATTTGATTGAAAATTTGTTGTGATCTCAATAGCTTTTTTTCGATTCAGATGGTGTTTTTTTATTTAGTTATCTAATATAATTTTGATAATTATTAGTAACTAAGCAGTTTGGTTAACGCCAAAACTTACAAAGAAAAAAATTACATAAAATGTCAGCTCTCGTTCCAAATTCGAAACATTTCTATTTAACCTTAAAAAGAGGTCATGGCAAGCATCATATTACAAGGCGAGATAGAAAAAAGTTCGCGCCCCAAAGAGTTGGTATTAAAATATAGCTGTAGGCGTCGAGGGGTAAGTACGCAATCGTTCGGATTTTTGCATATTTAGTGTTGGGATTAAAGTCGATATTTGGAACGTGTTTATTGCGGGAGCCAGTTTATCAACTTGTTTACGAGTTGCTGTCGCTACTGGCCAACAATATAAAACATATGTTTTCATTCTACACCTATACTCTTGTTTACGTAATGCAATATGAATATTGTAACTCGATACATACGCTATTTTACTTTTGATTCAACAATCTCACAGGTTGCAATAGTAAAACTGAAGTTCTGCATACACAGTAACGTTGTTTTTATTATCCTTTCCTCTACAATTCTTAGCATCACTTAAAAGTTAAAAAACATTAACAACCCTTGATGTCCTCAAATACATATATATCAATATAGACATATGCAAGTGCAATATCAAGCTGTCATCAAATTGAATCAATCAATTAATCGGAAACATATCGACTAGGCCGACAAGGTGTCCCACGGGCGACTTATGCACATCACTACTCGACTATGAAACTACATGAAATCATATTAAATCCACGATTTGACATATTGAATTAGAATTAGAAGCCGCCATGACAGGCAACGTGTGCTGTGCTACTACATATAACATAATTAGGTATATCTACACACGTAAACAGTAAGTAACTGCTTGTTTGGTGAGAAACTTTGTACTCCAAGAATTGGTCTATTTTACAAATCATAAGTCAAAGAGAAAAATCTGTTTATTGCTTTATTAAGGCTTTTATACTAGCAGTAGCCGTTTCTTTCCCAAGTTTGGTAGGATTAATTTGGTGTACTGGGGCTTCGAGTGATTGTTGGGCTATGTGTCTAGAGAGTCATCAACATCACCAACACGAATTTTTTAACATTCTTTCCCCATTATAGTTTTAGGTATAAAGGTTGTCTGGAAGAAATCACTTTTAGCGATAAGACCACCAATTGTGCAACAAAGAGTTATTCTATTCTAGTTTTAATAAACCACCTCTTTATGCGAATGATAGACGAGAGTGTATTTATGTATGTATAATGTTATATGGCAGTAAAACTGAAATGCGTATTTAATTTTGGGAACAAAACAAGTTTTCTTGTACAAAGATAATCTCTTCCGCCACGTTCGGAGCAAATCCTGTCTCTGAAATACAGTGACAGATGTGTATTAGGCTTACTCCTGAAACATACTAGCTTCATTTTATATTTAGATGAATCTACATAATGAATCTATTAAGGCCAGCGAACCCAATGTTAAAACTTAAAATACAAACAAGAGTAAGTAAAAATAATGTAAGATTACAAAATAATACTGAGGTGACTAAGAGTTCCTAAAGTAATCACCAATAACCTTTCTTTCTTTTACCTTCATTTTCCTATTCACCTTGATAAGTGGCAAAGGAGTGTCTATTTCTGAAGCTCTGGCTACCCTTTTTTGGAATTTGTGGCCGTGAGTATAAGTAAATATAGAAAACATTGATAGCATGTAAAGAAGACTATCTGGCCCTTAAAACAACCCTCAAATAGAAGTAGCAACACCCTTAAAACCTTTTTTTAACACTCGAGTTTCATACGAACTGGAAATCAATAATAGTTTAAATCTTTTTGTCCATGAAAACCTCATGTGGGGATTATTACTAATAAATAAAGAATAAATAAAGGAAAGAAAAATTTCGACACAGGCGGGAATCGAACCCGCGACCTCGGGTATACGCCCCGACGCTCTGCCAACTGAGCCACCGTGTCAATTGGCTGCCAGTGCGAAATTCTTCTATCCTTTATTTCTTTTACACGTTTAAGTAGTGTTTGCGTTTCCTACCTCTGAATTTTTAAATAATTCGGAAGGCCATTTGTCTACCTTTTCAGATAGAATGCAAATGTTGAAAACGCCTAACTATCACATAATTTAAATCTTTTTGTCCATAAAAACCTCATGTGGGGATTATTACTAATAAATAAATTATTAATTAGTTAAAAATTCGGAGGTAGGAAACGCAAACACTACTTAAACGTGTAAAAGAAATAAAGGATAGAAGAATTTCGCACTGGCAGCCAATTGACACGGTGGCTCAGTTGGCAGAGCGTCGGGGCGTATACCCGAGGTCGCGGGTTCGATTCCCGCCTGTGTCGAAATTTTTCTTTCCTTTATTTATTCTTTATTTATTAATCAATAATAGTCTCTGCCTATCCATTTGAGAACTAATGGCATCAGAAACATATGATGATAAATTCTAACAGCCAATTTTTATTTACCACACATCAGATCAGTTAAGAGCCACCCGTTTATCTTGACTTTAAATGGCAACCGACATCGACATGACAAACTCACAAACCCTTTTACCATACAAGAGATTAAACGAAAGTAGAAGATATAATCTAAAAATAAAGTTTAAACCAACAGGCCTTGTTGGGAGCATACCTAGCGAGCCACAAATTTACATAAAGGAAAGCTTTTTTAGGTTCAAACTTAAGCATAAGCTTTAGTAGGCATTTCGCCTAAGCTCCATTTTTAGAATTTTGTAAGAGCTAACTTAAATTTATTTAAGGAAAAGTTTTGTGTTTGAATAACGTTTGGTAATTTATTTAATTTAGTATTCTAGTGATAAAGTGATTTTAAATTACATTTTCTGTAATTGCGCCTCAACTACTTTGATAACTAGTTCTATCTGCTTTGTTTTAGTTTCTTCACAATGTATGAAATATGTGACCAACATTTATTTTCGTTGTACAATTTCACAGAAGTTGTTCATGTAGAAAAATCAAACAGGGTCAACCAACGATATGAAAACTAGATTTATTTTAAACTAGTTTCGATCATGTTATTCGAAATTCAAATTCCGCATCAATCCGGCATAAAAACATTCAAATCGATACGAGATACAAAAACGGTAGCAATTGAAAAAATGTCGCGATCAAAAAGTTTGTTAAAAATATCGAAACTATTTTTTACTGTTGAAAAAGTTATATTGTTAACTATTGGCCTATTTATTTTTATATAAAATACCGTTACATCCAAAACTAGCCTAGAGTGAGACTACCCAATGTCTCCCCAAAGGTGTCTCGAGAGGAAACTAAGACGATTCTTAAGTGATCATAGGATAAAAACCCACCAACATCTAACTACGTAGTCCCCTCTCAAATTTTAATAAACCTTTGTAATATGAATCGCTGGTTCTTTTTATTATAGCACAAAACATAACATAAACTCACACCATTAGCTCCCATAGGGGTAGACAGAGACTATCCATCGCCACTTCGTACGATCCTGACAAACCTCTGTGTTTTCGTTTACATCCATCAATATTTTCATACATGCTCTTTTATTCTTCATACTTCGGACTCCTGCACATTGCAACTATAATGATTTTATTCATAAAAACTGTTTTGTCTCTTTACAAAACCTGGTATATATTAGAAAATAATGGATTAAAAAAACTATGTAAATATGTTTTCAGTCAGATAACCGAACCTTCGCACCGAAATTTGTAAACGTGTGTTGAACATAGCCTGGGCTGTTACTCGCCGGATAAAAATCGGGGTTACAAATAGTAAGATTGGAAAACTTTTTTCGTTAAGCTGGTTTGGGGTGTTTTTATTTATAATAGGAAATATTTTATTTTATCACTTTTTCCGTTGTATTTTTATTTATTTCATCTTATTTTTAAAAATCGGCAAAAGGAAATATAAGGAAAAGTTATCGTAATTTACTCTCATATTGAAAGCATAAAGGTTAATTATGTTTATATATAAACTATGACACTTATCATTTTCACATAGTTATTTTTCAGTTGAACAGCAAAACTCATATGCCTATTAATCCGTTTACCAGAATTTGTTAAAATTTTCTCCAAACATTTGCACATTGCACAGTGGTCCACATAGCTATCAGCCTCCGAATGTGGGCTCGAGCCGCGCCATATTAAAAACACCCGGGGGCTGTTTTGTTAAAATACTGCACTAGCCTGATGAGGTAACGAGCTGTACTATTAAACGGGGACCTATTTTCACTGAAAAGGAGTTCTGTGTTTATAAAAACTTGAGCAAGAAATATTTGTGACATGTAGTGGTATTGAATTCAAAATATAATTTTGCAAAGAGGTTCTGTATCAGTAAAAACTCTTTAGCCATCAAAGTTTTCTTTATTTGATTATTCGAAAATATAAACTGTTTGCAATATATTCCTGGCTAATGTCAATAGAAAATACGACGAAGTTTTTTTTAAAGTGTTTCAAACATTATGGATTATAAATAAAATTATATATCGCGCTATTATAAAACGAGCAAAGCTACGGAACTAAATGCGATATGTCAGCCATTTTGAAAAACTGCTTCACCTAAGGCAAAGTTCATGCCGCGCAAAATGACAGGCCGGAAAAGTTGACTTAAAAAACACGATAAGAAAAAACTGGAATTTATATAAAAATGGAACGCTATTTTTTCTCAATTCAAATTCCAGAATTTGTTATATTGTTTTATGATTAAGACTAGTCTATGACGTGTGCACACAAAACAATTCCTTACATCCTTATATAACTATTAAATCTTGATACCGAAAAAACAAGAAGCATAATTTTGTAATTTAAAATAGGCAGGGATGTATTAATGAAATGAATTTAGGTTTCTGTTTGCAAACAATTGCACAACAATACAACAATCGACATAAATAAGGAATCCACCAAATTATCTAACAAAACCGGTAAATCTTAACCAATGTTTCCCATTTCCAAAGCTTAACAGTTAATAAATTAACATTTTACAAGACACCCAGCTGCGGATTGTCAATTCAGCGTCTGTTTAAAGTATTAGCTAGTCGAACTTCACATTTATCTTCTTCAACAGTCACTCGCCATTGACAGAGGTGTGATTGTCTTAAGCCCATGTGATGTACGGGCTTTCTGAACTTGTGTTTACCAAGTTTTACTGCGCACTTGAGTGAAATGATGATTCATTTATGAATACAAAAAATATAGGCCTAATGTTTTCGAATCGTTTGTAAAAAAAAAATATCATAAAAACACGGGAGTACATAGTGAAAGAAGAAAGAGTCAGGCATATTATTATTCAGAGTATTTCTAGACTTCCTAACAGAATGAGCAATTATATTTTTATTCATACCTAAAAAATTACTCTTTAATTAAACTTTACAAATTTCCCATAAAGAATACATAAAAAAGAAAAAGCAAATTACATACGTTAGTACTTCTGTTCAAAGTGAGTTCCTGAAAGCAAATCTATGATTCAAACTCATTAGTCACCAAAAGAATACTATGTACAAAACTTTATGGTCGGACCTTTTTGCTCGCGTAATCCAACCTCCGCAGAGTGTAGCTTTGAAAAAGAGGTTAATAAGGTAGGCACATTTTTAATGAAGTTCTAAATTTAATCTTATTCGTTTTTGGCTTACGGCAGTTTTTTCATTGACTGTGGTCACGTTAATCTCGTAATAAAAGGAAAACTTAAATATCCCGAGGGGACGGTAAGGTTTTTAATTCGGTTCAACGGATATGTGAGGGTGAATTTATTGTTTTTCATGGAAGACAAATGAATGTTTCTGTTGTATAAGTAATGATAAAATCCGCTCCGGTTTTGATATCAGTATAAAAAGTTTTCTATATTTCGTTGTTGCAGATTTATTACTATTCATTGAAAGTTAAGTATTATTTTCAGGTTAATTGAAACTCAGCTTTCTGAGGTTTAATTTTGAACTCTCTGTTTTAGGTGTGGTCTGCGTTGCAAAAGTTTTGACAGCGAATTATGATATTTCATGATGTAAGTAGTACGTTTTTTTTTATAAAATACTAGTTAAACATAATGTATAGTTAAATCCACGGTTTAAAGATATATTCGTACATTAGTATCATAAATTGATAGATTTTTTAACCAATACTCATTTTCAAGCCATTCGCTGTTTATAAATGTGTTAAAACAGATTCTTGATCACAACATCAAAGCTATGCAATATAATTCATCGTTGGTGGTATAAATTGTTTAAAATATAATATGTAGGAAGTCGCAGAATGACTGGATTTGTGGACATTTTCCGAACATGAAAGTCAGTGTCAATCAAACCGACTGAGCGAGATTTCAATTTCCGTTTCGGCTTTTATATGTAATTTGTCTTCGATTTTTGTATATATAAAGCAATAATGAGTAAATATGATATTTTATCGCTGGGTTTTGTACAAGAATCAAAAAAATGTTACATCAATTTCTTTAGTGACAAGACAATACATTTTTAAATAATAAGATTGTTATTTGTGCGGTTTGTTTTTAATATTAATGAAAAAAAAATTTTTTTTATTTGATATAGCTTTGTGTAGAATCCTTAAAGGCTAAGGCGCTATTGAATCGTACAGCCAAAAGTATCAATTTAACCTTTAGAAAGTTGAGTTCACAATCCGAAAACAGTTAAAACGAACTCGCGAAGTAAACCACGCGACAGAATCATCAATCAGCCGAATCGCCGACCATCTATTGACAGAGATCGATCAATCGAATTCATTGAGAGCAAAAAGTAGTTTCTATTAAAACCGTTGGATGACCTTTGAGACTTCGAAACTTCATTTGGAATATCGTGTAATGTTTCCGTTTTATAAATCACATTTAAATTCGCATTAACAAATAGAATAGAATTGTTTAATATCAACGTAAATAGGGATGCAAATTTATATTTAGTTCCGCTATTGCATCATAGATGGCGTGACAAGTCTCATAACAAACGGAACGCGCGGCGCATACGATCACGACCGGGCGCGGGTGCTTACTTCCCATTCAACTTTTTTTTCTCGTCTCGACCCAATTCCGATCTCATATCCGAGAATAATCGACAAAGGAGCCGTTAGCTGCGAACTAAAGATGTTATTTCATAAGATAAAAACTCTCGCTCCCACAAAATACACTTACACGCATATTATCGCATTTTTACAAAAAATAAAACCCGTTCTGATTATGCAACCTCTTTGTGTTACCGCATTCGAAAACTCATTTTATTTATCGCATACAATGACCATTTCAATATCATATTTGGTCATCGTTAACTGTAAAAGGAGCTAGTGGCGACACAGCTTTAAACCCTTTAGTGGTATGTAAAAAGTAAATCTTTATAATCCATAAAGCTTCTTATTGGGACCAGTCCATCCGAAAACGAAAAGCCATCCATCAATACAATCCTAGCGACATAAGTCGGTCTAAATATGCTAATGAATCATATTATCCATTCAACAGAGCTATTGTTCCGGAAAATTGAAAAATAGTAGTCTGCCTTATAAATAATAAAAAATTCAAATATTCATTGGAATTCAAAGTCGACAGAATATTGAAACGGGGTAATGATAAAATTATAATGATAGGGTATCACGTTTATATTATTTAAGTGTAATATTATTTTACTTGGCGTCAATAACGTTTTTAGTTGTTCTAAGCAGCCCGTTAATTATTTAACTGTTACCAACATATGTGACATAACGGGGTCTTTTTCTTCGTTCATTTCGTAGTTATAATAAAATTATATTCGTAATTAAAATTTCTATAGAATGTCTGATTGTTTTATTAATTTATTTATGTTTAAAAATTTCATTGTTAATAAGAGTAAAGTTTTTGACGTTGGAACGTGAGTAAACAGGTATTTATTTACTATATAAAAATAATATAATGTATATATTTGTGTAAGTCTATGACCACAAATGGAAATACCAAATGTTTTGCAAACGGCAAATTCTAGTAATAATTGAAATCAAAAGGGGAGGTGATTTTAAAACATACAATAAACATCTATGCATATGGCATATATACTCAATATCAATCCCAAAAAGGCAAAGGACATGAGGGTTCCTTTAGAAATTGAGAGTAAAAATGTTCTTAAAATAATGGATGGATTTCATGCAAGATATGATTAAAAATATTATATTAAATTAATTAAATGTATGCAGAACGCGAATTAAATAAAAAATATTCAAAATTTGAATAAAACGACAAATTTTTGTATACGATAAGTTCTTTAATAATAATTATTATTGTTTTTACTCCTGTTATTTTGTTTTTTTTTTTTATTACTCGTTTATATCTAAAGCGCAGATTATATCATAATAATTTATTTAATTGGTTTCCCAAGAGACAGGCTGTGCCTAGTTTGGGAACCCCTGTAAATCGACAATGCTGTATTTCTTTTAATAAACGTATTTTACTTTTACTTTACTTTAAATAATTTATACAAACTACCTAATTTATACACGAGTACGAAATCTGTATTTATATAATCCTTTTTAATGAAATTCCGATTCAAAACAAGACCACCCATTCAATTAAATCTATTCAAGTAGAACAACTCAAATACATTTCAAATAACAATCCGAAAAACAAACTCAGTGAACAAGATTTCGAATTTTCGGAAATCAATTAGCGAACCACAAATATTGAATCAGTGATTAATTTGGCGGTTAAATTCTCTCCACAGATGAAGTGGCGTTTGGATCTTCACTTACATCGCAGTTCCCTCCCACACGTATTAATATAATCATAATCAAGCCATATGATTGATGTGTCCCATTTCTGAACTAAAAGCAGTCTCCTGCCTCCCACTAAGGTAGGAAGAGATTCAATGCAACATATTTCAAGTTTTAATTACAAGTTATTAGTGTCGCTGTGTTTCATTATTAGATGCACGATCTGCGTCATGTTATTAATAATGGTTATTGATGCATGGATAATATCGAAATTTGTGAACTGGAAAAATATCAACTTTATGCGATTTATTAATGCCGTCGCAGTTTATGTGATCTTCGTATTAATAATGATTCATATAATAAAAGAAAAAGGAGACATTGTAAATAATTATTTGTGAAAGTGTAGTTGTCAATTGGTGTCAGAGATTAAAACAGAAGTGTCGGTCCGGGCGAGCATGCAAGTCGCCGGATTGCGAAACCCTGTCGCTGCTCTCCGACGAACATCCATCCAAAAAAGGCACAGACCACTCTCAGTCCACTTCAGACTCGCATTCGAACAATTTATAACCAACAATCCCGCACATAAAAAAAGAATTTCGCAATAAACTGTACAAAAAAGCAGTAAGCTATAGCACCGGCCCTTTGAAACCAATTTGTCTGAACTTTACGATCACGGAAAAAGCATCAGGCAATAAGCAAAAGTATTGTACTTTTATGCCTATTAAGTTTGATCGTTTACTTTACCATAACTCTTTTATTGGATACCGATAAAAAACTGTCTCAAGCTTTCGAGTCCCCTACATCGTAATAATTGAGCATCCTCTATAAAATTATTTAATGTCAGGTTGCAATGGGTAATTAGGTTGGACAAAATATGGGGCCATCTGTTCATAAGCTGTGTTTTTAAGTTTGTCAAACGTCATTGTGTTTCTGGGAAGGCGAATTGTTTGTAAAGCTAACACGTGGGATTCTTGTCTCTAGCCTTTTGGGTGCATGTGTCGACTCGATGTTAAATTAACCGTAACTTTTGGGGGAAATAGTTAAGATTCCAAACCAGTCCAACTGCAGCGGTTGTCATTTGGAAAGTTACACTTGACACTTGGATTACAAATACACCCTCATCAAAGTTTAATGTTACGGAACTTAGAAACAAATACCCATTTGAAAATATTCAAATCGGATGGAATAAAATACAATAGAATATATTTATAAATATTTTAAGAATAAAAAATCCTGGATTTGTTTTCCGGTAGCAGATGCCCTAATCGATATCTAAAAGAATCAAAGCACATCACGTTTGTTTAACAAAAGAAAGATGACAGCGCAATTTGCTTCACAAGATTAGAACCCAAGCACCTTTCGAAACAAGATACGTACAAAAGAACTGTTTTCGATTGTCCTGATGTAAATTACACAAAAAGCGAATAAAACAGTTGAGATTGAGTATTTTTTGATAGTATAATGGTATCGTGCGTGCTTGAAGCGTAGTTTGGTGGGATCGCGCGGGTGGTCGGCGACACTCCTGCTGCGGTGAACTATTTAAATATTTTTTTGTTTGTCGAATCTATGCCGGCTTTATATAGAGATTTATGTTTGTTTAAAACGAAGGTGTTGGGACAACAAGGCGTGATTTGTCTAGCATTATTGGTTTTGGGGTGTCAATGGTCAAGTATTTAATTTTTTTTCCTATTTCGATCTTCGCTGTCCAGTAAAATGAAATATCGTTTTAAAACGTGCCGCAATGAAAAGGTTAATGTTTTTCTTAATATTTATCTACCACTATGCTTCAAAAAGAAGTATTTTCATTGTATTTGTTGTAACGGTAGTCGTTTTAATCTTACGAATCTTACAAGCTCCGTAAGAATAAGTGATTCTGACACATTTGTAGAGTCATTTTTCTTAATTCTCTTAAGTTGGGTACTGAATGATTTCACGACATCAAATCAAGTTGTTGGCCCATTGAGAGTCTTCTCAACGGCTTGCCCTTTAAGTTCTTAATTGAACAAATCATCATCAATTTAGTTTGGTCCGAGTGCGTCTATCTCCATTTTATATTTAAAGTACGTCAATTTTATTTATATTTTATGATTGATTGGTGCTCTGTTATGTTTTGAAAATAACGCAGGATTTTTGTTTACAGTATAGATAGCTTTAGTCATATCGTTGTGTAGTGTCGACTTAAAATAACATTTTAAGGGATATTTGAGCGATACGGTTGGAGACCCATCACAACCAATCTTTATTTTATCAATTTTTCCCCACTGAACTTCCAGTGGCTAAGGAATTTCTTATTCGTCTGTGAATGTTTAATATAATATTTTTTCTATGAATTCTTAATGACCCATATTTTTGCAGAGTAACAATTGTTATTTCTTATTCATAACTTTAGCGTCATTAAGAAAAAAACACTCCAAGTATTTTTCACCTTTCTAAAATATAAAGTACAACAATATCGATAGGTAACAATGAAGTTTAGTGTATTTAAAAGATGGTAATTAATTAGATGCGATGACTAACGTTATTTTGACTTCTGAACTCTTCATTATCAACGGACAAATAATAACTGTTTATCCTCATTAGGATATCATTAGGCCAACAAACATAGGAATATTGTATTATAATTTATCTTCTTCGTATTTTCTTCATCGATATTAAAATGCAACGTATTATTGTGCCGGGTTCAGTGAACTAAGTTTATATTGTTTCATAGCATCGTTGCTGTAACTTTGTTGTCATCGTGACAATAATATTATGAACGGTGTTAAGGATATTTTATCCCTTATAAACATATTTCTTATTAGATTATATCGTGATATATATACAGTATAGTACAAGGTTTAGTAAAAATATTGAAAAAGAACTGAGATACAAATTGATTGTTATTTCTACTACAGTAACCTATTAATATTCAAATGTCGTAGGAAGGGAAACGATTATGAAATCCATCCCGGTGTTAACGTAATTAAACCCTAACCATTAAATGAAGGGATGACAAAGTCAAAATAATTAATAGAGTTCATGGTTTCCACTGAATATTATTTGTTCGCGAAAATAAAGCCTCCTGAAACCGCACCGCGAACCGAGCGGCAATTTTCCATTTCCGCACAATCCTCCCTTCAGCCGCCAAAACACAAACACTTACGTTGATCGAAGAAGCAGCGGTCCAGACCATTCATAACGTTGCGGACAACCGCATAGTGCACTCAACACAAAAAATAAGTCGTCGATAAACACTAGTATATGTCACACTGAAAACAAATCACAGCAATTCCGTTGTCACTCACAGTAAAACGTCAGGGTGTCCAGTAAAGGTTTGCGGAGCGCGGGTTTTGTAAGAGATGCTGCCGTTTTGGTGGTCGGCGCGCGACTAGCGGGTAATGCGCGCGGCGCCCGCTCGGGGTGCGGGGCGGGGGGCGCGGTGCGTGCGTTCGGAATCCACTTCCCACGTGCTAAACACAAAACTCCCGTCTCTCTCACTCTGAGCTTAGCTTTTTAAAAACTCGACCCGTTGACGCACCGATGTGCCCGGAGGCGGCACATCTAACCTTGTTTATATGCACTGCCGCTAATAATAACACTGCATCTTTTATTCTTTATTGTGTGAATTGATTCGCGTAAGTCGAGAGTAACATTTATTTTATTTTTTTCTTGCCGCTTGTTTGGTTAGGGGTTGTTTTTTAAATGGCTTAGTTAAACATATGATAGAAAGTGTCTATAACTTTTTAAATAACTTTATGGCTCTGTGCGTAATACAGTAGTGTTTACCCTGTTTGACCTAAATCTCTATTTCAAACTAAGTAATTATTGTTTGTTATAACTATTAAATCCAATTATCCAAGTAACCTTGGTACATTTTTTGTCAGTTCATGGATAATCACAACCACAAAGCACTTAAAATAATAATCAAACCACAACCGCCTAAAAGTGCATTATCTACGAGTTAACTACCAATAACCGAACAAAAAGCATAAAAGCTGATACGTCCTCGAAACATCTATTTCGGTGGTCCTGTTATCTAAATGTCAGTCAACGGTGCATTTTTACTGCCTTTGTGAGATCCAATTTTAAAATTTGGGAACTTACATGACTGATGCATTGTTTAAAACTCCAAAGTTATGACGCGATTTCTTACGCTTCGAAAACCAAATTTGATTTACGATACCAAACCTTAGAGCTCGGTTGAATCAAGACCTTTTTGGTCAGACATGTGTGTTCTCTGTCACTATTGTTTACTAATTGACAAGCGAAAAGATTAATCACAATTTTAATATTGTGATGATATATTCTACTTTTTTTTACGCGAATAATTTTTATATTTGCTTCAAAGGTTTCGTAGACAAATGTCATAGTTTTTTTTTACATTAATTGAATATTTAGTTATTACTAGTACTAAATAGAAATGTTTAACATAAAATTTGCCTTGCATAAATAAAACTAATTATTCCTCACAGCCCATATATGTCCACGATCGAGGGGCTCGAGCCTAGCCTGTCTATGGTTATTTGGCCTTAGCCCACCACGCTGGCCAAGTGCAGGTTGGTAGACTAACGACTACTACCATGATACTAGCCGGGACTGACGGCTTAACGTGCCACCCGAAAACGAATCATTTTAATTTTCGGATAAGCATTGATTCAAGTTTGGAAGGATATTGCAAGTTTGAGTGATTCAAGCCTGCAATATCCATCCAAACTGAGTTAAATCTTACAAATTAAATTTGTGAGTTTACCCCGCGGGGATCAAACCGGAGAGAAAAACAATTCTTTCTGTAGAACAAAGTTATGATGATAAAAACTTTTCAATTTTAGATAATCAGTCTTGGTTTTTTTAATTAATTGACTAATCGCTAGTTAATTAGAGAACCAGACAGTTCATGACAATGATTTCAAATTCTATATAATATTTACGTTCATTATTCTATACAGTTAGCGTTATATATGTTATAGGAACAGCACATTATGGAGTTTTTACTAAGATCAGACAATCATATTTCATACATACATATACTCACGGCTATTAATCCCTAGAAGGGGTAGCCAGAGCTAAGGAATTAGAAATTCTTCAGCCACTTTTGGAAAGTTGTGGGGGGAAAAGATGGTAAAATAAAGGTTATTAGTGATGGGTCTCCAACCGCATCGCCCAAACATCCCTTAAAAGCCCCCAATACCGTTAGTCGCCTCTTACGTACACCCACCGGAAGAAATGAGGTAGTACTATTCTAAGCCGACACTACACAGCAATTTTAATAATTCATATTAAAAAAAAGATATATTTTTCTTAAACAAATCATGAAAAAAAGTATGTTTGCATTGTTATTGACCTACATCTAATAAGTTTCTTAAACAATATCTAACAAACCAAGTACAGATACGAACCATACCCCATCAGTACCAAGCAGAGCACAATATATCATGCCAGTGGATGCCGACTACGATTCATCACAATTTGTTGATTAATCCAGCGTGGCCGTAGCTATAAATTTGCTTGGTCCAATTTTTTTGGGGCCGTGTGTTGCTAATAAATCTATGCGCTTCATGATGTGATAAGTGACCTTAGGGTCTTTTATCTATTGATGGGACTAAGCTAGATAAAGGATAGTCTAATGTAATGTTTTTTTTGTGATTGGTAAAATGGTGATGAAAATATGTTATAAACATAGTGTTATGTACATACATACATACATATACTCACGGCTATAAATCCCAAGAAAGGGGTAGCCAGAGCTAAGGAATTAGAAATTCCTCAGCCACTTTTGGAAGGTGCGCGGGGAAAAGATGGTGAAATAAAGGTTCTTGGTGATGGGTCTCCAACCGCATCGCCCAAAAATCCCTTAAAAGCCCCAATACCATTAGTCGCCTTTTACGTACACCCACCGGAAGAAATGGGGTAGTGCTATTCTAAGCCGACACTACACAGCAACAGTGTTATGTAGTTGGAATTAATGTATAATTTGTAACATTGAATAGTACTATGTTAAGCTCATCACAATAGAAATTAGTATTTTGAAAAAAGTATAATAGCTGGTTTTATCTCATCACTAAAAGTGGTGTTTTCCAGTCATCGTTTGGATAACAAGGTCAGTAAAATAATAGTTATGCTGAAACAACTAAATTAATATAAACATAATAAGTTTTAATATACATACGTTATACTCACACCATTACTTCCCATTGGGGTAGGTGGAGACTATCGAAGTTTTAATATAAACAGTATTAAGCTAAAAATGTACATACTTACATACATATATTCACGGCTATAAATCTCTTGAAGGTACCCCTTCAACTAGAACTTATATTAAAACCTGGCTACCGCCAGAGCTAGGAAATTAGGAATTCCTCAGCCACTTTTGAAAAGATGGTAATAATAAATGTTTTTGGTGACGGGTCTCCATCCACATCGCCCAAAAATCACTTAAAAAGCCTCTATACCTTTAGTCGCCTCTTACGATCACCCACGGGAAGAAATGGGGTAGTGTTATTCTAAGCCGACACTACACGGCATTAATGTACTAAATTACAAAAATTAATAATAAACATCTTCACAAATATTTACATATAATATATTTGTCACATGTGTTTATACTACTTATTATATTAGTTATGAAATACATAGGTATATAAAGCTGCGTTTCTACCTTATTGAAAATTGGTAATTATGCATATAAATGTTTTGACACAATTCTTAAGAACTGAATAAACATGTGACCATCATTGTCAAACCGGATACTCGACATGCCTTGCAGCATGTTTGATAAGGATTTTGAGACATGGTATTGTACGTAAAGTTTAAATGTAAAAAATGACAAAGAAGCTAGTGGATCTTAAGGATCAACTGTGTTTTTGTAATTCGTAGAATGTTTGTACTATTAGATAGAGCTATTCGAAACTTGAAGTACACATGTTACACTATTTGCGCGATGTGTGTTAGAAAATAAATTTGTGATACTTCAAGAAATACATATACTACATATACTCACGGCTGTAAATCCCTAGAAGGGGTAGCCAGAGCTAAGGAATTAGAAATTTTTCAGCCACTTTTGGAAGATGCGTGGGGAAAAGATGGTAAAATAAAGGTTGTTGGTGATGGGTCTCCAACCGCATCGCCCAAAAATCCTTTAAAAATCCCAATACCGTTAGTCGCCTTTTACGTACACCCACCGGAAGAAATGGGGTTGTGCTATTCTAAGCCGACACAACACAGCAAACTTGAATCAAGAAATACGAGTAACTGAAATATACCATTAACAACCAGAAATTTGAATTAGGCACTAAAATATAGGAATAATAATGAGAGCATTTATCCAAGACTATATATACAAAAATATAATATGTCATTTGTCTAAGTATAGTTTTTAGTTTACAATTACAACTATGGCGAAACAGATGATCCTTACATACACAACTCAAACTCAAACGTTCACGCCGAATAACCCCGAAGGTGTTGGCAGGGGTACTAATACTTCTGAATATCACGTGAAATTGTCACCTGGTGCTCACAGTACCCATGTTTTGCATGGACAGTGTACTCACGTGATAGGGGGCAGGCTTATCGCTGTTTTGTACGAATGCACTGTCACGTGACTAAGTACATCTTAGCCATGTGGGTTTCCTCACGATCTTTTCGCTCACCGTTAATTACTAGGATAAATTAACTACAATTATTACTTTCGAGAAAACAAATTACACACATACCCTATACACACAATAAATAAATACCGGTCTAAATCATCTTAGTATTTTCTAAGATTTTCACGATTGCACATTATAATTGAAACAACTATTGATTTTCGGATATTTTAATTATAGTACTTTATAGTACTGTATAATGACAAATAACCCCTCAGTCTTCCCGTGACCATGATAACTGAAAAATTTTCGAAACGTCGGGCTTTACAAACAATGTAACAAAACGCGATTAAAATATCCGAAAATCAATAGTTGTTTCAATTCTAAATCATCTTATTTTCGCTTCGACAACCTACTATATCTAGTAAACAGCTTAAATGACCATTGACATTAAACTATCTCAAGAGATCACAAAAGAAATCAAGATAACAGAGCTTCAGCCGACCCTATGATATAATACAAGATAGGATACGCAACATTTTACTTAGCATAGCTCCCATCGTCACGAATGAGTAGAATCGATCTATCAAACATTACACAGGAATATGTGGCAGTGTGCGTCTTACAGATTATAAACACACATTTACTATATGGAACAGTACGTCTGTGGAGAAGATTTTAAAGATCCGATTCAGTCAGAAATATCGAAAATAAAGTTTTGATTACAATCTGAATTTATCTGTGGTCGTGATTACAGTATTTGGCTCAACGCCTGATCTTCATTTCGGATACCAAGGAACATTAGAAAAAATACTTTTTAGTAAAACACATACCTATAAAATACTCTAGGCAAGCAGATCTTTAGAATTAGAAATTCTATATAATAAAGGCTATCTAGAAAAACAAATGATTTTATTGGTGATTGGTCTTCCTCGCCCAAATTTCATTTAAAAAGCACCAACACCCTTACTCACCTCTTACGAACCCCAACGGAAAGAATTGGAGTAGTGCTATTCCAAATCGATATCTCAGAGCTTTAAATTGTAGAGATTAAATCCAGTTTGGAAGGATATTGTAGCCTTAATTACCATATTAACCGAAAAATAACACAATTCCGTGCTTCGGAGGGCACGTTTAAGCTTTTGGTGCTGGCAACTATCACAGCCGAAGTGGTTATTCTACCAACCCGCCAAGCTAGTGTGGTGAACTATAACCAATTCACCATATTCAGGGTAGGCTAACCCTTAGTGTAGACATATATAGGCTGGTATCTGTGTCGTAAGTAAATCTGTAACAATTTATATTCGACTGCACGCATTTTCTTTCCTTTACTCTCACCCCACACATTAGTGCACTAAACTTAACAATAACTTAATTCTGAGCAATGAACCGGGGCGAGCGATTCCCTAGTGGATGCTTTTTAAGAAATAGGGCTGTCTCTGATTTTATCGAGGAATTATCGATACTATTTGATGATTTTCGATTCTATTATAAGGTTGATAAGAAAAATAAACAGTGGTTGGCAGGTAGACAGAGACATGTGAGTGAAATAAAATTAAACTATGAATGTATTTTTTAAAATTAGGTTTGTATGGTAGCATACTACTAATATGATCACTTGGTTTAATCCCATAGTTTTAGTATTTTTTACTGTACATAGTAGTTTTTACACACTAATCTTTACCAGCAAGAATAAGATATCAACAAAAAGTCATCCATCTTCTGATGTCTTCTTCGGGATCTTATAATTTTCATGATCATATCAAAGTCAGCGGTTCTGTTCATTATTTTCATTACACTACATCACTTTAATTTAGTATTGTACGCGACAAGTAAATATTGAACATACATCATACATATATTCACGGCATATACATACATATATTCACGGCTGTAAATCCTATGAAGGGGTAGTCAGAGCTAGGGAATTAGAAATTCCTCAGCCACTTTTGGAAGTTGCGCGGGGAAAAGATGGTGAAATAAAGGTTTTTGGTGATGGGTCTCCAACCGCATCGCCCAAAAGCCCAAATCATTTAAAAGCCCCAATACCATTAGTCGCCTCTTACGTACACCCACCGGCAGAAATCGGGTAGTGCTATTCTAAGCCGGCACTACACAGCACTAAGTTATAATATACTATTGAAGTATATACTAACGGTATTGGGGCTTTTAAGGGATTTTTGGGCGATGCGGTTGGAGACCCATCACCAAGAACCTTTATTTCACCATCTATTCCCCACGCACCTTCCAAAAGTGGCTGAGGAATTTCTAGTTCTTTAGCTCTGGCTACCCCTTTTAGGGATTTATAGCCGTGAGTATATGTATGTATTTATAATATTTAATGAAAATTCACTATTTTAATATTTATCTATGCCAACCCTAAGGTAAAGTAAAGCTAACCGCACACCGTCAACAGCAGCGTCACTCCGGGAACACACAAATCACAAATTTAAGAATGGAAAATGCAACATTCAAATTTTCGCATCCAACATTTTATTGTACCGCCAACGTGCTCCTGACACTACCAATCGTATTGCAAGTAGTAAAAATTCAAATTTTGAATCGATACAGAATCGAACGATATGCTATTCGAATTTAATGGTCAGAGTCTCGCCACTATTTTGTTGTGGTACGGAATGTGATATTATGATTTTATATGTATGTAGAGTAACTTGTTCCATATACACCTATTTTTTCTTCTATGAATCCATCCATACTAATATTATAAATGGGAAAGTGAGTTTGTTTGTTTGTTTGTTCCGCTTTCACGCCGTAAATACTGAACCGATTGCTTTGAAATTTTTCAGACGTGTAGTTAGAAGTCTAAATTAAATAATAGGGTACTTTTTATCCCGGAAAAAATATGTTCCCACGGGAAATCAAAAATATTGTTTGCTTACTAAATGCATTGGAGATGGCGCTGTGTATCGTTTAAAACAACGTAAAATATTGTAAACTAATATAAAAATCAAAATTTAGAAGCTTAATGGTACGGTAATGCATCCCCGAAAATAAGGAACTCCCGAGCCATGATGTACTATTTTTTTATCGTATACAATTTTTTTTACATCTACTTATATTGCAAACGAATATTAACATGTAAATATAGAAACTAAATGAAACGACGACGATTCCTTGAAACTAAGGAATCCGCAAGAGTTCTCATAGGAACATCAAAAAACCTTAACTCATATATGGCTCAAAATATTGCAGCGATTATTTTTATCATCGATGGAATTCACATCAGACACTTTGTTAATGTTCATTTTGGAAAGATGAAGGGGTTTCATCAATTTAAATGACAAATTTGTTTTTCAATAGTAAGACTAATGTGAAATAAAGCGTAATAAAAATTTGACACCGCCCCGGTAACGTCTCCGTGGCGTAGCGGTATAACTAACTACTATGAATATTTAATTAGAACTATTATGAATCAATCGTCCCAGGTTCGTATCTCAGGTAATTCAAGCTTTTTGTAAAAAAAAAATTTGTCAGCTTAAAATAACACTATATATAATAATAACAAGCATTATCCCTTCAATTTAGCGATTATTTTGGAAGGAGATCCACCACTAATCATCCCTATATTGCCGAGCAATCGCTGCAAGCTCTCCCACTATCACCAACGGTCAGTGTAGGGGGCAGCAACGGGCCGTCGTCGCCGCAGCGCCAAACTACTATCCGTATCTGTACTTACTAGAGATATTCTCATTTCTGAACATAAAAACTTGGTATATTTGTTTCATGATTCTTATGAACAATTAAAAAGGAATTTTTGGAACTCATCCCCTAACGGGTTGATATAGCAAATGAAAGTTAATATAGAGTTTTTTTACATTTTATAATAAAACTTGGTGCGATTGAATTTATGAAATCCAACTATCAATCATTCATGAATATATGCTAACAACCATAAATTCCATAAAAGGGTGGCCATAGCTTCGGAGATACTAATTCTTCATCCAATTTTGGAAATATATTGATAAAAGATAGGTTAATAAAGGTTGTTAGTGATGGGTCATAAACTGCATCGCCCAACAATCACTTAAAAAGCCTCAATGTCCTTTATGTCATTTACAACGCCCGCGGGATTATAAATATAAAAAACAGAAGTTGAGACAGTGTTTCGGTATTTTGGTATTATGTAAACTGGATGCAAAAAATGAAGTCCACGCGGACGAAGTCGCGGGGCAAAAAGCTAGTAAATAAATATAATTACTTCGTATATATTCAAAAAAGATAAAGAAGAAATTTTTAAGCAAATTATTGATATAGATCATCAAAATATATTAAAAATTGAGAATGTATAATTATGTAAGCTTATTTTATTACAAACATAGTTTTATTTTAATAACTATTTAACAGTAAAAGAAAATTACAGAACAATGGCCCCTAGTTTCGGCGGCAAATGGCATTTACTAGCCAATCAAGAGAAATATAATAAAAAATTAATGTATGTAGCTAGTGACCAAATAACATTATTCCATTTGTTTCGGTAGGTAGGGTAATGGGTCTGCTAAGGGTTGAAATTTTTAATGAATTGTTGGGGATTTGGTTAGAAGCCCATCACCATCCAACCATTTTTAATGATCTCCATCTCTCTTTATGTTTAAGATTTTTGGCTGAGAAAGTCATCGTTGGGATGCTCTTTCTACCCCTTTAAAAGAAAAGAAAAGAAAAGTTTTTTTTTTATTTAGCACACATATACAGTATTCAATGACATAATTTAAGGAAATGGTTTCGCTAAATTGGGCCCACAATCAGTAATTTCTGATTTGTGTATGAGTATACACAAATTCAGAACTGGTTTTCATCATTTAGTGGTGAGTCTACGTTAAGGAAGGGTAACGATGGAAAATATTACATCGTGAATTTTCTTATTAACTCTAACAGACGATTCTGAGAATGTAATGAATCAATCAAATGCTTCGAAGTTCTCAATTATTATTGTGATTCATAATAATTAATCATATTGTTTGTATAAGTAAGAAATATTACCTGATAATAACAATTAATTATTCAAGTAGAGTGATACTATTAATCACTTCATTGATTCGATTGGTTCGCGAATTTTTTTGCTTGCTCGAATAAAATGAATTCTGGGAACTTTTTGAATGGGCAAAGTTACACCAATTACTATTTTAATACATTGCGTACTTATTTTTAGTTGAATGAACACTATTTTGAATGATTATGTAAAGAAGTTGAAAATGTTAAGCGCAAATAATGATTCTATTCAATGAAAACATTACTCATTGCTATGCCTCTAAAATAGGAATAGCTAGACCTCTGTAATCAAGAATATCTGAGCCTTTTCTCATGATGATGTGGGAAATTATACATACATACATATACTCACGGCTGTAAATCCTTATATGGGGTAGCCAAAGCTAAGGAATTAGAAACTCCTCAGCTACTTTCGGAAAGTTGAGTGGGGTAAAGATGGTAAAATAAAGGTTATTGGTGATGGGTCTCCAACCGCATCGCCCAAAAATCTCTTAAAAGTGGGAAATTATGGTGAAATAAAATAACCTTTCCAATTGATTTCTGACTATTTCCGGCTTAGAATATCACCACTCCATATTTTCCAATGGGTGTTCGTAAGAGGCGGCTAAGGGTATCGAGGCTTTAAGTAGTTTTTGGGCGATGCGGTTGGAGACCCATCACCAAAATTTTTCGATTTAAATCTTATCCCCACATAATTTCTAAAAGTGGCTAGGGTATTTCTTATTCCTAAGCCCTAGCTACCCTTTCTGGGCACTTATCTCCGTGAGTATAGACATATAAATCCGTAAATCCTAAAAGGCGTAGCTTGGGCTTCAGAGCTATAATTATGTCTAAATTTTGTACTAAACTTATAGTTTTAAATCTTAATGATGAAGTAGTGATTCACAACGTTTACATACATATAAATACTCACGGCCATAAATCCCACGGAGTAGCCAGAGTTTCAGAGCTAGAAACTCCTCAGCCTCATTTGGAATTGATAGGGGGCAAGATGGTAGAAATAAAGTATCGTCGGTGATAGGTCTCTAATCGCATCGCCCAAACACCACTTAAAAAGCCTCATACCCTTTGTTACTTCTTACGACAACCGTGGGTAGAAAGGGGTAGTGAGATTCTAAGCCGGCACTACACGGCTATGTTAATCTCTGTACTATGTAATAAAATTTCCAAATAACGAAAATAACTAGTGCAGATACTTCATATCACCTCAGACTTTCCTTCACACATATACTGACGGCTGTAAATCCCTAGAAAGGGTAGCCAGAGCTAAGGAATTAGAAATTCCTCAGCCACTTTTGGAAATGTGAGTGGGGAAAAGATGGTAAAAATAAAGGTTGTTGGTGATGGGTCTCCTTAAAAGCCCCAATACCGTTAGTTGCCTCTTACGTACACCCATCGGTAGAAACGGGGTAGTGATATTCTAAGCCGACACTACACGACACTTTCCTTCAATAACCTCATACGTCATAAAAACTCAGTAACATCTCCATTACCCAAAGTCCTCACCATAAAAACCGAGCTAGTACAAGGAAAGTAAAAATCCCGCCCAGTACTAACTTGCAAAACAATTAATCAATATGAGAGATGGTTAGGAAGGGAATTCTTCTGTTAGATTCATTTATTTCCTACTCGCTCAATGGGTCGCGTTGTTTTAACTTACACAATGTTTTTACTTTTTAAAACTCATTTGAATTGCTATTTTTGGGGCTCTGTTTGGCCTATTTGCATGGCTATAATTATTGTAGAATAAACACACTTGAATAATGAGGGGAATGTCTTTGAGTCCTGGATTGCTTTAAATCGCTGTACATAGGACATATACTCACGGATATAAATCACAGAAAGGGTAGCCAGAGCTTCAGAATTCGAAATTTTTAGTTCCTTTTGGAAGTTTAGTCGAGTAAGATTGCAAAATAAATGTTTTTGGTGATGGGTCTCCAACCGCAGCGCCCAAAAATCACTTCTAAGCGCCGATACGGTTCGTCGTCTCTTACGATCACTCACGGGAAGAAATGGGGTAGTGCTATTCTAAGCCGACACTACACAGTTTACACTATACAATGAGTTTGTTAATGTTGTGCGAAGCCGACATAACCCGGCTGTAAACGTGGATTTACCAACTTTTTGGCAGCTCAAATGTCATTGTCAAAGATCGATATCTAAATGTACGTGTACAGTAGGTACTTAAGTATCACTTGACTATTGAGCTTGTTCTCGAAAAGATCAGGTTCAAATGTCATTGTAAGCTTCCACATTTGTTTATCTTAACGAGATAGAACTATTTTTATCGCACATTATATAGGAAAATGGTGCATTTTTGATACACAATGTTTTACAATGGAATCGTATCTTTTGTTTACTTATTTGGTAATACCAAATTGTTGCTAAGTACATGAATAAAAAAAAATCATTTGAAACGGCAAAAAGGCATTTAAAGTAGCAACCGTGATATCTCAGTGGGTAGAACGACGCTGCAGATGATGAGTGTTCAAATCCCGGGTCGGGCCCACACCAATTTATCTTTTTCAAAGTCATATGTGTAGTTAATTTATCATGGTTGTTAACGGGGAGGGAAAACATCGCGAGGATACTAAGCCATGTGATGTAACTTAGCCATGTGACAGTGTATTCGTACAAAACGGCGATAGGCCTGCCCTCTGAACACCAGTTGACAATGTCACGTGATATTCAAAAGTATTAGTACCTCTGCTAACCCCTTCGGGGACACTTGGCGTTAACGTTTGATTTAATGTGAGTAATATAAGAATTTAGCTTGTGACTCATAAATAAAAGATGTTATTAAAGGAAAGAAAAATTTCGACACTGGCGGGGTTCGAACCCGCGACCTTCGGGTATACGCCCCCGTCGCTCTGCCAACTGAGCTACAGTGTCAGTTGGCATCCAGCGCGAAATTTCTCTATCCTTTGTTTCTTTTTTACACGTTCAAGTAGTGTTTGCGTTTCCTACCTCCGAATTTTAACTAATTCGGACGGCCACTTGTCTACCTTTTCAGATAGAATGCAAATGTTGGAAACGCCTAACTATCACATAATTTAATGTTTTTTGACATGAATTCCTCATGTGGGGATTATTGCTCATAAATAAAAGATGTTATTAAAGGAAAGAAAAATTTCGACACTGGCGGGGTTCGAACCCGCGACCTTCGGGTATACGCCCCCGTCGCTCTGCCAACTGAGCTACAGTGTCAGTTGGCATCCAGCGCGAAATTTCTCTATCCTTTGTTTCTTTTTTACACGTTCAAGTAGTGTTTGCGTTTCCTACCTACACGGGGGCGTATACCCGAAGGTCGCGGGTTCGAACCCCGAACCGAATTTTTCTTTCCTTTAATAACATCTTTTATTTATGAGTAATAATCCCCACATGAGGAATTCATGTCAAAAAACATTAAATTTAGCTTGTGGTTTTTAATATTTTTTTTGTATTTTATTTTTGATTTGAAGATGGAGCTAATATCACTGTACTTCAAAAGCTGACATTCGATCAGTCAATCAACTTTTTGCTTAGAATCAAACAAGGCAAAACCTAAACTTAGTAATGTCGGCATTCACACACATAACATAATTTTTTTAACTAATCTTGACGTTAGACTTATAATTCAAAGAATAATATCTTACATGTTCCCGAATATTGGCAATAAAAAGTGATTACAAAGTTCCGGTTATAAATAAAAAAGAGATAAAGGTGCGTGCACACAAGACCTATGCACCTTAAAGCCTGTCTTAGCTGTCAGTTTTAAAATAGACAGGCCACGCTAAAGTGCTTCCTCTCGCCTCTGACCGCGGCTATTTCCGGTTGTTTCCTAACTGATACAACATTATTTGATACAGAGAAAAGCAGGTTTGAGATTTTTCCAGCTTATTTTTATAGGCAAAAAAATTATTGACAGAAATGTAAAGATCATAAAAAAAACTTTTTTTAACAAAACCCTTGAGGTTTTTTATAATTACCAAAAACGTATGAATTCCCTTTGATACCTACAAAGAGGTTTTCTTAAAGTTATTTCTCCCGGCTATCGAACCTGAATCATCCAAATCATGAACCTACCCTTCTAGCCGTTAAACCTAGGCAGCAATTACTGATAGTATTTTATATTTATAAATAAAATCACAGACATAAATCTCTAGTATCCACAGCTTAAGAAAGAATTAGAAACGAAGCGAAAATATTGTAAAATAAAGGATGGCTGGTGATGGGTAACCAAATTCATAGCCCAATAACATAAAAATGCCTAACACCCCACACCTGACACTCTTACGACACCAGCAGGAACTATAGTGTTATTTCAACCGACACCTTACCAGCAATTCATACAATTATTATTATTTAATTATCCAATATATCCTACAAAATATAAAACCCACCAAACAGATCCCACAACGAACGGCCCGCCACTCACACACTTCAAACGCACCGCGCAAGTCCGGAGCGCGAATGCCCCGAGCCATTAACCGAAATACGATCATATCTACACTGGTAACTGCATCTTAAATCGTTGGACGTATTGTTGATAGCTGCGCCATAATACGCTCTATCTACGCACGGTTATGTTCTTTGGCATTCCGTTTGTTTCTCTATTTTTAAAACTTCATCGTGTATTAAGGTTTATCTAACGATCTAGGAAGGGTGAAATGGAAGATTCTCACGCATTTATTGAGCAAAATCTTGGTGTGTGAGTTACTCTTTTATTATTCACGAATTCAATATTATTTGCCGTGTAGTGCCGGCTTAGAATGTCGAACCCCTTTCTACCCACGGGTGTCGTAAGAGGCGACTAAGGGTATTGGGGCTTTTTATTGGATTTTTGGGCGATGCGGTTCCATCACCAAAAACCTTTATTTTACCATCTTTTCCCCACTCAACTTTCCTAAAGTGGCTGAAGAATTTATAATTCCTTAGCTCTGGCTGCCCCTTCTAGGGAAATATAGCCGTGAGTATATGCATGTATGTAATATTATTTCACATATAGGGAAAATATGCAATATAGAGTGTATGAGTAAGTAGATGTATGCTCATTATTAAATACAATTTATTCGTACAAAGCATCAGTGATACGAATTAAATTCTCTCGCACAAAATCTAATTCTCTAACTAATGTGTTTCGAAGTAGAGAACAAACAATGAAAATCACTTCAAGTCATAGTAAAGTTAGGTGGAAATCATCCTAGTTAGACGCGAACATAAACACGTTTTAACTACACGAAAGTTCTAACAAGTAAGTTGCAATAAGTAAAAGTAGGGAGTGCATGAAATTGTGTGTGAACCCAGTTACCCCCTGTTCTTCAACGTACTATTTGCGTATGCAAGTTTGGTTTTAGTGATTTGAAAAGTTTTTACTTAGAGATGTCTATTTATATACTTAACTTTTTATACTTTGCTTTGTAGTGTCGCCTTTGTTGTGTAGTGTTGGCTAACAATAGCACTACCCCATTTCTAACTGAGGGTGTTCATAAGAGGCGACAAAGGGTGTTGGGGCTTTTTAAGCGATTGTTAGGTGGTGCACTTGGAGACCCATCACCAACGAGGGTTCAAATCTCGCGTCGGGTCTACACCAATTTGTCTTTTCTAAAACTCAACGGTTGTTAACGGTGAGGAAAAACAACGTAAGGAAGCCCACATGGCTGAGTTGTACTTAGTCATGTGACAGTGTATTCGTACAAAACGGCGATAGGCCTGCCCCCTATCACGTCACGGTCCTAGCAAAACGTGGTTAGCCTGAACACCAGGTGACCATATCACGCGATGTTCAGAAGTATTAGTACCTCTGCAAACCCCTTTGCGGTTATTTGGCTTGAACATTTGAGTTTCAGCTTGATATATGTATACCTAACAAAGTTGAGCATAAGTTTGAAACTAAATAGGGTGCTCGTTTCTAGAAGAACTAGAGCAGAGCACATCTCAAACAACGTAACTCCGCTGCAACCTTCGCGCCAAACTGTTTTTGACAACGAAACAAACTTTCCGATCAAACTTTCGGAATACTTTGGATTTTCTTTGAAGGAATGTTTTTCTGAAACGATACGTTATGTCATTTATTAAACCTTGTAAACTATGGACAAGTTTTTAATCGCAAAAGTACCTATTTTATCTATATCGGCATAGCTGGTACCAGCGACCTTTTAACTAGATATCGCGTGGTATAAAGCAGCCATCTCTTTCACACTTACATAGTATCGTATACTGGCATCTCATTCTAACAGATATTGTAACGATAAAATAGCGCTAATGCTAGGCCTCCCTAATGGTGTATTGACGTCGAGAAGTTAATAAAAATATGTATATCAAATGTAGATAATAATGGAAGTAATGGGTGACCTAGGGAGACGTATTTTAGTCAAATGAAAAATATGCTAAAAGATAAGGCATTCAAAAGGGTGAAGAATAAAAGGACTATCAACTTCCAAATGTTGCTGAGGAGTTCCTGGGGCTGATTTTGTTTCATTAGCGACTGAGATTATGTCGCAAGTTGCAAAATTGTCGCAATCATGCAACCATGCAACTTGCGACACTATCGTCAGTCGCAAAAGATACGTAGTCGGGGGGCCTAGCTCTAAAGCTCTGTGGCTACCCCTTTTTGGGATTTATGGCTGTGAGTATATGAATGTATGCACCTAATAAAAGAACATGTTTTAAATACACTTAAAGAACATCCAAACCAATAAAAACAGTTAGAAAACCTCTGCCTCGTTACCTTACAAGAAGGCAAACAGTACACAATGAGTAGTGAACAAAAACGTATGCTGTCCATGTTCCTAATGTTTGTTTGTAGCAATTTATCTGTTATAAGGCCTTTATCTGATGAACTAACAATGCTTTGGACTAACGAGGTGGATTGTCTCTACTACTGACTAATAGCTTGTTGTGTAACTCCCTCTCGAATACGACGCTGGGTCTGAAGTCGCGAATTAAATGATAGATTATCGAGTGGTTTTGTGTTGCTAGTATTTTTGCCGTGTTTTTTGGTATACGAATTAGGAAAGGAATTTGTTTTACTGGTGAAGCTGTGGGTTTTTTGTGCATCCATGTTATATTTTAATTATATAATTTATGCTTTTTATATAATATTTAACACATAAACACAAATATAATTTATTGCCTACAAGCGGTTGTTTTAGCTGTGTAGTGTCGGCTTAGAATAGCACTACCCCATTTCTTCCGGTGGGTGTACGTAAAAGGGAACTAACGGTATTGGGTCTATTAAGGGATTTTTGGGCGATGAGGTTGGAGACCCATCACCAACACCTTTATTTCACCATCTATTCCCCACGCAACTTCCAAAAGTGGCTGAGGAATTTCTAATTCCTTAGCTCTGGCTACCCTTTCTAGGGATTTATAGACGTGAGTATATGTATGTATGTTTGTTTCTTTTACACTTTTAAGTAGTGTTTGCGTTCCCTATTTTTTTTATCCTTTATTTATTAGTAATAATCCCCACATGAGGTTTTCATGAAAAAAACATTCAAATTATGAGTATTCTATTCGTAAAATAGGCCTTTTATTTACTTTTTATAAAATCAGTTTTATACGTACTAATAGAAACGGTATAAAAAAATTGGTAAAACGGTGACACAATTATCCGAACTAGGCATAAAATATAAACTAAGATCATTAACACACATTCAGTGTTTAGCAAACACACGGCTATGTGAAAATAGTGATTCACCAATTTCCATGAATTCGTACAAACTCGATAAATAGAAATAGTTCCAAATTGAACGAGTTACCGTTAGTACTGTCCTTAAGCAGCCATATTATTTTGTAGAGTAGGAATGTCGGTAATAATGACCAATACAGACTTACAAAAGTAATAAACATTATTTTGTGGAATATAATAGTTTTTATTTAGTGCAATTTCTATGTTCGGTACAAAATGCTAAAATCGTACTATGATGATGATGATGTCTGGCTACCTATTTTTTTATTCATGGCCGCACTTTGATAAAAATATATGTATTTTGGTCGAGATCGAAAAATATAAAAAACTGAAAGTCTTAAGTTTATCCAAATGAGTAATATTATCTTCAAATTGGTAATGATATATCAAATAGAAAGAAGTAAGGAAGAAAAAACCTTTATCCTTCTCGTGAGGACACAAACTACAAAGAGGTAATAAATACAGTTCATAAGTCCAGCTGCAATCACAATAGATAATTATCTGTTTTCACCATATTAATTTATAAGGCCTTGGTTCGGAGTATCTTGGAGTTTAACAGTGTGGTATGGAACCCAGGGTACTCAGTTCACTCGAATCGTCTAGAAATTGTGCAAAAGAGGTTTCTCTACATGTTAAGCTTCAATGATCGCCTGTGTCATACCCTAACTTCTTATGATAAAAGACTATCTCATTATAAACTACAAACACTTAAAAGTCGCAGGACCATATCAGATTTTTTTTTATCTACAAAACAATAAACGGCCAAATAGATTCTCCTGAACTATTAGAATCATTAAATTTTTCAATTCCACGATCCTGTAGTGGGCTTCAAAATAATAAAACCTGACGTCTTCCGTCGGTAAGAACCAATCTAGGAACTTACTCCCCTATTTATCGCATGTGTTCGTCAACAAACTCAGTTCGATCGCTTTTAGATATATTTAATGATAGCTTGGCAGCCCTGAAACACTCATTATCAATTTATTATAGTGCTCCATAATGATTTTTTTTTTTGAGTTTTTTATCCTTTTTTATCTTCTTTTCCATGCCTTGTTGTCTGATTTTTATTTAAATTATTTAGTGTTTTTAGTGTTTAATTTTTAATATATTTTTTTGTTCTTGTGTTTACAATCATAGGTCTAAGATAAAATATTTATTTATGTATTAACAAGCATGCAGTATCTACATCAAGTAGAGTGCAAAAGAAAAACATGTCGTCAATATTTGTATTGTTATTTTCCTAATTTTGTACTTGGTTTTGTAGATCAATAAAAAAAACTGTTTTAATATTAGCCGAAATTGTGGGGTGCGATATCATGTAGATTTACAAATATTCATTATTGTAAATATAATAATATATAATATCTAAATAACTCTCAAACGGAAACGTTAACGCCGTATTTCTCCGAGGGGGTTGGTAGAGGTACTAATACTTCTGAACACCGTCACCTGGTGTTCAGAGTACTCACGTTTTGCTTGGACAGTTTACTCACGTCGTATGGGGCAGGCCTTTCGCCGTAATGAAAAATAGTATGGAAACCATTGGTTTTCCTGGGATAAAAATATCCTAATTTGCCGTGTAGTGTCGGCTTAGAATAACACTACCCCATTTCTACCCGTGGGTGATCGTAAGAGGCGACTAAGGGTATAGGGGCTTTTTAAGTGATTTTGGGCGATGTGGTTAAAGACACGTCACCAAAAACATTTATTGTTACCATCTTTTCCCCAATCAACTTCCAAAAGTGGCTGAAGAATTTCTTATTCCAAAGCTCTGGCTACCCCGTTAAGGGATTTATAGTCGTGAGTATATGTATGTATGTATGTAAAAATATCCTATGTTCAAATCCTTGTCATAACACTATATCCTACCTTACTATGGGCCAAATTAATAAAAAGTATCAGAAGTTAGACGCGATTGATTAATACGCCGAATACGAATGGATGCATAATTTGTATAGTGCTATTCTAAACCGAAACTACTCAACTAACTATAAAATAAACATCTCAAAAAATGTATTACAAATGCCCAACTCTATTTTACATTCCTCCTCACCGAATACCGGTAGAGTCTCATTAACGATTGATTTTCAATTTCGGTTAATTTACAAACGGGAGCCGCCAATTTAAAAGCACAATGAATGCGAATTGAGAGCACTTCGCTAACACATCCTTGAAGGGGTAAACAGATGATGTCATTTTGTAATGTTATACACAATTAGTAGATTAAAGTGGCCATGGTCCATTAACTGTTTATTAAATGCATCTTTGTGTTATTATTAGTTGAACGATATGGAAGTTGAAGGTTGCTGTGTAGTGTCGGCTTAGAATAACACTACCCCATTTCTACCCGTGGGTGATCGTAAGAGGCGACTAAGGGTATGAGGGCTTTTCAAGTGATTTTTGGGCGATGTGGTTGGAGAACACCGTCACCAAGAACATTTATTTACCATCTTTTCGCCACTCAACTTCCAAAAGTGGCTGAGGAATTTCTCATTCCAAAGCTCTGGCTACCCCGTTTAGGGAATTATACCCGTGAATATATGTATGTATGATATGGAAATATAAATAGTTGTGTAGTGTTACTTAGTTAGGCTTAGAATAGCACTACCCTATTTCTTGGGGGTATAGGGGCTTTTTAAGGGATTATTGGGCGATGCGAGACCCGTTACCAAAAACCTTTATTTTACAATTTTATCCCAACTCAAGTAATAAAAGTGGCTGAGGAATTTCTTATGTCTCTAGCTACCACTTCCAGGGATTTGTTGCCGTGAATATGAAAATATTGTAATTTTTTTCTTATTTGCTATTGTTTTAAAATCGTTTTTTATTCTAGTTTTTCTATGGTTTTACCTTCTAACACTCAAGCCCATTGTTCCCAATGGGATAAGCAGAGATTATCAATTGGCTCTATGCACTATACTTACAAATCTCTCTTGCTTTCCTCAAACTCATTGCATCTATATCTATTGTATTTTAGATGTGGATATTAATTTGGGGGCTTAGTCAACTGGGGGTATGAACTCATGAATACTGCGCCTGATTTAACCATCTATGGCTTTTTTTAATACTATAAGCAGTTGATGCACTGTTGGTAAACAATATAAGATATATTTATAACTAGTGGATCGGCCCAGCTTCGCACGGGTAGCGTAGTTTTAAAAATATCTTAGGTTTCTTCAATCACTGCTCAACCTTTGTGAAATTTAGCGCAACTTATAGCACACCTGAATAGTGAACTTTGCAATTGTGAAAGCGCTTTAATGAACGGTTCAGTATCTCCGGAAATAAACGCATGCAAACAAACAACCAGAGTTACAAACTTTATACATATAACATATAACCATTACTAAAAAATAAAGGCTGGCGTCCGAAGTATGAAGAATAAAAGAGCATGTATGAAAAGATTGATGGATCTAAACGAAGCTAGAGAGGTTTGTCAGGATCGTACGAAGTGGCGATCAATAGTCTCTGCCTACCCCAATGGGAACTAATGGCGTGAGTATATGTATGTATGTAAAAAAAAATCCTTATAGCATGGTTCAGTATTCACGTGCGACAACAGGACGCGATGGCTTATTTCATGTATAAGTTTGGTGTTTCTATACCGATTTCTATGTTTTTTTTTAATAGTTAATAATGAAATCTTTTTTAAATGAGAGATGAATGAAAGAACTATAAACGTAAGAGTAAACCAATATAATCGGAATGCTCCGAACTGCTAAGCTATCAGGAGTTACACGTGTTATTGTGAGTCAACCATAAAAGATAGACATATGATGTTGAAAGATATTTTTTAGACAATTTTATGTAGAATATTTCCGTAATACATGATTTCTATGTAACTTTAACCACTAAGGCTGCACACGCGGCGGAAGCTTAAAAAATGGAGTAACTTTCCTCGTTTTCCCAAAATTTCCCAAAATTCCCCTTCACTACTCTGCTGAAAAGTACACTATAACCTGCCCAGGAGTATGAAAAATAATTCTAACAAATTTCGTTAAAATCCGTCCAGTAGTTTTTGTTTCCATAAGGAACATACAAATCGACAGCCAGACAGACAGACGGACAGACAGACAGACAAAAATTTTACTGATTGCATTTTTGGCATCAGTATCGATCACTAATCACCCCCAGATAGTGATTTTGAAAATATATTTAATGTACAGAATTGACCTCTCTACAGATTTATTATAAGTATAGAAGATGTGACTAATATTTATTATCAATCTGTTTATGTTCTACCAGCATTCACTACGAAATTTAACTCCCTGTCTAAACTCACTGCTATAATTATCAAAAAGGGCTTGTTACTACTTCAAAAATATAAAATTTCTCAGTCACTGTTTTGAGTTCAGTAAGGCAAAGATGTTATAATAAAGCATAGTTGTTGATGAATTTTGCCCATTTATGACTTAAGGATTTAAATGAGGTGGTGCTATTTTGACAGGAGCAGATATTTTATTTCTCTCAACGGGGATCAAACCCGGGTTCTTTGAGCCCATCAAAGACTCCTTACCACTATACTACGACTCCTTCGGAATTACATCCGTCGTATTTGTTAGTAAACGAGAGTTAATGTAAAGTCTAAACAAGTTGTTCTAACAAGTTGACTATGTAGCCTACTATTAGTTGTACTTTCTATTTCACGAAATAGGGCAAATACACAATGCCTCTTTGTATGAGACTACTTCAATTAGCATACCATATTCGGTAAAGGGCTGTCAGAAACATAGTAATAATTTAACTGCAGCAAATTGTTTGTTGTATTTTCTTCGTTGTCTGAATGTTTAATATAAATTAGGTGGACCTATATTCACGGCTTCTAATCCCTTAAAGGGGTAGCAAGACCTTCATCATTTAAAATTCTTTAGTCAGTTATGGAATGTGGAGAAAAATTAAAATCAAGGAGCATAGGTGATAGATCTTCAGCCTAATCTCACTAAATCAACTCTTTCGACACATGCAGGATAAACTGGGTTAGTGTTATTCTAAGCCGATACTACACTATTTTTTATAAAAGAAACCCCAGGGGTGTTTGCAAATGTATCGATGAATTTTTTTAAGCCCAGTTTGGAATAGGTGTTGCTTTGATATTTGTTGGCTTTTAGGTACAGAAAGGTTTTTTGTTCGATGCTATCTATCGTTACTATGAGCCAGTAAATGTCTACTTGCGCTGGATGTATCCATTGGTTTTCCTTGTTCCTTGCCACGACCACGCCACGCCAGAACCTTCTAGATCCAACCACCGACGGTTCTGCATGCAATGTGATGGTACACATATGAGGAATATATCGATGCGGTTTGGAAGGTTTTGTCCTGTTGAGTTGAGTTTTGAGAGAGAGGTGAATATGAGCGAATGCGTGATTGAGATTAATGGTAAGAAAGTGGAACAAGTGAAAGAGTTTGTATATTTGGGAAGTCTGTTTACTAGGGATGGAAAGTGTGATGAAGATATCGAGAGAAGAGTGAAAAAGGGTAATGCGGTAAATGGAGCACTGGATAGTCTAATGTCTAGTCAGTCGGTGTCTGAAAAGGCCCGAATGGCTGTGCATAATGCTGTCCTCGTTCCTACGCTTATGTATGGCAGTGAATGTTGTGTGTGGCAGAAGAAGCATGAAAGTAGAGTGAATGCAGTAGAAATGAGATCCCTCAGAAAAGTGTGTAATGTAAGGTTATGTGATCGTGTGAGGAATGATGTGATTCGTGAAAGGTGTGGTGTAAAAGATGATATTGTAAGAAAGATAGAAAAAGGAATGTTGAGATGGTTTGGGCGCATAGAGAGGATGGATGACAGTAAATTGGTGAAAGAGATATATAGAGCCAATGTGGAAGGTAATGTTAGTAGAGGACGACCTCGGAGGACACATTTGGATCAAATAGAAAATGTGCTCAAAAAGGCAGGTGACCGCAGTATGAAGAATAAAAGAGCATGTATGAAAAGATTGATGGATGTAAACGAAGCTAGAGAGGTTTGTATGAATAGAAACTGATAAACGCTTAATTTTAACGAATAATATGTTTTTTGGTGTAAGCCATTGGTAAACTTATTTATTGCAAGATTTTAATATAGGATGGATCCAACCAACCATCACCAAGAACCTTTATTCCACTATCTTTTCCCCACGCAACTTCCAAAAGTGGCTGAGGAATTTCTGATTCCCTAATCTGGCTACCCCTTCAAGGGATTCCTAACCGTGAGTATATGTATGTATTTTAATATCCTGGAAACTACTGTTTGTATCATATAAAAAAGGGACCTTAAACTCAAAAATTGATCTCGATCTATTTCATAGCATTTTTTTGTAAATTTAGTGGGAGGCTATTATTTTAAATACTTACCACGATAACATGACAAATTCTATT
Organism: Bedellia somnulentella; assembly: GCA_963576735.1. NCBI lineage: Eukaryota > Metazoa > Arthropoda > Insecta > Lepidoptera > Bedelliidae > Bedellia > Bedellia somnulentella. The sequence goes on from OY755171.1 coordinate 1,448,065, forward strand.
CTTTTGGTACGGTACGATACGGTACGGAACCAACAACCATTCTGCCATTCAAATAAATAACTAGCTATATTTGTTCAGCTAGCAATTAAATCCATATCACACAAAGTGCTATTTAATTTTATAGGATGGTTTAAAGATTATCGCGTTTCTATCAATGGCACCGTCTAACCTCGGCTTCGGAGGATCGATCTGTCTGTAAGCGGCCGCGTGGCCACGGTATCGGCGATTTACATTTTTATACATTGAGAGTTGTAAAGTGTGAGCTTCGGATAGCATTTACCGTTTTCACCTCGCGGGTTTGTCACTGTGTGATTTTGTTTTTATTTTTATGACTTATAAAAAGTTGCGGCCGAGCCGTTAAAGAAGTTGGTTGTGGTAAATGTGTAGAATACAAAAACGGGCGATGCCTCATATAATAAATCTTCCGTGTTGCTTATAAATAAAATAAAGGTTTTAATGAAACGAAGCAAAACTTATGACAATGCTTTCGCCTATTATAAAGTTAGTAAGATTGCAAACCGCAGTTTCTGAAGTCTCAGGATTTACATCTAGAAAAAGTATCACTCACTGTCAGTTCATATGTCATTCAATTCATTTTAGTGTTTATAATATAATCATTTACGTATGTCAATCATGTTTACTCTGGCATATTCATTACCTATTAAACATTGTTTTACAGATCGCTATACCTTTTCACGACCTCTTAATTGTAAAGCAAGCAAATGCTATCACAAATGTTCGCTCAATAAAATCGCTAAGAAAACCGCTGCAACCGTGGCCCAAGCTATTGCGGCTAATAGCATCTAATTGTTTAGCTGTTGGTATCAGCAGTGACGATCGACTTGGTAACGGATCGGTCGCTATCAGACAATCTTAACATCTCATGGAGGCTCGATTGTTAGTTAATACTGATTTTTATTTTATGTCAGTTTAAAATTTATCGATGAATTGTTTTAAGCTCAGATTTGGATAGGTGTTGATTAGATGTTCGGTTGGATTTTAGGTACAGAAATGTTTTTTGTTTGATGCTATCTAACGTTATTAGCTACGCTTTGAGCGAGCTCGTTTTTGCTTTGTAAGTAATTGTAACGGATGTTTTAACTGTTTTTTTTTTATAACTAGTAAACACTACTTAAAAGTGTGAAAGAAACAAAGAATAGAAGAATTTCGCGCTGGCAGTCATTGATATGGTAGCTCAATTGGTTGAGCGAAGGGGGCGTATACCCGAGGTCGCGGGTTCGGTTCTTGCCTGCGTCGAAATTTCTTTCCTTTATTTATTCTTTATTTATTAGTAATAATCCCCACATGAGGTTTTCATGAGCAAAAACATTCAAATTATGTGATAGTTAGGCATTCTCAACATTTGCATTCTATCTGAAAAGATAGACAAGTGGCCTTCCGAATTATTAAAAATTCGGAGGTAGGAAACGCAAACACTACTTAAACGTATAAAAGAAACAAAGGATAGAAGAATTTCGCGCTGGCAGCCATTGACACGGTAGCTCAATTGGCAGAGCAACGGGGGCGTATACCCGAGGCCTCGGGTTCGATTCCCGCCTGTGTCGAAATTTTTCTTTCCTTTATTTATTCTTTATTTATTAGTAGTAAATATCTCTTACAAAACACTATTACATGGATATGAATTAAATTAGGTTTTTTACCTTTGTCTTTAACACGATGCCGCACTAAGATTATATAAAAAAATATTAAAATATATCATTGTTAAGTTATCAGATACCATGATAAAATAATTTTAAGATTCTATCATTATCCTAGTCTCTCTTTGTAAATCCCTTAATAGTTATAACATTATTTTTATCTCTAATAGAAATACAATTGTAAAATGAACCAAAATATATTATATTATGTCATTTCGATCACGGGACCTATGATAAAGCAATGATGTTAAATATTAAAACGAAATTCATCTATCCAAACGAAAATAAATAAAAAGAACTCTTTCCAATTAAAATAAAGTTCATTATTCATTGAACAATCTCCACAGGACAATACATCCAAGCTATTATCCGCGGGATCCGATTCAAACATAAAATATTCACATATAATTCGTCCAGTTAATTTGTCCGTATGTTTGTTCATCGAACCTATTCCACTTGTTATCTGAATTCAAACATTATTTATCGAATTGAATGTTTATATCGTAACTATGTTCAGCTAAAGTTGTTAAACATGTATTTGACATCGTAATGGTGCAGACAGATAATAGTAAAATGACGAATGATTTAAGATCACAGCATTACTTCTTCAGATCATAAAATGCCCCGTACTACACCCATACACTCATGTAAAGATATTATGATTGTAATAATGAGAATTCAATAGAAGATTTAATTAATTAGCTTTATTTGTTTGTAATTTCAATTCTTTGTCGTAATCTGACAAAAAAGAAATTACGAGTAAAATTTAATTTTGCCACTGAACATTTATTAATAAACATGATTCATTTAATACATAAACTCACGGCTGTAAATCCCAAAAAAATGTAACCATAGCATCAAAATTCAACCTTTACCGCCACTTTCCACGTTAAGTAAACATTAGAAAAAAACAGAGCTGTGTAGTGTCGGCTTAGAATAGCACTACCCCTTTTCTTCCAGTGGGTGTACGTAAGAGGCGACTAACGATATTGGGGCTCTTTAAGGGATATTTGGGCGATGCGGTTGGAGACCCATCACCAACAACATTTATATTACCATCTTTTCCCCACGCAACTTCCAAAAGTGGCTGAGGAATTTCTAATTCGTTAGCTCTGGCTACCCCTTCTAGGGATTTATAGCCGTGAGTATATGTATGTATGTATGTATATGTATGTATGTAGAAAAAAACATACAATACTCGATAAACGCATGTCATAACAACCATAATCCTTGCAACAAACATGCAAAACAGCGTTTGCTATTAATAGTCTATTACTTAAATATCAGCGGTAGCGCTGAATAATTAGGGCCAAATTAAATGATGTGACCGAACTATAGCGCGCTGCTCCACAGCGCCGGGTACGCTGCTCGCGGCTGCTAATTTCGTTTTAAGCCCACTGGGTTGATAGATCGATTTAATTAAGTCATAGGTATGTTTTATTTTTATATGTGTAAAAGTTGAGAAATTGCAGGTTTTTAATATATTTTGGTAATATGATAAACTAATTTTAACTCGATGATAAATATTACATAGATAATTAATATTATTCACACATTTGTGGACTGAAAGCCATACATACAAAAAAGCGTAGCCAAAGCTTTAAAATAACACATTTTTAAGGTTTTTTCATAAAGAAAAGATTGTAAAAGATTATTGGTGATGGGTCTGAAACAGCATTGCCCAAAAATCACTTCCAAACTCTTATACGTTTAGACGCCTCCTACAAATACCTACAGAAAGAAATGGGGGCGTGCTATTTTAAGCATCTTACAACGTCAAACTATTATAGTATTACTTACATACTTATTACTCACGGCCATAAATCCTAAAATGGAGTAGCCAGAGCTTTAGAGCTAGAAACTCTTCAGCCACAGCAAGTTGATAGGGGACAAGATGGTGGAAATAAAGTATCGTTGGTTATGGATCTCAACTACATCGTCCAAAAACCACTTAAAAAGCCCCAATTTAGTATTATTTTTGGAAAATTTGGTGTAATCCGGCTAGTTTAACAGCTTTATTTAGATTGACACAGTATAGAATAATTACATGACACGTGATCAAGTTAGCGGGGTAATTATAGCCTAACTGCGTTTGTGCTCCGTGAATTTCTGTATTCGTGGTTTGTCACCGGTGGACCTAATTGAAATTCAGTTTGGTAGGAATGAACTATGCATTTTTATTAACTTAATTCATTGTTTAGCTCTGTAGTATCGGCTAAGAATAGCACTACCCCATTTCTTCCGGTGGGTTTACTTTACGTAAAAGGCGACTAACGGTATTGGGGCTTTTTAAGGGATTTTTGGGCGATGCGGTTGGAGGACCATCACCAAAAACCTTTATTTTACCATCTTTTCCCCACTCAACTTTCCAAAAGTGGCTGAGGAATTTCAAATCCCTTAGTTCTGGTTACCCCTGCTAGGGATCTACAGCCGTGAATATATGTTTGTATGTATGTGTATTTTTGTATGTATCTATTGTTTTTGCAATATATCCCCGAAAGGATGGCCGAAGTTTTAATGCATCTAAAAAAAACTATTTTTTCCCAGAATGTTAATTCGCGCGAAGGGATGCAAGGTGGTCAATTTTGTATCAAAGGTTGTCAAAATTAGAAAATATCTATTTGATGAAACCAAATCTTTACTGGTTTTTAAACATTAAGAGTTTTACATCAATTATTAATTTTACAAACAATCTTGAGTTACTTATGAGTTTATACTCATGAGTTACTTTTAATACCGATATAACATATAAGCGTGTAGTTCAGCAACCAGCTGCCTTGTAGTGTCGGCTTAGAATAACACTACCCCATTTCTACCCGTCGGTGATCGTAAGAGGCGACTAAGGGTATAGGGGCTTTTTAAGTGATTTTTGGGCGATGCGGTTGGAGACCCGTCACCAAAAACGTTTATTATTATCATCTTTTCCCCAATCAACTTCCAAAAGTGGCTAAGGAATTTCTCATTCCAAAGCTCTGGCTACCCCGTTAAGGGATTTATAGCCGTGAGTATATGTATGTATATGGATAATGACTAACCAAAGACAATTCTGTAATAATTAGTACGAGTAGGCAGACTTACAATTTGGATTGGGGATTTGATGACTTTCGTGTCCATTGTAATATCCTATTGCTGTGTAGTGTCGGCTTAGAATAGCACTACCCCATTTCTTTCGGTGGGTGTACGTAAGAGGCGACTAACGGTTTTGGGGCTTTTAAGGGATTTTTGGGCGATGCGGTTGGAGACCCATCACCAACAACCTTTATTTTACCATCTTTTCCCCACGCAACTTCCAAAAGTGGCTGAGGAATTTCAAATTCCTTAGCTCTGGCTACCCCTTCTAGGGATTTATAGCCGTGAGAAACCCGGGAATCAAATTTGAAACCTCAAGATCAACAAATGCTCTAAATGTCATAATGCAGAACCACCTACCTTTGAAATCATAGAATAATATTTCTAGCTATTCCAGCTGCATAAAATAAATTATACCACTGAAAACTACATTTATCGGAGCAGAAATATACATCAAGGCACACAAGCACCAATCACATCGCAAACCACATTACAGTTTCATAAAAATGACGCCATCCCCACCAACTAGGTGTGCAGACAGACATAATTTATTTCTCAACCCGTAGACAACATAAGCTGCTAGAAAAATAAGCAAACTACTTACTTACAACATCTTCAAACTGCATTATGCGATTTCCAACTTTATATCAAACGTATAAAATTCAAATTTAAACCCTCGCGACGTTAGGTGGGTCTCTTAGACCAAGAACGCTGTATTCTACAAAGGGGTATAAATTTTGCAGTTGTGCTGAGGGCGCGGTGTCGCCGTCCTTATTTAATTTCATAATAAATCGCAATAATTGCATTACTTGGATAGCAGTGATAAATCAAGACTAGTCGTGTAGTTGGCTACGCTTTACTGTCATTTAGTTGCTATGATAATCAGATTATGAGGCCGTGTTTAGTATTCGAGAGACTTCAAGATGCTTTCTGCTTCGTCGACAGCGTTTTTAAGTGTCATAATTGCTGCAATGGGTTTTGCTCTGCCTGCTATAATGAGCAGAAGATATTGCTTTGAAATTGATAAATTCTCGAAATATTACTTGCAAATACATAGTTTTACTTTAATAAGTTACGATTTTTTAATGTGTCATATCAAACTAAAATGGTAAATAATAAATATGTGAAAATTGAAATTAAACATTTAAAAGTGTATGTTCTTGAATAATATAACAAAATAATAGCTTTTTAGTGTCAGACTAAAACAGCACTAATCCGTTTCTTTCCGCGGGTCTCGTACGAGGCAATACAGGGTTTTCAGACTTTTCAAATAAATGTTAAGCAATGTAATTTGAGACACATCACTAGCCATCTTTGTTTTAAATTGCGATGCTATGGTTAAATGTAATAAGTTGACCGGGATAAAATGTACATGAATTAGCAAATTTGAGAACATAAATTAAGGGAAATAATAACTCACAAGAAATTTTACTCTCATAAATAGCCTATTAAATTAAAAAGCTTTAGATTCAGTCACATTCAATATATGTAAACTAGGTTTCAAATATAATCCCATTTTAACCATTTTGAATTTGTCACTGTATGAAAGAAAAACCTAATCTGATTTAGAAATGTAAACCTAAAATCTAACTGAAAGTCCTTTGCTGTATAAAAACTTTAAATAGGTAACCTTGTTAGAAAGTAAAGATGATTTTTTTTAACTAGTCTATTTTTTTTAGCCACCCATTAACAAGGAATAAAATAAGCATAAAGCAAATAGAATAAATTTAGCATAATTTAGCGTCTTAAACAAGTTCACATAAAATCTAAATCTGAGTTTCACATCAAGACATAATATTATTTGCTTTGTACACAGCTTTATATCTTAAGAAAATCTACTCTCACTCCCCACGATGTTACCTCTAATCTTATCCCGATATATTACACAGACTTTTGTTCTAAGACTATTTCCCAGTAGAGTACTTAATACCTCAAATTGCTAAGGGTGATTCTTATCTGTACTCGCAACAACAAAAACCATATATCTCTTTCGCTAGCAGACAAGAAACAGACACCGCTTTTAACCCCTAACGAGCCAAAAATACCCCAGGTCTTATGAAAATTCGATTATAGCCTCAGAAGATTAAGCCCCGATTATATACACGAGAAAACAATTAACAAGTGAGAACAATGACTGTTCGAAATTTAAGCTTTTGTTTTTGAAAGTTGTGGTCCCAGGGACCGAAGTGTCATTTGAGTGTTAACTTCGGAATTAGGTGGTAACAATAGATGGGTTTTAATTAAAAATAACTTTTAGCTTCGCTTCGTTTGGGATAGTTTTGGCTATGCATTTCGTAAAGATAACACTTTCAGTGGAAAACAACAGAGATGATTCATATTAAACGCTTTTTATTACAAGTAGGGTAAACAGACACTATTGATGTCATGTGACTTGGCACCATATTGCGAACCTCATATTCATTAATCTTTTTATTAATACTCACTTATTCATGTTACTGCGAATTCCCACTTTTTTAATAATATTATAATCAACATGTAAAAAGAAGAACAATAATGGTTAATTGCCCTTTAATAGAGTCAAGTACTCCCAATTAGGCATCTGTAAATATACGTTGTAAGAAACTCTGATTAAATTAATTTTGAGAAGATTCTTAATTATTCCTCATATTTTGTATTTGAAGCAACATCTTAATATAGGTTTTAACCTAAGGGTGCTTTCTTAAGCCACCCCCTGCTGTCCATATTAATTGGTTTCACTGAGGGTAGATTACGAAGGGTGAAGTCTGAACTATGTGGCTATATGAGTTTTCTTGAGGTTTACAAATACTTTGGATTATTTTCATTTTTGATAAAGTTGCTTGCATGTTTTACTTTTATAAGAGATTATTAGGTGGTTGAAATCACGTTAGTTTTTAAGGTGTTATTATCATTTAATTTAAGAATGATTAAAATATATTTAAAACTTTGAGAACTACAGTTATTTTGATTGTAAAACAGAGAACTTGATTGTAGTTTCGGTACGGGTATTACTCTGCGATTTTTATAAACTTATATGTATTATTTATTTAACAAAATTTGTAACATTGAGAAGTGAAAGTAGGAAAAATTAAATTGAGATTAATTTTTCAAAAAGCATTTAGAATAAATAAATATTGAAATAAATGATTTTTCCGAAGACAAAGCATAGACGCAAAACTTTCTTTTGGTTAAGCTGTCGTGCATAAGCAAAAATAGTCCTGTTGTGTGTCTCAAGAAGCGATTTAGAGTTTTTGGACTTTTACAATAATTGTTTGGCCTTGTGGTTTAATAGCCATCGCCAACCCGATCGCACCTCTGAACTACTAAAACTAGCAAAAACAATCTAATTCGAAAGCTCTGTCTACTCCTATACATAATACATTTCCCATCTCAGAACTAAAAGACTTAAGAAAAGCAAAGCGGTTTTAAACTGGAATTTTCTAGTTTCATCCAGAATTATCCAGTTTTGTCTGCAGACAGATATCGCGTTGCTAACGAACTGGGAACCGCACTATTAATGAAGTCAAAGGTAAGGCAAGAAAGGTTGCACGTCGAAGGGGGTTAGGGAGGAGCTCTACAGTTTATTGCTACTATTTTTACACTACTGTCGAAGAATGGTTAATTTGTGTTGTTAATTGAGCTTGATTATTTAAATGAGTTCATATATTGCATTATACTGATAATCAGGCTAAAAATACTTAGACTTAAAGGTAAAGTTTCGTAATAAAAAGATAAAGATTAATAATTAGTCTGACGTTTTCAACATTTTATTAAGGACAAAGTAAAATAGAGAATAGAAGGTTATGGGTTTCCAATCATATTGAAACAGGATCTCCAAGAAGCATTATGCACTTCAAAAATATACCCACCGAATCTATATAACCCATACATACATACATACAAATACTCACGGCTATATTTCCCTAGAAGGGGTAACCAGAGCTAAGGAATTACAAATTCCTCAGCCACTTTTGGAAGTTGAGTGGAAAGGTTTTTGGTGTTGGCCCAAAAATCCAATAAAAAGCCCCAATACCCTTAGTCGCCTCTTACGACACCCGTGGGTAGAAAAGGGTAGCGACATTCTAAGCCGGCACTACACGGCTATATAACACCAAAAACAAATATTTACAAATGATAAATACAAGTCTAATCTTGGTAAGTTATTCCTTTTATTTAAAACCCAGGTAAAATATTGGTTCGTCAATCACATACCGTCAGCACTGACGTCATAGATTCTCGCTACTCATTGAATTGCAGTATCGAGAAGCGTTTCCGAAATGTATTGGTTGCATCGATTGACGTTATTAACATAATTTTGTACCATTCTATGTAAATACTTTTAGGCTGGTGAGAACTGGTGTATAGTATGACAGTAGGGTAACTTATTCGTTCAAATTTATACAGAAATGATTTTATTATTGTATATTTTGTGTTGTAAATATTTGTTATAAATCATAAGGAAAATGTTTAATTAAAATAATAATCATAATTAAAGGGTCTAATTAAACATAGAATATGTAATTACTCAAACCCAAACTTTCACGCCATATGTCCCCGAAGGGGTTGGCAGAGGTATACTTCTAAACATCACGTGATATTGTCACGCTTTGCTTGGATAGTGTACTCACGTGATAGGGGGCAAACTTCTCGCCGCTCTTTACGAAGACGCTGTCTCATGATAAAGTACAACTTAGCCATGTGGTTTTCCGCACGAAGTTTCCCTCACTGACTACCTCAATATCTAATTAAAGCTAGAGAAAGGAATATTGAGGTGGTGGTGGTGTATGGATAAAGGAAAGAGGTGACAATTTTTTATGGCGTGATTCTAGGTCTGGTTTATGGTGGTTCTAGGGCTGGCAGCTACCTCAGCCAGCGGATTACCTTGGCCATCCAAACAGGAAATGCTGCCAGTAGTTTCGGCACGTTACCATATATTGAGTACGGTAAGTCTTACTATTTTTTACGTTTATAGTTTAAGGTATATTGTCTTTAAAATGTAATATAAGGCAAAGACAAGCTAAATTATACGGGTCTAATTTAAATGTTTTATTTGAAAAAACGATCACGCAAGATAGTTGAAAATAATTATAATAAATTATAAAGTTGTATTATAAACTTATTGTAAATGGCACTGCGAAATATTTAAAAATCAAAGGCGTTTTACTTTATTTACGGTAAATAAATTAAAAAGTTACTATATTCAACGAAATTTAAAGTCAGAGTACTGTTATCATCAAATATTAAATCTAAAACCGAAAACCTATCGTATCTCATTGAAAATCTTGATTTATCAGAAATCATTTCTATTCCTATGTCCTCTTATCCGTCTCGGTGTTTAAAAGAAGAGTTATGGCGTGCGTTTATCGAATCGACTCGAGAAGAATCGACTTTACTCGAATAATCTCTCGAATGGAACGTGTTCATTCTTATCATTTTACAATGACAGCTGTATCTATGGATATAATTATCGATATCTTATTTTAATTATCAGTGTGAGAAGACACGTTTTAGATTCTCAAGAGAATATCAGAATTATGTTTTAAAATGCCACCCTTATTGACTTAGATTGTTTTTAGAGGCGAGTTTTATTCATTTCACCAGGGAAATAATATATTTTTCACACATAATATTCCGTGCCGATGCCGATGCCGTGTAGTGTCGGCTAAGAATAACACTACCCCATTTCTACCCGTGGGTGATCGTAAGAGGCGACTAAGGGTATAGGGGCTTTTTAAGTGATTTTCGGGCGATGTGGTTGGAGACCCGTCACCAAAAACGTCAACATATTACCATCTTTCCCCCGATCAACTTCCAAAAGTGGCTGAGGAATTTCTCATTCCAAAGCTCTGGCTACCCCGTTAAGGGATTAATAGCCGTGAGTATATGTATGTATGTATGTACATAATAAACTATCACATATTTAACAATTTTGGCAAAGAAATGTATTTTTCTTTTCAGTTGAAATTGATGCACTAATAAGCTTTATAATAATCAGACTACATAAGATAACTTCATTATTTTAACTGCATTTTTTTTATACAAAGACCTAACACATATAGATAAAGTGAAAACAAACGAAAGTGGTCAAGATATCATGATTTATGATTCTGAGCTAACTTTAGTATGTTATAAATCATCGGACAAAACACTTAAGAGTATGACTCACGTTTACAGTAGAACAGAAATCGGTCACAAATATGAAGTAAGATAAGCGGAACAATCACGTGGGCTTGAGAACAGATATATCGAACAATAGATTTTATTTGTTGTTTATTTGTGAAAAGAGTCAATTTTTTGTTACTTAATATGCGTTTGTGACATATCTATACGATATAAATCCATGTTTATTAATGTATCGATTTGTTACATTTATCTGACTGTTTGTTTTTTTATATGATTTTCTAAACATCATATTAGCATCTTAAATGACTTACACTGTCACTCAATCCGGTTCAAAAAAATAAACTTAATATGTAAATAAAAGTTCTCATTCGCGGAACGTGTTATGTTTCGTGCGTACAACTAGTACTCATTGATCTATAAGACGTTTTACATTCATTAATTCAAGAAGATATACTACAATCAGGGTGAAACCATACATTTTGAAAGCTTACAAAAACATCTCAATAATACATGTAAAGGTTTAGCTGCTTCGTCTATTATGTATGACACTCCAGCACTGAGATGAGGAAAAGTTATAAAAAGCTTATTGACTTACAATAATTATACTACAAACTATACTAAATTACGCCACGCAACAATTCCCTACAAAATACATTTTAAAATCCCATATTTATCTCTCCATTGGTTATCGATGGTGAACGCCGATAGAAGTTCTAAAATAACCTTTTGTTTTATGTCATATTAAATTCAAATGACATCATTATTAATATGACATCGTGTACTTCCCTCCATTGTATCTCAGTTTAGACTCACTAACAAGATCGAGTGTCGAATCCGAATTGATAGATACATTAACAATTTAAATTGTTTGTCCGTCGCAATGTATGGGACTCGTTAGTACATTCTTTGAGTTCATAGCGATGTCAACTTTGGATTTATTCGAGTTCGTTTTATCGTTTGCTTGTCCTGTTTTTGTATATATATTCAAGCTTTTGCCTTTGAAGAGACTATTGATCACCATTTTGTATGATTCTGGAAATCATCTTATTCTCTATCTGATACGCTAATACTAATAATGATTATATTATGTAAAAATATTATTTATTAATTTATTACGGACTGCGAACAGTAAAAATAGTAAGCAATCTGAGAGTTTTTGAATTTAAATGACACATATCAAATAAATACACCAATTAAAGGCTTATCACATTATTCATTTTAGAAATGAGATATATAATAAGCATAAAGCATAAACGTTCACGCCGAATATCCCCGAAGGGGTTGGCAGAGGTACTAATACTTCTGAACATCACGTGACTTTGTCACCTGGTGTTCAGAGTACCCACGTTTTGCATGAGAAATGAGATATATGATGGTAATTTACAAATAAGTATCTTATAAATTAAATAAAAATTGGTTAGTATAGCGGCTTTCAATCTACCATGATGACGATCGTTAAGAAAGATAAGCCAAAATATATACGAGTTCGAATAGAATCAATGGTTAAAATAATTTCAAACTATTTTTCTTTTACATCTTTTAGTTTTATCAATACATAGTATAAAACAAAGTCGCTTTCGCTGTATGTCCGTATGTATGCTTAGATCTTTAAAACTACGCAACGGATTTTGATGCGGTTTTTTTTAATAGATAGAGTGATTCTTAAGGAAGGTTTATATGTAAAATAAATGCATAATATAGTAGAGAAATACTGATTTTAAAGGTTGCTAATGTGATGTCGTAAATAAGCACTTTTTTTTGCGCTTATATTGCAAACGCTGGCTGAACCCTACGAGATAGACCAAATAGTGTACTACAGTATTGTTCACCTTAAAAAGTTCAACAAAAAAGTCCGCGATGGTATATGTCTATCTCTTAGGGATAACCCAGCATAACCATTTTTATTCTTTACTAAAAAATGGTTATTTACGAAGTGATTTTAAACAGTACAGCATTAATCCTTATCCAATGAAGTACCTTAAATAAATTGTGCATTTATTATAGATCAATATGCTTTTTACAGCATGTAATTTAAGTGAATATTGATGAAGATATTACAAATTTAAAATGCAGGGTCGTAGTTGTTTGCGCCGGGCGGCGCGTGCCTATAAATAGTCTAGGCAAAACATGTTTGTATTGGCTAATGACAAAAAAGCTGTGAACGTTATGTATAAGGACATTCTGTAGTAGGTATATTTTGCATTGCACCCGTGCGAAGCCGGGGCGGGTCGCTAGTAATATATATAGCCGTGTAGTGCCGGCTTAGAATGTCGCTACCCCTTTCTACCCACGGGTGTCGTAAGAGGCGACTAAGGGTATTGGGGCTTTTTATTGGATTTTTGGGCGTTGCGGTTGGAGACCCATCACCAAAAACCTTTATTTTTACCATCTTTTCCCCACTCAACTTCCAAAAGTGGCTGAGGAATTTATAATTCCTTAGCTCTGGCTACCCCTTCTAGGGAAATATAGCCGTGAGTATATGTATGTATGTATGTATGTAGTTTTATAAATATTCGGTAGTGTCGGTGTAGTTTAATTTATTTTAGAAATTAACGATAAATTTTATTCTGCTCTTTTTAATTAAATGAGATCTTAACTTTGATTTTAAAAAAAGTAAGATAATAATTCTGATTCGACTAAATGAAATTGACTCTACCGACGCTTTGACATGCTTTGTAAAGAGAAAAAACAAGCCAAGTGCGTTTTAGGCTTGTACACGATGTTCACATATAGGGAGCCGTCTTTACTATTTGTTTTACTATATGCAAGACGTTGATGGTGTGATGATCACGACATTTCAATACTTACGATTTGTCGTTATTTACATTAATATATTTCTTTTCATTGCATACCTGAAACAAAAAACAATAGGTTGTAATAAAGGTTGTAATATAGATATAGTAATATAGATAAAGGTTGTTTTATAATCACGTGATAATTTATTTCATTTTATCAATGCTATTTTTTTGAACGCACCCTACAGAATAATTATACATATAGGACCATTTTACAGTCTATTAAAAACATCAACACAAAAAACCAAAACACATTTCGACTGAAAATAAACACCAATCCCCTTCAGCTATCACGTTAATTTCATAAAGTACAATAAAATTAATATAAATTAAACTGATTAATTGTCGGGTCGTGTACCGATGGTGCGATATGAACCACCTGGCCCCACCAATGGGATCTTTTGATACCATCAAGATAACTCTTTGGGCCCATTTGCTGGGTGAGGTCACGGGGTCAGCTTGAAAGGTGCATAAAAGGATTTGGTTTTGAGAATTTGTATAGTATCGGCTTTATAGTGATCTGATTTGAACTTGCAGTGTTGGCTTTACAGTTTGATTAGTTTATTTTGATCTGAGGGTGTCGCATGAAACGTATAAGAGACTGTTAAAGGACTTGAAGGGGGTTATGAAAACTTCGCTGCCTTGGTTATTTCACCAATTATGTCATGGGTTTTCCATAAAACTAGCATTTGCTGTGTAGTGTCGGTATAGAATAGCACTACCCCATTTCTTCCGGTGGGTGTACGTAAGAGGCGACTAACGGTATCGGGGCTTTTAAGGGATTTTTGGGCGATGCGGTTGGAGACTCATCACCAACAACCTTTATTCTACCATCTTTTCCCCACTCAACTTCCAAAAGTGGCTGAGGAATTTGTAATCCCCTTCTAGGGATTTATAGCCGTGAGTATATGTATGTATGTATGTAGCATTTTTTCTTACAAATATTCGGTCTGAATGTACTAACTTAAGATTACGCGTAAGTGTGCTTAGTAAAATATTAATATCATACTTGTTTTATCATTTCATTATCGAGAACTATAAAACAACTTTATCATCTACGAAAATTTCAAGGTGAATGAGTTACAGCCTATTGGAAGACAGACAGCGAAGTCTTAGTCATAAGATTCCGTTACCCTTTTGGAAGTGAATCCTTACAATGCATACACACACGTACACATGTATTGTTGCGCCATTATCGATGGTCACCTTGTATTATCCTTGCAAACCTCTCTAAGCTTCATTTAAAATAAAAAATGTACATGCTCTTCAGACTATGAATGCCTGCGTTTTTGACCATTTTCTCTATTTGATCTAAAAGTGTCCTACTTGGTCATCCTCTAAGATATTACCATCCACATCGCCCCAACCTTCAAATTACTTTCATCCATCCTCTCTACATCAATTCATCAATATCACACAAGCCCCTTTACATTTATTTCGCCATAATTACAAAAGCGAGGACCAGAGAGTGATGGTGGGCGGCAATCGCTCCGTCCAACGTTTATCTGGCAAAGTTCATAATGCTATCAGCGGAACGGCATTGCATGTGATCTAAATATGTACGGCGCAACTTTGCCTCACGACTTTGGAACAATGGGCCATTTTACCACGTGTCTGTTGTTTTACATACGGATATAAGCGAGCTTTTATGGTTGATGGGATAGACAGAATATATATATATATATATATATATATATATATATGTATGTCTTATCATGTCTTCTATATAGTTATACCTATAGTTTTTTTTTATATAAGATACAGCCTATTATATGTTATGATCAATTATATAAAAAATAAACTATTGATAGCATAATTATGAGTGTACAACCTTGTGTTTTTTATTATTATTAAGTTTTGTAACAGTGAAAACTCATAATTGGCTTTTAGTTATACTTTTACGTTGCTAATTAATTATAACTAGCTGTAAGTTTTCCGTAATTATAAATAAATATTACTATTGCTTATATTTTTTCCATTAATAAATTTACTGGATTTTTAATAGTTAAAGATTCTTTACCTACTTTTGTAGTTCAAGAGGTAAAACTTATCTAAGATCATGTGAATAATAAAAAAGCATGTTTGTAAAGAATGTTACGAACTCTTTTATAGCCATATTATAACTAATAGCTAGTACAACAACACTGTGTATTCATTACAGAGTCATGTCGGTCTATTGTTCTACAAGTGTATGAATTACAAGCTTAAGAAAGTCTTTGAATAATGCAGCGTTTGAGTGTTAACTATTGTTCTGTTATTATGTGATTTGAATTTATTAGTAATGGTGATCACCTATATCCTAACTTAGGTGAAGAAACCCACATGGCTGAGTTGTACTTACATGTGAAAGTGTATTCGTACAAAATGGCGATGGGCCTACCTATTATCACGCGAGTACACTGTCCAAGCAAAACGTGGGTATTGTGAACACCAGGTGATGTCACTTGATGTTCAAAAGTATTAGTACCTCTACCAACCCCTCCGGTCATATGCGGCGTGAACGTTTGAGTTATGGAAAGATCTATATGTTCGATAAGTTTTATTTTTGTAGTCTGCTATAGGGTAATAAGGTTTAGAAATTATTATTACCTTCAAACATGAGTTTCATATGCAAATCCTCGTTAAATTTCTACTCAAATATACTCAACCAAATAAAATAAATGATATTTGTAAAAAACAGAAAAACTATCCACTTAAGTAACCAAGATACTATTTAAAAATTATTCATTGAAAACCATTTCAAATCAAAATCCCGTTGAGTCATGTTATCAATAACATCACCACAATACATTTACCCCCAATCTCAGTTGAAATATGACGAGCTAAGCCCATTACAGAGATTTCTGTCCCCACAATAGAAAACTTAGAAATAATGGCTGATGACTTTCAAATACATCTCAAAGTTCATTAAGCCCACCAAACAATGCTCGACTATCATTTTGATATGATTCAGGGTACCATTAACACTATACCATTTGTAACAATAATATCTGGCCACGGAACCAGCGTTTAAGGTTCGGGTTTTTTGGTGGGATTGTCGCGCGATGAGGACATATTTGGACCAAATCGCGAGAGTACTCAAAAATGCAGGCAAACCAAAATATGAACAATAAAAGAGCATTTACAACAACCGTGATAGCCCAGTGGGTAGAACACTCGGTTATCGTGCAAACGACCAGTGTTCAAATCCTGGGTCGGGCCTACACCAATTTGTCTTTTCTAAAGACATATGTGTGGTTAATTTATCATGGTTGTTAACGGTGAGGGAAAACATCGTGAGGAAACCCACATGGCTGAGTTGTACTTAGTCATGTGACAGTGTATTCGTACAAAACGGCGATAGACCTGCCACCTATCACGTGAGTACACTGTCCATGCAAAACGTGGGTACTCTGAACACCAGGTGACAAAGTCACATGATGTTCAGAAGTATTAGTACCTCTGCCAACCCCTTCGGGGATATTCGGCGTGAACGTTTATGTTTATGTTAAAAGAGCATTTATGAGAAGATTGATAGATATAAACGAAGCTACAGAGGTTAGTGAGGATTGTACAAAGTGGCGAGAATATTTTTTATGAGGTTTTTACAAAGTTTACTTTTAGCTATCGTAACGAGGTTTGATGGCGTATAAATACGTATGTTGATGGGTTCGTTGAAGACTGCAGCTTCAATGCTATGAAATGACAAAAAATATAGTCAAGCGAAAATAATAAAATTCTTCTTAAATGTTTAAAACGAAACCTATAAATCATATTTTAGTAGGGAAATACTATTTTATCTTTAGGTCATCTTAAATGAGTGCTACTTACGTATTTTATTAAATTCAAACACATGCGACGAGATTACGGCAACAGGATTCAATTATTCAAGACACAAATGCTAGTCAGTAAATACTACACTGCGCTGTTTGAGTAATATTTATGCTTGAAAATCGCTTATCTCCCATCTCCGTGGCCATAACGAGTAACTCATGAGTATGAGTCAGCAGATTCAAAATAATGTTTGCGGGGTTCATACTGCAATGCTCGCGAATGTATAATTGCGATTTGGGCTCCATTACGGTCTGATATTGATTAACTTCATATTAATAATGTAATATTTAATTTGACGGCTTAGATCTGCGTTAGTACTTGGAATATTTGTCTAGGTTGATGATTTGACTTGATTGGTGAGCGATGAGTTGTTCGATCGCAGGCGTGTTGTTTTATACAAACGGAAAGATTGTGAATAAAAAAACAAACGAAGTGTATTAAAATACGATACTAAATAATTATTAATGATTATAAAGTTGCATTGCGGTTACTTTGGCAAATAACGAGTTATACAGGAGTCAAAAATGTTTATGTACTTGACGTAACTAACTTTCAACTTCTGTGACTACAAATTAAGATTCGAAGGCCTGATATCTTAGCTTATTTATTTTCACATGTTCTTAATTAATTTACAACTATATACTCCCGCCATCTGTTCCCATTGAAGTGAATCACCAATCTAAGAAATGTCTTTATTATAAAATCAATTGCATACTTTTTAGTATGATACACATTAGTTAGTTAGTTAGGACATTGCACATTAAAACCATGCTTTCAAATTCAATTATTTCAACTGAATTAAAAGCAACATACACCCAACTCTCTTTGTTTTAACCGAATGAAATGTTATCACATCACAGATAGCCTATCATCATACAACTTTCATTCACTCAACATAATTTTATCTTCCTAATAAAGACATAATTCTCTCTTATCGACAGCTTTTTTGTCTTTATTATCTTTATAAATCGATAGACACTATCTGTATGCGTTGACAGGATACACGCAGTGCGTGGTCTGTAATTTTATTACTTCTACATACCTACATACATTTCATTGTTGAATAATGGTGTAGTATAATAACTCTATTGACAATATCATTCACATATATTTTTCAGAATATATATTTAGAATGCCGTGTAGTGCCGGCTTAGAATGTCGCTACCCCTTTCTACCCACGGGTGTCGTAAGAGGCGACTAAGGGTATTGGGGCTTTATATTGGATTTTTGGGCGATGCGGTTGGAGACCCATCACCAAAAACCTTCATTTTTACCATCTTTTCCCCACTTAACTTCCAAAAGTGGCTGAGGAATTTATAATTCCGTAGCTCTGGTTACCCCTTCTAGGGAAATATAGCCGTGAGTATATGTATGTATGTATGTATATTTTTCACCACGTGGGGTGAATTTTATCCTATATGCATGCATATACCCGCGGCTATTAATCCCAAAAAGGGGTAGCCAGAGATTTAGAATTAGAAATTCCTCAGCCACTTTAAGAGCTTTACATACATACATACATATACTCGCGCCTATAAATCCCTAGATGGGGTAACCAGATCTAAGGAATTAGAAATTCCTCAGACGCTTTTGGAAAGTTGTGTTGGGAAAAGATGGTAAAATATAACATAACATAACATAAACGTTCACGCCGTTTATCCCCGAAGGGGTTGGCAGAGGTACCAATACTCCTGAACTCACATGGCAAGCGCCATCTAGTTTCCAGAGAAGGTACCCACGTTTTGCTTAGACAGTGTACTCACGTGATAGGGGGCAGGCCTATCGCCGTTTTGTACGAATACACTGTCACATGACTAAGTACAACTCAGCCATGTGGGTTTCCTCACGATGTTTTCCCTCACCGTTAGCAACCATGATAAATTAACCACACATATGACTTTAGAAAAGACAAATTGGTGTAGGCCCGTCCCAGGATTGGAACTCACGCCCTTCTGTTTTTCGGGCGGGTGTTCTATCCACTGGACTATCATGTCGCTATGGTATGGTATAGTATGGTAAAATATGAGCTTTAGTAATGTAAATATAGGAAAAAAAGAGTTGGTAACGGGTCATGATGTCACCACAGTCACCATATCGCTGAACAACCTGTTACAAACCCCCAATACTTTAAGTGGCCTCTTACTACACCCGCATAAAGAAATTGGGTAGTAATATTCTAAGCCGATATTCCACAAGAAAGCCAACAGTAAACATTACTACACTACTTTCAATCACACAAAAATAATAATCACGCTATTAATTCCGGTCGAGGTAGGCAGAAACTATCGATCGCCACTTAGTACCTTTCTGGCAAATTTCTCGTGGTACATGTATTGTACATTCATCGATATTTTAAAGATCTTGCAATTGTTCTATCTTTATATGGAATAATATCATGACTGTATTTTTCAGTGGAAAAGTGTTCGTTGTTTTCTTTTCACATATATTCACCTAATCATTACCAAATCTTAATAAATGATCAAAATTTTCAACTGATTCTTCCACTGCTATAACTGTACATGGATAAGACTTGATTCACATCTGTTCAGTTGAAAATGAGGCGCGCAAATCTATTCATTACTCGACCACTAGCTAGATTATAGCGCCCCTTATCTGTTCAATTGATATGGAAAGAAATGCCGAATAGGACTGGGCAACGCTCATTTAAATTAAGATCCTACTGCTGATTAAATGGTTGGTAAATCTGCCGCTCTTTGGTTTGGGGTAAGAGAATTTAAAATTGATTATAAAATAATAAATGGTCTCTTAAATATTTATGTTGACATGTATTGGTTTTTGGAAGAATAACAGCCAATTCACCCACTAATGGATCAGCGGTTAGTAAGATGATATCTAATCTACTATTAAATATATATCAATAACAATCTTTTAATTCATTAATTTCCAGAACATACATACATACATACATATGCTCACGGCTATATATCCCTAAACGGGGTAGCCAGAGCTTTGAAAATAAAATATTCCTCAGCCACTTTTGGAAGTTAAGTGGGGA
The DNA here is from genome assembly GCA_963576735.1 of Bedellia somnulentella. Taxonomy (NCBI): domain Eukaryota; kingdom Metazoa; phylum Arthropoda; class Insecta; order Lepidoptera; family Bedelliidae; genus Bedellia; species Bedellia somnulentella. Next base: position 1,468,518 of record OY755171.1, read on the forward strand.
AATGATGGTAATAATAAATAATTGTTGGTGACGGCCCGTCACTGACGGGTCTCCAACCACATCGCCCAAAAGTTACTTAAAAAGCCCCTATACCCTTAGTCGCCTCTTACGATCACCCACGGGTAGAAATGGGGTAGTGCTATTCTAAGCTATTTTCCAGAAATATTGGATTATTTTTTGTTTTTGTATCTTGGTTTTTGCTACGAATTTTGGAAAGTTAAGTAAAGCAAAAAATTTAACCCAAATGTTTTATTCGTTCTTTTTTTTTTGGTTTGGGACATCAACAGCATATAACTTGAAATAACATAATGGATAAAAAAAACACCTTTAAAAAGATTATTCTCTTCAATCAGTAAATCGCTGGCACCTATGCCTCACGTCCTGATCAGTCGGAGGGGCATTATGCCTTCTTATCGGCACTCGTTAGCCACCCCTAATAAAACCGTCCCCTCTAATCTGAAGGGTTGTTGGCGACCTCTCAAATTTAATAAGAGCATGTTTAAAAAGAGAAACAATAAGCAAAAATAGATTTGCAATGCTGCAAAAGTCATTCGTTAGACTGGCTGGCCAGTGATTGAGTCCGGATTGAATTAAATGCTTGATGGCGTTTTTTATTGAACCTTTTTTTCGAACAGTTTATTGTTGTACTTTTTAGACTAAAACTTTGTCTGATATCAGTGTTTTGGAAACGCTATAAAGGGTTTGCTAAGCATAATTTTGCTATGGGCGGTTATACAGTTCTTTGGAATGTCATATTGATACTTTACGTAGTTTAATTAATCAGATAATGTGTGACCAAGATTGCTTTATAATTTCGCTTATAATATCATCAAGCCGTTAAAATTTCTAATCAATGAAAGGATATAAGTGATAACTGGAAAGCGAACATTCAAAATTCGGTCATTTACCTCATACATAAGTCGCGTAAGTAGCAATATATCACAGGATTTCGGTGGATCCAAATAAAAAAGGGGATTTAATAGAATTGTCCCGTTGCAGCGTCATTGATTCGTTTTTACGATTCAGATAACATCTATGTGTGATATAATTGGTAGTTCGAATTTCGGATTGCTTTCTCTTCGTTCCAAATATTTTGTGTATTTTCTGGAATGTTCCTCCGAAAGAAATATTTAATTAGATAAATTGACTTGAAAATTGGACTTCATACGTGTTTGGTAGTAAATCGATATATTTATTTGATTGGCAAGATCGTGTTATTGAGATTATTTTATGTCGCCAGATTGCCTATTTCGGCTGTAAAATAAGTGACTTATTATCAACTCATCTCAACGATCGTGCCTCAAATCCCCGAAGTGGTGGCATAATTAACGTTAGGTAACGAAATTTCTGAATGTAACGTGACATTTTTATCACCGGGTATTTTCATTATAATCCAGAGTACTGAATTTGAAGCAGTAATGTTTATATAAGATTTGAGGTAAAATAAATGTTCAATGTTAAATTCAGCATTCGTGTTTGCAATGCAATTTAAACCCAAAATCCTTCTCAAGTATCGATAAAAGAGTTATCGTCTATCGTCTATACAAAATAAAACCAAATCTCTATCTGAAACCACAACAACATAATTTTAACGAGCTTGAAAATAACAAAATGGCTTTCGAGCTGATATAAAAGCAATCTTAATAAAACATTAAGAAAGCGGACGGGCATAAAATAAAAAGTGTTTGCCCCGAAGATAACAAGAACAAAGTTTGTTGATAAGTTTTTATTCCCTTAGGGTGGCCAGATTAGTCAGGTAAAGATACCGCCTCTATGGTTTATATAACTCTCCTAAGAAAACAGCGGTATCGTCTGAAATATCCTTAAGGATGTTGACGTTTTTTTTAAATTGGTCGTATAATATATGAGAAAGATTTATATGCTTTTACAATGTTTGAATAATCAAAGCAAATTGTAGATGTTTTATTTGTATAGAGATATATTTAATTACTTAGTTGTGTGAATGTCATAAAGCATACATTTTTTTATGATTTACTCCTAATTTAGAAAGATGTGAATTAAAAGAAAGAAAACAAATAAATCTATTACTAATAAATAAAGAATAAATAAAGAAAAGAAAATTTTCGACACAGGCGGGATTCGAACCCGCGACCTAGGGTATACGCCCTTTCCTTTATTTATTCTTTATTTATTAGTATTAATCCCCACATTAGGTTTTCATGAACAAAAAGATCTATGTTGAGAAGAGAAATATACATATCTTCACTGTTGTTGATCCGAAAAAAGGGTTGCCAGAGTTTCAGCATAAAAAATACTGATTGTAAAGTAAATAAAAGTTGGTGATGGATGTCCATTAACTTCACCTAACAATCACTTAAATAGCCCTAAAACCCGAACGACCACTTCGGGAAGTAATAGGTTAGTGCTTTTCTCAGCAGACACGACACGGTTTAATAGAACATACATACATATACTCACGGCTATAAATCCCAAGAAGGGGTACCCAGAGCTAAGGAATTAGAAATTCCTCAGCCACTTTTGGAAATTTGAGTGGGGAAAAGATAGTAAAAATAAAGGTTGTTGGTGATGGGTCTCCATACGCATCGCCCAAAAATCCCTTTAAAGCCCCAAAACCGTTAGTCGCCTCTTCTATCTGTGGAGATTTGTTAATAGCATAGGACGATCTATTTTACCTCTATATTGTATACTTTTGTCTGTAAATCTTCCTAAGAAAGTAAAATAAAATAATAAAATAAATTACGTACACCCACCGGCAGACATGGGGTAGTGCTATTCTAAGCCGACACTACACAGCAATAAAAAAATATAATAATAAAAAGGTTTAATAGAAGTGAAAGAAAAACAAAACGGATAAGCAAAACATTTACTTTTCACTACTAGCTCATTACTTTTTTAAATTATTAGCAAATTGTACTATATTCTACAAAATCACGGTATCAAAGTGTCTAAACTATTTGATATGGTACTGTAAATCTAATATTTACCAATCAAAAACATAAATGAATAACGAAAACTGGACAGTTACTCCTGAATCTTTTAACAAGACCATTAAATTGCGTCTGGCTACTCCGGCTCGACAATTATTGCGAGTCGAAAACTGCCACTTGAGTTAACAATGCCAAAATTCAAGGAAAAGTGACAAAGAGCTCATAACATTAAAAGGGAATTGCGAAAACAGAGAGTGAAAACAGTAATACCGTAAGCTCATTGTACCGAACTATCAGGTGAATCATTTTTACAATCTTCTTCGGTAGTGGCGCCACAAAACTTTGGTCTATAGTCAATAAACAGGGGCCCAATTCTACACGACCATCTTTTCTGTATGTCGGTCTTAGGTGTATCAAAACTGTGGTTTTGGCATTCTCGAAGCAAAACTGACAAATGTCATTTGTGTCACTGTCACAATAGTGAGACAGCTAAGATCGTATTTACTATTCTACAAGGCCATTTTACGTCACTTTTTGACACATTGACGTATTTGGTATTCTGCAAATTAACGATTTTTTTCAGCGTTATGATGATTGAACGAATGATTCACCAAATCGGTATTCTAAGCGTTTTTAAGAGTTCTTTTGACAGCTGTCTGAAGCTACAATCCACCATAATGCTACAGTTTTTCTCCTAAAAAACAACAGTAGCTTTTTGTGTATTGTTTCATACATTCGAATTTTTTTTTTTTGTGGAAAATGATTATGAATATTTATTTGAATGTATTTACACATATTTTATTGGATTTTATTTACATTTTACTGAAAATTTAAAGATCTCAATAAAATATGCGTTTTTTATGACAATATTTTTTCTGATAAAAATATCTTATTCAAAGTTCGAAAATATTTCATTTGTATCGAAGTAGATTTCGTTTCAATGTGGCTCAATGAAAATCGATATGATAAATGCAGTTACACTTACCTATTCAAGAAAACGGTAACTCATTATGAGGTCCCAGTCAAAGTAGATATAAGATAAATATGTTTTTAAATTATCATGGTTCTTAACGGTGAGGGAAAACATCGTGAGGAAACCCACATGGCTGAGTTGTACTTAGTCATGTGACAGTGTATTCGTACAAAAAGGCGATAGGCCTGCCCCCTATCACGTGAGTACACTGTCTAAGCAAAACGTGGGTACCTTCTCTGGAAACTAGATGGCGCTTGCCATGTGAGTTCAGAAGTATTGGTACCTCTGCCATCCCCTTCGGGGATAAACGGCGTGAACGTTTATGTTATGTTTATGTTTTTATAGCAAAACAGCAGAATAACACTACCCCATTCCTACCGGTGGGTGGTCATAATAATAGTAGTGTATGGGTTACCCTTAGTGATTTCGCGTGGGCTTTCTAGTGATTTTTGGTCGATATGGTTAGAGAGCCCGGCAACAACAATTATTTATTAATACAATCTTTTCACCACTCAACTTCCAAAAGTGACTCAGGAATTTCTCATTCCAAAGCCTTTAAGGCATTTACAGTAGTACAGACCTAAGCAGAGGTTCCCAAACTAGGCTAGGTCTGTATTATGGGAAACCAGTTTATATGTATGCATGTCAGTTTCATCACCAACACCCCTATGATATTTCGTGCGATGATATATAGCCTACGTTACTTTTGAATAATTCCAACGTTTAATTTAAAAAATTATTTTTTATATCGGTTGAGCTATTGGGGAATTAGGAACCTATACATACAAACAAATATCTCTCCTTATGGAAATTTGATATTATAGACAAGAGATTTTGAGATGATTGGCTGATAAGTGTAGAGTCGGATATATATACATACATACATATACTCACGGCTATAAATCCCTAGAAGGGGTAGCCAGAGCTAAGGAATTGGCAATTCCTAAGCCACTTTTGGAAAGTTGAGTGGGGAAAAGATGGTGAGATAAAGGTTGTTGGTGATGGGTTTCCGAATACATCGCCCAAAAATCTCTTAAAAGCCCCAATACAGTTAGTCGCCTCTTACGTATGAAATGGGGAAGTGCTATTCTAAGCCGACACTACACAGCAAATATACATTACACAGTATATATACACTACACTATATATATACTACAGTATATATATACTTTGTATATATATGTATATATTAATAGGCTTAAGGTAAAATAAAAGTCAGGATCACGTGCGGCCACACTACGAAAACCGAAAACATTATAGGTTGCCTATGTACTAAACGTATGCATTGTAAATTATGCTAGGTAACGACTATATAAAGTCTAAGCAAAAACAGTTAAGCTTTTCGTTTTATAGTTATTAACGTTGCCGTTAGCCCTCTAAAAAAGTCATTCCTAATTAAATTATCACAGTTTTCATGCCAGTAAATATTGGCCCTAAGAAACACAGGCGTATATTCAAAGTATAACAATACTCGTGCAAATCCGAAATGGTCCACTAGTAAATTAATAAAGAAACAAGTATCAAGAACATGTTATTTATTATATATTTGTAACTAAAGTATAATCACTAAGACGAGCAAAGAACTTTTAATACAAGTTTTGGTATGATAAATATACGCTTTATTATTTGTTAGCTTCTCCTACATGATTTGAAATATAAATGTATATTCTTGGGTAATTTTCAGTTGGTTGATATCTTCCGCAAGGAATTCTTATAAAATAGAGACACCATATGAATGTCCCAGTTTGAAAACTTTAATTAAGCTTCATCGTCACGAATAATTGGTACCAAAATCACTGATAGCATATTCATCGTTAAGTTCGTATCGTAAGAATAGGTCCGCAAACAAATAATGTTTGATATTAACCAGTCCGTTAAATTAATTATTATTCGGTATAAGAAATTTATTCATTAGTTTTCAAAATATGTAATAATGAAAATGAAAATTGACTAATTATAATTTTTTTGTTTGTTTATTGTTTTTTTTATTTTTTTTTGTTATTGGCGGTATCTGCCGAATATTTTTTCAGCAATTTCGCCACAAACAGCGTGATTTAGTCTCGCATGTGAATTTTAGTTGCAAGGATTTTTATCATTAAAGCGAAAAAAAATAATGTGTAAAGAATGAAATTATTAAACAATTAGATCTTGAAGGTATTTAATCAATGGTTAAGTTAAGAGTTATTTATATTTTGGGAAGAACATAAAATTAAAGAAAAAATAATAATGAAATCCCATTATCGCGAATCCCAACTAATTATGTCATGCTTATTGTTATTTTCCAAAAAATATCTTTCTTCCTTTGACTATGAGCTTTCTTCTATTTTTTTTCTTTTTAGCTTTGGGTATATTCACAAGCAACCTTTTTGGCTCAATTTAAATATAATTTATTTAATAACCTGACAATTCATACTTGGTAAACATTAGAAACATATTTTAAATCATTTACAATTAAATTTTGAAGAAATAATTGAGATTTAGTTACAAAATCGGGGATGATTCTAGATTAACAGCATAGGGTACATAATAAATAAAGTGGTAGGTATTTGCAATATCAATATTAGAATAAAAATGGCAATACTGGATTTAAAATCATTCAACTCAATGACCGAATGAGCAAGAAACTGGGCTAAAACGTCAAATTTGGATCACCATACCAGAGACATACACCTAAGATACATCTTAAAAAGATTGTGAATACCCATTAAAAAGTTCTATTAAGTTTGCATTGTGACGTTTAGTGACATGTGACAGAATTTTGACGGTTTTATGTCAAATTATGACAGTTGGAAAAAGTTTTTTTTCTTAAAGCGAGTTCGTGTTTGGCCAAGAATTTGCGTAATGAGTTTGTAAGAAAAAGTTTGACTTTACTTTGAACAGACCGCAAAAATCTTATCTTATAATCACGACTTATTATAAACAAACATAAGGCAAACTTAAAAAAGTCTAATATTTCAGAAAAAAAAGGTCTTGAAACAAAACACAAAAAACTCTTTAACGTGCCACATTTTATCTAACAAATATGTATTTCATTATATATGTATTTCATTGTATTTGTAAATAATTCAATAAAAATAATAATTTCAAGATTTTCTCTATCAAAATAAAAAAAAATTAAAAGAAAATGATACAAACCTACTTGCGTAAACTCACGAGATTAGTTCCTATCGGAGTAGGCAGAAACTATTAATTTTGTTGGATTTGTACGACCCTGGCTAACTTATCTAGCTTCTTCTAGTTTAATGAATCTTTTATACATGCTTTTTTATTCTTTACACTTCGGACGTCTGACAGGTTGTGTGAAAAATTTAAATGTATTTATTTTGTTTATTTGACCAATTTGTCACTGGCACAATTATAACAATTCACTACTAACTTATCTGTAGAATATAAAACAGAGCAAAAGAGAGGTGTCATTTTCAAAACGCAGCCGCAGGGTACCTATAGAGACTTTGAGGAAAAGAAAAAACAATTTTTTTACTAACATTGAAAACAGCCTTTAAATTCGCGCTTGTACATCAATAAAAAATTTGGGATAGGTTTGTTTCAATGAAAACTAGTATTTTTCCATATACTAATACTAAGGCAATAATATTTTTAAGACGGTTTGGGCATGATAAGGATGAATAGGTAAATTGGATGTGTAAAAACCCAATGTGGAAGGCACTGGAAAGTGGTGTTAGTACTCGTAGAGGACGACTACGGAGGACACAATCGGACCAAATAGAGAGTTTTCTCAAAAAGGCAGGCGGCTTCTGTTCAGACATTCCATTAAAATAAATGATAGTTACGGAGTAGGTACATACATACATAAATACATATACTTACTCACGCCATTAGTTCCCATTGGGGTAGGCAGAGACTATCGATCGCCATGGAGTAGGTACCCGCATAAATTTAACCATTTACGTACCCATACAATTTTAAATTTTTATAACGATGAAATCGAAACTCAGCTCTTTTTTTTGAGACTTCACTTCATCGGTTTGAGTTTAAATTCTCGTTGGGCCTTGACCAATGTCTTTTTTATTTATTGAGGACGTTAACCGTGAGGAAACTATTATAGCTGAGTTATACTTAGTCCTGTCATGTGACAATGTATTTGTAGGTACATTGTTACAGGTTTTTAATTTTGCTATACATATTCTCACGGCCATAAATCCTTAAAAAGGGGTAGCCACAGCTTTAGAGCTAAAAACTCCTCAGCCACATTTGGAAGTTGATATGGGAGATGATGGTAGAAATAAAGTATCGTTGGTGATGGGTCTTCAACCGCATCGCCTAAAAGTCACTTTAAAAAGCCCCATACCCTTAGTCGCCTCTTACGACACCCATGTAAAGAATTAACCTATAATAAAATATTTTGGTCGAATCTTCTAGCAGAAAGTACTCATAAACTGTACATAAAATTTAAATGATGTTTCTTTAGTCTTGGGCGATGGTACAGAAATAGGTACAGTTATTGCGGTAGATTTTTAAGATCACTGAAATGACAACACTTATTTGACTTATTAAAGAATAAATAAATGACTGATTTGGAATGTCAAAATTGACAAAACCATGCTCCGGCAGCTAAGATAATAGAACCGATTACGTTGTAACGACTAAAAATAGAGATACAGTACGAGGGCTGCTATTTATGTATCCGGAACTGGCCACTTACAGAACAATAATTTAAAAAGTAATTACATCATTTAAAAATAGAACTCTTTAGCTTTAGAATACATTTATTTTTATGTGACTGTCAATTGTTTTCACATCGTAGCGTCATTTTGAAAATTGCGTGTCTTCACCACCATGGATTTAACTCGTGAACATTTTCGTGCCATGATTTTTTACGATTTTCGGCGTGGTCTAACTCAAAAACAGTGCATCGATCAGCTTACTTCGACTTTTGGGGATGAAGCACCCTCAAAGACCACTGTGTATCACTGGTTTAGCGAGTTTAATCGTGGACGATCTAAGCTTACTGATGAAATTAAAGAAGGTCGCCCTAAAACGGTCGTTGTACCTCAAAACATCGATGCTGTCCGGGAACTAATAACTCAAGATCGTCATGTTACATATCGTGAGATAGAGGCATCTCTGGGCATTAGTATGACGAGCATACATAAGATACTTCATGAACATTTAGCTGTAAAAAAAATTTGCTCCCGTTGGATTCCGCACAACTTGAGTATTGATCAAAAACAGGCTCGTGTCGATTGGTGCAAAGAAATGTTAAAAAAATACAACCGTGGTGCGTCAAAAGCTGTTTATAATATCTACACAGGTGACGAATCTTGGATCTACGCTTACGACCCCGAACTAAGCAGCAGTCCACGGTGTGGGTGTTCCAAGATGAGCCGAACCCAACAAAAGTTATTCGTGCAAAAAGCACATTGAAGCAAATGGTCGCTTGTTTTTTTGGTATAAATGGCCATGTAGCTACAGTGCCTTTAGAGAATCGTAAAACTGTTAATTCGGAGTGGTATACGACCATTTGTTTGCCGGAAGTCTTTGAACAAATAAGAAAGACTAACCGACAACGTAGAATCATTCTGCATCACGACAATGCTAGCTGTCACAGGTCGGCCGTCACAACTCAGTTTTTAGAAGCTCAAAAGATCGAATTGACAGGTCATCCGCCGTACAGCCCTGATTTGGCACCCAATGATTTTTATTTATTTCCAAATGTGAAGAAAAAATTACGTGGCCAACGTTTTTCGAGCCGCGAAGAGGCAGTCGATGCGTTCAAAATGCACGTTTTGGAGATACCTCAGTCTGAGTGGAAAAAGTGCTATGAAAATTGGTTTCAACGCATGCAAAAGTGTATAGATCTGAGCGGCGAATATTTTGAGAAGCAATAAAACCATATTAATTGATATATGTTTGTTTCTTTTTTTTATTCCGGATACATAAATAGCAGCCCTCGTATTGTACTTATTTGACCTACAGACTGTATCAAAACGGTGACGTTTCTTAAAATTGTAGAATTGGGCCCCAGATCGTAAATATTGGTAGTCTCGGTAAAATTATGTTGGCTGTACGTCAGAATTTCTACCTTTTTTTTGATTGCTTATTATAATATTATCCTGGCGCGGGCGGCTTATAGAAGTTTAAAATTTTTACATACATATACATACATAGAAGGGGTAGCCAGAGCTAAGGAATTAGAAATTCCTCAGCCACTTTTGGAAAGTTGAATGATGGGTCTCCTACCGCATCGCCCAAAAATCCCTTAAAAGCCCCAATACCGTTAGTCGCCTCTTGCGTACACCTAGCGGAAGAAATGGGGTAGTGCTACTCTAAGCCGATACTACACAGCAGATAATATCATATATAATAAAAATCAAAATTCATGATTGAGTCATATGTAACTGTACAAAAATATACTCGAATAATTGAGATCCGCGGTTTAAGTGTTTTCGCATATCCTTTAATAAAGACATCTGGTTTTTTATGGCGGGTATTTTGACAGGTTACTTGGTGTTGTGTTACGGTTCGACCCTAGCACGAGCGCTATTATTTGGTCTCGATATCGGTTAGAATGAGATGACAGTATACGATACTAAGTAGTGCGAAAGAGATGGCTGTTTAAGACCACGCGATACCTAATTAAAAAGTCGCTCGTACTTTATACGCTGGTTTTATATTGCGAGTATTTTGACAGGTTCTTTGAGATGCGACGTAAAAGTTTAATGAAGCTGTTAATTTATGCACTTATCATTCATTTTATAGTTTACGAGAGTCGTCATGTCCATTGTCATGTGAAATTGCTTTATGTTTATCGTTTAAGTTAATAAAAAGATTTCGAAGAATTTATGAAATATGTGTTTTGCTGTACCAGGGTGTAGTTTAAATGCAAATATTAATATTAAAAATTCTTAGAAAAAAATATTGAAAGATATATTAGTCTAAATTTTACATACATACATACATATACCCACGGCTATAAATCCCTAGAAGGGGTAGCCAGAGCTAAGGAACTAGAAGTTCCTCAGCCACTTTTGGAAAGTTGAGTGGGGAAAAGATGGCAAAATAATGAGTGATGTGATGGGTCTCCAACCGCATCGCCCAATAATCCCTTAAAAGCCCCAATACCGTTAGTCGCCTCTACGAACACCCACCGGCAGAAATGGGGTAGTGTTATTCTAAGCCGACACTACACAGCAAATATTGTTTATGGGATTTGGGTTTTATAGGATCTGATAACATAAAAGTATATGTATGTCTGTATGTATGAATAAGTATCTAACATATTAATTGACTCACGTTAGTTTTCAGATATTCTTTAAAGGAAGTATATTGGTACTTTCCTACACGTTTTGTTTTCCCTTCATCTAAAATATTAAATTACAGTGATAGGATCCCCAATAAAATTGTATTTCTTACGAAGAACATATCTGTAAAACGATACATAAGTTCATTAAAGAGTTTTCTATTCTAAGACATTTCTACAAAGCACCCAAACAATTTTGAATACCTTAATCCCCAAAGATACATATAAAACAGTTTCACTTTCAAATATAAATTCCAAAAACCCTCTCGAACATAGCAATATGAAAATCATTACAAGTTGTAGCAAGACAAAGAACGCCGCTGAGGTGAAAGTACAGCGATTCGCAATATCGGCACCTCTTAGCCATTATTAGTAGCGTCTGTAGTTGCTAAGGTGTTCTACCCCTCAATAAATCTTGTCTAATTTGTGTGTAATTACAGGACCGGCCTGTTCTCAGGATAACAAGAGTTGCCTACCAGCAGGGCTTCTAGTGGCACGTGCTTCAACATTTTTACTTACAACTGAGAAAGGACTTAAGGAACTTTTACAAAACCAACAAACTTTAAACTCTATTTTGTCATAGTTAAGATTCAAAATTGTGATTATATGGTGGTAAAGAAAAAGTTTTAAAAGTATAATAAGTAATTTAAACTTTATGTGATGTACTAAAGGTTGAATTTAGATTGAAAAGGGAATAGTTTTAATGATTTTTGGGTAAGTTGATGGTAATAAGTGTTAGTTCTAATGTGAAAGGAGAGCACAATGTTAAAATGTAGCAAATGTTCTTTAACCCCTCCGGATTATTTTAATATACACGTTTGGGAGGGAGACTGTCGCGGGTTTAATTAAATTTTGCGTAGTTGCAGTTATAAGATAGATATCTAAATGTTATTAAACCATATTGAGTTTTTTCGTTTGCTGCAAGGGAGTGAAGAGTTTTTCAAATTGATGATTAAAAAAAAGTAATTTGTTTCTCGCTGACAGACATTATTTATTAAAAAAATAATAATGTATTTATGATCAATATGTATTTAGAATAGTTTATTTCTTTACTAACATTTTGTTATCTCAATTTACCAATTCTTTTGATATGATTATTAAAATTCCAGAATTTTGAATGGTTTGATTTAACTTTGATTAACATCTTTATTGCTTTTATTGCATAACATCTATACTTTAATATCCAACTACGTCTTCGTCTCATGGTACTTAGCTAAGTTCGTTGGTGTAGGTAACTATAATGTCATTAGCATGTTTTTAAGTATATTTTTTTAATATAGCCGGGAAAAGATCTACTTTAGCAACATCAATAATAAAAAAAAACAAAAAAAAACATTTAGAAATGAAAACTAATAAAACCGCAATATAATGCAATATTTCTAAAATACAAATAACAAAGGCAATATTTATTAACAAACCGTTGTTTTACAATTGACAATTTAATTTAATAATCGTATTCCAAAACTCAACTACTGAAACACAAGTCAATATGTCACTGACTCATAGCTCGACTGTACTAATACCCACAGACCAACAGATGGCTATCTGCGAAGTTAGTCCCTTTAGCCCTATAATAATTAGGAGACAGCCTGGCAATGAATAAATCTCGGCAATGCGGCTTCAATTGCTTTTTCGAGCTTTACAAACAAATACACAATGTCTGTATTATATGCGAAAGCTTGATTATAAGATTGGATGCGAATTTAAACTTTAATAGTCTAGTTACTAGGAAGTTTTTACTATGAATTGAGTTTGTTGAAATACTAGTATGACCCTTTTTAAAGTTGTGGTACAAGGTGGTTTTTAAAAAACTTGATTTTAGAACTTTATACTTTATCATTATTTGCAAAGCAGTTCAAACATTTCGTGTATTAGGTAATTAAATAATCAATAGTAGTAGCAATTATTGATATCCACTGTAGCTTTTTTAAATGACAATAATAAGTAAGATGGTAGTCAGCAACACTGACTTTTAAAGCAATGCTAACAGTTCTACCGACGATTGCATTATTTCTACAATCAAAGTCAATGACCCTAGAACCTTCAATCACTGTAAGTCTATATTTGTGAAATAAAAATTAAAATGTATTCTTCAATATCTGCCGTGTAGTGTCGGCTTAGAATAGCACTACCCCATTTCTTCCGGTGGGTGTACGTAAGAGGCGACTAACGGTTTTGGGGCTATAAGGGATTTTTGGGCGATGCGGTTGGAGACCCATCACCAACAACCTTCATTCTACCATCTTTTCCCCACTCAACTACCAAAAGTGGCTGAGGAATTTCTAATTTCTCAGCTCTGGCTACCCCTTTTAGGGATTATTAGCCGTGAGTATATGTATGTATGTATGTATGTACTTGGACCAAATTGAGAGTGTGCTCAAAAAGGCTGGCGTTCAAAGTGTGAATAATAATAGAGCATGTATGAAAATATTGATGGATGGATGTAAACGAAGCTAGAGAGGTTTGGCAGGATCGTAACGGCCCCGAATACGGACTAATGGTGTGAGTATGTATATGTATGTATAACCGTGATAGCCCAATGGGTAGAACACTCGGTTATCATGCAAACGACTAGTGTTCAAATCTTGGGTCGGGCCTACACCAATTTGTCTTTTCTACAGCCATATGTGTGGTTAATTTATCATGGCTGTTAACGGTGAGGGAAAACATCGTGAGGAAACCCACATGGCTGAGTTGTACTTAGTCATGTGACAGTGTAGTCGTACAAAACGGCGATAGGCCTGCCCCCTATCACGTGAGTACACTGTCCATGCAAAACGTGGGTACTCTGAACACCAGGTGACAAAGTCACGTGATGTTCAGAAGTATGAGTACCTCTGCCAACCCCTTCGGGGATATTCGGCGTGAACGTTTATGTTTATGTTATGTTATATATATGTATGAAGATAAAATTGATTTTAGCTAGTCTATAAAATACGTTTATCTCTCAATCTGTATCAACAACCAATTCTTACCATAAAAGTACATAACAAACAGCAAATTTCCAAACGTATCGAACGAGTCCCACCCAAATGTTATGAAATCTAAAATAATATTGAATGTACGCACAGATTTACATAGGATCGAGATTCGTATCTATAGCTCGGTAGTTCAAAGTGATTGTTCGCCAGATAAGAGTGGAGCGGGTCAACCCACGCGCATTGTACCAACATGTTTTATCTAAAACCAGTATTATTGTAAGCACTATGCAGCGAATGGGTAGGCAGAGGTAGGGTTATTAAATAGTTCTCTAACATAGAATCATAGTTCGTTGTTCAGTTCAGTTTCTCCCTTTGCATAAAGCAACCGTGATAGCTCAGTGGGTAGAACCCCGCTTATCGTGCAGTTAATAAGGGTTCGAATCCTGGGTAGAGCCTACACCGATTATTCTTTTCTGAATTCATATTTAACATAACATAAAATATACGTTGAAGCCTTTTATCCCTGAAGAGGTTGGAAGAGGTACTTATACTTCTGAACATCAAATGACAGCGCCACCCAGTGTCCAAAGTAGGTACCCACGTTTTGCTTAGACAGTGTTCTCAAGCTTGTACGAATACACTGTCACATGGCTAAGTACTATTCGGCCATGTCGATTTCCTCACGATGTTTTCCCTCACCGTTAACAACCATGGTAAATTAACCACACATATGACTTTAGAAAAGACAAATTGTTGTAGGCCCGATCCGGTATTTGAGGTCATAGGTGTGGTTAATTTATCATGGTTGTTAACAGTGAGGGAACCCACATGGCTTAGTTGTAATCAGTCATATGACAGTGTGTTTGTACATAACAGCGATAGGCCTGCCCTCTATCACGTAAGTACACTATCCAAACAGAATGTGGGTACTCTGAACACCAGCTAACAATGGCACATGATGTTCAGATGTACAACGTGAACGTTTGAATTTGATTTGAGTTCTCTCTTTCTTTGTATGTGTATGTAGCGCAATGTTCAAACAGTATTTTAATAAATTTTGCAATGTCACATTATACCTACCTATACTCACGGTTATAAACTTTGTAAACAAGTAGTCAGGTATTTGGAATTAAAAATGTTTCGGCCACTTTTGAAATACATAATTCGGAAAAGAGTAAGGTGAATCAGCATACCTGCATATTAATAAATATTGTAATGTGTAATAGAACGTCAAAATATTGTTTGTATGTACTCCATTCCTTAAGAATTTTAATAGAATATTATTTAATAATAAACTATGAATCATAATCCTCAAATACCGAACCGAAGGGTTTAAAATAAAGTAACTAGATACTAATTCTAGACTACACGTTTATAACTTACATAACATAACATAAACATAAACGTTCACGTCGAATATCTCCGAAGGGGTTGGCAGTTTTGCATAATAACTTCTACACTGCTGCTAGCTGTGTAGTGTCGGCTTATAATAGCACTACCCTATTTCTTCCGGTGGGTGTTCGTAAGAGGCGACTAATGGACTTGGGGCTTTTTAAGGGATTTTTGGGCGATGCGGTTGGAGGCCTATCACCAACAACCTTTATTCTACCATCTTTTCCCCACTCAACTTCCAAAAGTGGCTGAGGAATTTCTAATTTCTCAGCTCTGGCTACCCCTTTTAGGGATTTATAGCCGTGAGTATATGCATGTATGTATGTATGTACACTTTATTACTTTTACATACACATACTTACACCGTTAGTGCCCTTGGGTAGGCAGAGACTATAATTTTTGATCGCTACTTTGTACGATCCATCCATCAATCTATTCATAAATGCTTTTTTATTCTTCATACTTCGGACGCATGCCTTTTTGAACACACTCTTATTAAGTCCAAATGAGTCCGAGGTCTTCCTCTACTAACATTACCTTCCCATTCACCTTCCACATTCTCAAAAGAAAATATAAACAATAATGTTTCTGTTTTGACGACATAATTACCCGTCATGTTAAAAACTACTTTCACCACTATCGTCGTATTACACCAACACACTGCACATGTACACGCATTGTCAACTATTTGCTCTAAAATTAAATACGGTATATTTATGCGATTAACCGCTCGATTAAAATGTGGATTAGAAATGCACGACGTACTTAATCTCTTCATCACGTCGAATTATCAAATCGTGTAGAAAGAATTAACGTTCTTACAAACTTGGTCATGACTTCTATTTCACTAACTTACATAAAATTATATTAAATAAGGTTAGTTGTTGGATCATTTCAACTTTAAATGCTGTAAATCCTCGAAGAGATGGCAGAGGTAGTGTTAATCTGAACAATTTTTGGACAATGCATCCACTTGATAGAAAGCTAGCCTACGATTACAGTATCACATGAGTTAGTGCAACTCAGCCATGTAGTTTCTTCACGATTTTTTCCTCACCGTCAACAACCATGATAAATCAGCCATTTATATATTTTTAGAAAAGACAAATTGGTGTAAACCCGACTCGGGATTTGAACTCTAATCGTCTTCACAAAAGCGGTGTCCTACACACTGAGCTATCACGATTGGAAATTATAACTTCAACGTTTTCCAAAACTTATTAAAAACTTTTATTCTTAAGACATAAATTAACTTAGAATTGAAAAAGAACAAACAGTATTATTTGAATTACAGTCATAATAATTCACCCTATCATTAATAAGTTTCAATTCCCATTAATTACAATTTCCAATGTGCAGTTTGTCGGTCAAGAAAGACAGTTGCTAATAATACGCTTGAACAAAGTTCTACATGTCATTTAAATTACAGATCTTGCGGTGCATTGCTTAGTAGTATGTTACATACTGGAAAAGCATTATTAACAAAAATGAAAAAAGGTCGGCCATACTATTACATACATACTAACGGCTATAAAGCCCTAGAAGGAGTAGTCAGAGCTTCAGACCTAGAAATTTATCAGCAAAGGACATTGAGTGCGGAAGAGTTTGAAAAATAAAGGTTGTTGAAGATGGGTCTCTAGCCGCATCGCCCAAAAATTAGGGAAAAAGTCCCAATATTCTCTATCGCCTCTTAAGAGAACCAGGGGAAGGAATGGGCTAGTACAATTCTAAGCTGACAATACACAGCTAAATATGAAATAGTATCGTTAACTAAACATTTCAACATACAACATATACTCACGGCTATAAATCCCTAGAAGGAGTAGCCAGAGCTAAGGAATTAGAAATTCCTCAGCCACTTTTGGAAAGTTCAGTGGGGAAAAGATGGTAAAATTATTTTTTTTGGTGATGGGTCCCCACCGCATCGCCCGGAAATCCCTTCAAAGCCCCAATACCGTTAGTCACCTCTTACTTACACCTACTGGAAGTAATGGGGTAGTGCTATTCTAAGCCGACACTACAGTACATTTCAAAACCTAGATAATTGTCGTTCAATATAAATTATTAAGCATATAAATAAAGAAGATAAAACACCTTTATTTCCATACTAGTATCTTTAGCATCAACGTTATAATTATTGTGAAGTTTATGAATAGCATAAAATGGTAGCAAGTTTAAAACTTGTGCCGATTCGCCTTGTCTGCCCAAGGGGTCCATTATGATCGCAGGCTACCGTATTGAAGTTCGCTTATTAAGCCCTATTACACCTTACTTATGATTAATTCTTGTTTTCTTGTGAATACATTGTAATTCACCAAGGAATCGCTTCTGGGGTGTATTTAAAATTCAGCTAGAGGGAGCGGGAACAAGGTTATGAAAGCACAAAGCACCGGCAGACTATAGGGTGTATGTAGTTTAGAGTATAGTACAGAAATTTTTAACCTAGAAACAAATTCTCTTGTAATTGGCATTTTATGGTAGCTAGGTATATGTGTTGGTGTCGATAAATTATTACGATTGAACTTTTAACTAATGTTCGTTCACAACTACGTAGTATGCAAAAGAAAATCTGTTTGATTTTAAGATCTTGAAATTGTAAAACGAATAAAATAAGTTGTTTATTTAATCGAAGCTTATTGTGAACACCATGTGACAATGTTGACAAGTAATGATCATAGGTATTAATATCTCTGCAACCCGTTCGGGGATATCCGGCGTGAACGATTGAGTTGAGTAGTTTTTTACGATGTCTTTAATCTCATAGTCTCTATCTACCCAAATACATACATACATACATACATAAATACATATACTCACGGCTATAAATCCCAAGAAAGGGGTAGCCAGAGCTAAGGAATTAGAAATTCCTCAGCCACTTTTGGAAGGTGCGTGGGGAATAGATGGTGAAATAAAGGTTGTTGGTGATGGGTCTCCAACCGCATCGCCCAAAAATCCCTTAAAAGCCCCAATACCGTTAGTCGTCTTTTACGTACACCCACCGGAAGAAATGGGGTAGTGCTATTCTAAGCCGACACTACACAGCAAATACGTAGTTTGAAAATAAGATATATGTTCAAGTAATAATTTTGCATGTACAATCTAATACACAAACTCTTTACCTGTAAAATTGCAGAATCTATACGAATGAACCCGTCAACAACCGCTTAGACTCCTCCTGATATGGTTCCTGTACACATGAAATTGTAACGTAATAAGTCATATTCATAACCAATCAACAATAAACCGTATTCTATAAGGAGTAAAGAAGAAAACAGTTTGAAGCTTTCCCTGCGAATATAGCATTTTTTTAGCAAGTTCAGCAAAAACCACATTTTTCTCATTTCAACTGCATATTTTATAGGACCTTTCATAATGAGAAGATTCTTGCATATACCATATTATGGAAGCTGACGTGTTGAATAAAGGGTTATTGGATAATAAATAGGTGTGATAAGGAAAACTTTCTGTTTTGTATGCTCTTTTAAATGTAAAATGTTTTTTGTGAAACGATGCAAACATAATGTTTTTACATTTGAAACAAACATTTAAAAATATTTTTGCTAAGATGGCATAATTGGGGAAAGTATATTTCATACATTGAAAGATTGATAGGGTATCCGGAACTATAGGATTAACGTTCTCTCGTTTTAGGGTACGAAAAGGAAAAAAGGGACCCTAAGACTAAGACTTCGGCGTCTGTCTGCCCGTCTGTCACCAGGCTGTATCGCATGAACCGTGACAAGTAGGTAGTCAAAATGTACCGATGATATATATGTGTTGCCGCTATAACAATAAATAAATAAAGGAGGTCCTAAATCAAGAACTTTATTTGTTTTCTCAATTAAGTACGATATTGATAACCTCTGGTACTCCGATACAATAGACATGTATTTGCCGTTTTTATAATCATAATCATAATCATTTATTCGTATATACATATGGTGCGGTAAACTTAGAGAGCGAATAACACTTGCCAGTAAAAAAAAACTTGCTAAGCTTAGTTATGATAGATACTTACACCATATGTTAACTTTCTAGACCTAAAGGCCTGCGAGCTATAACATGGACATACAGTCAGACGAACAGACATGGCGAAACAACAAGGGTTTATTGTTGACTACAAAACCTTAATTAATAATTATATTGTCTTGTGTTTGCGCGAGTAATCATGATTTAATGAAACTTTTGTACGGATACTAGCACTTTAACACACTTTAAACGAAAGTTTAGGACTAAATTAAATTAAAAACATAATAGTATCTGTATAATAGTTTTATTAAACCTTAATTAAAATTGCTGCTAGTAATATAATTAATGCTGTGTAATGTCGGTTTAGAATAGCACTACCCAATTTCTTCCGGTGGGTATGCGTAAGAGACGACTAACGGTATTGGGGCTTTTAAGGGATTTTTGGGCGATGCGGTTGGAGACCCATCACCAACAACCTATATTTCACCATCTTTTCCCCACGCAACTTCCAAAAGTGGCTGAGGAATTTCTAATTCCCTAGCTCTGGCAACCCCTTCAAGGGATTTATAGC
This sequence comes from Bedellia somnulentella, assembly GCA_963576735.1. Classification (NCBI taxonomy): domain Eukaryota; kingdom Metazoa; phylum Arthropoda; class Insecta; order Lepidoptera; family Bedelliidae; genus Bedellia; species Bedellia somnulentella. The sequence goes on from OY755171.1 coordinate 1,488,514, forward strand.
CGTGAATATATGTTTATGTTTAATTAATAATGTTGTATCTACAAAATATTGCAACTAAACGGTTTACATCATATCCTTTTGCTACAATAAGCGTGATTTCCATTTCAGAAATAGTTGAGTTGCATAACAATATCGGAATAAACACTTCGATACAGCTGTTATGCATTTCAAATTGAATCATAATATTTTATCAAGTGAAGTTTGAACTGTGGAACATTTATATCCAAGATATTGATGTCTGTTTGGGAATGGAGTTAACTTAACAATACTGGGATTGTTTTTTAGTTAAATATAGAATAGTTTTAGTGTTATTTGTCTATTATTTATAGGACATTAAAAATGAATATTGTTTTGTAAGAGGTTTGGAATCATCAACTAAAATATGGTAATGTATGGTGATAATAATTACAAGTTGAATGAGTATTTACCGTATGTTTATATCTTTTTATTCTTTCCTAACCTGAAGAAAAACCGATGTGACATAACTCGAAGATTTGCATCATTTAAGAGGCTATTGGCTGGACACAAATGACCCTTAGGGCTCAAAGATCCTATGGAGAGTGGCCAGAACTGAACGACGCAGTGTGGGTAGGCCGCCCACGTTCAGGTCACGAGAATCAGGTGAAGAGGCAACTTTGAGACTGGTCTATGCAGATATCTTCAAGGGAAGCTCTTAGTAGAATAAAGGATTTCTAGAAGCTATTAATAGGCTATTTGACTGTTTTAAGAATTAAAATATTGCATTATTTAACCAAAATCCGTCTTCTAAAATAGGTTTTTTTGATGCAACTGTCACGTGACTAAAAACGACCGTAATTGGCTATTTCTATAATGACGTAAATTGCGCACAAACAGATTGAGTATCGCTTCACTTATTGGTGTATAATGCGGAATTGACGTCATATGTGCCACAGCCGCCATATTACTTAAAGTCGCGTTTTCGCGGTACATTTGAATATTGCATTTTCTTTTTAGATTTTTTAATAAAATAGCTAAAATAAAGACAGAAAAGTATTATATTAGGGCTCCTTATAAACAAATTAACACCATAAGATAGTTTTCAAAACTTTGTCAAATAGCCTATTATTAATAGTAGTAATTCAAAATCACATCCACGTTCAACTATAAAAAACTGATAATCGACAAAAAAGAAGACAAAGCTTTACTATAAGCCAATACAAAAAAGCTTTAACATAATAGATAGGCACAAAATCCAAGAAAAATAAAATATTGTGTTTTAAATATATTCTGTTTTGCCTTTTTATCATTATCATAATTTCAGTTAGACATAATTGCTGCCACTTATGTTAATTTATCAATAATGTTAAAGAGATTAACCTTCATTTAATGTTTTTTGACATGAATTCCTCATGTGGGGATTATTACTCATAAATAAAAGATGTTATTAACCTTCAGTTAAACGCAATGTAACTTTTCAAGCCCTTTTAATTCGATTTACAAGAGTAAAGGCAACGAATCGCTTGCGAAATTAATCAAATTAACAAACAATATATTAACATAGGAACAAAGAAATTATACGTGTGTTTATTATAAAGTGAAATTGCGTGACTGCATACAAAATTGAACGCAATTGTTACGATTTCACCCTAATCTAGGTTATCTCAAAATATTTTCATACACGTTAATGTATTTGCATCTCTTTTTATCAGTTTGGCGAAAGAAGGATGGATGTGCAATATAAGCTTTGAGGTTAGCGAATAGAGGTTGGATGTATTGTTTTGAAATTTCGAACGTATTCTTGTCCATTATCGGCAAACAATCCTTCATGGTGAAGCGTTTATTGTGAGCTAGGAAGAGGTTGTAAGTATTTGATATGGTGTTTTTTATATTTTTTTTAATATATGGGATAAAAGGGAGTATTGTGGTATAATTATTATGTAAAAGAGGGGTCAATAATTGACATAAACGAAAATTATAAATAAGCTCGATTAAGTGCAAATCTAGTTTCCATACAAACCGATACGAATTTGTTAGACGGTTAAAGAATTGCCAGATTGAAAACGTTCTCACAAAGGTGAGAGTCCAAAGTGACAAGAATAAAATAGTATTGTATCAGAAAAAAAATATGGGAAGAAATACAGTTATTTCAGGAAGTAAAGTTTTTTGCTATGTGGTAGTAAATCGAGAGTATCCCCACCCCAATGGGAGTAAGAACAATTAAGTATATATGAAAACCAATCTTCCCAGTATACCACCGTATCCAAACCCACATACCTCCGCAATTTAAACCTTAACCCCCAGGGCACAAGGAAAAGTGTAACTGTCTGTTATTTAGCCTAGCCCCACGCGTGATCGACTGGATTCGAAATGTACTTTGTTCCGCGGTGAGAATTATAGTTCGGTTTACTGCTTGCGAGTCATTACCACTTTCTTAAAGGGCACGAATTGCTCGAGCTTTTTTGCAACTATTTTGAATAAAAGCTGGAGTTAGTCGCGTTCTTCTTTGGTTTACATTTCACTTGCGGTTGTGTGAATACGCATGAAGGTATCAAGGCTTTTGAAGTCATTATTGGATGATGTAGTTATTTGGTGATGTAGTGGCTGTGTAGTGTCGGCTTAGAATAGCACTACCCCATTTCTTCCGGTGGGTGTACGTAAGAGGCGACTAACGGTATTGGGGCTATTAAGGGATTTTTGGGCGATGCGGTTGGAGATCCATCACCAACAACCTTTATTTTTACCATCTTTTCCCCACTCTACTTTCCAAAAGCGGCGAAGGAACTTCTAGTTCCTCAGCTCTGGTTACCCCTTGTAGGGATTTACAGCCGTGAGTATACGTATGTATGTAGTTATAAACTTTTTACTAATTATCCTTTTTTGTACAATTTTTTATCAACCCAACATCAAAAAGTAGCTGCGGATTTAATTTCTTACACTGAAGTTTTGGCTACCCCTTTATAGGATTGATAGCCAAATGGGTATATATGTATAAGTAAAGTGAGGAGTGGTTTTTGTTGCTCCGATTAAATACTTTGTGCCCAAAGGTTAAGTGTTAAAAATATTATTTTATCTGTAAATAGTCTGTCTGCTTATGTGTTTGATAACTAACTAACTAACTATAAAAAAAATAAAAAAAATGTGAATGTAAAGAGTTTCTTTGTTGCTTCTTCTCTTAACGAACACCTTCCGAAGCAACGGACTAATAATAAATTTAAAAAATTTGACGTTCATAAAATGCTAGTTGTTAACTTAATTTTGAAAAATAAACTTTTTTGACTTTTTTTTACTTAACTTATAAGATATTTGTTTTGTTTATCTCTTTCTTTCTTTCTTTAATCAATCAAAACTGTATGCAATTTCATATCAGGGATTTATAAAAATGCGTAAATAAACACAACATAATCTTACTCCAACCAAACAACAATATTCAGTATTTTTATAGACGAAAGAGGAAATATTTGTTTCCTTTTTATCATCCATCTTCTACCGGAAATTGCGGGTCAGAGATAGTAGTGTTTTTTCGACCTCAACATTTTTTGTTCCAGTTTATATTTGTTCAGCTACAACAGCGGATTTCGCTCACGTAGTCGGCAATGTATTTTATTTTGTAAGAAACGTTGAGTTTATAGATAAGTGTTATCCAAAGAGTAAGAATTTGTTCTTCGTTATATGGTTAATGAAAAAACAATTTGTTTTATAATGGTAAAGAATATCAAGTTAGACTAACACTGATGTATGTGCTCCTGCGGAAAAGTAAAACATCAAAAGTGAAATTATTGTCTGTGAATCAAATTGAACAAAACAAATTGTCTTTTGTTAAGTAAAATTTCATATGAGTGGTTAATTTAGTTCATATGAAAATAATGTGGAATTTATAATTAATAAATAGGGGAAAAAAAAATCGACACTAGCGATAATCAAACACACGACCTCGACCGGTAAATTTATCAAACACCAGGTGACAATGTCACGTGATATTCAGAAAAATTCGTTCCTTTAGCAACCCCTTCGGGGATATGCGGCGTGAATGTTTGATTTTGAGACTATTTTATAAAGATTTTGATTCACTACGAATGAGTACACATGAGTAAACAATAATAGTTTTACACTTAAATAAGGTATAAATAAATCCAATATAAACTAGAGCACACTAAAAGGTTCAATAAAAATTAGTCAAAAACTCAGGAGAACCATTCAAATATTTCATCCCGACTAAAGGTTCTAACAAGAACATCAGAGTTCTTAATGTCTAGAATTCCGCCCGACAAAAACCAGAAATTACGGACCCCTTTATTCAGACGCATCGCAACATTTTTATCAGCGCAAGTAAGAAATGGGGGATCTTATTGTTTGGTCGTCGTGCTAGTTACGACAAGCGATAAACTAACCGTCCTATGAAAGTGAGAGCTTTTAAATTGTCGACGCTTGTGCTGCTAACGGTACATTCTTACTGAAGGTAACGATAGCAATGGCGTGGAAGAATTTCATTTTTGACGTGTTTTTACAAAGGGCTCGCTTAATAGAGGTCCTTTGCGATGTGTTTGTTATTTTGCTTGAAAGAGGGCAAGTATATTAAGTTAAATACAAAGTTGCTGTGTTTTGTGTTTGACACTGCAAAGTGAATAAGTAAATAAAAATATTGTTTGAAGTTATAATGTAAGAAAAAACATCATATTTTTGAAACAATAAAAGTTTTATATACTATCTACAAACCGAGAGAGTTTAAAAGGTGTATTAATAAAAATAGTATAATTTTCAATTTGTGAAAAGGAACAATTGATAAACAGTCTTTTCTAAACTCGTTAGGAACTAATTAATGGTGATAGTAAATTTAAACTTGAGAATAAGATTCACAAATTTTATTCTCAAGGTTTAGATCAAAGTTTGTGTATGACTGGTTCGTCAGCCAATATTGGACGAGTTGTGCAAGATTGAGTAGCTAACTATATTGTCCATTAACTACCATAAAAGTCCCGATAAAAGCACAGCATAATATCAATGAAAAAAGAAGATATGTAAAAGTGTAACTAAGCCAACAGAACTAAACTTATAAAACTAAAATAATTCATATGTTTGCTGTGTAGTGTCGGCTTAGAATAGCACTACCCCATTTCTTCCCGTGGGTGTACGTAAGAGGCGACTAAGGGTATTGGGGCTTTTTAAGGGCTTTTGGGCGATGCGGTTGGAGACCCATCACCAAATACCTTTATTTTGCCATTTTTTCCCTTCTCAACTTCCAAAACTGGCTACCCCTTTTAGGGATTTATAGCCGTGAGTATATGTATGTATGTAATTCCTATGTTTCAAGAAATTCACTTCCATCTTAGAATTGTAGTTTTCGCAAACAGTTCCGAAAAGGTATTTTAATCAAGTAAATAAATGTTGCAATTAAATAAGTGATTAAGGTGAACTATACTCGTTTGTTAAGCGGGAAGTGGTTCGAGAGACATTTTAGGGAGCGGTGTAAGGGTTAATGAACAGGGTTGCCAGGGTACACTTTATAATTATAAAATAAGTAACATATATTTAAAAAATACTAGGTTATAGGTTGTCCCTAAAAGTACACGATGAAAAATTTTGCTGGCGATTTTCTCTTTATTGAGTAAAGTTAATAATTTAAATTCAAAGTAACCAAATGTCAAAGATGTCAGTTAAAAAATAATTGTTTCAACACTTTGTTAAAAGGTAACTGAAAATGAAATGTAACTAAAGTGTTGTTGGAGAAAAAAATACTCATATTTATTTAAAAAAAAACAGTTTAATATAATATCTTAAGTCTACAAGAATATCCTCTTGTTAGCTACTGTAATGTTTTTTTCAATTATAACTTACCTGATGTTTATAACTTTGGAAATTATTCTACAAAATAAGTTCATTATTTAGTAAAAGACGTTCATATATTTAGATAGGCGAAATATAATAAAAAGCTTAAGATATGTCTGTATCTGCTTCAGGCGTACTGCTGGCTTAGTGACGCTAACCAATTTTTCATGACTTTAAGGTAAGATAAAGTAAAAGATATGCTCAAAACGGTAAATTCCGATAAAGCGATCAAATTGATACCTGGCAACCCTAGCAATGGAGCCAAAATCAACATTTAGGGTGTTAAGAAGGGATGTCTTCACATGCAGAATTTTCTATAGATATTTACCTAAGGGGCGGCAGACGTCTTAAGTGCTAGTACTTGAGTTTTATGTAACTGTTATTGGCAAAGTTATGATAATTTATGGGTTTATACGTTTTCGTTTTTTAATTAGAGTGAAGCCTCACTGAAGGGGTGGTAAAGTATACTATTTATGTCATCACGTAATGTAATTGCGAATATAAAATAATGTGACGGGGTTTCGGTCATTAAATTAATTTAATGTTTCAACATGGAACAGAGGATGAAAAATAATCTCAAAAGTAACAGCAGCCGAAACAAAAAGCGTGGCTTAAGAAAATGCACACTGGTGTAGCACTGAATCGGTATTTTAACCTACACCTCGCATTAGAAGCGGTGGTCTTCTCATTGAGCTATCAAGGTTGTCTGGAACAAAATTATTCAGAACTAGTGGATCGTCCCAGCTTCGCACGGGTAGCGTTGTTTTTTTAAATATCTGAGGTTTCTTTCTTTAGTCACTGCTAAATTCAGCGCAATGTTTTCAATTTATTAAATTTATAGCACTCCCTAAACAGTGTAGTTTGGTGATTTTTAATGCACTTTAATGAACGGTTCAGTCTTTCCGTTTAATAGCAAATTTTGGAATAAAACGCTATGAAGTATTTATAACAATCTAAAAAATAAATCATTACGTGTTTTAGGATGCAACTACTGGCGCCATCTAGTATCGGTTTTGGTCACGGACGCGATGGCTTATTTTATGTATGATTTCGGTGTTTCTCTACCGATTTCTATGATTCTTTTTTTATTGAATAGGTAATAATGTTACCTTTTTTAAATTAGGGATGAGTGAGAGGTTTACAAACGTAAGAGTAAACTAATATAATCAGAATGTTCCGAACTGCTAAGCTATCAGGAATTACACGTGTTATTGTGAGTCAACCGTAAAAGATAGAGGATTTTGTTTTAGATAATTTTATGAAGAATATTTACATGATTTCTATGTAAGTTTAACCACTAAGGCTGCACACGCGACGGAAGCTTAAAAAATGTAGTAACTGCTCCCGTTTTCCCAAAATTCCCCAAAATTCCCCTTTACTACTCTGCTGAAAAGTATATAAAAACCTGCCCAGCAGTATGGAGAATAATTGTACCAAGTTTCGTTAAAATCCGTCGAGTAGTTTTTGTTTCCATAAGGAACATACAAACCGACAGACAGACAGACAGACAGACAAAAATTTTACTGATTTCATTTTTGGCATCAGTATCGATCCCTAATCACCACCTGATAGTTATTTTGAAAATATATTTCATGTACAGAATTGACCTCTCTACAGATTTATTATAAGTATAGATAGATAACACAAGCAGCAACACAAACAATAATTGCCGTGAGCCTTAAGCGACCATTTTTACTAACACTTACACCATGTAGAATCAACAATTATATTCTTATAAATGTACTAGTGGATCGTCCCAGCTTCGCACGGGTAGTGTTGTTTTTTTAAATATCTGAGGTTTCTTTCTTCAGTCACTGCTCAAGCATTGTGAAATTCAGTGCAATGTTTTCAATTTATTAAATTTATAGCACTCCCTAAACAGTGTAGTTTGGTGATTTTGAATGCGCTTTAATGAACGGTTCAGTTTTTCCGTTTAATAGCAAATTTTGGAATAAAACGCTATGAAGTATTTATAACAATCTAAAAAATAAATCATTACGTGTTGTAGGATGCAACTACTGGCGCCATCTAGTATTTTATAAGTAACTTAGTAACGATTCGGTTTTGGTCACGGGCGCGATGGCTTATTTTATGTATAATTTCGGTGTTTCTCTACCAATTTCTATGATTCTTTTTTTATTGAATAGGTAATAATGTTACCTTATTTAAATTAGGGATGAGTGAGAGGTTTACAAACGTAAGAGTAAACAAATACAATCAGAATGTTCCAAACTGCTAAGCTATCAGGAATTACACGTGTTATTGTGAGTCAACCGTAAAAGATAGAGATAAACTGTTGAATATTTTTTTTAGGTACTTTTACGAAGAATATTTCCGTGATACATAATTTCTATGTAAGTTTAACCATTAAGGCTGCACACGCGACGGAAGCTTAAAAAATGGAGTAACTTCTCCCGTTTTCCCAAAATTTCCCAAAATTCCCCTTTACTACTCTGCTGGAAAGTATACAAAAACCTGCCCAGGAGTATAGAGAATAATTGTACCAAGTTTCGTTAAAATCTGTCGAGTAGTTTTTGTTTCCATAAGGAACATACAAACCGACAGACAGACAGACAGACAGACAGACAGACAGACAGACAGACAGACAAAAATTTTAATGATTGCATTTTTGGCATCAGTATCGATCCCTAATCACCACCTGATAGTTATTTTGAAAATATATTTCATGTACAGAATTGACCTCTCTACAGATTTATTATAAGTATAGATGAGTCTACAAAGCATATTTTTCAACTAAGTACCTACATCAAAAGCACAAGAGAGCTGATAAAAACGATGCCGCTTGGTGTCGGCTCAGAATAGCACTTGGATGAGTAAATATTTATTAGTCACTAGTGGATCGTCCCAGCTTCGCACGGGTAGCGTTTTTTTTTTAAATATCTGAGGTTTCTTTCTTTAGTCACTGCTCAAGCATTGTGAAATTCAGCGCAATGTTTCCAATTTATTATATTTATAGCACTCCCTAAACAGTGTAGTTTGGTGATTTTTAATGCGCTTTAATGAACGGTTCAGTATTTCCGTTTCATAGCAAATTTTGGAATAAAACGCTTTGAAGTATTTATAACAATCTAAAAAATAAATCATTACGTGTTGTAGGATGCAACTACTGGCGCCATCTAGTATGTTATATGTAAATTAGTAACGATTCGGATTTGGTCACGGGCGCGATGGCTTATTTTATGTATAATTTCGGTGTTTCTCTACCGATTTCTATGATTCTTTTTTTTATTGAATAGTTAATATTGTTACCTTTTTTAAATTAGGGATGAGTGAGAGGTTTACAAACGTAAGAGTAAACAAATATAATCAGAATGTTCCGAACTGCTAAGCTATCAGGAATTACACGCGTTATTGTGAGTCAACCGTAAAAGATAGACATAAACTGTTGTGGTTTTTTTTTTTAGATAATTTTATGAAGAATATTTCCGTCATACATGATTTCTATGTAAGTTTAACCATTAAGGCTGCACACGCGACGGAAGCTTAAAAAATGTAGTAATTTCTCCCATTTTCCCAAAATTTCCCAAAATTCCCCTTTACTACTCTGCTGGAAAGTATACAAAAACCTGCCCAGGAGCATGGAGAATAATTGTACTAAGTTTCGTTAAAATCCGTCGAGTAGTTTTTGTTTCCATAAGGAACATACAAACCGACAGACAGACAGACAGACAGACAGACAGACAGACATACAGACAGACAAAAATTTTACTGATTGCATTTTTGGCATCAGTATCGATCCCTAATCACCACCAGATAGTTATTTTGAAAATATATTTCATGTACAGAATTGACCTCTCTACAGATTTATTATAAGTATAGATAATGCCAGGGCAAGCATATTAAACGGCGATACAAATTCCTAAGTGGCTAGTACGCTTTTGACATATTATGTCAATTTTAACTCGTAGTAAATTTATTTTACTAAATATTGCTGTGTAGTGTCGGCTTAGAATAGCACTACCCCTTTTCTTTCGGTGGGTGTACGCAAGAGGCGACTAACGGTATTGGGGCTTTTTAAGGGATTGTTGGGCGATGCGGTTGGACACCCATCACCAACAACCTTTATTTTACCATCTTTTCCCCACGCAACTTCCAAAAGAGGCTAAGAAGTTTTTAATTCCTTAGTTCTGGCTACCCTTTCTAGGGATTTATAGCCATGAGTATATGTATATACCAACATTGTGTCGCGAGAGAAAAACAACAATGTAAATTGTTATATTAATGGCGCCAAAAACAGAAGATCATTTCATGTGGCCAAAGTTCGGCCTCAAAATTTTACAACATTGAATTTTGTGGCAAAACTTTTTGATCGAACACTTTCATAAAAAGTCGTGGGTGACGTGGGATATATTTTAGGCCTTTTCCACTTTTTAATGCACCGATAAAACTGGATGCCAGAGACAATCCCTTTTGGATGCCGAAAAGAAAAAAGATAGATTATATGAGTAGGTAATCGTAACTTTTGATAATGTAGCAAAGAGTTCGGTCCTCAGTAGCCTGCTAAAACGATCTCGATGTTCCACTGAGATGGAATCTCGTTCCGAAACTGACTGAGACATGTTAAAACTTTTTCGTCTAACTTCGCAAGATAATGTCTCCGTCTTATCTACGCAAGGAGGGTTTATTTTTTATACTGGCCTTTTTTCGGGGATAAGTTTTTGTTGTAAACTGAGATGGCTATTAAAAAGAGTTTGACGAAAAAAGTTTGGTTGGGTTCTGTGTCGCGCCGTTTTAATAAACTGCTTGGTTTTTGTTAGTCGGATCTTTGCTTTTAAAATAATATGGTGTGGCATGTGTATGCACACATTTTAATATGGGAAATTGTAGTTCATGTATTGGTTAGTTGAATTATGTTTATGCTTGTTATGTAGTTCTCGCAAGGCATGAATGAAGGTAATACAATTACTTCTGAATTTTGATACTCATTTATTAAAGAAATTTCTTATACTCAAGCTGTGTAGTGTCGGTTTAGAATAGCACTAACCCATTTCTTCCGGTGGGTGTACGTAAGAGGCGACTAACGTTATTGGGGCTTTTTAAGGGAATTTTGGGCGATGCGGTTGGAGACCCATCACCAACAACCTGTATTCTACCATCTTTTCCCCACTCAACTTCCAAAAGTAACTGAGGAATTTCTAATTTCTCAGCTCTGGCTACCCCTTTTAGGGATTTATACCCGTGAGTAAATGTATGTATTTTTAATAACTTGATATATCCAAATATTGCAATAACAAAACCATTGATCCACAAAATACCAATAGAACATACACAAATATTCTAATATATATTACTAATTCTTGGTTGGTCCTTCATCGGTCACTAACCAATTTAACCTAAGATATTAGACAAACAAATTGGTACAAGCAATTCACTAGTTATAAATTCAAAATGCATTCACCCGTTAAATTGTATCGAAACCTGAAACAAACCGACCGTGTACCGTTTGTTGTTGTAAGTGCGGTTCGTGTGTGAGTGAGCTGTCTACTTGAATCAGTCGGGTTACCATATGGATACTGAGCTGGGTTTGTTTAATCTTGTTTCAAATATCCTCCGTTATATTTGGTTTCAACTAAATATGTAAACTTTATTTGTAATTTAATAATATCTTAATATTGAACTAAGAAGTTTGTGTAATATCTTTTAGTTTGAGATGGTGAATCGTCTTCGTGTTTAAAGTTTTTCTTACGCAGCGATGCGGGCTTTATACATGTAGTTAACTATATACTAATACAATTTGTTCGTTGTGCCGTGTAATGACGGTTAAAAATATCACTACCCCTTTCTACCCACGGGTGACGTAAGAGGCGACTAAGGCGGGGTGTGTCTGGTTTTTGGGCGATACAGGTGCGAAACTATCACCAACGATACTTTATTTCTACCATCAACCTATGTCCCCTATCAACTTCCAAATGTGGTTAAGGAGTTTCCAGCTCCGAAGCTCTGGCTCCCCCTTTTCGGGATTTATGGCCGTATATATGAAAACCAGTTCTGATTTTGTGTATACTCATACACAAATCAGAAATTACTGATTGTGGGCCCAATTTAGCGAAACCATTTCCTTAAATTATGTCATTGAATACTGTATATGTGTGCTAAATAAAAAAAATCTTTTCTTTTTTTCTTTTCATTCTTTATGTAGAGTATAAATGTATGTTGTACAATTTGTTTAAGTTAACGCGCACAACAAAATACTTCTAGGCAAACATACAGACGTAAAAACGTATTAGTACATTGCTGATAACAAGTATAAGGCGCATCACTAGTCACTTTGTAAAGTAAGACTACAAGATAACTAATTTTCAATTTATGACTAAGTAGGAAAACTATATTTGATCTAAAAACATATTTAGACTCGAAAAAACGTGTCTTGCGTAATATCAGATCCATATCTAATCGCCCATCATGAGAAAGCTTGTGAATTGAGAGGGAATATTTTAAATGAAATATGTATTAATTTAAAGCAAACGAATTATTTATCAAAACTATAGTCTTTAAAAGACTAAAAAAATACAATAGTTAAACTATTAAGTTCTCATGGTAATACAAGCTCTGTAGTGCCTATCAAAATTTCCCAACCAATCAATGAAACTGATCCATGTAATATGTAACAATAGCCTTGTTTGTAATACGGTTATTTTGTAAATAATTTATTTTAATTATATGAAAAATAAAATTAAACGTATGAAAGTAAATAAAGCTGGAGAGGTTTGCAAAGATTTAACAAAGTAGAGTTTGATAGTATCTGCCTACACCAATGGGAGATAACGGTGCTAGAATATGATATGTATGAATAAATTTAAGAGTTTATTCACAATAAAAACTGTCAAATCGTATACTGTTTATAATATATTAATAGCACTACCATGCCTTTATTTCTAGTATAAAATTTAGTATGTCAAAAACTTATATATTCAAGAGTATCATTATGAAATTAAAGGTTATGACATATTTGTTATGATATCGAAAATTAGGATTACAAAAATTATGTGACAAGCTTATGTGATCCCTTCTCAGGATTATAATGGGTATGCCAACTAATAAGTGTTTTAAGTCATACATAATAACTTATATCCGTTAATGAATAATTTATGACGTTTGTGGTAGTATGAAACTATAACAATCCAGGAACTTCTTTATATATTTTACTGTATAAAAGGTATAGTTCTTATAATTGACACCTACCTTGTGAAATCTTATCTGGACCATAACTGACGACAAATAACTTAAATACGTATCACATATACTAATGTCTATTTCATTCCCTATTTAAATATATCTTTTAGGTGTTCATAAACTTTGAGCTCAACGACATCTCCGTAGGTGGTCCAATTTGTATCGTATTTAAAAGCTCAGAGTAATTGAAAAGTAATATGATTCGGATTCGAACACATTTTTAAAACAAAGCATTGAACTAATCTTCAATCACATGTGCGCCAGACCACCCTGGTTTGGAAATACGTGTTTTTACACCATTTTTTGCCGCCTTTCTATGCTTTGAATATGGTTGACAGACATAGATATTTGCTGTGCATTTTGACTTTCCTTTTACTTATAGCTTGAATACTGCTTCTTTTTTTACGGAATAATGAAATTACATACATTCATATACTCACGGCCATAATTCTCTAAAAAGGGATCGTCAGAGCTTTGGAGCTCGAAACTCATCAGCTACATTTTGTAGTTGATAGGGGACAAGATGGCAGAAATAATGTGGGTCTCTAACCACATCGCCCAAAACCACTTAAAAAGCCCCATACCCTTAATCGCCTCTAACGACACCCGTGCGTAGAAAAGGGTAATTTAAACCAACACAAAGAAATTCAGATAAAAATTAACGCACGTCCATACCATGGCCATTATTGTACGTATACATCATATTTAATTTATTTCTAGTTTCTTCCTTTTTCAACCCATTTTCACGAAAGCGGGTTGTAGTATGTACATCTTTTTTTACACGCTTATATAAGCTTCACCTGTATGTATATATGTATGTAACCGACCCCCTTAAACTCGATTTTGACCCACTTTAAACAGACTGATTAAATTCAAAATATGTAGACTAATCGAGAATCAGGAACACTATAATAATTTCATAGGTTCATACCATTATCCTGATTTATGTCGCCAGGATTAAATCATTTCTAATGATTCAGTACTAAAAGTAAGAAATAATTCCCAATATAAGAGAAAATCATAAAATTGCGTGGGGAGCTCTGTGCCATATTTTTTGTCAACCTTTTTATCTACTACATTTATGATGACTAAATAGTATGAACAGTTTTGACTAACGAAACCGTATCTCCTTTTTTTTCAATTGTATGTAACTTGCTGTGTAGTGTCGGCTTAGAATAGCACTACCCCTTTTCTTCCGGTGGATGGTAAGAGGCGACTAACGGTATTGGGGCTTTTAAGGGATTTTGGGCGATGCGGTTGGAGACCCATCACCAACAACCTTTATTTTACCATCTTTTCCCCACACAACTTCCAAAAGTGGCTGAGGAATTTTTAATTCCTTAGCTCTGGCTACCCCTTTTAGGGATTTATAGCCGTGAGTATATGTATGTGATTACTCAGTAGAAGCGGTCTTAATAGTCGAATGCATACACCCAGTTTAATATTTGCATTGGTTCTCATTCCAGATTTAACCTAACCCTTTGAGTATTACGCATGGATATTGGGTAAAAATATAATCGTATCTAATTAAATAATTATGATATACATACATACATATACTCACGGCTATAAATCCCTAGATGGGGTAGCCAGAGCTAAGGAATTAGAAATTCCTCAGCCACTTTTGGAAAGTTATGTAGGGAAAAGACGGTAAAATAAAGGTTGTCGGGTCTCGAGCCTCATCGCCGTCGCCTCTTACGTACACCCACCGGAAGAAATGGGGTAGTGCTATTCTAAGCCGACACTACACAGCTATTTAAATTATGATATCTTGATATTTATTACTGTGTAGTCTCAGTTAAGCATAGCGCTACGCCATTTCTACCCGTAGGTGTTTTGTAGCTTTTAAAGAAGTTGTAGGACGATGCGGTTGGAGACCCATCATCAAAAACATTTATTTTAAAATATTTTCCTCACGGAACTTCCAAAAGTGGCTGAAGAATATTCTGAAACTGAAGCTCTGGCTACCCCTTTCAAAGAATTATAGCCGTGACGATAGTATATGTATAGATTTAAATTAGCTTGACGCTGTGGCCCTCGTAAGAAAATACCAGGATATTTTTAAGAATAAATGCCTTCTGCTAACCCTCAGACCGTCACACATGTTTAGACACATGAGTACAAGATTTCTTGACAACGACAACGCGGGTTTAAGTAGGATGAATTTATGGTTTTCTTAATTTGAAGTGTTGTAAGACAAGTGGCCTTTGAATGGCGGTCTTGACGTATGCACTTTTTTAAAGTTTAAAAAAGTTGGTATACCAAGATAGATGGAGGAATGACTTTGGAATTTGAACATTGTTGTTCTGAACACATTATTTTTGAGAAAGTGTGCTAAGTGAGAAGGCTAGGGGGTTTGTATAATAAATAGTTCTGTAAAATATTTTCTGAAAACCACTCGCTGTGTTTGTTTGGTTACTGAATTTGCCGTGTAGTGCCGGCTTAGAATGTCGCTACCCCTTTCTACCCACGGGTGTCGTAAGAGGCGACTAAGGGTATTGGGGCTTTTTATTGGATTTCTGGGCGATGCATGTGGTTGGAGACCCATCACCAAAAACCTTTATTTTACGATCTTTTCCCCCACTCAGCTTCCAAAAGTGGCTGAGGCATTTATAATTCTTTAGCTCTGGCTACCCCTTCTAGGGAATTATAGCCGTGAGTATATGTATGTATGAATTTAAAAATAACTGTGATAGTCCAATGGGCAGAATAACCGCCTATAATGCAGGCGTGGGTACAAATCCAGGGTCAGGCATATACCAATTTGTCTTTTCTAAAGTCATAGGTGTGATTAATTTATCATGGTTTTTAAAGGCGAGGTAAAACATAACATAACATATACTCTCGGCTATAAATCCCTAGAAGGGGTAGCCAGAGCTAAAGAATTAGAAATTCCTCAGCCACTTTTGGAAATGTGAGTAGGGAAAAGATGGTAAAAGTAAAGGTTGTTGGTGATGGGTCTCCAACCGCATCGCCCAAAATCCCTTAAAAACCCCAATACCGTTAGTCGCCGCTTACGTACACCCATCGGTAGAAACGGGGTAGTGCTATTCTAAGCCGACACTCCACGGCAAAAAACACGAGGAAACCCACATGGCTAAGTTTTTAGTGCAAAAACAACAATTTATAATCATTAGTACAAAGTATGATATCTTATTAAAAATAATAAAATAAAGTTGCTATCTGTTGCGAGACATCGTTGAAGGTAAACGAGTGCCCAAATTTCGTAATCGGTTATCTTAATTGTCATTAATAAAGCTTACAGATTCGTTTCAAATCAACGTAATCAATCTAAATTAGTGATTTTAAAACCATCATTTGTCATTTTAATTCACTTAGTACACCATTTACATATTATTATGGCTTTCAGCGTTTTTTATATCTCATTCCACATATGTTATATTTATCCTGACGTTGGCAGACACCCATATATTTAAATTCCCAATTAATAATGCAATTCTCAACTTATAAACGAATCAAAAAAGGTGCTTGAGGTCCGTGTGGAGGAATTTAAATGTCAATTTAAATAATTGAAATATTTGGCGAAAAATATGATTACCATTTAATACGATTTAGAACATCAGTGCTATTTTTTATTCATTTGAATTTTTGGGATTTAATATTTGAATTTTTTGAAGAACTGTTATTCTCAACATTTACGCTAGGGCAAATAATGGATGAAATCATAAATATGAGACAAACCAAAGCTAAACACATGCTAGGAAATATGTCCATTCATAACATTGTAAACAATTACTGTGACGTTTCACATAAATTACTAGAAAGGACATCCCAAATCATCACGAAGACCATTTCGTATTTCGTTCTTCACATACGTCACTCATCGGCTATGATTCAGTGATAGACTATGGGCGATAAGCGGAGCGGGGAGCGATTAATATTATCACTAGGTTTCTATTTAACGAAGGTTTGGAAATTGTACAGGCTACTATAATGAAAAATTCAACTTATTTGGCAATTTGTGTTTAAATACTACGATCTGCCATTTCATTTAGCCATAATTTTACCGGGTAAAGAGTTAAAAACTAATATGTAATATATAAACTTTGTAATAGCATAGATATTTGTATTATTCATCGAAAAATATAAAAAAAAAAAACATGAAAATAATAACCGTATCTAGAAATAAAATTTTATATTACCTAAATACAAACGCATTTGATATTTACAAAAAAAGATTGAAGTATTTTATTTTATTAATCAAGAAGCAGGAATTTAGTCCAAAGTTGTTAGATATGTACAAAATGGATCTTGTAATTATTCTATTGGATGATGTTTATAATAAATACTCTTAAATATGTTTAATTTAAATGATTCAAACACGTATCTCACAGTGACAAACCCGCTTTGACGCTACTCTCGATCGAACCCTTACTCGTACATCGCTGCGAATCCTTAGCTAACCGTGGTAGCAGCGTGATAAATCTTTGCGGACACCCAATTGTCCAAACTGGGACGTCGCATTGTCCCCTCCTATTAATGTTTGTTACATTTGTCATAGCTCTTTTCTTTTTTTCTTTCGCCATCCTGTTTCTTCTTTATAGTTTGATTAACTTTGCTAGTCACTTAATCAACTATGTATACAGATTATTGCTTGGTTTTTTTGTCCTAGAATGTGAATTTTGAGCTTGATTCAAATACATACATATACTCACGGCTGTATTTCCCTAGAAGGGGTAGCCAGAGTTAAGGAATTATAAATTCCTCAGCCACTTTTGGAAGTTGAGTGGGGAAAAGATGGTAAAAATAAAGGTTTTTGGTAATGGATCTCCAACCGCATCACCCAAAAATCCAATAAAAAACCGCAATACCCTTGGTCGCCTCTTACGACACCCGTGGGTAAGAAGGGGAAGCGACATTCTAAGCCGGCACTACTTGGTTTTAATGACGGTTGCTAAACACTAAATACACTTTCTAAACTCTCGCGGTATATATATACATTATATATAATATCAAATAAGTAAACACTACTTGCGAGTACGATGAAAGGCATGGATCACTATTAACTTTTTGTGTATCATAATTAATTCTGTTTTATCTATGTCATCAAATTTTATATCAACGACCCAAGTAAGGCTTTTAGAAAATCAAAATATACTTATCATTTTTAATTCCTTAAAATTTGTTACAATTAAAACAAGAATGATCTTACTGGATCGGGTAATATTAATTGCTAGTCTTCATTTCTGCCAAAAGAATTAACAAAAAGTGCTGGATTACGATCTTCTCTCCACTTCACTTCCAAAAGTGGCTGATCTATTTCGTATTCTGAAACTTTCGCTACCCCTTTTAGGAAATTTATAGCCGTGAACATATGTATGTGTGCTACATTTCTAATGTTTGTGGTATATCATAGACCAAGATTACCATAGCAATTCTAAGACCACCACCCACACTGCAGTGCAGGAAGTCACCAATCTTGGACGCGAGCAATGATAGCTAATACGAGAGTATTATTTTCAATGACATTAGTTTTAAACTAAGCTCGTTTTGAGTAGGTCTAAATATTGTGTAATATCTCACCCAATTTAATATATTACTACATAGAATAGGAATATTATTACTCAATTACCACAATTGTTAAGAAAAAAAATAGAAGTTAAACCAACCAATTTCCAAGATATGGTACAGCTTCTCAAATATTTATTGAAGACATAAGTAGTGATAGTCAAGTTAAACCATGAAATAAAAAACATTTAACCATTAAAACACACTCAAACGCAGTTCACATACTGAATTAATCATAGTATCTTATAAAGTTCCATAGATAGAACACTGCAATTAGTGAAATACAATTTATTAATATGACACAAACACTGGTCAGTCAAATTCAGACCCATTTCATTTAGCATTATGCTTGATAGGTCGGATTTGGTAGAAATTTCGTCAACTATATACGTATAATTAGTGAAGGGCGGTCGATTAGTATGCTTCATTTCACACTGACCCTTACAACCTTACGTAAGACAAGGCTGGATTAGTTCTGTCCGCTTTGGGTCTCCATTTCGTTGGTGTGTTTTTATTGCTTAACTGATGGGGTTGAATCTGATACTGTATAGGCACATGTAGTTGTGGGATAGCACTCACAACAAAATGAGACGGGGTTAAAAAAATATTTTCTTGATATGTTTGTATTATTTAGCATACATACATACTCACGGCTATAAATCCCTTAACGGAGTAGCCAGAGCTTTAGAATGAGAAATTCCTCAGCCACTTTTGGAAGATGATTGGGGAAAAGATGGTAATAATAAGTGTTTTTGGAGACGGGTCTTAAACCACATCGCCCAAAAATCCCTTAAAAGCCCCAATACCGTTAGTCGTCTCTTACGTACACCCACCAGAAGAAATGGGGTAGTGATATTCTAAGCCGACACTACACAGCAAAGCCGACTTTATTATCAGTTAAATATCAAAGTAAAATAAATATCATTACAGAAAGCTATTAGTTTTATCCTTTAATGTGCCAAAACCCAAAAACTGTTACAGCTTTTCCACCAAAACCGTGTATCAAATGAAAATTCACTGACCCTTCAAGAATCGTATAAAATTAAGGCCAATTTTTCTTATCAACCTCATCACGCTAAAAGGGATTCAGTTAGGGCCCTAAAGGCTATGTAGATCGCACGTGAGATGCTTTGATGCAGGCTTCACGATTTATGAGAAGCTTTTAAATGACCCTTCCGTAAATATGAGTTTATAGTAACGATTTTACGAGATGCGATTATGTTTGACCGCGTTACGGAAAAAGGAAATATATAATTTATATCTTGCGGTGGAATGATTCGGAAATAAAACTATAAATTTTTTAAACTTTTAATGTTTTGTATTAAAAGAAAAATATTTTAAAAGTATAATTAAGTTTGTACGGTTTTTTTTGTTTTAAGTTGTTTGCATTCAAGTTCAAGCTAAGATGATGAAAACACAAAACATTATGGAGAAGTATAGTACAAGTATATATACTTGTACATATGTATATATAAGTATAGTAAGTAGTTCATTACCAAACATAAAAATAAACTATAAAAAATATATCTAAGAAAGAAACTCCCGAAAATCCAATCAACTACAAAGTGTTTCAAATAACATTTTATATTCAAAACTTTATAACCTCATTAAGTTTTCACTTGAATTTTACTCTACGACCCTTACCCTGGATTCAATTAGTGTAATATTGGCTCGTAGTATAAAGGTGTGTGAGGGATCAACACCTAACATTACCATAGTTGATTAAAAGCCATCCCTCCCAATTTTGGTACCTCGTAAATGTCAACCGTCTTACATATCATAAATCATCTTAAATTCACGCTTGACTTACCACTGTCCTCTTCAATTCTAAAACATCTTAACTGATTTTACAACATCCTTGTTATAATAGGGGTAGGGTTGAAAATGGAGAAGACGTAGATTTGACTCCCGCTCGTGGTAAAGACGATGGAAATCTAAGTGTAAGTACTGAATCAGCAGCAACAGAGGCATATAAAGTTTGTGAAGTTGCAAAGTGCTTGGAACATTTTGATTTATAGTGGTATTACGAACGGATCATTGCTGCGAAATTTGTTGGAGTGATCAACCATTAATATGCATAAACATGATGTATTTTGATGATTTGATTTTAAGTATTGATTGATACTACCTAAATAACTTAGTAGGAAGACTATATATAAATATCTAAATATACTATATATAAATATATATGGATGGACATATTGTATACAGAACAAGTTAGCCCCAAACTAAGTAAGACTTGTATTATGGGATACTAACTCAACGGTATATTTAATAGTAGATAATACACACATATAAATAACACCCAAGACTAAGAAACAATAGCACAAAAAAATTTACTCTCAGCGGGGATTGAACCCGCACCCTCGTACCGAGAAGGTAGTCACCTATCCACTCGGCAACGGGTGTCGTCTAAGCATAATGATATATACGGTGAGAACGTTTTAGTATAGTTGAGAAAACACCGTAGTATGCCGTGTAGTGCCGGCTTAGAATGTCGCTACCCCTTTCTACCTATGGGTGTCGTAAGAGGCGACTAAGGGTATTGGGGCTTTTTATTGGATTTTTGGGCGATGCGGTTGGAGACCCATCACCAACAACCTTTATTTTTACCATCTTTTCCCCACTCAACTTCCAAAAGTGGCTGAGGAATTCCTTAGCTGTGGTTACCCCATCTAGGGATTTATAGCCGTGAGTATATGTATGAGAAAACACAAAACAAACGTTAGTATCAATAAAACTAGTAAAACCTGCATCCTCTATTAATAACAGAAAATCTTATCTTCTAAGATAAATCCTATGAAATAACCATTTTATTATCAGCGCTATTAGTTTGTAATACAGGCACTTTCGTGTATTATCATATCTTCGACACCGTATACTGAGGTAATTGCCTCTATTTATTTGTGTGATAAAGAGTTCCTTAGTAAATACACATTTGTGTTATCAATATCGTTATAATAGGTAGCTTATTGCTTTTAGTAAACAACTGATAAAGGTATATGTGGAATATTGAAGTTAAGTTTTATTTGTTTCAAAGCCCGTCTAGAGGTTCTAGTTTAAAAGTTAATGTATAAGAAACATGCAGACATATAACTTATTATATATAAATCACTTTGCAAAGCGAAGATATAACAGTATTTTTTTGACATTTAGTAATCTTTTTTTTTGTTTTAGCATTGTATAATCAATTTTTATAGATAGTAACTTCATAACTCAATAGGAACTTATGCCTCGAATATATATTATATGTATTGTATTTTCCACTTTAAAATATAACCGTTTTGAAGTAGTATACGTTATATTTCCTACTTTGTAAACTTAAACTCCAATACAAATTTGAGAAAGAACTGAAGTCTGAATCGCACGAAAAACTTTGTGAGATATTCCTTCAGTTATTTACTTTGCATGTTATTGTCTTTTGTATCAGACTGTTTTGTTAGGATATTAGTTTTAGAAGTTTTTTAATTTGCCATTTCAATGTTGATCTTGAAAGATGTAATTACAAGAAACAGTTTTACTCCTTAATTAGGGGTAACTAGATATGAAAGCTTTCCATTGCCCTACAGTTTCCTCAGACACTGTTAGAAATAGAGCTTAAAAATGTTTAATAAACATAATTTGCTTTAGTTGATGAGCCGGAAACTTGTTTTGAAAACTCTAAAAAGCTCAAGAAATCAATAGTTGACTATATTTAAGAATCAATTATGTATTACTTTACAAGCACAAAGCTAAGTAAACATACTTATTATCTTATTATATTCTATAAAATCTACTATTAAAAGTATAGCATAAAAGGATTTCTTAAAAACCACACAACATTATAACAATTTACAGGAGTTCTCATACTAGACTTAGCTTCAATCTTGTGTAACCAATTACACACTCAACTCAACCAATTTATTCAATTACTCTATCGTCAAACATACGCTTGCGTAAAAATGTACCCTATTCTTTAATCACTATAAAAAGACCATCCTATTCAAAGCATTTAAATCGATTTATCTTTGTTCTAATTCATACTCGTTAATTGCTGACTAAGTCAATAGAAGGGTAGCAAGTGACTTCATTGTTTATACTAGACCCCCTAATACACCCCCTCTCACCCTCTATACTTCTTCAAACGATGACACTTCAATGTAGTGGTACAGCTTAAATGAAAGTTTATTTTTAAAAGTACAGTTTATTGTATGCTTAATTTAGAGGCATAATATTGAATGTTTATGTTTTAGTGCCTTTATTGAATTAATAGCGAAGGGTCGTATATGCTCATGTTTTTGTTATAGATATGAATTTTGCCGTGTAGTGTCGGTTTAGGATACCACTAACGCATTTTTCCCATTGGTGTCGTAAAAGGTGACCAGGTGTATCTTGGATTTTTGAGTGAATGTTGGGCGATTTGGCTGTAGCACCATCACTATCTGCCCTTTATTTTAGTACCTTATCCACCCTGAACTTCTAAAATAGCCGAAACGTTTCAAACTCTAAATGTCTGGGTATACCTTTTAATAGTTTATAGCCGTGAGGATATGTTTGAGTTTACATACTTTTAATATAAATTGAAACTGATTAACGAACGACCGTTTCATTTAAATAGCAATCCTTGTGTAGAAGACCAAAGTTTTTGTGGCATCAGTTACCAAATACATACATTGTGTACTGAAGCAATTGGCGATTTTAACCATTGGAGGAAAAGGTAAATAAAATTAAGAAAAATATAGAATCATCGGCCTAAAACCCGATCCCAAAAGAGACAGCCCAGACAACCTTGTTTAGACATAGGTACCATATTTAGCCATTCTCAGCCTTTATGATTATATTTGTTAACTAAATATTTCCAAAGAAAAATATGATACAGTGTCCTTTGAATATTTTCAATGTGTGCGGTACAAACTATTGTGGTTCAGTCTTACTGACAATAATATAAAAATCATCCGCATTTCAATTTTGCGTAAATTGTGGTCACCCAGAAATTTGTTCGAGTCATAAAATACATTAAAGTCAAAATAAAAATGCCTTTTTAACCACCAACTAATTGTTTATTTTACTAAACGAGTCAAATTCTAGGGAAACAATAATAAAATATAATTGCCCGGCCATATCTAATCTGACTCATTCGCCATTTTTATAACCGCGCTGTCAAATAAACTAACAGTGTTTATGTGACATTTAAATTTGATCGGGTTATTTGAATAATAATATAATAGGGTTGCGGCATCGGACAAAGCAGCAAACATTGTTTTAAGAACTTTATGATAACAGTTCTTATCCCTTTCTTAGAATTTGCTAAGGAAAATTATTTGAAATGTACTTTTTAACTTAATGTGTGGTCTGTATGTGGGAATATGAACATATATTTAAGGATATTTAAAAAGTTGTGTTTAAAGTATCGCAGCCTTATTATTTTAAAATATAATATTTTATTTTAAAATAACCAGTAACGAATAGGTACGTACGTACGTACGTAATCATTCTAGTGGGAATGTTTGTGTGTTTTTTATTTGGTTGTTTGTCATTTATTGACATTGGTTGTTTTATAAATAAATCGTATATATAAATATATACAGTGTTAGTAATTTAAACAACTTATTTTTTACGCAAAGCATATTCAAATTTATAGCAGAGATTCTAAACCCTTTGAATATTTCTTGTCTTTTTTGCCTATTGAACTGCACGCTTTTTGCACAGATGATTCATATGATTAGGTTTTGGCTAATAACTACTATATTATTGTGCCGTGTAGTGTCGGCTTAGAATAGCACTACCCTGCTTCTACCGATGGGTGTACGTAAAAGGCGACTAACGGTATTGGGGCTTTTAAGGGATTCTTGGGCGATGCGGTTGGAGACCCATCACCAACAACTTTTACTTTACCATCTTTTCCCCACTTAACTTTCCAAAAGTAGCTGAGGATTTTCTAATTCCTTAGCTCTGGCTATCCCTTCTTGGGATTTATAACTGTGAGTATATGTGTGTATGTATGTATTGTCTCAGCGGATTCCCATATAATAGTATTTTTGCATACCATGTACTACCCATATAAATAAACTGCATCTATGACCTTTGAAAAGACTTATTGTCTTAGACCCGTTTCAGAACCTACGCTAATCTGCATTATTCAGTTGAACCAAATATATATTTTTATATACAAATCTACCATAACCAGTTTTTTGATAAACCGTCACGTAGTCGTTACAATTTTCATATATAAATATTGCATATTAGCAGCCGTGATAGCTCAGGGGGTAGAACACCGCTTATCGTGCACACGATAAGGGTTCAAAACTACAGCCGGGCCCACACTAACTTGTCTTTTCTAAGGTCATATGTGCAGTAAACTTTCATGGTTGTTAACGGTGAGGGATAACATCGTGAGGAGTACCACATGGCTAAGTTGTACTTAGTATGTTTGTACAAAACGGCGATAAGCCTGCCCTCTATCACGTGAGTTTATTCATAGGAAAATATCGTTTAATACTGTCGACAAATGTATAAAACATCATAATACGTTTTCGATTCTAAACCTATACTAGCCCTTCAACCCAATCTCAGAGACCGAATATACGTAAAAACAGCAGCACACTATACAGAAAAACATGGCGCTTTTTTTCAGTAATTTTCTAAAACCTATTTGGTACTTGCCAATGGGGTTTTATGTTCAGCACAAAAAAATAGTGAAGTCAAAATGAATTTCTGTCAGCGATGCAAATAATATCGGATTTTCCGGAATCCGGGTCAACGGGACAATCCGGTTTTGTTCTCCGCATCCCAGCTGACTAACCCGGTTATATATTTTACTAGCGACCCGCCCCGGCTTCGCACGGGTGCAATGCAAAATATACCTACTACAGAATGTCCTTAATATACAACGTTCACAGCTTTTTTGTCATTTACCAATACAAACATGTTTTGCTTAGACGTTACTCTTGACAGCGCGACATATAATGAGAGGTTTTCTTTTTGAGAAATAAAAAAACAACATAGTTTCCTAGAGCTCTGTAGATGGCGTTGATGTAACTACGTTACTTACTTAAATTTTTTCTTCGTGGCCACAATCGTGTTGCCACAATAATTTCGCCAATGTCAACTTTAGAAACATGTGTCACATCACCATAGAGTAACTTTTTGGCGAGTAAAAACAACAAAAAGAATGTTAAATATAAATACCGTCTTTGTTTATTTACTTTTAATCTATCTTGGCTTAAACTGATATTTATTTAGACTTTCAAATTAGAACGTTTTTATGTACGTTCCGTTTTACGATATCATTACATCCAAGTGTGAAAAACGGTGTGACGTTCCATTCCTACCAGTAACATAGCAAGTCTGACGCCATCTATCCTGAGAACAGGGAAATAGAAAAAAAGAAAAAAAGGAAAACCTCTCATTGGCCATGTGAAAAACACTCAACACTCAAGTCTAATCCTCCAACGTTAAAAGTATGACCCTGCGATTTATTAATGGTCATTGCAAAAGATATCTTTACCGGAAATTGTAGGCGTTTATTAATTAAGGTGCCGTTAGTCCAGCGAACAGGGTTTTTGAAACTTTATTATGCGTATGTTTATAATAATATGGTTTTGAAAAAAATACATCGAAATCTTGAGGCTTTTCTGCAGTGAAATTGGCGATTCGAAACATGATTAATAAATTTTCGTTCGATAGAAAAAAATCGCCAACATACCTCTAATTACACTCTTTAAAATGGTTTTACATTTTATTTATTTTACCTACTTTCATATAACTTACATCATAATTTGAACATTTGTATTTCTAATAATAATTAATTGGCGATTATTTTTCTTTTTCTATAAATTCAATAAAACAAATATTTTAAAAACATCGATAATCACGGTCCTATTCGTGCCCGAGCGCCGCCCGCCGCTCGATCAGAGCTCGGCGAGCTGCCTTAGGGGTTGGACCTGTGTCGCGCGCGCCTTGAGTTACAGATCTAACAATTTACGCGCGTGCGGCACCGTTAGTGTGCAAGTGACCTATCTGTATACGATGCGCGTCAATGTAGGCGTGAGAGTGACTGTGCGTACGGTTAGCATTAGCAAATATAAAAGAATTCTTCCAATTTATAGATTTCACTCATTTTTATATTTTATGTTATTATTATTGTTTAATTTATTAGGAGTGGGAAAAAGAACAAAATCGTTAAAGTAACTTCTAATTTCAATGAATAACATTAAATACCTAGTTACAGGTGTAAACTGACAATTACATACATATACTCACGGCTATAAATCCCTTAACGGGATAGCCAGAGCTTTGGAATGAGAAATTCCTCAGCCACTTTTGGAAGTTGATTTGGGAAAAGATTGTAATAATAAATGATTTCGTTGACGGTTCTCCAACCACATCGCCCTAAAATCACTTAAAAATCCCTCAAACCCTAAGTCGCCTCTTACGGTCACGGGTAGAAATGGGGTAGTGTTATTCTAAGCCGACACGACACGGCAAAAATTATGAAATTAGCACTGTAATAATTTTGTATAAACTGACAGGGGTAGACAAATCTATCCTATCATTACATTTTATATTGTAAACGGCTATGGTAGAAACAATTTTTGAATTTGATAACCTAGGGTAAGCGATACAGTTTTCGTCACCCTGACTGTTATAGCCACTCGCAAATATTTTAGAAAAAAAATGTAAATAGTCATAAACAAATGTCCGAACCCATACCATAGAAAATATTTGTGAATGGCTAAAACCGTCGAGTTGACAAAAACTGTATTGCTTACCCTACTGTATGTTTTCAAAACGCGCGCACTGCGTCGCGTCGCGGAGACGGCCGTCCGGTCGGCGCGCAAGCGATTCCCCGCGCCCGCGGGGGCAGCACCCCCTGAGATGATATTTTTCGCGGAACCAACGGCGCCTTAATTAATTTACATTTTTTTTTAATTAATTCTTGATATTTTCCTCGCTAGAGAGCTCCGATAAACGCGTGCGATCGCTGCAAATCATAAAGTACGCGCTATTTATAGGCACGCGCCGCCCGGCGCAAACAACTACGACCCTGCATTTTAAATTTGTAATATCTTCGGTAATATTCACTTGAATTACATGCTGTAAAAAGCATATTGATCTATAATAAATGCACAATTTATTTAAGGTACTTAATTGGATAAGGATTAATGCTGTATTGTTTAAAATCACTTCGTAAATCACCAGTTTTTAGTAAAGAATAAAAATGGTTATGCTGGGTTATCCCTAAGAGATAGACATATACCATTGCGGACTTTTTTGTTGAACTTTTTAAGGTGAACAATAATGTAGTACATTATTTTGGTCTATCTCGTAGGGTTCAGCCAGCGTTTGCAATATAAGCGCAAAAAAACGTGCTTATTTACGACATCACATTAGAAACCTTTAAATTTATCAGTGTTTCTCTACTATATTATGCATTTATTATACATACAAACCTTCCTTAAGAATCACTCTATCTATAAAAAAAAACCGCATCAAAATCCGTTGCGTAGTTTTAAAGATCTAAGCATACATACGGACATACAGCGAAAGCGACTTTGTTTTATACTATGTATTGATTATTCTCTTTCTGTGTCTTTCACCTATGAGGGCTCGGGATAAATTTAGG
The DNA here is from genome assembly GCA_963576735.1 of Bedellia somnulentella. Taxonomy (NCBI): domain Eukaryota; kingdom Metazoa; phylum Arthropoda; class Insecta; order Lepidoptera; family Bedelliidae; genus Bedellia; species Bedellia somnulentella. The sequence continues at coordinate 1,516,625 of OY755171.1, forward strand.
ATTCTTTGTTTAAGAACTTTTAAAATACCTACTCATAATTCTGCCTTTAAACCATAAGTTAGTTATATAAGCCGCGAAATTAACTATTCTTCAAGTTCAGGCATTTTCTGAAGCTGAAGATACATACATACATACATATACTCACGGCTATAAATCCCTGAACGGGGTAGCCAGAACTTTGGAATCCGAAATTCCTTAGCCACTTTTGGAAGTTGATTGGGGAAAAGATGGTAATGATAAATGTTTTTGGTGACGGGTCTCCAACCACATCGCCCAAAAATCGTTTTAAAAGCCCCTATACCCTTAGTCGCCTCTTACGATCACCCACGGGTAGAAATGGGGTAGTGTTATTCTAAGCCCACACTACACAGCCAAGCTGAAGATATATCAGTGTTTTAGATACCTACATGGTATCCTCGTTTATTCATGACCATAGCTCCAGATATTATTGAGCTACTATTTCGGGCACGATACCCTGCAATAAGACTGATAAATTCCCTATGTGTTGAATGTTTGTTGTATTGTGTAAGTATATTTAATTATAATTTTAAAATTATACTGTAAATATTTCGTTAAAGTACTAAATAATTAAAATTTCAATAATATTGGTCACTTTGTAGTGTTGGCCTAGAATAGCATTACCTCATTCCTTCCCGTGGGTAAGGGGCGGCTAAGGGTAATGGGGTTTTTCGGGCGATGTGGTTGGAGACCCCATCACCAACAACCGATATTTTAAAGAGGTTAAGGAATTTCTTATTCCGAAGCTCTAGCTTCCCTTTCGAAGGATTTATAGATGTGTTTATATATAACAAGTCTTAGACTAAATAAAAAAAAACACAATAAAAATACATACATACATATACTCACGGCTATAAATCCCTAGATGGGGTAGCCAGAGCTAAGGAATTAGAAATTCCTCAGCCACTTTTGGAAAGTTAAGTGGGGCAAAGATGGTAAAATAAAGGTTGTTGGTGATGGGTCTCCAACCACATCGCTTAAAAATTCCTTAAAAGCCCCAATACCGTTAGCCGCCTCTTACGTACACCCACCGGAAGAAATGGGGTAGTGCTATTCTAAGCCGACACTACACAGCAAAATAAAAATAGTAAACATAAAAATAGATAAAAAATATAATACGTTGATTCATACTCTTAATAATAGATAACATAAAAATATAAAAAGAAGTGTACTAAAAAGACAAGTCATTACTCAAGTACCAGGCGGCCAGAACTACATAGAAAGTAAAAGACTCGAAATGGGCAGGTAAAAAGCGATCTCATATTAAACTTTCATAAGAGATGCGCTTAATGCATTACAAGCAATGCAATATGGCCCGTGCTCGGCATACGAAGCATTCTTGTGTGAACTTAGGAAAAAATACTTAAACATGAATATATGAATCTTTACTCGTTTATGGCCGAAGTAATTTTACTATCGAATTGATATAGATGTTGGCGTTGGTTTGCATCAGCACTATTCAATTTGTTTGTACTAATATTGGAACTGCCACAGTTTTTTAAGATGCATTTAGTGCCATATGAATGTTTGTACGTAAAGTCCTTGTAAGCCATTGCTTTAATTAGTGAAAAATATGTACATTGAATTTTAAATATTTTTGGTTGCATTTAGTACATTGCATTTTCTTATTATTATTTGGGAATATCTTTCTGTTTCTCGCCTCTCCCATGGCCGATAGCTTATATAGGGTTCCTTAAGATTTCTGTTACCGTTGATCACCCTGAATGGCATAACCAAAGAACATAAAATATAAAAATTAATAACTCCTACTCCATTATAGCTATGTAGTGTCGGCTTAGAATAGCACTACCCCATTAATTCCTGGGGGTGTTTGTAGGGCAACTAAGGGTATTGGGGATTTTAAGTGTTTTTGGGCTATGTGGTTGGAGACCCATTACCAAAAACATTTAGTTTTTAACCTTATTGAAATTCTAAAACAGTCTGAGAAGTTTCTTATTCCTAAGCTTTGGCTACCCCTTTTAGGGATTTATAGCCGTGACTCAAAAATATTCTAGGCCAAACTTTTTACCACAAGGTATTAATATAATAATAATATTAATCAATAATACTTTAAATTTTAATTATCCATTGAAAATTACTAATGCATTAGAAAGGCAGACAAGCTTACCGGGCATATATTAAATTAATATTTCATTCCTGAATATCCTCAGCCCTTAGCTAAGTGATCCGTGCGAAAACTGCCAAACCGTGTAGGGGTCATCGCCCTTCAGCCCTTCCGGCCCCTTAGGGCGCGTTTGATTTTTCATACGCACTTTATTTTTTTTTAACACCTGATTGGACACCCTTTTGTTGCAATTACGAACCAATTTTTTATAATAAGTATTTGCACACGTCTATTAATGAACAACATTAAAAAGGCTGTTATTAAAAATGTTTATTCTCGAGTGAGGAAAATATAAGTATTTCTTTATTTATTTGGACATACATACATATGGTATACAAAAAAGAAGGACAGAACTTTAAATAGTAAATTGGTAACAGAGATTTATAGAGCTCATGTAGATGGCAATATTAGTAAAGGATGACATCGGAAGACACATTTGGACCATATAGCGAGCGAGCTGAAAAAGGCAGGCGTAGAAATATGAAGAATAAAAGAGCATGTAACACCATATTGATGGATGTAAACGAAGATAGAGAGGCTTGTCAGGATCGTATAAAGTGGCTCAGTACTCCCATGGAAAGAAATGGGTAAGTGCTTTTCTTACCCGAAACTGCACATCTAAAAACATTTAAATGTCTTTATTATCTTGGTGATCGATAGTCTTCGCCTACCCCAATGGGAACTAATGGCGTGAGTATATGTTATGTTATTATCGTGACATAATCATCCACAAGGATTTTTCTAGTAAAAATAACGAATAATCTTTTATTTTCATTTCACATCTTATCACAACACCAAGTTTATGTAAAATACGCGAAGAAAAATAAGTTCAGGAAATCTGTTAAGGGATTAACTCAAACTATTTCCTGTGAGGATAATTACAAAAGTTTTTCAATTAGTTCTATTTATTCTTTGTTGTTTTCAAACTAAATTGTAGAAGATTTTTAAAGGATACAGTTTTAATTTATTTCTATGCGAAGTTTATGTGGATTCCTGAAGCTTATTTACATAGTAAATTTACTTAAGCGCATGTGATTCTAGTATAATAACTAAAAATTCTTATGCGCACGCCTTTAACTCCTATTGGGTAGGCAAAATTGCTTATAAGCATACTACTCTCGTTATGAATCTTGTAATCATCATCACAGCTCTTATATGTCACGACAGAGGGGTTCGAACCAACCCTCAATAGGGTAATTTGGCCATAGTTTACTATACTGGCCTTCTGTAGGTTTACACACTAACGACTACTACCGTGACAGTGTAAGACCATATTGATGGATGCAAACGAAGCTAGAGAGGCTTGTCAGGATCGTATAAAGTGGCTCAGTACTCCCATGGAAACAAATGGGTAAGTGCTTATTCTTACCCGAAACTGCACATCTAAAAACATTTAAATGTCTTTATTATCTTGGTGATCGATAGTCTTCGCCTACCCCAATGGGAACTAATGGCGTGAGTATATGTTATGTTATTATCGTGACATAATCTTCCACAAGGATATAACTAGTAAAAATAACGGATAAACTTTTATTTTCATTTCACATCTTATCACAACACCGAGTTTATGTAAAATACGCGAAGAAAAATAAGTTCAGGAAATCTGTTAAGGGATTAACTCAAACTATTTCCTGTGAGGATAATTACAAAAGTTTTTCAATTAGTTCTATTTATTCTTTGTTGTTTTCAAACTAAATTGTAAAAGATTTTTAAAGGATACAGTTTTAATTTATTTCTATGCGAAGTTTATGTGGATTCCTGAAGCTTATTTGCATAGTAAATTTACTTAAGCGCATGTGATTCTAATATTATAACTAATATAATTTCTTATACTCACGCCCCTAACTTCTATTGGGTAGGCAAAATTCTCCAGTTTTAAATCTTGTAATTGTCATTACAGCCATTATATGTAACGACAAAGGGGCTCAAACTAACCCTCAATAGGGTAATTTGGCCATAGTTTACTAAACTGGCCTTCTGTGGGTTGGTGGACTTAGGCGTTTCTCATACCACCCCGCATGATGCAGCGTAGCGCGTGGATGCGTGTTCTTGCGTTGCTTGAAAGTATAACTGTTTGTATAGAAAACCAGCAAAGCGCGTGGATGCATTTTCTGTGTGTTAGACTGTCCGTTGGGGCTCGAAGGTTCTGGAGTGGCGGCCACGTACAGGACAACGTAGTGTGGGTAGGCAAGGTGGACCGACGACTTGGTCAAGGTCGTGGGAAACCGATGGATGAGGGCAGCACAGGACCGGTCGCTGTGGATATCTTTAGCGGAGGCCTATGTCCAGCAGTGGACGTCTTTTAGCTGATGATGATGATGAGACCTTATTTGGTAACTTTACCTCCTGAAATCGAACTGAAGACTTCCGGATTGTACCTATAGGCTGAACTTTTAACTGCTAGACCACGTAAGCAGTAATAATGTCAAGCATTCTCTTATATTTTATTGAATTTGTGTTTTACAGAATATTATATGGATTATATATATAATGCTGTGTAGTGTCGGCTTAGAATAGCACTACCCCATTTCTTCTGGTGGGTGTACGTAAAAGGCGACTCACGGTATTGGGGCTTTTTAAGGGATTTTTGGGCGATGAGGTTGGAGACCCATCACCAACAACCTTTATTTTACCATCTTTTCCCCACTTGACTTCCCAAAAGTGGCTGAGGAATTTCTAATTCCTTAGATCTGGCTACCCCTTCTAGGGATTTATAGCCGTGAGTATATGTATGTATGTATGTATAAGTAAAGCAAGGGTCAAAAATTTGTACTTTAATTATTTTATAGGTAATTTATTGCGTTATTTTTAAGATATTACTTAAGGCACCAATAAATTAAGTTAGTTAGTTGAAACTCAAAACTACAATTACTAGTTTTGAGAAAATATTCCCCTCGTATCCCAAAATTTTAATAAGTATTTCCAAATAGAAAATCACTTCAAGTCAATAGAACTCAAGTAAAATCTCAACGGAAACCAGCAAAGTGTATAAAGTACGGCGCAAGAAAACGTCAAAGTCGTCTGCAAACTCATTAGATATTCATTGAAAGTTTCAAGTAAAAAATGAGAAGCTCGTTAAGTAAATTAATACGAATATAAACCATGATTAAAAAAATTATGTTGACGTGCCAGCAAGGAGGGCGTTTGTGATGTAGAGAGCGGATCTAATCAACATTCATTTATAATTAAGTACACCTACTTTAGAAAAGCGTTTTTAAATTAGATAGACGTTCGGAAGTTTACTTTGATTTTGTTTGATTTTTTAAATAAATTTAAGATATAAATTAACTATTAAGAGACGGCAGTAGCCCTTTTAAAAGCCCTTTTAAATTAGTTATGTAACTTGTATTATTGTTTAATTATTTTATATTAAACCTCAAACATTAAGATAACATACAAGAAACGTACAATCACAAATAACAATAATTATTTTAATTAATACTACATTTTTTTCGACACAAAAATCGCTCATAAGAAATTTTGCATTTCCTTAACTTTCATCCTTCAATTTATACCCAATATTGAAAACTTAAAGCCTGCCGTACATATTGAAAATACAGTCCTCAATATTTACCATTTAACCCAAAAAAATTATTCATTGAATATCTTTTACGTTTGATCATCGTTGGCTCCTGCAACGAGGGGTAAAGTCCCCAGTGCATTGATGTTTTCTTTATGCTAACTTCACCTTCAAGTGTTATAAGTTGCGATGTCCCTCCGAAGTACAATATAACTTGCTTGGGGGTAAACAATGAAAATGTTAATTCGGTATAGGAAGTACAGTCCCACTGTTTGGGTTGTGCCTATCTGATAACAATAGGTGGAAGAGATAAATCAACTTTTTTTAAAATGTTCCTATGTTTTTTTCATTTTTTTTTATACATTTATACATTTACTGACGCCATTTGTTATGAATTCTTTCCAAATCTGCTTACCATAATTAATGTTTTATCAGCTAAAAGTCATCCATTGCTGGTCAACAGCCTCCTGGAACGACCTCCGCAACAACCGGTCAAGAGCTGCCTTCGCCCATCGTCTTTCCACGAATTGACTAAGTAATTGGTTCACCTTGAGGGAATTCTCCCTAGACTTATTGGAAAGGCCGCCAATCCAAGAATATCAAGCCCCAACGGCCATAGGGTTTGTGTGCAATATGCCTTCTCTATTGCAACTTCATCCTTTTAACTGTTATTATGTTTGTATTTTTCTTATTGTATTAAAAGTATTATCTAAATAAATGATCCCATCACCACGTCTATATTTCGATATTTGTGAGGAACAATCATAAGTGACTTTGACATTTTATTTATTGAAGTGATTGGGAGCAAATGATTTGTTTTATTGTAATGGAAGGATATTCAAAGAATGCTGTGTGGTTACCCTTGAAAGTGAGTGATTAGTGAGTGATTAAGTGGTTAATCTATTTTACAGAGTTTTAATAAAATAAGCAACCGTGATAGCCCAGTGGGTAGAACACTCGGTTATCGTGCAAACGACTAGTGTTCAAATCCTAAGTCGGGCCTACACCAATTTGTCTTTTCTAAAGACATATGTGTGGTTAATTTATCATGGTTGTTAACAGTGAGGGAAAACATCGTGAGGAAACCCACATGGCTGAGTTGTACTTAGTCATGTGACAGTGTATTCGTACAAAACGGCGATAGGCCTGCCCCCTATCACGTGAGTACACTGTCCATGCAAAACGTGGGTACTCTGAACACCAGGTGACAAAGTCATAGTACCTCTGCCAACCCCTTCGGGGATATTCGGCGTGAACGTTTATGTTTATGTTATGTTATGTTATGTAATAAAATAACAATAGTCTTATTGATATTTTGTTTATTATTTTGAAAATATCGTTTATGAACATAAAATCTCGAAATGGGTTGTAACCAACAACACCTTTATCAAACTTTGCATACCGAACTTCATTTGTTAAATAATCACAAATAAATTGGTGAAAAATCATATTTAAAAGTAAGATATTTTATCATTTCATTATAAAAAAACATTAATCCTTAGACTTTGAATCGCAATATAAAAGGAATTGCAAATCCGCCTACATCATAATTATACAAAAATTGGTTAATCTCACCTTAAAACCGCAGACATCTACAAACTTTTTAAATGATAAGACGTTTTAAGAAAAGACCAAAAGGCCATTAAAAAGTTAGTTAGCGTGCAGTAGTGCCCGCGTTATGGTGCTTCAAAACTTTTTTTAAGACAATTGCTTATATTTATTACACTGTTCTTAATAACATTAATGTTTTTATCGACCGGAACAAGTTTTATCGTCTGAGATGGGAATTTTACAATTTTATAGATTAAACGTAACTTAGAAATCGATATTACTTTATATCAAGAGGTTTTAACTTGATTGTAATGTTGAGGAAAGTAGACATAAAGTATTTATTGCACATCAGAATTAGTAATTATACAAAAAGTCCGTCTGAAACAGAATAGCCATGTCTTATCAATGAAAGCGATATCTTCCAGACAACTCTTGGCCGCAAGGGTCGGTTGACTAAATTATAGTTCACATACACACACACACACACACACACACACACACAACACACACACACACACACACACATACATACTCATGGCCATAAATCCTAAAAGGGGTAGCCAGAGCTTCAGAGCTAGAAACTTTAGAGCCACATTTGGAAATCAATAGGGGACAAAATGGTAGAAATAAAGTATAGTTGGTGATGGGTCTCCAATCGCATTGCCCAAAAACCACTAAACGCCCCATACCGTTAGTCGCCTCTTACGACACCCGTTGGTAGAAAGGGGTGGTGACATTCTAAGCCGTCATTACACGTCCCGAATGTACACACTACAAAAAGTTGGTCTGAAACAGAATAGCCCTTGTCTTATCAATGAAAGCGAGCTTCCAGACAGCTTTTAGCCGCAAAAGTCGGTTGACGAAATCATGCTAAAGTCATGAAAACATAGGGGGTCACTACTGATAACATATTTAGATCAAATAGAGATATTTAAAAATAAGCAGGCGTCCGAAATAAAAGGTATAAAAGGGATTGAATAAAAATAATGATGCATGTCAATAAAACTCGAGAGATTTGCCAGGACCGCACAAAGTAGCAATTTTAAGTCTCTGCCTGCATCAGTGCGAAGTTTCATTAGACCTTCTGAAGGATTTGATTTTGCTTCTGCTATATCGACCGTTACGTAGACGCCACTTCAAAAACATTGAGCCCCAATATCTTTAGAAAATGTAATTACATATATACATGCATATACTCACGGCTATTAATCCGAAAAAGAGGTGGCCAGGGCTTCAAATCTAGAAACTTCTCAGCCACTGCCGTGCTAGTGATATACTGACGTGTAAAGCTGGCTTAGAATGTCACTACCCCTTTCTACCCACGGGTATCGTACGAGGTGACTAAGGGCATAGGGCTTTTTAAAGTGGATTTTGGGTGATGCGGTTGGAGACTCCACGATACTTTATTTCTACTATCTTGTCCCCTATCAACTTCCAAATGTGGCTGAGGAGAAAATGTAATTGAATAAAATATTGATTTTATTAATTGTTAGTTATAGTATAAACGTATTTATTAAAGCAATCAAATTGATTGCTTTGGCCCACATAAAATCCCTAGGCTTAGCAAAACGGCCGCTCAGAATTCCGACCGAGGCGTGAAATTTCAATCAAACTGGTATACATATGCAAATATATTCTCTTTGCCTACGAAATGATGATGTACTCTTACTTTTGTATTTATTTAAGTATTCTCATATTTTTAGTATACGTAAGATATTTTGTTGCTTTTAATAACGCTATCAAATGCGATTGCGGTAGGCAGCGACAATTGCGGCCACTTATATGATCATCACGAACCATTCTTTCATAATCATACATCATCTGATATTTATTTTATTAAACTTCTGACTTCAGACTACTACCTTTTTATAACGTTTATCTTCACTGTCACATGACCAAGTATAACTCAACCATGCATGTGGGATTCCTCACGATGTTTTCCCTCACCATTTATTTTTGAGAGTTTAAAATATGTGCTATTTTTCTTAGTTATATATAGTTCGTTAGCATCGTTAGCTCCACCAACCCAACTACTAGGGTATATTTAAGTTTATTTTTACATTTTTCATAGAATTAACACTCATACAGTCTTTTATTTAAAAAACGTAATTATTTCAATCCGAACCATAATAAATATCCGAAGTCAAGTAGTTCCTAAATATAAATAAACTCAATTCTGATTCTTCCAAACTGTATAGTATTGTTTCTCTTCCCGAAACAAACTTCAGCTGACAAAGTTTTGTACAAATTTTACGCAAAACCAGACACGAAGTGACGCGTTGCTTTATTTAAAGTTTTAAATTAAATTAAAACAAAAGTAGGGGCATATGCTGCAGTCCCGTAAACAGATTAGAATTATATTCAAACGATCGTTTTTCTACATTATAGTTCATTGAGATAAACTGTTTGTAATTATTTTATTAGCATATGCAGTAATGAGTTTTCTATTATATTTTTTACTTTAGATAGAAAATAGCTTTTTAATACAGCGATGTACAAAATATGATCAGTTTTCCATTAATTTTACGACTATAGTTGTAGTACTATTAGGCGTTAATTGCCATCTCAATTCTCAGTTTATCCTACAATATATTTTACATTTAAAATATGATCATTTAATGTTATTTTTGTATAACATGTCGATTCTTAATTAGGTTGTATACTGTTTGTAATTAAATTTATCTTTTATTAAAAATGGATTTATTATGGATGTATTAGAATGGCGAGATTTGGACGCGCGTTCGAAAAACCGCAGCACAAAACCGCTCGTGTAACCGGCACCCCAGTCGACCAACACATGGCACCAGCCGACGCATCCCGCGAAAGTATTGCAATGCAACAGCGACGTCTCAGCAATTTTGCATAACGCCTTCCGTTCCGCAAAATATATCATTTCATTTTTATTCTTACTTACTTGTGTGCACCCTTACTATGCTTATTGACTGACGGTAATATGTTGTAGTTACGTGCGTTTTATGTTGTGGGGGATTAGACGGCGGAATTACCGCCCGTTTGTCTGCAAAGTATTTTATAGAGAAATTGCTTTTATTATATCTACTTTTACCTTAAATAAAAATCAAAATTTATTTAATTTAAAGTAGTCGATAGCTAATAGAGCTAGGAAAGATTTGTATGAGCGAAGCAAACTCAGATTTCTTTTTTCTGACAAACGTAAAAACAAGTTATGTTTCTTAAATACAAATTATTTATTATTTACTCATCAGCCTATTCTATACTTGCGTTAAGTGACTGAAATATCGATAAATAAATGCTGGTTAGTGATAGAAACCACATCACTAAACAATCACATAAAACACCGCAAAAACCTAAGCCTAAAACGACATCCACATAAAGAAGTGCTATTCAAAGCCGACTCGTTTACGTGCATTCAGTATAAATAAAAAGAAGAAGCAAACATTTTAAGAAAACTCAAGAGTAACATTCTCAAAAGACCGGTCAAATAAAACGCGTTAAACCAGAGTAATAGCACAATAACAGAATGAGGCAACCAGCCACCTTCATAAATATATTTTACTTCGCTATAAAATAATGAGATTTAAACCCTTCATTTCTCTTTACGATGTCTAAGTCCGAAAACACCGATTCTCAAAACGGTTTTCGAGATGGGAAAACAGGGGAGCTCATAGTATGGCCGCATATACCTTTTGCATTTATAATACATTCGCGAATTTTATCTAGAAACGGGGTGCCATGTTTGCTGCAGAAAATAAAAAGAATAAAAAAATATACTTTACGATCTATTAAAAATCAAACATTTCTTAAATTTATAACGAAACTTAAGTTTTGGTGGGAAATGTTGTATAGTGTTATTATAAACCAAACAATCTTCTTAAAAATTAGTTATGTTTAATGTTTGTCTTTGTACAATATACATACGGTTTTACCACTAAAACTCTTAAATAGCATAAAATTAACGCTTGTCTGTTCAAGCGTCATCGACATAGGAAAAAAGGTAAAAAACAGAAATTATATGTAAATCGAACTTGAGCATAAAACGTTCAATTTTTACCAGTACCAACTTAGCCACAAAACTTTTACATATTCATTCATTCTCAAAATCTTTTCTGTTTAACAAATTTCTTAAATTTGCTTCCAGCAAGTTACGCTAAACTTTCAGCCTTGTCTGAAAAGTTGGTAACGTTTTTTGTACATGCATGCCATACGAAGAAACTCTTTAATACTCTCGGCTTTGACTACATTCCTTGACATTTTACATGAAAACTTTTCAGCATTTTTTACAGAAATGTTGGCTTAAATCTTAACAAATAGGCTGAAGTTTTGCGAAGGAATATGTAGCTCTTTTAGCGGGCGTCTTAAGAGTCCTTTGCTTGGTATATGTTGCGAGACTTTTAGAAATTCACCTCAAGATTTGGTAAGAAATACGAAGTTGGGCAAAGGATTTCTGAAGCAAAGCTAGGGCGGGTTGCATTTCAATTTGGTAGGTGTAAATGCTTATTTCCATAACGAAGACCACAATTACGGTAATGATCGCAAGTCTAGACCAAGTCTGAAATTCTGAGTTAGATAGTCGGCGACTATCGTGACTTGGTTTCACAGGTTTAGTTCGAACAGTTTGATCATTGTGGTCAAGTTTTATCAGGTTTTTCCAGATTTTCAAATTATTTGTTTTATTAAGCTGTGTAGTGTCAGCTTAGAATAGTACTATCCCATTACTGCCCGTGGGTGTTTGTAAGAGGTGGCTAAGGGTATTGGGGCTTTCCACCAAAAACCTTTGCTTTACAATCTTTTCCCAACTCATCTGCCTGGCTTTCCACGGTACACAAAAATATATTGCATAAAATTTAATTTGTATACTTCTCACAAATTGTAAATAAACTTTACTACGAAGCTCAATACAAAACTAAATTGAATTCTTGATATATCTATTATCTGAACATAACTGAAGAAGCAGCATATGAACAAGTACTTTCAAGCTCTTATTTCGTGGTCATAAAGATCAATATTGCGCTAAAATAATGGAAATAATCGCAAGAACAAAGAGCGTTGGTCAATCAGCCAATTCGCATTCAGTTGTAAGATGGGATGTTAATCTTCTGCCCTCACAGACTCCAGAACAGAGCACTGCGTAATAAAAACTGTCACTACATTTATTTACGATGCAATAAAGAAGGTTGAGATAGAATAGCGGTGAAATGATGGGGGCTAACACGGTTGCTAATGTTGAGTTCGACAGTTTATATCCAATTTTAAGTTTTGGGGTTTAGGTGTAATACTTGTTCATTGTACTCATAATTTTAAGTATTAGACAAAAATATTATTACAGTTTTACAAAGAAGTACGATTGACAGTCTTAAAAATACTGACAGATGGTACAAACCAACAAAACTGGAGAAGTCAAGGATTTTATAATTGTTTTTGTTTATTTATTTCATGACATAATCGCTTTTATTTTTTTTTATAAAAGATATACATTCAATTAGTTTAAGTTTTAGCGTGTATATTATTTCTCGTTTTTAATGGAAAAAAAATTGCTTTAGTATTTATTAATGTCTACTCAAAGTATACACTTTAGTCATTACTTATTTTGGTATCCCTGTTCTGATCCTTCAAATAAAAAAGAATTCATAAAATTAAGCTCTAAACCTTTACTTCCCCCAAGTGTTATTTTTAGCCGCCTCACTTTCCTTCACATCGGCAATAGCCAGTAACATTTTGACGTGTTGTCGATCTGTCTGTGATATCATGTGTTGACTCGAGACACGTTCGAGTTTCAATAAAACGTTATTGTTAATAAATCAATTTACGATACATTTTTGCTGAGTTCTCCATCAATTTGGAGACGATTTTCACTGAGTTTTGACGTTGCATAAAACGTGTGACAAGCTGTTGCATTGGACATATTTGTAGTTACGTTACAAGTTAAATAAAAAAAAATCCTATGCCTGCAACATCTGAATTTCGTAATTTTCCCTTGATAATTGTACATATTATTCATTCAATGTCGATTTTTAAAATAACGGTTTATATTCTGCATACCTGATTAAGGGTTTTTTCAGGATCTTCCTCATTTCCAGCTTAGATCTGAGTGTATACTGTGGATTTGTTGGTTAGTGCCATCGTTGTGTTATGATTCCAGGTTAGCAGACGCACCTTATTATACTTAATTTGAATTTAAAAATATACATAAAACTAGAGAGCTGTTTACATTTCAATGACCGAGAGTGAGAGGGTGAGAGGGTCTAAAAAGGGTCTTAAATCTATAGGTTTGGAATCAATCATTAATCAGTCTGTGACGAGAAAAAGCAGTATGTATACATTACAGTAAAGGATCTTTTGAGGACGGTGGTCCAACCAAAAATCAATTGTCACTACCAATGGAAGACACGGGGATATAAAAACATATTTATTATTTTAAAATTTACATTAAACAAAGGAAACAAGTATAAACATAAATTCCTAACATTGCTACACAATTTTTTGTATGTGAGCATGTCTATTCATGTGTAGGTGTTTGCATAGCAAATACCTAATCTTGCCACAATGTATTTAACGTATATTTTTGTATGAGTAGTAATGATTATTTTCCTGCATATCTTTTAACAAATCTATAGTATCCACACGGAAATCAAATACAAAACCAGATGACTTCAAAACCGACTCATGTTTCGTCGAAAAACTCTCTCAAAAATCCCGAACAAGCGCGGTATGTGCTATCACTGTGAGATGCAGTCCACTTATAGCTCAGTGTGTGCCTGCTAACAATGTGTCTACATCTGATAGCAGACCTGACTTCCCGAGACTATTCTCCGCCTTATTGATGAGTCAATAAAGCTGCTTGAAAATATCTGAATACGGGACTAGAAATATATGGAAGAATGTTGGGGAAATAAAGACACGACGGAAATGTTCTTCTTATTTTGAGGTGCTATTTTAGATTTATTTGCATCTTAAAAATACTAGTCTAGTGGTGTGTTGAATTGTAATAATCAGAACTTTTAAAGTCATTCCAGCCCGTCCTCATGAACATTCATAAAAATTTAATAGTACTTAAAATAGCACTTACCCATTTCTTCCGGTGGATGTACGGTGTAAGTAAGAAGTGACTAAAGGTAGTAGACTTTTAAGGGGTTTTTGGGCGATGCGGTTGGAGTTGGTGACCAACAACCTTTATTTCACCGTCTTTTCCCCACGCAACTTCCAAAAGTGGCTGAGTAATTTCTAATTCCCTAGCTCTGGCTACCTCTTCAAGGGATTTATAGCTTTATTTAGGATTTATAGATGAATGAATGCTCTATAGTTATATACACTTTAGATACACGTTGGTCTGTTTATGTAATCCTCCTATTTATTCATAATTATTTGTATATTATTAATATTTATTTATATAAACTTACGAAATAGGGGTTGAAAATACTGTCAAGAATACAACAGTCATAAGAAACCAAATTTGACTCTAATTAGATATTATGCTACACAATAGTTATTCCCCTTTGAATAAAATATGGGTTACTATTATCATACTAATTGGGAGAAACTTGATGCTTGTAGAGGGTTAGATTTACCGCTGACCAAATGGTGCATAAAAAACTCGTTCAAGATTCGAATAAATTTTATCATCATGTGAAGAAGTTTATGATTATTAGAAGAAAATTGTGAATTATAAAAGTTGCGTAATTATCATGTTATAACTAAAATATTTAAAAAAATGTTTGTTTTCGAAAGAGACATATGGAGAAAATGTTTTGAAATAATCTTATGTCAAGTCAAATGGTTTCTGAAGTCTCAAATGAGTCTGCAATATCCTACTTTAGAACGGGCAGAAGGAACACAATAGGAGAGTTAATCGCCGTGTAGTGTCGGCTTAGAATAACACTACCCCATTTCTACCCGTGGGTGATCGTAAGAGGTGAATAAGGATATAGGGGCTTTTTAAGTGATTTTTGGGTGATGTGGTTGGAGACCCGTCACCAAAAACATTTATTATTACTATCTTTTCCCCAATCAACTTCCAAAAGTGGCTGAGGAATTTCTCATTCCAAAGCTCTGGCTACCCGTTAAAGGATTTATAGCCGTGAGAATATGTATGTATGTATGTAAATAATTTAATATTAAGTTAGGTAATGATGTGTATCAAAACGACTATGGTGATATAGTTAGGCGATATTGAAGGAAATGCTAAGATAGTTTTGATACATATAAATAAGGCATCAGATAAGAGTAAAAAAAATATGTAACAACCTAATCGTGGAAGGTAATATATCATAGAGGATATTTTTAAATCAAATAGAGAATGTATATATATTTGATAAATAAAGAATAAATAAAGGAAAGAAAAATTCTTTATTTATTAGTAATAATCCCCACATGAGGTTTTCATGAACAAAAAGATTTAAATTATATATATTTGAGTCCGGCACAAATATCATGCAAAGTTAGGTGAAATAGTAATTTTGTCAATTAACATATATTCTTTATGACAAATAGATATGTTTTTGAAGGAACAACAACAAAAATAGAACTCATCTCCTCTCATCACATTCTTACACGAAACATTAACAAATTGTCTGTCAAAAAGCTTGCACGATTCCTCAATGACAAATTTTAAACACCAAAAGATTCTCCATAGAAGCCTGTACAACCATTCGTAATGACCTTTACTCACTATACCGTAGATCAAATTGAGGAGTTCAAGTTTATTTGGTTCTTTGAGTATGTGATGGTACAGTCGTATACAAAAGTTGACAAATCATCGGTCCGAGGTACAGTTAACATGTAAATCAATGGTTGCTATTGTGTTCGGATTATTTGGTGTAAGGCTCAATCGGACTGAGTCGCCTTTGTGACGTTTCGTGTATGACTTTGACAAAAGCCTTCGTTTTGTCATGTCACTGTGATGTTGGAAGGTTGTGGAGGCGTTAAATGGTTTTAAGACAGGGTGTAAAGAAGCTATTTATGTCAATATCGATAAAAATAAAATAAAGAATAAAAAAAGCATATGTATCTTTTGAT
The DNA here is from genome assembly GCA_963576735.1 of Bedellia somnulentella. Classification (NCBI taxonomy): domain Eukaryota; kingdom Metazoa; phylum Arthropoda; class Insecta; order Lepidoptera; family Bedelliidae; genus Bedellia; species Bedellia somnulentella. The sequence continues at coordinate 1,532,830 of OY755171.1, forward strand.
CATATTTTTAATTCGTTTAATAAACCAGTAATATTACAAATAAATAAAGAATAAATAAAGGAAAGAAAAATTTCGACACAGGCGGGGATCGAACCCGCGACCTCGGGTGAACGCCCCGACGCTCTGCCAACTGAGCTACCGTGTCAATTGGCTGCCAGTGCGAAATTCCTCTATCCTTTATTTCTTCTTACACGTTTAAGTAGTGTTTGCGTTTCCTACCTTCGAATTATTACTAATTCGAAAGGCCACTTGTCTACCTTTTCAGATAGAATACAAATGTTGAAAACGCCTAACTATCACATAATTTAAATCTTTTTGTTCATGAAAACCTCATGTGGGGATTATTACTAATGTCGCGGGTTCGATCCCCGCCTGTGTCGAAATTTTTCTTTCCTTTATTTATTCTTTATTTATTAGTAATAATCCCCACATGAGGTTTTCATGAACAAAAAGATTTAAATCAGTAATATTACAGTTTTACGAGAATTATGTTCAACTACACTATAATTAAAATATATAGTCAAGTTATATAGTCTTACTGAAATTGTGGTACACTTAAAATATTTTTGCTTACATATGTTTTCCTTTAAAACGGTAAACACTGAATATCATAGTTATCAAAAATAATTATATTGTAGCCTTTGCCATATCCACGATTTATTTCTAGATTTCTTGCAGTAATAATCCGAGAGCGTGACGTGTGCTAAGCATACAATAAGTTATGTTAAGTCATCGTCAAACAGGTGACATAAGTCGGTAACTTACTTTGCTTAATTTCATTTTTGTAGTAAGGTTTTACGATGACGATTTGTATAGATAATCCAATTATAACTTAGTTTTTTTTTAGTTTCATTATTATAACGTACAAACGTAATAACTTCTAGTTATTGCTAGTGCTTTTTTGACAAAATCAATCCAAGGATCAATGTGCTGTGTAGTGTCGGCTTAGAATAGAACTACCCCATTTCTTCCGGTGGGTGTACGTAAGAGGCGACTAACGGTATTGGGGCTTTTAAAGAAGTTGTTGGGCGATGCGGTTGGAGACCCATCACCAACAACCTTTATTTTACAATCTTTTCCCCACAATTTTTTTGAAAAGTGGCTAAGGAAGGCTACCCCTTCTAGAGATTTATAGCCGTGAGTATATGTATGTATGTATGTCAATCCAAGGAGACGTTAGTCATAATATCACTTCTGGCAACAGTGGTTCAAGAAGTGAATTTACTTACGACTATCCCTTAGAGTTCTTTCCTTGAATTTCCAGACTAATTACCTGAAACAAACAAGTTTTTATTAGTATTATCATCATGGTCACCTTTCACAGACATGAGCACAACCTGCGTAGGGTGATTTCTTTGTCAACTACACTGGCCTAATGCAGGTTAAGTAGCCCAAAGACGGCTACCAGGATAAAACCCGAACTACATAACTTAATATGCTTTCTAAAGTACAAAAACATCTTAATTTTCAGCTAATCATATGATTCAGCGTGTATTAAACCAAACAAGCTAGATTTAACCTCACAAATTAAAATTGTGACTTTACCCCCCACAAATAGAACCGGAGCCAAACGCTCTACCGATTAGTTATTCTGCCTTCCCAATGGGAACTCATAGCCCGATTTTACGTTGGTATGTACTCGTTCAAGAATCAGAATTACATATATGCACAGAAAAATATATGTTACATTAGTCCTTACAATCCTCCAACCGTTTTTCATATTCGCCTTTCTGGGTTATTTCATGTAAGATAGCAGAGAGAGAGAGAGAGAGAGAAACATGACCATATTCATAGCATTTATATGGTATCGTACGGAAAGTATTAATATTGACACTTCTTCAAATTTAGAACAGTATACTTTTAGAAACAGTAAACTAAGTCATACTATTTAGTGTTAAAATAAAACTATGACCGTTTAAACAAAAAGCTAATAATTCTAATCTTTGTCGCAAATGCAACCTTAAAACGAAGCCCGGGGTATAAAAGTCGCGTCGAGTTACTCTACTACGGTGCGCGGTGGCTGGTAATCGAATTGTGAGGTTCCTAGTTTGGTGCCAGAGTAGTTCGTCTAATTGCTCTGTGCGATGTAAATTCTAGCAGGATTTGTTAGCTCTATTTTGTTGGTAGTGATGAAGTAGGCTATTAATTTAGGCTTATTTTGTGCTAGGAATAAATGTGAGAATTACTTATGACTTAACTGAACTTATGCGGTTGGAGACATATCACCAATGATACCTGTATTTCTAACACCTTTGCCGATTTTGATTATAATTCATGATAAAATAGAAAATAATAATTAATGACTAATAAATTGAGTAATAAATTGAGTGTTTTGAATATAAATTGGGGAATAAAACAGTATGTGATTTTTTATATTTGCGTATAATGGTTTCTTTTAAAATTATAATTAAATAGGTATATAATTTTATTTATAGTTTCTGAGCCTATAAGACAGGGACAAACTTATTCATAAGGCGTATAATTTTAATATTGAGAAGAGATCATGCTATAAAAACTCAAAGTACCCCATTCCCTCTAAACGAAAATAATAAAAAAAACAGAATGCAATTCGCAACAAAACTTTTTCTTACAACTTCGCCCAGTGTTGTCAGATGATAATAAAGTAAGAACAAAAAAGGAGCACATCAAAACAAGGCAATAGTATTTTCTGCTATCTAATTTCACGGTTATTAGTTGAACTTGTTACAAACGCCTGGCTCGCCATTAAAATGCAAATTTGCCACCCCTGAAATGTTTTGCCTACATACCGCGCATTTTTATATCTTTGTTTTTTACGTATCTTTGCTGCGATGAATGGTCGTTAATGTTTTGTCATAAAACACGAATTTGCATTTCAGGTTGCAGTATTTTAGTGACGTTTCACCTGCTGCTATTATTTTACAATTGAGTCTCATTTGGTGAACATTTGTATGTATTTGAAAGATTATATGTGTTTTGTGTCACAGAGTTTCAAGTAATATAGAGTTAGATTTGTAATTTGTTTGTGATTTGTAAAAGCGTTAGTATATATTATTTCGTGTGTTCACTAACCTACTTACTTCTGTATTGTAGTTTATTTGTCAATTTTATTAGTAAAATAAATATACGGTGCTTAATTCATTTATTATTTTAAGGATTAATTTATTGCTATGATGAACTACAATTTTATACATAATGTGTCGTTTTTTTATATGAAACAAAATAAATCTCCATTGATATTTAATTGAACTATTATATTATTTACAATTTTCATTTAGAAAAACATGTGTATTACTGTTGCATTAGTTGCCATCAACACATATTATATACACTTCGGTATAAACAAGACATCGCTAAAACATGCATATTTTATTAAAAATGGTTCCCGGAAATCTAAATTCAAATTTTTCACGTTGCCAGGACCTTACGTCACATCCGGCCCGTTAACACCTAGCGAAATAATCTTCGATACGCGTCACTAGCATTGACAGCTTTCCTATTTCCGTTCTGGAAATCCCCGTTTCCGCTGTGGCAGGTGCGGGCACCTTTATGAATGGCACCCGTAAAATATTAGGAAGTGATTCGTTTGATATTGTTATTTCTAATATACTTTATTGTGCCCGTAATTTGGTTGGGAAAGGTTTGTGATATGATGTTTGACTTTGCTACTTTTCGAAGTGTTGTTAAAATGTTAAGATTATTTAGAGATTGCAGTTGCAGCTTCGGGGGGCAGCAAGATAATTGCAATCGCCATTTTTACAAGACATAAAAACTATAATTAATTTTTCATCACTCATTAAGTCACCACGCAAATTACGGAGTTTAAAGAATTTTAAAATGTCAGTTTTCGAAAACATGATGTTTGGTTCCGAATAAATTAGATAAAAAAAGCATTTTTACTGGATATTTTTATACCGTCATTAAATTGAACCGAAGTTTAAATCAGATTCGTCAATAATTTAGTATTTGTTTTTTTTTTATTTTATTTACTACGATTACTACCATTATATTTTTGTAGGCTAATAAACTTTTACAAGGACATTTATAAAATACGTCGCGTCAGTTTTATCCAGTGAACCCTCCGATGCAACGAGCGGTCATTTAGACCAAGCAGTAAATTTGGCAAAGGTCAGTCTTGTTACTGTCGCTAGGGTGGCATGTTTGGCTGTAAAAGAGGGTCCTGCACAGCTTACTACTTGATTTATTTACGAGCAAATTATCGGTAGTAGAAAAGAGATTTTTAAATTTGTTTTCGGATTGCCATTAAGGTTTTTGATTTTCGTCAATTAAAACTCTGTTATCGTTTTTATGAGTTTGTTTTAAACATTCTTATATTAAATACTTTATATAGTAAACTATTGCGATTCTAACATGGATGCAATCATATAAACATAATTATCAATTGGAAACAAAATCTTGAGTCTCGGGCTCTGTGTATTATAGCTTATTTTAACAGAATAATAATTTAACTAAAGCTAAGACATCCCCTAAAAAATCTCATAACCTGTCAGTTTCCTGTGTCACTTCCCGTGGTCAATGCAAGTCACTGTTACATGTTACTAATTAGAATAAGTCCGCGCCCACAATACCTGCTAGGGGTGTATTAGGAGATTTCATTGTCCAACCGATTTAGGGTTAGTAATTGTGTTAAATTTGATGACTCATATTTAAATAGGTATTTTATTTTGTTAAAACTGAAACAATTTTTAGATTGCGTGAATTATACAAGCTTTTATTCTAATGTCGAATCATACAAATTCTTTATTAACGTTTGAGTTCAATTATTTAAATATTACTTATACATTAGATTAGTCGACTCATATTGTGCATTAGTCAATAATATTAAACGCGGTATTTGTATTCAAAACCGACCTACTGTATTGTCAATCCCAAAAAGGTATGGTTACAGTTTTAATATTATAAAATTCGTTCGCGGAAGGAAAATAAGAAATGATTTAAAAAAAGGATGGTTAGCGATATTGTAGACCAATTTATAGTTAACATAGACATACTATTTATTTGAATCCCTCAACACCATTTTAAATCTAAAACATTCTACATTAAAAACTAAAAAAATAACATTATTTAATAACAAGTGCACATTAAGATCAAAGAATAAATATAAACGCAGATACGATCCAACAATTGAAGCATTAACTAATCTAGGATCAGGGTTATAAATTTACCGTCTCATAAGCCTGTGATGAGAAGGTGCAACACTAAAGAGGCCAGTATATCAGAAGAAACACAGACGGTTCTACGGAACCATTGTGGCTAGACAGATATATGAGATGGGGCTAAATAACAAGAGAATTCCTTGGGACGACAAAGATTAAGTAAATTAAGACTGGGAGTTTTGTTAGCGTTTTTTCTTGCTCACAATATTATCTCAATGGTACGTTGTTTTTGAGGTCTTATGTAGGATATACTAGAATATGATCGTAACTGTTTGTTTTTAATAATATATGGGTTATAATTAATATTCACATCATTTAATTCAATATTTATGAAATTTTGTGAAAATATCTAATTGCAACTAGGAGTAAGTTAACCCCATAAAATCTTTAATTGCAACTAGTTTCCCCACTGATTCCATGAATTAATTAATTAAAATAGATTGCAATCAAATTTCTTGCTACTATGAATCATTCAAATTTCAATTAGTTCTGTATATTTATAGTTTTACATACATACATACATACATATTCTCACGCCGTTAGTTCCCATTGGGGTAGGCAGAGACTATCGATCGCCACTTTGTACGATCCTGGCAAACCTCTCTGGCTTCGTTTACATCCATCAATCTTTTCATACATGCTCTTTTATTCTTCATACTGCGGACTCCTGCCTTTTTGAGCACATGTTCTATTTGATCCAAATGTGTCCTCCAAGGTCGTCCTCTACTAACATCACCTTCCACATTGGCTCTATATATCTCTTTCACCAATTTACTGTCATCCATCCTCTCTATGTGCCCAAACCATCTCAACATTCCTTTTTCTATCTTTCTTACAATATCATCTTTTACACCACACCTTTCACGAATCACATCATTCCTCACACGATCACATAACCTTACATTACAAACTTTTCTGAGGGATCTCATTTCTACTGCATTCACTCTGCTTTCATGCTTCTTCTGTCACACCCAACATTCACTGCCATACATAAGCGTAGGAACGAGGACAGCATCATGCACAGCCATTCGGGCCTTTGCAGACACCGACTGACTAGACATTAGACTATCCAGTGCTCCATTTACCGCATTACCCTTTTTCACTCTTCTCTCGATATCTTCATCACACTTTCCATCCCTAGTAAACAAACTTCCCAAATATACAAACTCTTTCACTTGTTCCACTTTCTTACCATTAATCTCAATCACGCATTCGGTCATATTCACCTCTCTCTCAAAAACCATAGTTTTTGTTTTATCAACATTCACCCTCATTCCCTTTTTCTCAAAAGACGCACATGCAATATTCATCATCTCTTGCAGCTCTTCCACCGATGATGCAAGTAGAACTTGATCGTCGGCATATAAGAGGCATTTAATGATGAATCCACCCATTCTCAATCCATAATCACTTTCACGCAACTCTGTTAAACAGTCATCCATGAACAAATTGAAGAGCCACGGGGAAGCTACACAACCCTGTCGGACACCCCGAGAGATCCCGAACCAGTCAGTATTTTCCCCGTTTACTCTCACACATGCACTGGAATCCTCATAGAGTGATACCAGTGCACGTATAAGTCGACTCCCCAAACCAAACTTGGATAACACCTCCCATAAACACTTTCTTACCACCCTATCATACGCCTTCTCTAAATCAATGAAGGAGCAATACACCTTTCGGTTCTTAGCTAAGAACTTTTCGGTGATGCTCCTTAAAGAGAAGATTTGGTCCATACATCCCATTCCCTTTCTAAATCCTGCTTGCACATCCCAAATTTTATCATCCGTTTCATTCATCACTCTTTCAATCAAAACCTTTGCATACAATTTACCGACAATGCTGAGTAGGCTAATTCCACGGTAGTTTCTAGCCTCCTGGTGTGACCCCTTTCCTTTATATAAAGGCACAATTACCGCTTTGCACCAGTCTTGTGGCACTTTGCCACTCGACCAGCATTTTTGGAAAAGGAAGTACAACCAGGAAGCCACCACCCCTTTACCAGCCCTCAGCATTTCAGTGTTTATCCTGTCATACCCTGCCGCTTTCCCTAGTTTTAATACTATTTTAATACTATATTAAATATAATTTGATTTAAGTAATTATTACACTCTAGATTTTACCGGCGGCTTCATTTGCGTTTAAGGCACTAAATGCAATTTTTATATATTTTCGCTTAATCCAAAATATGTTTATAAATAAATAAAGGAATGAGAAATTTCGACACCAGTGGGGATCGAACCCGCGACCTCCGGTTATACGCCTCTTCGCTCTGCCAATTGAGCTACAGTGTCAATGGCTTCTAGGGCGAAATTCTTTTATCCTTAATTTATTAGTAATAATCCCCACATGAGGTTTTCATGAACAAAAACATGAATATTATATGTTTATAAAGTTTGATTATGGTCAGTGTATAGCTATTGTAGTCGGCTTAGTAAATACTACCTTATTTCTTCTCTTGGGGACTTATAAGAGGTGACTAAGAGACCTATCACCAAAAACCTATATTTTAGAATATTTTCCCAAGTCAAGTACTTCCGACGTGATGAGACACTTAATAGGTGATTAATTAATTATTCCTGAGCTCAGGTTACCCTTTTAAAGAATTTATATCCGTGAGAATATGTATGTATGTATATAAGTAATTTTTGCATGAAAACATAACTAGCAAACTTACTTTTGCACATATAATATTAATAAGGTACCTTACAGTATTCTATGCCTTTGTTTGTGTTTTGCAGAACTTAACGATTTACAAACAAAACCATCAATAAAAAAAAATACTACTAAAACCATGCAACCTCATTACGTCCAAAAAGGTAACTCAAAAAGGCGTCATATCTGCACTCTACACTCCATACTCCTTACTATAAACATATTCGGCGGTATCTTGGCATATTGCGCGACGTGCGCCCGCATGCGATATCTGCATCCAGCGGCCATTGTTACAAAAACATATTTTCGCGCGCATCTTGCGAGTGGTTTGTTTAGGATGTCGCGCTTATTGCTTGCCTTGCCGCTAGGTTGGGGATTTGCAGATTTTTGTTTTCTATGTTTACGTTGTCTTTTGTTAAAATTATGATACAATACTCGTATATAGTTCACTTGGTATTGTTATGACACAAATTAGTTGTTTGTAAAGTCAAGTTGTGGTCGTAAGAAAATAGGAAAAGAAGAAAGTTGACAAAATAGATAATGTTTATGTTTATGTTGTGTGTTGCAATGCAACTGCCACTGTTCTTCTTGACATCAGTGGTGTTTCATAATTTAATGTTCAGAAAGTAACTTTTAGCCTGATTTGATAGTATATGAGCTCATTACTTCTCGTATCTAAGTTGCGTTTCAATACATGGGTACCATTATAGGCCGAGACTATCGATTAATTTAAGTTCATCATTCTTTTATGCATCTGCTACATTTGTATCTTAGCTGAGTTACCAATATACATACAAAATAATACAGTAATATATATTCGAAACGTTTACAAATATCCTTTGCATATGAAATTATATTTTGCCTTTCAATTTCAAGTATCAATGTCTGGCCAAACGTATGTATCGTAAAAATACCAAACGGAGTTCTGTTGCGAGCATTTATTGAGATGGCATAATTTAAAGTATCAGTATTGCCATTCTAATACTCTTTGGTACAGCCATCTGGCCAGTGTCAACAAGGCTCGTAAAACCAGTTCAATGGACCCCCAGAGCCGTATATTTAGTATCAATGTAAGGTTCAATATTTATTTTGTTTGTTTATGTTTGCAATTAGGGTTTTGACCGGGAAGGGTTATCAGCCACATGTGTTTATTTTGAAAACTATGATCGGTGAGTCAGTTAAGTTTTTGTTCGAAAACAACAGATAATAGTCATCAGGACACAATTCAGCAAAGTTAGTCGTATATATTATAATATATTATGTTTTCAATGCACTTTTGAAAAATATTTATTGAGTACTTATTATTCATAAACACAATTGTTTTCTAAGAAAAATATTAGATAAGAAATTGGCGGCATAAATACATTTTGTAATTTTGCCACACCAGATACAGGCTCAAATCCAAGGCTCCTAACGTCTCAGACTGGCTTACTAAGCTATCAGGGTCTAAGTGATTGCTTTAGTATTATCATCATCATACCCACCAAAGGTCCCCACTGGAGCTCCAACCTTTTTTACGTAGTATTATTTTGCTATAGACTACCAATCTGGACTTGGTTTGAAAAAAATAAAGTTGATTTCCCGGGAATCGAACCCGAAAATCTCAATCATAAAACAAACTCTCCACAATCAGCCCGGCTAGTACGAGCGGTGTTTAAACTAGTTATCGCATGGGATAAAGCAGCCATCTCTTACGCACTTACTTAGTATCGTATACTGCCATCTCATTCTAACCGTTATCGTGTCGATAAAATAGCGCTCGTGCTTACCTTACGGTATAAGCTATCGCTATAATACAACAAAGGTTTACTCACAACCGCTCAACTGTGACAAACAGATTAGTATGTCTCACTTAAAATACCGAAAGCGATAAAACAAAGTCCTCTTAGTGCACCAAATAATAACCGCATTAACATTCCATGTCCTTCCAACCCTAATGGACGGAGGAGTCGTAAAATTATCAACTGCTAAAGATATCATACTAGGGACTTTGTGGCTTTAGTAATTACATTTCTATATATATCACAGAATATGTGTTTTTGTAATTTCATGCTGATAATTTCAAGTACTAGGTAGATATTCTTTGTTTTGCGAGTAATGTTATATGTCAAATTATCAAATATCGCCAAGTGAAAGTGTTCATGCTCCTAAAACTTTATTTTTATTTGTTTTTTACCATAAAATATTGTTGAAACAGCCATTCTTAAATTTTCTTGCATAGATATATTAAATCTTAGGGTTAACGCCGAGATATATTTTTTAACATTTATTCACTAAATTATTATATTTATTGTTGCAGATAAAGTGAATGTATGAATGAAGGAGGCATGAATTAGTAAGTTTGGTCGCTGGTAACTTTTTAACTCCTATGTTATGCTTAACTATCTTTTCCCTTTTCAAATAAGTTGATTTTGACACAGTGGCTACCTCTAACAGCACTTCTAATAGCAAATTTATATTTGAAATACTCAAAAACTCAAGACTCAAACTGATGATGAGAAATATGATCAATAAACATAACATAACACGCGTTCACGCCGAATATCACCGAAGGGGTTGGTAGAGGTACTAATACTTCTGAACATCACGAGACACGTTTTGTACGTATACACTGTCACATGACTAAATACAACTCAGCCATGTGGGTTTCCTCACGATGTTTTCCCTCACCGTTGACAAACACGTGTAAACCACACATATGTATTTTAGAAAAGACAAATTGGTGTAGGCACGGCCCAGGATTTGATCCCTAATCGGCTGCACGATAAGCGGTGTTCTAGCCGCAGAGCTATCACGGTTATATTTTAAATGTATAGACAGATAATCCGCTAAAGATCAAGCTGCCCATCATATCGTAAATCCTCCAGAAACGCATACAAAAGAAAGTAATAATACAAAAGGAATCTGATTTTGATACCGACTCAGTAATTGCAATGGCAATAAATTGTGAGGTTAAAAGCTTGTCTCGTTTGGCCACACGTGAATGCTGTGGGTGTATGGCTCGGACCACTTATGTTTTGGATTCGTATCCAGCCAAAGTTTTTAGTATTGCATTTTTTATAAGTTTTTTATGTTCTTTATGTTAAGAAAATGCTGAAAAATGTTAGTTTAGAATAGCACTATCCAATTTCTTATTCTTCTTGTGGATAGAGCACGAGGCAAAGACAGTTATGGAACTTTATAAAAAGTTTAAGATTAATTATTCTATGTTTTTGTCATCATATTCCCGCTTTGCTACCAAAATTGGCAAATATATTTATTAATTTAAATTGGTTATTATGGTGTTATGGACTCCCGCTGTAAAGAGAAAGCGTGGCCGACCAAGGAAAAGATGGAGTGACGAGTTGGGTCTCTGGGATAAGAAGTGGTGGGAGACCGCTCAAAACCGTTTGGAGTGGAAGAAGGGGAGAGAGGCCTTTGCCCAGCAGTGGGACATAAATGGCTAATAATAAATAAATAATAAATAATATAAATTGGTTATTATTTTATAATCTAGACCATACTTTGTTGGTTTAGCATAGTAGTAACCTTTAATGAACGATAGTATTTTTTAATGCGATGGAAGGATCGGATCATCAAAAAGTATTATTTATCTGAACAAACAGTACGGGACACATGTTTCATAGAACTTGATATTTTGACATATCAACTAAATGAAATGTTTATATCACAAGTACGTGTCCATAAATTTTGTATTCCGAGAACATAATCCTTTATTCAAAGACGTTAAAATTTATATTATTAAATCATGGACTACCTAGTGCGAAAGTACCCATTGTACGAAATGTACTATTTGTACTTAGTATGAATCATTGGTACTTAATCTGCACTGAATATTTTTTCTTGTTTTGCCGGCTAGTACAAAGGTATATAATTAAATTGAATTTATAAACGCAAGCATAAAGTATATTATGAGAGTGAAAGTAAACATTAATTAACAAAAACATAGTATTACTCAACTTGCCGCGTCGTGCCAGCTTAGAATGTCACTACCCCTTTCTACCCACGGGTGTCCTATAAGAGGCGGCTAAGGGTATGAAGCTTTTTAAAGAGATTTTTTTGTGATGCGGTTGTCTATTACCAACGATACTGTGTTTCTGCCATCTTCTCTTCTATCAACTTCCAAGTGTGGCTGAGGAGTTTCTGGCTGTGTAGCTTGAGTATATGTATGTATTTATGTATGTACTAAACTAGACTACGATATAACTAACTAAAATTGTTAAAGTTTGATATATTTTTGAGGTAAGAAACGAAGACACTATCGATCGATGCTCTATTTGATCTTTATATGTTCTATTTACCTCTTTTACTAATCTACTTTCATCCAACTTGTTTGTGTTCAATGTAAAAATACTCTTGTCTATCGTTTTTACGATATCAACTTTCACGAATCACACTCTTTCCCATTGTCTCACATAACGTAGTGAAAGCAATACACTTACATTCAAACATATGCTCACGGCTGTAAATCCCTAAAATAGGTAGCCAGAGCGTCAGAATACGAAATTCCTCAGCCACTTTTGGAAGTGAAGTGGGAAATGGATTGTAAAAAAAAAAATCTTGGCGTCGGGTCTCCACCCGCAAATCTCAAACTTCACCTGAAAAGCGCAAATGCCCTTAGTCGCCTCTAATGAACACCCACGACCATTAATGGGGTAGTGCTAATTTAAACCAACACTACACATCTAATTCATCCAATTTCTATTATTCATATCTAAACTCAAAGTTTTCACACCGACCTTAGCTTAGAAATTGGAGCGTAACAAAATGTTTTGCATATGGTTTCACTCAGGAGCGGGTAAACAAACATCGTTGTTACCACATGGTATTTGGGTAGCAGCTGGCTAAATATAACACGACCTTGCCCTCACTAACAAGCTGGGAATAGTATTCAAATATAGACATACATACATATTCATATTACATACATACATATTCTCACGCCGTTAGTTCCCATTGGGGTAGGCAGAGACTATCGATCGCCACTTTGTACGATCCTGGCAAACCTCTCTGGCTTCGTTTACATCCATCAATCTTTTCATACATGCTCTTTTATTCTTCATACTGCGGACACCTGCCTTTTTGAGCACATGTTCTATTTGATCCAAATGTGTCCTCCGAGGTCGTCCTCTACTAACATTACCTTCCACATTGGCTCTATATATCTCTTTCACCAATTTACTGTCATCCATCCTCTCTATGTGCCCAAACCATCTCAACATTCCTTTTTCTATCTTTCTTACAATATCATCTTTTACACCACACCTTTCACGAATCACATCATTCCTCACACGATCACATAACCTTACATTACACACTTTTCTGAGGGATCTCATTTCTACTGCATTCACTCTACTTTCATGCTTCTTCTGCCACACCCAACATTCACTGCCATACATAAGCGTAGGAACGAGGACAGCATCATGCACAGCCATTCGGGCCTTTGCAGACACCGACTGACTAGACATTAGACTATCCAGTGCTCCATTTACCGCATTACCCTTTTTCACTCTTCTCTCGATATCTTCATCACACTTTCCATCCCTAGTAAACAAACTTCCCAAATATACAAACTCTTTCACTTGTTCCACTTTCTTACCATTAATCTCAATCACGCATTCGGTCATATTCACCTCTCTCTCAAAAACCATAGTTTTTGTTTTATCCACATTCACCCTCATTCCCTTTTTCTCAAAAGACGCACATGCAATATTCATCATCTCTTGCAGCTCTTCCACCGATGATGCAAGTAGCACTTGATCGTCGGCATATAAGAGGCATTTAATGATGAATCCACCCATTCTCAATCCATAATCACTTTCACGCAACTCTGTTAAACAGTCATCCATGAACAAATTGAAGAGCCACGGGGAAGCTACGCAACCCTGTCGGACACCCCGAGAGATCCCGAACCAGTCAGTATTTTCCCCGTTTACTCTCACACATGCACTGGAATCCTCATAGAGTGATACCAGTGCACGTATAAGTCGACTCCCCAAACCGAACTTGGATAACACCTCCCATAAACAATTTCTTACCACCCTATCATACGCCTTCTCTAAATCAATGAAGGAGCAATACACCTTTCGGTTCTTAGCTAAGAACTTTTCGGTGATGCTCCTTAAAGAGAAGATTTGGTCCATACATCCCATTCCCTTTCTAAATCCTGCTTGCACATCCCAAATTTTATCTTCCGTTTCATTCATCACTCTTTCAATCAAAACCTTTGCATACAATTTACCGACAATGCTGAGTAGGCTAATTCCACGGTAGTTTCTAGCCTCCTGGTGTGACCCCTTTCCTTTATATAAAGGCACAATCACAAATATAGAATTTGTTAGCTTTTAGTTATGGGGTTGATTTATATTTTATTGGTTGAGGTTTTTCTGTAGAACTCGTGAAAATAGTTTGTAGACATGGCGCAGAAGCAATAAAGGCTTGTATTCTGAATGAAAGAACTTCTAAGGTTTTTTTAAATAGTCAATATAATAGCGATTAATATTAATTTAGCTTTCTTACCTTAACTTAAATTCTGGGATAAAACTTTTGATTGTTAAGCAGTGCTGACAGGCATACTACTAGTATCTCTCTTTGAAATTCGTATGGATAAAATAATTATTCCTTTTTAGGGAGAATTTTAGGTATGAGTGACGTGATACAAAACTTAACTTATATACTATTATTTTATATTAAAGATAAATGTTGTAAGATCGATTAAGGACTTTAATACATGTCTTTCTACTTTAAATGCAGTGTCCCTCCAAGTCTAAATAAAATTAAATTCGAATTACAAATTAAGCTGACGCAATATTTTTTTAATCAGCCAGTAGCAAGTCAACGAAACCATTGTGAGATAAAAAAAGGTTGTATTCCAAAAAGATCGCATTGCATTTGGTTTAGAACATCGAGGTCGCTCCGATGAAACCGATACCTGTCAATTCTAAACACGGACTCAAAATGATTTCAAGAACATATTGCGGTGTGTTCCTATTGCGGTATTTGTAATGAGATTTGTGTTGTGCATTTGATTGGCTCGATATTATTTATCTAAATGTATATGTATATAATTCTATTTTTTATTACATATACGTAAAATGGTATTAATTTATAATTTTATCAATGAAAGGCGATGTTTTTTTTTCTATTGAGTAAATACTATTTGCGCAATGGAATATACTGCATATAAACTTTTTTAAATATTTTTTTGCTTTTATGCTGTGTAGTGCCGGCTTAGAATAGCACTACCTCATTTCTTTGGTGTACGTAAGAGGCAACTAACAGTATTGGGGGCTTTTAAGGGATTTTTGGGCGATGCGGTTGGAGTAGTAGTGCCGTGTAGTGTCGGCTTAGAATAGCACTACCCCGTTTCTACCGATGGGTGTACGTTAGAGGCGACTAACGGTATTGGAGCTTTTAAGGGATTTTTGGGCGATGCGGCTGGAGACCCATCACTAACAACCTTTACTTTACCATCTTTTCCCCACTCAATTTTAAAAAGTGGCTGAGGAATTTCTAATTCGTTAGCTCTGGCTACCCGTTCTAGGGATTTATATCCGTGAGTATATGTTATGTTATGCGGTTGGAGACCCATCACCAACAACCTTTATTTTACCATCTTTTCCCCACACTATTTTCCAAAAGTGGCTGAGAAATTTCTAATTCCTTGGCTCTGGCTACCCCTTCTAGGGATTTATAGCCGTGAGTGTATGTATGCATGTATGTAATTTTTTTTTAACTTAGTTTGTTTCCCACTGCTGCACTGCCTCACAATTTTGAGCCCACACAGCTCTGTCTGAATATGTTTTAGCATATCAACATTTATAAAATAGTATCACACATGCAAAACGTGGGTACTCTGAACACCAGGTGACAAAGTCACGTGATGTTCAGAAGTATTAGTACCTCTGCCAACCCCTTCGGGGATATTCGGCGTGAACGTTTATGTTATGTTATGTTATGTACATGCAATTTCTATTTACGATTTTTAGTTTCAATCAATTCAGACTAACCCAATTTCTCGTCCTATTAACATTTTCCAAAATTGTTATTCGATAACTAAAAATACATTGTTCCTCGAACCATTACTTTGATTTATTAGCATTCCATTACCTCATATCCAATGCCCTGCTGCTTAAAATACTAAGACAGCCGGCAATGTACACCAAAGCTTTGTAAAGATCGATTGACTTCCACGGGCTAAAAACTGGTGCTCAGTTACATTACAAGTGTAGTTTAAACAAAAAGTGGGTTAACATGCTTCTTAAATGAACGGATGTGTAATCGAATGGGAACTGACAGGTTCAAGTCAGTTTGTGGTTATATTATAAATAGCTGTATTCTTCGTGTGAATGTTGTGTTCTACACGGTACTAAACTAACAAAAGAAAGATGGTCGCATCGTTAATGAAATGACAGGAATTTTGATCTTCATGACATAACATTGAGTGTTAGACATGTTTCATTTCTATTTTGCTTAGTGTTCATACTAGATAACATACATACATACATATTAACTCATGCCATAATTTTTTGGATAGATTTTTTAGAGCTGTGTAGTGTCGGCATAGAATAGCACTACCCCATTTCTTCCGGTGGGTGTACGTAAGAGGCGACTAACGGTATTTTGGCTTTTAAGGGATATTTGGGCGATGCGGTTGGAGACCCATCAACAACAACCTTTATTTTACCATATTTTCCCCACGCAACTTCCTAAAGTGGCTGAGGAATTTCTGATTCCTTAGCTCTGGCTACCCCTTTTAGGGATTTATAGCCGTGAGTATATTTATGTGTGTATGTATGTATTATTTTTTATTGGAAAAGGCAAAGACTTTCAATTGTCACTTTATACGCTATTTTATTCTGCAAACTAAAGAATTAAAATCACACTTTTGTTATCATCCTAAACTATGGTATCTCTACATCAATTGAGTTTCTCTCTGATCTAACCTCTCTGTGTCCCCAAACCTTGTTGACATTCTTTTTCCTATTTTTTTTCAATTTTACATAGAATAATTAGCAACTGAAAAATTGATAGGGGACTAGTTACAATTTCAGTGGTCAAAGATAAAACCTGGTGTTCTTTTCGCTCCTTCTATTACCGTTTTAATGACCAAAAAACTTTAAAGGCATTACAATATTTTAAATATTAACATAATTAATTAAATTATCAATACCCTACTAACGACTTCAGTTAAAAACATCAACTTAAAAGTTCGAAAAATGTCATAGTTATCAAATTCATTAGATAAAATAATAAGAGTATAATTTAACGCCTGTTATAAATTAAACGGCTAATTAAAATTGTACATGGTTTAATGTATAATTAAGGATCACTTCACACGGAGCGTCGATGTTCACGATAAGATGGTATCGTGAATAAAACCTTTTTTGTTCTTCGAAACCCCTTTAATTGAAACCACATGTGTTGTAGTCCAGTGATGCTATAGGGTTTTGTTTTGTTTGACTATATACGAATGTATTCTAATTTTCATATGATTTGTAACCATAAACATAACATAACATAAACGTTCACGCCGTTTATCCCCGAAGGGGTTGGCAGAGGTACCAATACTCCTGAACTCACATGGCAAGCGCCATCTAGTTTCCAGAGAAGGTACCCACGTTTTGCTTAGACAGTGTACTCACGTGATAGGGGGCAGGCCTATCGCCGTTTTGTACGAATACACTGTCACATGACTAAGTACAACTCAGCCATGTGGGTTTCCTCACGATGTTTTCCCTCACCGTTAGCAACCATGATAAATTAACCACACATATGACTTTAGAAAAGACAAATTGGTGTAGGCCCGTCCCAGGATTGGAACTCACGCCCTTCTGTTTTTCGGGCGAGTGTTCTATCCACTGGACTATCATGTCGCTTGTTGTCATATGATTTGTATTGAATGATTAATTTTTTTAAGATGATTTTTGGGTGATTTTTAAAGTTCAAGTGTAAAATTAAAATACTGAAATACATCGTTTTAGCTAACTTAATCTTTAAGATGTAGACCTTAAAAATAAATGATAAAAAATACATCCTTGAAATTTTGTTTATTATAGGTAAGGACGTCATTTTATCTAATCAATTAAAAAAATGATAATTTCGATCATAAATACACTACAATTCTTTCCAAGGTCACCATTTTGTAGGTTATCTTCGAAACATAATGATTTTAGAACCGTATGGTGTTGCTTTTCTATATAACAATGAAATGTGTTTTACCATCGTAAAACCTGTCTAAAAATAAAAGAAATAAAAACCAAACGTGTGATACTGACGCAGCACATCAATAATTAAACAATCCACTCCCCCTCTCATTAAGGCTCACCCACACGGTCAAAAACACAAAATAAATCAACAGCTCTTTTTTCGGATGCACCATACTTTTTGTTATTTAATTATCTGTGACTGGGCGATTCTCGTAAATTGTTGGCGCACGATAAAATCTAGCGTTGACATTTTTTAATTGTGTGTAACTTGTTTTCACGTACGTATTATACAATGAAATCTTATTGGTCATCGGAATCTGATAAAATTTACAGCGACTGATTTTATTTTTTGGCTGATCATTACGCAGTCGTTTCGTTTTCGAATGTTTAATTTACAGAAGCTCATTGTTTGTGCAGTTTTAGTATAAACAGCGACATGATAGTCCAGTGGGTAGAACACCCGCCCGAAAAACAGAAGGGCGTGAGTTCCAATCCTGGGACGGGCCTACACCAATTTGTCTTTTCTAAAGTCATATGTGTGGTTAATTTATCATGGTTGCTAACGGTGAGGGAAAACATCGTGAGGAAACCCACATGGCTGAGTTGTACTTAGTCATGTGACAGTGTATTCGTACAAAACGGCGATAGGCCTGCCCCCTATCAAGTGAGTACACTGTCTAAGCAAAACGTGGGTACCTTCTCTGGAAACTAGATGGCGCTTGCCATGTGAGTTCAGGAGTATTGGTACCTCTGCCAACCCCTTCGGGGATAAACGGCGTGAACGTTTATGTTATTATGTTATGTTATGTTTTAGTATAAAATGTGGTGAAGTTAAAGAACAGTTTCTTTTAATATTTAATATTATGATCAATAAAGTTTTGATTACAAACTTACTTAAAAATTTGTGATTACGAAGTTACAGTTACATTTAAAAAGTATATAAACTCCATTCTCTGAAAAAAGTAGTCATTTAATTCGAAATACAAAAAAATAGTTATGGAAATAAAAAAAAACAAATGAAATGCCATTCAGTAAACAGTTAAGTTTGAGCGCAAGAGGTAAGAAGAATATGTTCCTCGTATCACTTGTTAAACCATCCCTGCTACTGTCATGGTAGTGCTGGTTAAAATCTGCCAACCTGCACTAACCAGTGTGGTGGACCATGGTCTAGACCTAGTCCAGAGTGGGTTCAAGGTCTTCATTGGGGATTTTAAAGAGTTGTGATGATGAGTTTTAATTAAAAGAATAAAAACATTATAAGTATTACGAAGTATTTTGTTCGTTTTCCTTAACATGCATACATACATGTTCTCACGGCCATAAATCCCAAAAAGGGGTAGCCAGAGCTTCAGAGCTAGAAACTCCTCTCAGCCACGTTTGGAAATTGATAGGGGACAAGATGGTAAAACTAAAGTATCGTTGGTGATGGGTCTCTCACCGCATCGCCAAAAAATCACATAAAAATACCCAATACCCTTAGCCGCCTCATACGAACACCCGCGGGAAGAAATGGGCTAGTGCTATTCTACACCGACACTTTACAGTAACGTAAGTAATACGAAGTAATTTATTGGTTTTCGTTAAGCATCATCTCATATGTGTTATTTTATTCCAATAAGGAAAGAGAAGTTAAACCTTTTTAGTATCGAAATATCTAAAATTTAAATTAATTTACAGTACAAGTAGTCTAAAGGTGTATTAGCTTTATTAGTATCAATAAAATGTTTGAGTTTTCTACGTGTAAGTTTTTTTATTTTATCGATATTTATATACTGGTTGTAAATTTTGTAACCAATCAACTTGTTACATGGCGAAGAAAAGTGGTTTTGTATTTTTTATTATTTTTGTTTATATCGTAACTAATATTAAATATTTACTTTGTGTCACTAAATTGTACGATGGTATTAGATATTATTCTCTACTTACTCTTGAAATATTTATTTTATTATGTGCAATAAAAAAACTGTTACATACTAAAGTAAAATACTGTCTTACTTTTCTTAGAATAAGCTTTACTTTTCGACTTTTCTTCTGACCTGTACTTTGTTACCTCTAAATTACATTAATCATTTATTGTGTGTTTTACTATGTTTATAACTCTTATTAGAGCTTGTTTATGTCAAGTTACATATTTATTAGATATTTTTATTGGTTTAGTAAATATAAAGTAAATATATGTCAAGATCGTACTAAGTGGCGATCGATAGGCTCTGCCTACCCCAATGGGAATAATGGGCTTGAGTATAAGTAAGTAAGTAAATATAAACTCCTCTAGATTTTATTAATATTTTTTTAATCATAACGGAGAAAATAATTTACGGAGGTACTGGCGTTTTAGTAATTTAGGATAGATATATTGAACTAAACAAAAACAGTTTACTTTTATATAACTTTCTTATGTTATCAATAAAAATCATTTTAAACCGAGTGACCTGGACGTCGATTTAGAAAAAGTGTTTGTAATAAGCCTTGTATTCTTGTTTGTTAGTCTAAAGAGTGAATAAAATTAAAATAGTTATTAATGATCCCTTAGCTCTGGCTACCCCTTCTAGGGATTTATAGCCGTGAGTATATGTATGTTGTATTCTTAATCGCCTCTGTCTATCAACCTGGGTCATTAGACTAAGGGTATGGGGCTTTTTGAAATGGTTTTTGGACGACGCGATTGGAAAACCATCACCAACGATACTTTATTTCCCTACCAACTTCCAAATGTGGCTGAGGAGTTTCTAGATCTAAAGCTCTGGCTAAGCCTTATTAGGATTTACATACATACATACATACATATTCTCACGCCGTTAGTTCCCATTGGGGTAGGCAGAGACTATCAATCGCCACTTTGTACGATCCTGGCAAACCTCTCTGGCTTCGTTTACATCCATCAATCTTTTCATACATGCTCTTTTATTCTTCATACTGCGGACACCTGCCTTTTTGAGCACATTTTCTATTTGATCCAAATGTGTCCTCCGAGGTCGTCTGTTATTAGGATTTATGGCTGCGAATATATGTATGTACTAGTGGATCGTCCCAGCTTCGCACGGGTAGCGTTGTTTTTTTAAATATCTGAGGTTTCTTTCTTCAGTCACTGCTCAAGCATTGTGAAATTCAGCGCAATGTTTTCAATTTATTAAATTTATAGCACTGCCTAAACAGTGTAGTTTGGTGATTTTGAATGCGCTTTAATGAACGGTTCAGTATTTCGGTTTAGTAGTTTATAAATTTTGGAATAAAACGCTATGAAGTATTTATAACAATCTAAAAAATAAATCATTACGTTATATAGGATGCAACTAATGGCACCATCTAGTATGTTATATGTAAATTAGTAACGATTTGGTTTTGGTTACGGGCGCGATGGCTTATTTTATGTATAATTTCGGTGTTTGTCTACCGATTTCTATGATTCTTTTTTTATTGAATAGGTAATAATGTTACCTTTTTTAAATTAGGGATGAGTGAGAGGTTTACAAACGTAAGAGTAAACAAATATAATCAGAATGATCTGAACTGCTAAGTTATCAGGAATTACACGTGTTATTGTGAGTCAACCGTAAAAGATAGACATAAACTGTTGAGGATTTTTTTTTAGATAATTTTATGAAGATGAATTCCGTCATACATGATTTCTATGTAAGTTTAACCATTAAGGCTGCACACGCGACGGAAGCTTAAAAAATGGAGTAACTTCTCCCGTTTTCCCAAAAATTTCCCAAAATTCCCCTTTACTACTCTGCTGGAAAGTATACAAAAACCTGCGCAGGAGTATGAAAAATAATTGTACCAAGTTTCGTGAAAATCCGTCGAGTAGTTTTTGTTTCCATAAGGAACATACAAACCGACAGACAGACAGACAGATAGACAGACAGACAGACAGACAGACAGACAGACAGACAGACAAAAATTTTACTGATTGCATTTTTGGCATCAGTATCGATCCCTAATCACCACCTGATAGTTATTTTGAAAATATATTTCATGTACAGAATTGACCTCTCTACAGATTTATTATAAGTATAGAAGATGAATACAAGACTATACAGCGTTTTCCCTAATTAATAGATAACATATATACGTGTATTTATATGATTATATGTAAACAATGGCGTGTACAGCTCCTATTCGTACATAGAGAATAGTCAACGTTCGGTTGTACTCCAAATAGAGCGAAGTCGTATTGTGAATTTACAACAATGAAGCTCCTGGATTCTGAACTGTCTCTTACATCGGCTATGGAAATAGTGGATATGACTATAATAAAATTAATGAATAGTTTAAGATTTAAATTAGTATTACAAAATTATACTATTTTAATTTCTTTCACTCTTTAGACTTACAAACCAGAACTCAAATAAAATATTAATTTCTCAAATGGTTACAATCATTCAATACTTCTATTGTAGTCGTAATAACCATTCAAAATGATAAATAAAACACATCGCGCCATCTTGTAAAAAAAAACAGAACTATAGTATAATAACTCGATTACAGACTAATATTATATGCAAAGGTGCATAGTCATTTATACTTACCTACTGATAACTCTCCCACAGGGGATCATGGTTAAAGGCAATACATTAAAACACCAATACGCGAGTTTAAATCCTGCGAAGAGACACAAACAAACTTACTTACTTACTTATACTCACGCCCATTATTCCCATTGGGGTAGGCAGAGACTATCGATCGCCACTTAGTACGATCTTGACAAACCTCTCTTGCTTCCCTTTCATTCATTATTCTTCTCATACATGCTCTTTTATTCTTCTCACTTTACTTTTATTAGATTAATCTTAGTTTAGTTTACTTTTTTGAGAAGAAAAATGTGGCTAATCGCGTATTATTCCAACATAGTAGTTCATAACAGTGAGTTTGTCACGTCACAGACTGTTTAAGGAACAAATACGTAATATGAAGTCAATTCGTTCATATTTGTGTTATTAACGTTGTTTTCAGGTCCAAAAGTTTAGTTGTTTTATTTAATTTTTAACTTTCTTTCTGGAATAATTACCAAATTTTCACATGGGTGCTATATTTCTCATGATTTCGTATCTAACTACATATAATGTAATATTTGATCAAAGATGCCATATCCATGAACCAAAATTCAATTCTCCGAGTCATCACAAAGGCTACCTCTAGATCTCGATGTCTTTTGTCGATCCGGACATTCTGATCCGGCAAATGAGCCGAACTTGGGTCAAGCGAAATAAAAAAAAGATGCAGCTTTTCAACCCCTCTCTATCCTGAATGGGTAGTTCGCACAAACTTTCATAGTTATTGTGCTTCGGTGTATAAAAGTTTGGATTTGATTAAATTTGTTTTTAGTGAAGGATTTATCTTTTGTAACTAGATATCATTTGTGATTTCACATTGTGAGTACTGTATAGTGTCGGTTTAGAATAGCACTTCCCCATTTGTTCCCGTCAGTATTCGTAAGAGGCGACTAAGGGTGTTGGGGCTTACTTGTAATTTTTGGGCAATGCGGTTGGACACCCATAACGAACCACCTTTATTTAACAATCTTTCTCGACTTAAATTTCCAAAGTAGAAATGGAGAGTAGATTGTTAAAGATTGTTATTTTATTCTAAATATCTAGCTACCCCTTTTAGGGATTTATAGCTGTGAAAATTAAACTACTGGCCGAAAGCAGCAAAAAATGAACATGAATATTTATTCAAAACGTTTGTGCAGCAGGCATACCTGTCTATCCCACTTATATTCAAATAGATTAGGAAATGCCGAAATATCATTTTGTCCACTAATCATAAGAGTTGGCTCGTAGAAAAAAGTCTAAAGCAAAATACGTTCTCCGTTTAGGAAAAAATCCATTAGCCATAAAAGTAGGTTAATCCCCGAAATGTCACATAAAATTAACATAGACTTAAACATCAGAGCCTATTTCTCTCTAACGTCCTTACCTTCAAGCGCCTTAAAAACAAACCGATAAAAAGGTCAATATAACTGTTCCAGTATTAAGTGGTTTTAACATAAGTATGACTTCACATCGCACTTTTCAAAGGATTAGCAGATACACTCACAGTTGTAACTTCATACATATATACATCTTGAGTTTCCGTTGGGGTAGGCAGAAATACTAATCCCCATTGATTACGATCCTGGATAACCGAATCTCGTTAATTCATCGGTATTTTAAACATATTGTTTTATTCTTTACACTTCAGGCGACTGTCTTTGTTAAACATTACCTTTTTTTAGCTAAATACCTTTTATAATACAGTTTATACATACACACATAATACTCATGGCTATGAATCCTCAGCCACTTTTGGAAGTTTAGTGGGGAAAAGATGATAAAATAAAGGTTGTTGGTGATGAGTCCATTGTTACCCTTAGTCGTCTCTTACGACCACCCACGTATAGATATGGGGTAGTACTATTCTACGCCGAAACTAAACAGCATATATATAATTTATTATAATACATATTTTACATTTTATTTTAAAGTGTATAACTTTCTATACGGATCTCAGTCTATCACGCCTTTTTACTGCGTCATTTACGAATTAAAACTGGTACTCCGAATGCGTAGCTGAACTGAAGCACTGAGCAAGTAAGAATATTTTGCAAGTTATTTTAGCAAAACCCAATAAACTTAAGCAACCTTTCAACGTTTACTTTTATTAGCCAAGGGATCCTAACTTTCATTATAAGGACCCCTAAGATTGGTGTAATAACTTCGAGCTTTGCAGGCCCTCAACACGAAATATTTTATGGCAGAATTCTGATAAGTACTCCAGTGCTGATATTTTTGGGTGCTACAATAAATTTTGCTTTGTATTAATAATAAACTTGTTAAGTTTTCCATTCTTATTTTTATATCCATGCTGATTCAGATATCAACTGGATTTTTATTTAACTTTAACTCAGCTTTGTAGAATATTTAACTATTGCAGTACGTACAACTTGGCAAATAATTTGATAACTCAGTGGGGAAGATTTAGACTTTCACTACAAAAGTTCTGAGTTTTATTGATGAAATAAACTCAGTGTATTATTCAGCGATAAGTGTAGATTAGATAAATAAAATATCCGGTAGGAGAACAATAAAAAGCTACGGTAATTGACTAAATGATGGCGATTTTATTTATATCATGTCACTACTGCATCCGGGTAATAAAAGGTATATTTAACATACATAAATAAATATACTCACGCCATGAATTCCCATTGGGGTAGGCAGAGACTATCGATCGCCGATTTGTACGATCCTGGCTTCGTTTACATTACATTTAAAATTGCCGTTGTTTAGAAAAAGTTATACCCCCACTATATACCGTCTATATTTGTAATATCGGCTAAGGATGGCACTAATCCATTACTTTTCTCGGGTGTCGTAAGAGAAGTCTTTGGATATTGGGGATGATTAAGGGATTCCACAATCTTTTCCCCACTCAGCAAATGCAACTGAAAAAATTTTCGACATCTAAATTGTAATGCTATATAAATACATACATACATACATACATATACTCACGGCTATAAATCCCTAGAAGGGGTAGCCAGAGCTAAGGAATTAGAAATTCCTCAGCCACCTTTGGAAAATTGAGTGGGGTAAGGATGGTAAAGTAAAGGTTGTTGGTGATGGGTCTCTAATCGCATCGCCCAAAAAGCCCTTAAAAGCCCAAATACCGTTAGTTGCCTCTTACGTACACCCATCGGTAGAAACGGGGTAGTGCTATTCTAAGCCGACACTACACACGGCAATATAAATGTATGTCTATGTTTCTCTCACTCCATAAAACGCCAGATCATATCGAAAGGTGTAAAGACACGAATAAAACAAATCAAATGGGAAAGTATCATTGGTATAGTAAAATTAAATGGTACTTATGTATTTATAGCAAAGTTTAAGACCTGTTGTCAGAGGTCAAGTTGCGGGGGTCAACGGACTGTATTGGAGTGATAGTGCGATTTGATGTACGGTCAGCATAACACTGTATTTACTTGTGCTGTAATAACAAGAATTTTGTATTCTTGTGGTAAAATTTTAGTAAACGTTTTTGTAGCAAGGTTTCATACATACATACATTCATATACTCACGGCTATAAATCCCTTAATAATCTTAATAATAATCCCTTAATAGAAAGGTTTCCTACTAGATAAATTAGTTGTAAAATTATAAAATTTGATATCATGTTAGGAAAATATCAAATATAATAAATAATTTATAATAAATATTATAAAATGTTGCTGTGAAGTGTCGACTTAGAATATCACTACCCACTTTCCCTTGATCGTAAGAGGCAACGGCGAGTATCGAAACTTTTTATGTAATTTTTAATCGATGCGTATGAAGACTCATTACCAAAAATCTTTGATTTACTAACTTTTTCCCAAGCCACTTCCAAAAGTGGCAGAGGGATTTCTTATTCCAAAGCTCTGGCTTCCCCTTTTAGGGATTTATAGCCGTGAGTATATATATGTATGTTACCTTTTTATTTATAAATAACATATCATTTGAATAACACCAATTTACCACTACAGTTTAAAATTTTGGTAGCAATATTTTGGTAAAAATTAGTTCTATTATTTGTTTGCCGACCGTATCCTGTGAAATCAGCCGGCCAGAGTTCGATGCCTCCGGCCGTTATTATTGCACCGACTTAATTTATGATATAAACTTCAACCGCGAATATGTAATCGATTTGTTTTATTGCTTACCTACTTTATTACATTGATATATCAATAATACAGAAAAGGAGAGATATATTTTTGTGTGCTTCGTTTTGGCATTTGAATTTATGTCTTAATTTACTTTAAGTAGTTTTGGATTTTAAATCGGTATTGCTCGTATTTGAGTTTAAAATTAATTGAAATTATTGTTATTTTCGGGATTTATGAAATAAAATGAAATGATCAAGTGACCAAGTAACATGAAGCACTACATAATAACTTGATGATTATTATTATCGATAATCTTTTCGTAGGGTTGCCAGAGGTAATAATAAAAACAATAAATATATTATACACAGATCAAGTTAGCCCCAAACTAAGAAACAATCATTAATGCTCATCACATAAATGTTGCCCTCAGCGGTGATCGAACCCGCAACCTCCGGACCCAGAAGCTAGTCACCCATCCACTCGGCCACGACTGTCGTCAATGGTCCATCTGTTTTTGAATATGCTATCGTTATATGGGCGACTGTTTTTAACGGACCATCCTGGATTTGATATCCACTAAGTATTTTGTTACAAAAAGATTATGGTATGGTATGGTTATTAGAGCTGTGCGTGTCGGCTTAGAATAGCACTACCCCATTTTTAACCGTGGGTGTTAGTAAGAGGTGACTAAGGTTTTGGGGGCTTATTAAGTGATGTTGGGCGATGAGGATGGCTGGAAACCCATCTTTATGTTAAAACCTTTGCCATACTCAACTTCGAAAAGTGGCTGAGGAATTTCTTATTCCAAAGTTCTGGCTAACCCTTCTAGGGATTTATAGCCGTAAATATATGTATCTATGTAATGATTATGGATGTAGTTTTTAGTTCCATTTGTTATTAACGATACATACATATACTCACGGCCATAAATCCAAAAAAGGGGTAGCCAGAGCTTCAGAGCTAGAAACTCCTCAGCCATATTTAGAAGTTAATAGGGGACAAGATGGTAGAAATAAAGTATCGTTGGTGATGGTCTCCAACCACATCGCCCAATAAACACTTAAAAAAGCCCCATACCCTTAGTCGGCTCTTACGACACCCGTAGGTAGAAAGGGGTAGTGACATTCTAAGCCGACACTACACGGGATTATTAACGGCACTATTAACGATACAATATACTTATTTTATGCTGAGTCGTGATATCGGCAACGTTATATTATTTGTTTAAGTATACAAATACAATTTGGCGTAAAGCACAAGGTTTTGTCTTATATTTTGTATATATTTGCACTCAGCGTACCTTCCTAAACTATAATGGGCCCAGCAATGATACAGTTGAAGTAATAATAATAACCGAAATAGCTCAGTGGTAAACCGATGCCTCTCACGCGGGAGACGCGACCTATTATCCTGAGTCGGCTCCGTCTACACAAATATGCCTTTCCTAAAGTCATATGTACGTACATTCACCGCCGATTGTGCCTCACTGTAAACTGTATCATAATTTCTTTTGTAGATTTTTGTTTGATGTTCAATAAAGAGTTGTTCTATTCTATTCTACATTCATACATACATATACTCACGGCTATAGGAAATAAAGGTTGTTGGTAATGGGTCTACAACCGCATCGCCAAAAAATCCTTAAAAGCCCCAATACCGTAAGTCGCCTCTTACGTACACCCACTGGCAGAAATGGGGTAGTGTTATTCTAAGCCGACACTACAGAGCATATGTGTGTGGTGTAATATGTGTGGTTAATTTATCACGTTTTTTTACACTAAAGAAATCATCGTGAGGAAACCCACATGGCTAAATCACTTGAATGCACTGCCCAAGGAAAACGTCTCAACTCTGAACAGCACGTGATAAACATGTCATGTGATAGTCCGAAAATTTGTACTTATGCAACTTTTTTGGAACTATAAAACGTAAACATATACCATATTATTTTTAATCTTAGTTGGATACTGCAGAAACAATATGAGGTATTCGATAAAAAATACACATTTTCTTACGTATGTGTTTCGTAAAACAATTCTTTATATCAAACGCAGTACCACTGCTAGCCTACCAGAACATAAGTATTAAAGCCATTTCAACTGTTTATATCATAAAATGTTATTACCTCTAGATTTCCTTTTAAGAAAGTCTACAATTTCAAGTGAAGCCGCAGTCTACAATAGTAATCCCGAAGGACTGCATCTACACTTATAAGGCGACGTGACTATTCCACCTTTATTTTTATTATAACTGCCCACCCCTCGACGAGGAGGGCGTGGCATGAATGTTGGGTTGAAGATTTATCGATGAATGTTATCGATGCTTTTAATGCAATGGAATTGTTGTTGCTATCTTTATATGCATTGATTTGGCTAAGACTTGTGTGTTGTTGTGGCGGCTTATCTTTTCATTTACTTTTGGAGGGTAAAATGGATTAATAAACTAGTTCGTAGTAGTTAACCGTGTAGTGTCGGCTTAGAATAACACTACCCCATTTCTACCCGTGGGTGATCGTAAGAGGCGACTAAGGGTAAAAGGGCTTTTTAAGTGATTTTTAAGCGATGTGGTTGGAGACCCGTCACCAAAAACGTTTATTATTATCATCTTTTCCCCAATAAACTTCCAAAAGTGGCTGAGGAAATTATTATTCCAAAGCTCTGGCAACCCCGTTAAGGGATTTATAGCCGTGAGTACATGTATGTATGTATGTATGTTCGATAGGGATGGTAGACCACGGTCAATCTTATAATTTTCAATTAACGTATGTTAATTATGAATTTTGATTGGGCTTGAATTTCAATGTTTTTATATATTTCTGCTAGTAATAAGATCAGTCGATAAAGCTAATATAAATTTCATTATAAATGCATTTAATATTACATTGGTACGTGGCTCGCTCAAATACTCGTCAATGTGCATATTCTTACTCAAACTTTTTTTTCAAAATCTATCGATATTTTTTTCAGTAGCCAAAATACAACACTATTATGTAAGTGGCAGGTAATTGTATGGGATAAGTTAGATTGGCTTTTTAATCCCGGAGGTTTCGTGAGGAGGGGCTGTTGATTGGCTAATTTTGAATTAAATGATGTTTCCCGAAAGCCATTGGTTATTGGACACCTCCATTTATTGTAGTGTTTATTGCTGTAATAAACGTATAACTGACCTATCTAATGGAAACATGATGATTGAAGGTTAATTATTAAACCTTGGCTATTAATTTAGTTGAATTCAAGTACATACATACACCCATATACTCGCTGCCATAAATCCCAAAAAAAAACACCGCAGCCAGATTTGGAAGTTGATATGTGAAGTGGAGTGATGACGTGGAAAAGATGGTAGATATAAAGTATCGTTGGTGATGGGTCTCCAATCGCATCGCCCAAAAAACGCTTAAAAAGCCCTACCCTAAGTCGCCTCTTACGACACCCGGGGGTAGTGACATTCTAAGCCGGCACTACACGGAAAAGTTATCTTTATCATATTCGATTATATAAATAACGTAAATTTTACATGTTACCAGACATGAAGTAATTGTCAAGGTCATTACCCCAAGAAGGGGTTAAACATAGTTATAGGAAAAATCGTTAATAAGGAACACCGTTTTCGTCGTATTTTTTCTCCAATAATTTCAAGACTGTCAAACAAAAAATGGTATCATTTTTTTAGGAATACAAATTCCTTCTTAATTTCTGCTTTATCTTCACTACCGGCCACAAATGAGGATAAAGTATATTTGGTGATAGAATTCTAGCGGCCAACAAACACTTAAAAATCTCTTTTCATACTCTTTTATTATCAGAAATCAGAGTCAACTGAAAGAAATGATATATTGTGAAGTTTAAGTCTTAATATTGTTATACTTATTCTAATGAACTGCTAATACAATTATATCATTTTTTTTTAAATGGTTTGAATCTAGTTCATTAATGTGTATTCATTTAGTGACAGCTTCATTATTATAATATTAAGCTCAGATTCACAGAATTTAGAACATTGTTATTTTCGCTAGAATATGTTTTACATTAAGGTGTGAAACAAATTGTTATTAAGCTAAAATGAACCTTTACTCCATAAATTTAGGATATGTTTTCTCATGCTTTGTAAAGAACTTACCAGTATGAGAAGCGCTCACAAAATAAATCTAGTATAATGGTACAGGCCAGGAGCTACACTTATAATTATGAACAAAAAATATGGGACTCATTTTTTAGTTCTATAGCTACATGGAAAAAAACAAAACCCTTATAGTCTTGTCAATGATTTATTTTCATAACTATTAAGTATACGCAGTGGAATGCAATAGGTACGTTAACGTTTAACATAAAACGACATAGGGATTTTGCTTAATATAATATGTTTGGGAGATATCCATCTCTATACTACATTAACTTTTTGATAACTTCTTTTTAAAATTCATTCGTGCTTAGATAGGATAATCGCTCTTTACAAACTAATAATAAGATCATTTTGCTCTAGCTGCTATTTGAAGCATTTTCATAGATGTTTCACTATTGCCATACTAGGTATACAATTGTGGTTTTAAGACACAATAAATAATTAAATATAATTATTCATACTTATTTTCATAATTAACACACTATATCATCAAAGAAATGGCAGGTATACTGGACTAAACATCAAGTGACCATCTGTCACCAATGTTTAGAGTACCCACTTTTTGCTTAACAGTGCTTTCACATTATAAGTGGCAGACTCATCTTCGTTCAAATATAATTAGAATATTAAATAAAATATTCAGCCAGCTCCCGGCCCACCGCCCCTGTCCTGGAAAACGTAGGCCTTATTCTAAGCAGCAACAACTTTATATCCACGTGAAGACGTGTAGAAAGTACCGCATACTTGAATTTATGGCCACCCTAACACCTTTATCTTGTTTTTTGTGTAAAAAACGGATACCCTACATCGTTTGCTATACTCATATGTTTGTTTGAGAGATCATCTATTTGTGTATGTTGGTTTTGTATTCTTGTTTTATTTTATATATATAAACTCACGACTGTATTGTATATATCCAAAAAAGAGGTATGCAGAGCCGCAGCAGGTATTTTTCGGCCATTAAACCTAGATGTTTTGAATTCAATTCGCAGATGGGCATTTTCACAATGGAATTTGTTTGCACACAAACACACACAGATTGGTTAGCTTATTCCTTGCTAAATCACCCATTAAAAAAGGATTATGTGCTTCGGAGGGGACGTTATGCAGTTGATTCTTAATACTATCTTAAGGTTATCAACAACAACAAACTATAGACCAGTAAATTAAAATTAAGTAGTGTCATCTTAGAATAGTACAATGTCTTTCCGATAGGCCTGTTTTCTATCACGTGAGTACACTGTCCAAGAAAAATATGGGTGATTATGTCACGTGATGTTCAGAAGTATTAGTAGATCTGCCAACCCTTCAGGAATTTCAGCGTGAACGTTTGAGTTTGAGTTATTTCTTTCCGCGGGTTTCATGCAAGCCATAAAGGGTATTGGCGCTTTTTAAGTTATTGATGGGCAATGATGAGTAATCATCATTTTTTCGTAACCCTTCCCCATTCACCTTCCAAAAATGGCTAAAGAAGACCCAATTCTTAACCATTGCATTAATCTTTTAGGATCATATAGGCGTGAGTATCTTACGTCAATATTTTAGTCACAAACACACCAGCACGCTCAATTCGAATAACATTTGCGTTATTAAATAACGTATATAATATCCACGTCAAATATGATCCATGATGTATTCCAATAACCACGTGAAATCTCACTAGCTATAATAACGTTTCTACGATGTTTTTGTAGCGTCAGCAGAGACTGAGTGGCGTCTTCAATTAACCCCCGATCAGGCTGACACACTAATGATACTTTAAACGAAAACACTCGTCTATGTTGGAGCGTTGGCAAAAAAAGGTTTTGAATTGTTTTTAAGTTTTTTTTATTGTGCATGTTGAATGGGTTTGTTGTGTGAGTTGGCTATTTAGTTGGGTAGAGGTAGGCAAAAAAAATATTTTAAAAGTTTTTTTATATATTGTTATACAAAATAAAATTCTAAATCACGAAGGTTTCGGCACTTATTACCTGTGAAAGCGGCAACAAAACCATGTTTGTTATCCGAAAATAAAAAATAATAATAAATTATCATATGGAGTATTTTAGTCATTTATTTATAATTGTGGACATTGCAAACGTCTGTATTGAAAAGGTTTCAATATTAAAGAACAAAAGGAAAAAAATACCGTTTGTAGTTTATACGTAACGTAACGTTGCTATGTAGCGCCGGCTTAGAATAGCGCTACCCCATTTCTACCGGTGGGTACCCCTAGAAGGGGTAGCCAGAGCTAAGGAATTCGAAATTCCTCAGCCACTTTTGGAAAGTTGAGTGGGGAAAAGATGGTATAATAAAGGTTGTTGGTGGTGGGTCTCCAACCGCATCGCCCAATGTTCCCTTTAAAGCCCCAATAAGACCCATCACCAACAAACTTTATTATACCATCTTTTCCCCACTCAACTTTCCAAAAGTGACTGAGGAATTTCGAATTCCTTAGCTCTGGCTACCCCTTCTAGGGAATTATAGCCATGAGTATATGTATGATGTATGTATGTACGTAACGGAACGTTTGTATGTAGTATTGTACTAACAATATAATTTTTACAACCTAACTACTAACATAAACGGATCATGAGATAGAGTCTGGTAACAGACGGATGGAAGTACAAACAGCAAATTTAAAGAAATAAGGGCCCATTTACCTACTTGGTGTTGCTTTCTGATAATAAAACCTTTTAATATTCACCTTACGATAAGGAGTGGCAGAGGTACGAACATAATAACATCAAAAGAAAGTCTTAATAGTATATATTGTATATATATGTGTGGTTAATTTATCATGGTTGCTAACGGTGAGGGAAAACATCGTGAGGAAACCCACATGGCTGAGTTGTACTTAGTCATGTGACAGTGTATTCGTACAAAACGGCGATAGGCCTGCCCCCTATCACGTGAGTACACTGTCCATGCAAAACGTGGGTACTCTGAACACCAGGTGACAAAGTCACGTGATGTTTCAGAAGAATTAGTACCTCTGCCAACCCCTTCGGGGATATTCGGCGTGAACGTTTATGTTATGTATATATATAATAATATTATTGCATAATCATATAGCTTCATAATAAGTAACTTATAGATGATATAGTATTCATTTAGAATAGCACTACCCATTTCATTCCAATTAATGTGTTTGGACACCCAACACCAAGTAATATTTAAACTTTTAAAAGACCTCGATATGTGTAGCCCTGTGTAGTGTCGGCTTAGATATAGCACTAATTTATTACTCTCCGCGGGTGTCATATAATGGGACTTTAAGATTTTGGGCCTCTTTAAGTGATTTTTGGGCGATGAGGCTGGAGAACAATTAGCAATCATCCTTTATTATTCCAACTTTTTTTGCCACTGGAATTCCGAAGATGACTAAAGAATTTCTAGGTTTTTATTTTATGAATTTATGTATGAATGTTTGTCATGTTACATATTAAGTCGATACCGTAGTTATAGCTTTTTTGGGACTATAGTTTCTAGCACAGGAAGGTGGGTATTATAAGGAATTACCGGTTGCATACGTTTTTGCTATCGATACCACATACTAGCGGCAAATATGCGAAAGCTCCGGAAATTTACGTTGCTCCCACTAATTTAACGGTTAGTTTTTGCGCTTTTTAAAAGGAAACTTTTTATGTTCGCTATTTAGAACGTCTTTTCAGAACATGTTTATTATTTTACTCGAGCAAATATCATCGACTTAGCTGCAGTGGATGTATTGAATTCACTCCATGATATAGTTTGTAGACTGTATTCAGAGTTATTTTTGAAATAGCACGTTTAAAAAAATGTTCATGTACTAGATAACTTTATTAATCAAGTTTTTTTTTTATATTTTCTCTAATTTTAAAAAATTAAGTGTGCCTTGATGGCACTGCAATTCTGCCAACTGATTTTAATACAAATTACATAAATACTTTATCTCAAAGACTCAAACGTTCACGCCGTGTATCCTAAGGGGTTGGCAGAGGTACTAATACTTCTGAACATCACGTGACATTTGTTATGGGACATATGGGAACCAATGGCGTGAGTATATGTATATGTATGTATGAAAAAGTTATCATGAAAGTTTTTTCATAATCAGAAAGTTATTTTTTCGCTCAATAGAAAGTAAAATAAGTAGGATATTGAAATTATAATACTTGTATACAAAATGTTAAACATTGTTATAAGAAAATGAATAAGAGTTGATAAAAAAATCTCCTTAGCAAGCAGCAATTATAACGTATAACGTGGGATGGTAAGATACCTCTAAATGACTACAAAAAAATTATTTTTGTCACAAAGTACTCCCACGGCGTTTTTTTTTAAACGTATATAAATTCATGAGAAAATAATTTAGCCGGCTGATTAAATTGAAAGCTAAAGTCTATAAATCCCATGGGGAAGCCTAAGCTTGGAAATAGAAAATCTTCAGCCATTTTTAGGAAATCAAATGGGGAAAATATAATAAAATAAAGGGTGATTGTTACTAATAAATAAAGAATAAATAAAGGAAAGAAAAATTTCCACACAGGCGGTATTAGT
Organism: Bedellia somnulentella; assembly: GCA_963576735.1. Taxonomy (NCBI): domain Eukaryota; kingdom Metazoa; phylum Arthropoda; class Insecta; order Lepidoptera; family Bedelliidae; genus Bedellia; species Bedellia somnulentella. The sequence continues at coordinate 1,568,122 of OY755171.1, forward strand.
AAACGCAAACACTACTAAAACGTGTAAAAGAAATAAAGGATAGAAGAATTTCGCGCTGGCAGCCATTGACACGGTAGCTCAATTGGCAAGAGCGACGGGGGCGTATACCCGAGGTCGCGGGTTCCAATCCCGCCTGTGTCGAAATTTTTCTTTCCTTTATTTATTCTTTATTTATTAGTAATAATCCCCACATGAGGTTTTCATGAACAAAAATATTTAAATTAAAATAAAGGGTGGTTAGTAATGAGTCCAGCCTCATCGCCTTACTAACACTTAAAAAGCATAAAACTCTCAGTTGCCCCACTGGGGGAAATGTGTTAGTGTTGTTCTAAGCCAACACAACAAAATTAATAATTATCCTACTTTTTTTTCCTAAACCTAGCGACATGATAGTCCAGTGGGTAGAACACCCGCCCGAAAACAGAAGGGCGTGAGTTCCAATCCTGGGACGGGCCTACACCAATTTGTCTTTTCTAAAGTCATATGTGTGGTTAATTTATCATGGTTGCTAACGGTGAGGGAAAACATCGTGAGGAAACCCACATGGCTGAGTTTGTACTTAGTCATGTGACAGTGTATTCGTACAAAACGGCGATAGGCCTGCCCCCTATCACGTGAGTACACTGTCTAAGCAAAACGTGGGTACCTTCTCTAGAAACTAGATGGCGCTTGCCATGTGAGTTCAGGAGTATTGGTACCTCTGCCAATCCCTTCGGGGATAAACGGCGTGAACGTTTATGTTATGTTATGTTTTTTCCTAAAACCCCATAGTTCCCAATAATACACCCAACCCTTGTTCCTATTTAGCGATAATTATGTAAAGCCCCAAATCTTCTTTCATCAATCAAAATGTTTAAAATTCGCAATGCACAACTGCTCGTCATCGCGTTCGTTACACAACAAACATCTGGGTACAAAGAAAATAAAAAAGTGAATTTAAATACAAAATTGTAACTACCCTCAAGCTAGTCTTGAGTAATTGAAAGCGATCGATGCATGAAATGTACACAATAGGCGGAATTTTTTAAGGCGATCACAAGTAGGGATGACGATCGATCGGCAAGATATAATGAAAATTTGTAGGGTTGGCACTGGTTATGATGGTTTAAAAATTATTTGAAATCTAGTTGGATTTATCGTATAAAAAAATATTTAAAATCTAGTGTTGGATTATCGTATACAAGTTATGAGAAATAAGGTTATGTCAAAATGCGTTATGTACTTTAATTATTGTAGGTAAATGCTCATATTCAAGCATAGTATTTATATGAAAATTTATAGTACAAATGCTGTTTTGTTTTGTATTGATTAATAATGTAGTTTTCATATGTGATTTCATCCCAATAAATAAATTTAATTGGTTAAATAGTATACTCTAAAATATGATTCGTAACAAAGGTCGGTAACGAAACAAAGCTTTTTTATATATCGTAGGATGATTTGATGTTTAGGTTTTTGGCAAAAAACCTAGGGATTTTGCAAAAATCTGGATAAAATTAGACAACGGTTATAATATTTTCTAATCTTACTAGGTGTCTTTGCAAAAAAAACATATAAACATATAACATAAACGTTCACACCGAATATCCCCGAAGGGGTTGGCAGAGGTACTAATACTTCTGAACATCATGTGACTTTGTCATCTGGTGTTCAGAGTACCCACGTTTTGCATGGACAGTGTACTCACGTGATAGGGGGCAGGCCTATCGCCGTTTTGTACGAATACACTGTCACATGACTAAGTACAACTCAGCCATGTGGGTTTCCTCACGATGTTTTCCCTCACCGTTAACAACCATGATAAATTAACCACACATATGTCTTTAGAAAAGACAAATTGGTGTAGGCCCGACCCAGGATTTGAACACTAGTCGTTTGCACGATAACCGAGTGTTCTACCCACTGGGCTATCACGGTTGCAAAAAAGCTAGTTGGTTTAGTAAGATTGTACTTCTTTAATGCTGATTGGCTGATTTCTGATTGCTCGCTTACTCCTATTCTGATTGGTTCGTCATTGTGGTGTTGAGATATTATAGCTAGAGTTATAAAGGGTAGGAAATGGCAATACTTATTTGATACTAGGAATTAAATATATTTTTTTACTCTTTTGTTGGAGAAAAATTACAATCACGTTCAGACATATTGTTCACAGATCAAGTTACCCCAAACTAAGTAACACTTGTATTATGGGATACTAACTCAGCGATATATTTAATATACTCGTAATATAATACACATATGCTCATCACATAAATGTTGCTCTCAGCGGGGATCAAACCCGCAACCTCCAGACCGAAAAGCTAGTCACCTATCCACTCGGCCACGTATTGAGGTATTATAACTAGAGTTATAAAGGGAAATGACAATACTATTTTTATAATTAGGAACTTTAACTAAAATTAAAATAAGAATCAAATTAAATGTAGGTAGGAACAATGAAGTTAGTACGTCTTAATTAACAACCAATCAGAGATGACGTGTTTATGGGGCACTGCAATCGACCAATCAGTGTACAGTATTCATAACAACTGACATTTCGTTTCGGATTCATACTAAACCAACTAGTTTTTTGCAAAAAACCTAGTAAGATTAGAAAATATTGTAACCGTTGTCTAATTATCCGGATTTTTTTAAATCCCTAGGTTTGTCGCAAAAAACCTAAACATCAAATCATCCTACGACACATAGATAGGCCTTTAAATACCTTAATACACCTCCTTTTTTTAATTGATTATATTATAAAGTTTATTCACAAGACTTCTATTTTTTTAGAAAAAGACATTAATTAATAGTGTTCTAACTATACTGGCATTCAATAAATGTAAACAAAAAATAAGAAAAGCGTAGTAACCCTATTAAATATCTATAGAGAAAGTTTTGTCAAAGATTTTTAGGATCTCCAGACATGTCATCTGTCTTATTGTACCTTGTATTAATAGACTTTAATACTGTGGTATAACAATAGACTGGCCGAACGAAAATGTGCTCTTTTCAATTGGGATAAGAGTCACGAATATTTCTATCGTTTAGTCATATAAGATTTGTAAGTCGAAAGAGGATTAGTTTTATTGTATGGAAAATGTCAGCGGAAGAGAATTTTTATTTTATTTTGGTTGACAATGTTTTTTAGATATGGGTTGTTTATTTTGGATTCTTTTTTCAAAATCTCTGACGTCTACGGTGACGACTCACGTCTATAAATCCCGAGAAGGTGTAGCCAGAGCTTCAGAAAAAATCGTCAGCCACTTTTGGAAGATGTTTGGTTAATGATTGTTGGTGATGTGTTTCGGACCGCATCACCCAATAAATTGTTTAAAAGCCCCAATACCTTTAGTGGCCTCTTACGAACAACGGCGATTAGAAATGGGGTAGTGCTATTCTAACCCGACACTACACAGTTACTATATGTAAAAAAATTTGAATATTTTATTTCGCATTTTACTATCATAGTGATGCCAATCATGATGTATTAATTTTGCAAATGAATGACGTTGTAAAATTAATTTTGATAATCTCTTCACAATACAGCTGATCGAGCTTTAAATAAAAAAAAATACTTACTACTACTACTACTACTAACGTATATAATAACAATTAAATGAAATATTAAAAAATATCGATACAAAAGGAGAAGCCTCGGAGTAAAAGCAGTGCAATGTCATTACACCGCGTCTTTTATGTATATGAAATACTTATCAAAGATTTAAAAGCATTTGATTTTCAAGGATTAACAACTACTGTTTTCAAGTCAATCATGATAACGCCCACCTATCATACAGACAGGCGTGGATTCAAATCACGGGTCAGACCTACACCAATTTGCCTTTTCTCAAGTTATATTAAGACGCAAATTACGATGACACAGAAAGCATTCTACATTCCTGCATATAATAATTTATTTGTATAACATATTCTTCTTTTTATTATTATTATTTTATTTTTTTAATTTTATTATTTAATTAGTTTTCCTACATTACTAACCCAATAACCCTCCATGTAAATATTTTTCCTTTCCTTTAAACTTAAATTTTCATTTATTTTGTGTAATCAAATTCAATTGTGTATATTTCAATTAACAGTGTAAATATAACAATAATGTCAACTAGTTTCCCAAAGCACAGGCTTTCCTAGTTTGGGAACCCCTGTTCAAATCTGTACTGTAAATATGTCTTATCAAATAATCATTTTTTATTTATTTATTTATTTTATTTTATTTTATTTTATTTATATTAGTGGTTAATTTATCATGGTTGTTAACGGTAAAGGAAAAACATCGTAACGAAACCCACAAGGCTAAGTTGTACTGGGTCATGTGAAATTGTATTCGTACAAAACGAAGAAAGGCCAGCCCCCAATCACGTCACGTGACTACACTGTCAAAGCTAAACGTTGGTACTCTGAATACCAGGTGACAATGCCACGAGATGTTCAGAAGTATTAGTAACTCTGCCAACTCTTTGGTCGTATATCGTTATGAACGTTTGAGTTGTGAAAATATAAATAAAACAAAAACAAAATTGGTTTACTATTTCACTTTACTTAATAAACCTCAAATTATCAGTGATTTCTGTAGTCTGTTTAATTGATTATTTCATTAAAAAAAATAACGCTGAAACCTCTTGTCCAACGACATTCACTGCCACAATAAATTATTGTTAGGATATAATATGAAAAGAAAGTCAATAGACTGATACATACATACATACATATTCTCACGCCGTTTGTTCCCATTGGGGTAGGCCGAGACTATCGATCGCCTCTTTGTACGATCAATAGACTGATAGAATAGTTTATTGTCCAATATAGCATTTGCTTAAACAACAAGCATTCGAAGTGTGACTTATAAAGAAATATATTAGAAATACTATAGAGAGATTGATGTAAAAAAACTGGTGAGAACGACCAAGATGGCACCAACATACACATACATACATATACTCACCGCTATAAATCCCTAGAAGGGGTAGCCAGAGCTAACAAATTAGAAATTCCTCAGGCACTTTTGGAAGTTGCGTGGGGAAAAGATGATAAAATAAAGGTTGTTGGTGATGGGTCTCCAACCGCATCGCCCAAATATCCCTTAAAAAGCCCCAATACCGTAAGTCGCCTCTTACGTACACCCACCGGATGAAAAGGGGAAGTGCTATTCCAAGCCGACACTACACAGCATAAAATACAATAAAGTATACGAATATAATTATGTATGTATGTGTATGTATGTATGATGCATGTCGGCACTACCTTGGCTAGTAAGTAATTTGGAATTGAGGAAAAGTTTACCGTTATCACCGTGATTGGCAAATGCCAAGATATACATTCTTATTCTTCTAACTTTAAACGGAATCCGGAAAATGGATAGCTTCTTATCTCAGATGAAAATAATAATTATTACTTTGCCATCTTTTCCACAATCAACTTCCAAAAGTGGCTGAGGAATTTTATAATTCCTTAGCTCTTGCTACCCCTTCAAGGGATTTATAGCCGTGAGTATATGTATGTATGTATGTATGATAATTATTATTGTTGATATGTTTCCCGTTTTAAGATGCCTTAGAAACGTGCAAAAGTAAGCACTTATATTAGGAATTTAAAAAAATATCCTGATTTGATCTAATTGCGAAGTCACTACCATCAAAACACATACGAAATTAGAAAAATTACTAGAAAAATGTTAAGTCATCTTTGGAAAGGGTGTAAAATACTCAAGGGTGTAACACGCACTGGCTTCACTACTAACGTAGAATACCTTTTACGCGTAAAGATTTATTTAGGGGCAAACCTATCGATTTTTTATCGGAATATGAACAAAATTTTAAATTTTTCGTTATTATTATTACCAATTAAAAAAACAAATTATTGCAAACGACTAGTGTTCAAATCCTGGGTCGGGCTTACACCAATTTGTCTTTTCTAAAGACGTATGTGTGGTGAATTTTTCATGGTTGTAAACGGAGAGGGAAAACATCGTGAGGAAACCCACATGGCTGAGTTGTACTTAGTCATGTGACAGTGTATTCGTACAAAACGGCGATAGGCCTGCCCCCTATCACGTGAGTACACTGTCCATGCAAAACGTGGGTACTCTGAACACCAGGTGACAAAGTCACGTGATGCTCTTATGTAGTACCTCTGACAACCCCTTCGGGGATATTCGGCGTGAACGTTTATGTTTATGTTAATTACTAACACTGATAATAACTCTTTTTAATTTCTTTTCTTTTCTTTTCTTTCTTTAAATCGTAAAAGCAAATTATTTTGAACTTAATAATATTTTCGCAACAGGAAACCATGAATCATCTGATCCGCAAAAATCTTTTGAGTGCAAAGTTTGACAACCGCACCGTAATTAGTTCAGCATTGCAATGTGTTCTGATCCGAAGATTTTTAATAAGATAAGATTGGAAGCTGACGGACTGATGTGGAGGCACCTTATGGTGTTGAAACTTGCTCGGTACCGACAGCAGCACAGGTAATTATACCGTTTTAGTATATATATATATATATATATATATACAAATACTCACGGCTGTAAATTTCCAAAAGGGGTTGCCAAGGTCTCAGAATTTGAAAATTCTAAACAACTTTTGGAAGTCAAGTAAGAGAAAGGTAGAAAAATAAAGGACGATTGGTAGTTTGTGATGGATATTCTGAAGTCTATTCTGAAGCTTACATACATACATACATATACTCACGGCTATAAATCCCTAGAAGGGGTAGCCAGAGCTAAGGAATTAGAAATTCCTCAGCCACTTTTAGAAGTTGCGTGGGAAAAAGATGGTGAAATAAAGGTTGTTGGTGATGGGTCTCCAACCGCATCGCCCAAAAATCCCTCAAAAGCCCCGATACCGTTAGTCGCCTCTTACATACACCCACCGGAACAAATGGGGTAGTGCTATTCTAATCCCGACACTACACAGCAACACACACATTCTGAAGCTTCTTACTGGTACATGGGTTAGTGTTGTTTTAAGGTGAAACTACCCAGTCATTATGAGACATGAGAGTATATTTATGTATAAAAATATTGATAAATGTATTGGAGCTTGAGAGGTTACCAAAGATCGTACAAAATGGCATAAGTGATAGATTAATAGTCTCTACCTATCCCAAAATGGTAACTGTCACTTTGCGAATCTGGTTGGGGAGAATACTGTGAAAGACACGATGTATAATAAAAGTTTTTCTTTAACATTTATGATTAGCAGCTATTTAAAATATTCTCCAATGGAATCATTAAATTTATTCCCCAATAAGCCATTCTTGCGAACGCTACCAAAGTTCATTGCATCCTGATATCTTTTTACTCTCATGTCCATTAGTTTCTTAATTAATATCTCGGGCTGGGCCAAGGTGAGAGACGGGCCGGATCAATCATCATCAAATGTCAGGAACCATTTTGTGTTTTTAAAAGTGCTATAAAATTTGGACAATACCGTTATTTTATATTAAGATTTCAATTATTCTGTCAACTAATTATTTATAAAATGAAGGTAATGTTAGTAGAGGACGACCTCGGAGGACACATTTGGATCAAATAGAAAATGTACTCAAAAAGGCAGGTGTCCGTAGTACGAAGAATAAAAGAGCATGTATGAAAAGATTGATGGATGTGAATGAAGCTAGAGAGGTTTGCCAGGATCGTACAAAGTGGCGATCGATAGTCTCTGCCTACCCCAATGGGAACTATCGGCGTGAGAATATGTATGTATGTTATAAAATGTTTGTTTCTTTGTGGCCAAGCACCAGATTTTGAATGTCTTTTGACAACAGTAACCTAAACCTTTCGGAAGAAATATAGGCCTAATATCATTACGCAATACTTTATAAGGAGGGAGAATTGATTACAGATAATTAAAGGTGGTCGTCTGGGAAATAATAAATTGACTATGTCTGTAGTCTAGAGGTAAGAAACCTGACTCACCAGGTTCGGAAGTTAGTGGTTCGATTCCCACAATAACGCAATTTAGTGATAACATGAAAATACTGCCGAGTCAGTATTCCGCACCTACAAACGAACATAGACTTTTTAAAACTAATGAAATCTTAAAAAATGTACGAAATCGTATGCTGGTCTGAGTTATAATTTATAAGCTGTTCTTGACTAATGTTTGAATCTTAACTATATTAATAGTATATAGTGCCGGCTTAGAATGTCGCTACCCCTTTCTACCCACAGGTGTCGTAAGAAGCGACTAAGGGTATCGGGGCTTTTTATTGGATTTTTGGGCGATGCGGTTGGAGACCCATCACCAAAAACCTTTATTTTACCGCCTTTTCCCCACTCAACTTCCAAAAGTGGCTGAGGAATTTATAATTCCTTGGCTCTGGCTACCCCTTCTAGGGAATTATAGCCGTGAGTATATGTATGTATGTATGTAATAGCATTAATATTCTAAGCAATCTATACACAAATCAACGTTAACTTTAAATACTTTAGTGCATAATATTTGGCATATTGCAAGTTTATATTCTGTTCTCATGGTGGTTTGAAGATTTAGAGTAGCACAGAATATTAGTGATAGTTGAATAATGAGGCAGAAGACCATCACCCCCAGCGTTTATTTTACTTGTCCCCACTAAGCTTCCAAAACAGGTTAATTTATATCTCATTCCAAAATTCTGTCTATCGCTTTTTGCGATTAGCATCCGTGAATATATGTATGTATGTATATTTGAGCTAATTTTATATAGCAAAAAAGTGATTGATAGTCTCTGCCTCAAAGAGAACCAATGGTATGAGTATATGTTCTTACGTTCTATAGCATACCGCTGTTTTACCAAAGGCATTTCCTGACCTGTCTTCAAAACAATAAACCTATGTAACTAGATTCATTTATCAAAACCAAACCGAGTAATAACTTGAATGACAAAAATAAATTAAAAAAGCGGTCACGCATCAAGCCACAAACCAATTAAAACCGCCATCGCAACAGGTTCGATTCCCGAGAAATTGATGACTCAAAACTATATTATGAAAGGGTATGATCCGATGATAATTAACATGCATAGAGTTCCTTATCCTTGGAGTAATCTTGCACAACGTCAATCAAAAACCACTCATTATAATGTCCGGTTAAAATAAATGGTATTTCGGTATTTATGTTGGGAAAAGAGAGTTTTGATAGCATACTTTTAGTTTAAAATGCATTCTTTTGAAATGACTGGGAAAATTAATGATTTCATATGTTAAGTATGAAAAGAAAAAAACTTAATAAAAACGATACATTGCTGTGTAGTGCCGGCTTAGAATAGCACTACCCCATTTCTTCCGGTGGGTGTACGTAAGAGGCGACTAACGGTATTGGGGCTTTTAAGGAATTTTTGGGCGATGCGGTTGGAGACCCATCACCAAAAACCTTTAATTCGCCATCTTTTCCCCACGCAACTTCCAAAAGTGGCTGAGGAATTTCTAATTCCCTAGCTCTGGCTACCCCTTCATGGGATTTACAGCCGTGAGTATATGTATGTATGATACATTCAAGTTAAAATAATATGTAAGTGAATAATAGTATACGAAATGTGTTGTCTTAGAATAAAGCTACCCCGCATCTTCTCGCGGTTACTAAACGAATGGTTTTGAGTTTTTTTGTGATATGGGTGATGTGACTTGAAATCAATTGGTTCAAATAATGTTTTTTTGTTTTATAAATTTACCTCCATCTCAAAATTATCAAAAGCCCTGTCTTTACAGAATTCTCCTTTCTAGAATTGTAGCCTCCTTTTCTATTTCTAAATCCTACAAATTTCTCATTCACTTTTGGATGATTTATGGGGATAATATTGTAAAATAGCGGATGTTTAGTGATAGGACTTACTTACTTACTTATACTCACGCCCATTATTCCCATCGGGGTAGGCAGAGACTAACGATCAATAAAGTTAACCAATAATAATAATAATAACCACCAATAAAGTTTAACTAAATAGTCGAAATTATATGTTTGTGTATATATATATAGCTGTGTTGTATCGGCTTAATAGCACTACCCCATTTCTTCGCAGGGATGATCAAGATCAAGAGGCAACTAAGGGAATGGGGCTTTTTAAGGTAGTTTTTGGGCGATGCGGTTGGAGACGATATTCACCATCACCAACGATTTTTTATTTCTACCTTCTTGCCCCTATCCACTTCCAAATGTGGCTGAGGAGTTTTAAGCTCTGAAGCTCTGGCTACCCCGCTTAGGGATTTATGGCCGTGAGTATATGTATGTGTGTAGTTACAAGAGCAGCTATGACATTTCTAATGTTGAAGCTCTGGCTACCCCTTTTCGGATTAATAGCCGTGAGTATGTAACACTATTATCTCCAGAAAATTAATATTCAGGTGATGACATCCTTATTAAGATAATTGCGATGGCCGATAATGATAACCAACCATTTTACTCAATATGAAGTGAATTTTTAGGGTTCTTTGTAAAACTGTTTTATAAAAACATTTTTACATACTACATACATACATATACTCACGACGATGAATCCCAAAAAGGTGTGGAAGAGCTTTAGAGCTAGAAACTCCTCAGCCACATTTGGAAGTTAATAGGGGAGTAGATGGTAGGAAGAAAGTATCGCTGGTGATGGGTCTCCAGCCGCATCACCCAAAAACCACTATAAAAAGCCCCATACCCTTAGTAGTCTCTTACGAATCAAAATACTTAAGACTTAAAATAAAAACATATTTATCGTCAAGATATAAATTTATTCATCCGCTTTTCATTTTCTGTATACTTCTAATTCGGTCTGTGACGGTAAATATATACAAGAAGAAACTGTAAGAAATTGATCAAAATCAATCAGTTCTAACTCAAATACAATTTTATTATGGTACAAACATACATACATACATACATATACTCACGGCTATAAATCCCTAGATGGGATAGCCAGAGCTAAGGAATGAGAAATTCCTCAGCCACCTTTGGAAAGTTGAGTGGGGAAAAGATGGTAAAATAAAGGTTGTTGGTGGTGGGTCTCCAACCGCATCGCCCATTAATTCCTTTAAAGCCCCAATACCGTTAGTCGCCTCTTACGTACACCCACCGGAAGAAATGGGGTAGTGCTATTCTAAGCCGACAAACATACATACATATACTTACGTCATTAGTTCCTATTGGGGTAGCCAAAGACTAATGTAGTTATTTCGTATTATAATTTTGTTGTTTATCTAAAAACATCTTGCAAAGAGCCCTTATGACACCAAACCAGTTTAGCAGTGGTAAAGTACTAAATCTTGTACTATGCTTACAAATAAATTTATTTATTGAGCCGTGATAGCCCAGTGGGTAGAACACTTGGTTATCGTGCAAGCGACTAGTGTTCGAATCCTGGGTCGGGCTTACACAAATTTGTCTTTTCTAAAGACATATGTGTGGTTAATTTATCATGGTTGTTAACGGTGAGGGAAAACATCGTGAGGAAACCCACATGGCTGAGTTGTACTTAGTCATGTGACAGTATATTCGTACAAAACGGCGATAGGCCTGCCCCCTATCACGTGAGTACACTGTCCATGCAAAACGTGGGTACTCTGAACACCAGGTGACAAAGTCACGTGATGTTCAGAAGTATTAGTACCTCTGCCAACCCCTTCGGGGATATTCGGCGTGAACGTTTATGTTATGTTATTATGTTATTAACTAATAAATAAAGGAAAGAAAATTTCGAAACAGGCGGGAATCGAACCCGCGACTACTTGTTATAGAGAGATTTTCCTGGATCGTACAAAGTGGCGATCTATAGTCTCTGCCTACCCCAATGGGAACAATGGGCGTGAGTATAAGTAAGTAAGTAAGTTGCTATTATTTGTATTTTGCTGTATATAAATAGTAGTAAATATTTACGGAACCAATTTATAACATTCTACTACTTATTTGTCTTCTTAAAATCTAAATGAGAGGTTTCATACAAACAAGTTACTTCGAAACACCAAAGAGCAATCACAGCAACTAAAGAACGTAATTCGTGAAATTATATCTTAGGCTGACTACTGTAAAATTGTCGACGCGGCCAGCCATGGAACAAACAATGTACGTATGTGCTTGAGTAATTGTGCACTAGAATTGATGAATAGCCATAATACAAACTTAACTATGATTTATTAAAAATCTTCGGTGATTTGATTATTTATACATACATACATACGCCGTTAGTTCCCAATGCGGTCGGCAGAGTCTATCAATCGCCACTTTGTACGATCCTGGCAAACCTCTCTAGCTTCGTTCACATCCATCAATCTTTTCATATATGCTCTTTTATTCTTCATACTTCGGACACCTGCCTTTTCTATAATTATTTATTAAAACACAACTGTTTACCCCATGATTAAAAGAGCATGGTAAGTAAATTTATGGACTTATGTATAGTTGTTTAATTTTACACATGGTTCAACATGGTTAGTTTTTACATATACCTATAATAATATAACAATATAACGTGAATAACAAATATTATTTTGCAAAGTATGTAAGGCTGAAAATTGTGAGGCCTTTGCCCAGCAGTGGAAAACAAATTAGGCTAATAAAAAATATATGTGTGCTATATAACATTATATTTTTTAACTCAGAAAACCTCTGACTTCTTAGAATAAACATCTTGTTGTCTCCTTCTTTTGTATATTCCAAGTCACTGCGAAGCACACGCCATAATTTTAACCGAATCACTTCTGATGCCAGCGTACATTTATACGGTATTTTGATGATATATAATTATTGGACGTGATCTTTCGGAACTGGTCCTAAGCCGTTTTTGGTCAAATTGTTTTCGAAAGTCCTTTGTTCGATATTATGTTAATTGTGTATTGATTGCTATCGTTTACATAAATTTATAATTTAAATGCATTTCGGACTTGTAATACTTTGGCTTACAACAATAATTTTTGGCGTATTCGTGGAAAAGTGAAGAGGTTTTTTGGTTTAGTTTTGAAACATATGGTTTGCGTGAAACCTTTAGAAAAATGAACATAATATTGAAATAATAAACCAGTTCATCAATTTTCTTATGCGTAAATACTCACGGCTATAATCCATAAAACAGGGGTAACCAGTATTGTAAAATATTAAATGCATGGTGATCGGTCTTCACGTCGCCTAAAACCCAAAAAACTAAGTAACGTCTTACAAAATGGTTTAGTGCCGTTCTGACCCGGCACAACGCTAATACTAATTTACAGATAATTTACTTACTCGGAGAATGTTATTATCCATTTTCATTACGGTAGGCAGAGACTACTTAGTACCACTCCGACCAACGTAATCTCATTGTCCTCACCTTTTTTAATTTATTTATTAATAATAGTCTGTGTAGTGTGCGGCTTTCGGCGATGGGTTTCCAACTTCATGACCCAACAATCATGAAAAAGCCCCAACATCCATTGTGATATTAAAAGTTATATAGTGTCTAATATTATGTGTTATCTGTGTAGTGCCGGCTTAGAATAGCACTGCCCCATTTCTTCCGGTGGGTGTACGTAAAAGGCGACTAACGAGTGGGGAAAAGATGGTAGAATAAAGGTTGTTGGTGATGGGTCTCCAATCGCATCGCCCAAAAGTCCTTTAAAAAGCCCCAATACCGTTAGTCGCCTCTTACGTACACCCACCGGAAGAAATGGGGTAGTGCTATTCTATGCCGACACTACACAGTGTGTATGTATGTAAAAGTTATATAATCACTTGAAACCCCGGTGTCTGTTATGCATTAGACCACCATTATCAAAGAAAAACTATTGTAAAACGACGTCATTTCCAAAGCTACAAGGCAAAAACGCAAATGAGTCTAAAAGTGAAATATATTCAGAACGAACATTTAGAATAAAAAATAGTTGGAATAAATAGTTTCGTTCATACATCAGACTTCCACCTGCATACGATAGGTGTTCGTAATAGCAGTCGGACGTTGATAGATCGGATCCTATTTGAATAATAGCCTCACAGAAACAATATTGAAATGTATTGCTACTCTCTACTTGATTCAGGTGTGTTTGCGTTAGTCGCTTCACGTTTTTACTGAGCCAGATCGAGTTCAACTTATTAATTTTTAGTTGTAGTAAACGGCGATAGGCCTGCCCATAGAATGTGAGAACACTGTCGAAGCAAACCGTAGGTGCACTGGACACCAGGTGACAATGCCTCGTGATGTTCAGACGTATTAGTATCGTAGTCCCCTTATATATAAGGCGTGAACTTTGATGTTTGAGTTGAGTTTAGTTTTATTGTAGTGTAGAATAGAATAGAATAACTCTTTATTACACATCAAACACAATCTTACAAAAATAATAATATGATCAAACAGTTGACAGTGAGGTACAATTGGCGGTCTTATCGCTAAAAGCGATCTCTTCTAAGTGGTATGACTGTAGTTTTATTCCCTCTGAGATAAAACATAAATATGACTAGTAGTAGTAGTCTGGTTTGTATAATCGTTTATATTTGAGTTCCTAACTTGTATTTTTAGGCAACATTTTACTTCTATATAAATACGTAAAGATTACCCAAAGTCAAGGTATAACCATTTTGCATTAAAAAATATTTAAAAACATCTACAATTTCAACCGAAACTTACTTAAGAGACAATGTTTCTACCAGATCTACTGCATCATCATAGCTCATAATATCCCAACTGAGAGGCTTGCGCCTACCCAAAATAGGTTGATTAGGCGACAGTCCACCATAGTAGCCTAGATCAGTTTAACAGATGGTTTGCGCTTACTCTTAACAATTTATTTATGTTTTAAGTGACCTAATATAATATAGATTGGCAAATCAACGCGTTTTTCAAAACGTAAGTTTTGTAATCTAGAACTGAATCCCGCGATTAAGTTCATTTGGGTATTTCAATGCGACCTAAATATCGGCGAAAACCTTTCAATTATTTTAAGACCCTTTTCTATCAAACTTAGTAGCTTTTGGACGTAGTAACATAACTGTATTCGTCATTTAGAACGTAAGAGGAGTCAGAGAAACTTATTGATTTAAACTATAAATCGAAAGTCCGCAGTGAAAAGAGTAAAAGAGCATGTATGAGAAGAATCAGACAATGATGATGATGACTGAATGATGAATGTGACAGAAGTACGAGAAATTTGCCTGGATCGCACAAAGTGGCGAACGATAGTCTCTACCTACCCTAATGGGAACAACGGGCTTGAGTATATGTAAGTATAAGGATGATTTCAAGGAATAGTAGCTAGATAGCTATTCTAGACTTTCAGCTATGCAGACGCATAGCTAGAAAATCTGTCTTAAAATCCATTCATGGCATGATATTTGCCTAATATGATAAAGGCTGTGTGGTGTCGGCTAAGAATAGCATTACCCCATTTCGTCCGGTGGGTGTATTTTGTGATTTTTGGGCGATGCGGTTGGAGACTCATCACCAACAACCTTTATTTTACCATCTTTACCCCACTCAACTTTCCAAAAGTGGCTGAGGAATTTCTAATTCCTAAGCTCTGGCTACCCCTTTCGGAATTTATAGCCGTGAGTATATGTATGAATGTATGTAAGAATGGATAGTTCAATAGAACACTGATAGTAATTTGTGCTATGAAATATGTTATGCATGTCTTCCCGTGGGTATCTTGGGAGATAATTAGATTTTGGTGGTGTTGCTTAAGTGGAGATCCATTACCAATTTTCCTTTACTTAAGAATCGTAAAGAAGAATTAGCCGTGTAGTGTCGGCTTAGAATAACACTACCCCATTTCTACCCGTGGGTGATCGTAAGAAGCGACTACTAAGGGTATAGGGGCTTATTAAATGATTTTTGGGCGATGTGGTTGGAGACCCGTCA
Source organism: Bedellia somnulentella (assembly GCA_963576735.1). NCBI lineage: Eukaryota > Metazoa > Arthropoda > Insecta > Lepidoptera > Bedelliidae > Bedellia > Bedellia somnulentella. The sequence continues at coordinate 1,583,905 of OY755171.1, forward strand.
CCAAAAACATTTATTATTACCATTTTTTCCCCAATCAACTTCCAAAAGTGGCTGAGGATTTTTTCATTCCAAAGCTCTGGCTACCCCGTTAAGGGATTTATAGCCGTGAGTATAATAATATTTATGTATATGTATGTTAAGAATCGTTTCATCACACTACCTCTAAAATAGGCTATGTAATTTCTAACTCTGAAGCTCTGACTACCTCTTTTCAGAATAAATAGCCGTGAGTTAATATTAATTACTACGAGTGTGTATTTCTACTATCCTGTCCAGACATTATAAACCAAATAAGGTAATACTGCGATGTCCATGGTTTAGTGGTTAGACAACTCGCTTCTAAAACCGACGTCACAGGTTCGATCCCCACTGATGGCAGTTGTTTGGATCATGAATGTCTATATGGCTAGTCTTAGATGTCATTTACATGTGTATTGTATGTTATTAAATATATCGTGTAGCTTGTATCTTTTAGCATAAGTCATACATTGTATTTTCGGAGGCTACTTGGTATGTACGAATATATATATTTTTTCTGATTAATTTTTGATCAAAAACAATTAGGCGTCGACTTAAGAAGAGTTAAAGATGTAACAATAAAACTCTTCTCTTAAAAAAAATATAAAGTTTTGAAAATCAAAAACTAATTATTTAGAAAACTTTGCTTATAAACTGCATCACGAAAAATCATTCCAAAAGCCGAAAACCAAAAATGATATTTTTTTATTAAATAGTCATTTATTTCGAAAACGTTTTAAATGTATATTGACTTCGGTTTCCACAGAGCCGGTGGAATGTTGACTCATGCAAATTGATGAATACGAAAGCAGGGGCTATAGGCTCACTTATATGAGCTGTGAAATGATTGTTTATTGAATGCATATACTCACGGGGATAATCTCTTTTAGGTATGGCTAGAGAATCTATATAATAACCCTTTATTCCTGGGCACAATCATAATATGACATCTAGATTTCCAAAGAACAACAAAGTTTCGCTCTTCTTACTTAAAGCGATTTCTTACAGACTACTTTTTTCGCTGTGTAGTGTCATGCTTAGAATAGCACAACCCCATTTCTGCCGGTGGGTGAACGTCACAGGCAACTAACGGTATTGGGGCTTTTAAGGGATTTTTGGGCGATGCGGTTGGAGACCCATCACCAACAACCTTTATTTTACCATCTTTTCCCCACTCAACTTCCAAAAGTGGTTGAGGAGTTTCTTTTTCCTTAGCTCTGGCTACCCCTTCTAGTATGTATGTATGTATGTACTTTTTTCAACTACTTTGCAAGAAGTAGATCAACCTCACCTTTTGACCAGTTTTATTGATCACAAGAAAAAAAGATAATGTTGGATGAGTAACAGAAGTTTCAGTTACTCTTGTAACCCTCGACAAATACGAAAGAGGCTGCATAGTGCTTTTCTAAACCAACACCACCACCAGGTGAAAACGTTCAGAAGTATTAGTACCGCTACCAGTCCCTTCGGGGATATACGGCGCAGTTTGAGTTTGAGTTTGAGTAAACCAACACTTTATCTATCAATCAACTAACTTTACATAATAATTCTACTATTAAAGCTTCCTTACAAGTTTCTTCAAGCCAATAATTTCATTCACGTTTACTTGCCCGAGAACAAGATGTTACTCATTGCGGAGGATGAAGCTCTGCCCTTATCATTGCTTAGATTCATCTTGCTGAGTAATTTATAACACATTTTCTTGTAGCGGATGAGACATATGTGAAAATGTTATCTTTTAAAACCTTACACACATAAAGTTCTTTTAATTATTTATTTGTGTAAATACTGTAGATGCAGTATTTCTGTTTTGAATTTGGTTCCTTAAAAAACAATTCAATTGGTGAAAGTTATAAGGATATACAATAAAATTGAAATACTTTACTGTGTTTGTCGAGTAGTCATGTTGTACCCATTCCCGTTGAACTTGGAGACTCCACGCTTGAAGTTGTTGATCAATATATATACCTGTGACAAACCATCCGGTTAGGTAGAGCCAACTTCGAGAATGAGGTGAACCGTCGATTCCAGCTCGGCTGGGAAGCGTTCGGGAAGCTGCGTCATATCTTCTCGTCTAAAATTCCGCAGAGTCTCAAGACAAAGGTCTTTGACCAATGTGTGTTGCCAGTCATGACCTAAGGCACAGAGACGTGGCCTTATACAATAGGCCTCATTAGAAGGCTCCGAGTCACCCAAAGGGCAATGGAGAGGACTGTTTTAGGATTTCACTACGCGATGGAATCCGTAACGAGGAGATCCGTAGAAGAACCGGGGTCACTGACATAGCCCGAAGAATTGCAAAACTGAAGTGGCAATGGGCAGGGCACATTGCACGCAGAACCGACGGCCGTTGGGGCTGGAAGGTTCTGGAGTGGCGGCCACGTACAGGACGGCGCAGTGTGGGTAGACCACAAGGTGGACCGACGACTTGGTCAAGGTCGCGGGAAGCCGATGGATGAGGGCATCACAAGACCGGTCGTTGTGGAGATCTTTGAGCGAGGCCTATGTCCAGCAGTGGACGTCTATAGGCTGATGATTATGATGATAATTGTGTTTTTAAAACTGTTTACTTATTATCTTTATTTATATCGGAAAAACCTTACGCATAAAAACCTCTTTAGTTAAAAATATGAAGAAAAGTTAAAATAAAGTAAAAAGGTTAATTTCTTATCAGAAATGAAAAGAAATTATTCTTTAGTTATTCGCAATCAATTAGACAAAAAATAAAGATAAACCTTCTCAGTATTCAGGTTATGTTAAGCCCGAAGAAATACGATAATTGCAGTTTCTTAAAAACTTATTCAATATGTTCATCATAAATGTTGTGTGAAGCGAAAATCGAACCCACGATTTCAGGACTATATTACTGTGTAGGACAAGGGCCATCGTCTATTTTACTAAGAAAAATTAAACTGGGATATTTTTAAAACACAGTTTCATAAAAAAATATTTTCGTAAGTAAAATGGGTTAAAAGAAAAAGTTTTGTAGCACAACGAAAACCGATTAAAGCTCGTTAAGATTTTAATCGAATATAATCGTTAAAGAATCGATTTTAAGAGGCGTTAATCGAGAATTAATTTCTCGAACACGACCGGCCGGTTGGTTTCGGGTGTCCAATTAAAAGTTATTGATGGATTACGTACTCAGTTTATTTAAGACTGTTTTAAAGTATGGTCCTCTTTGGTAAATAATTTGAATCTATTTATATTAGACGTCGCGCCCGTAATAGGTGGGCAGTTGGCAGGTTCATACATACATACATACATATAATCACGGCTATAAATTGCTTAATATAAGATGTTTTTATTTTTTTGTCATAATATTATAATTAGTTAGATCCAATCGATTCTGATAATAATTTATACACTACTTACCATTACTATTATATGAAAACTGATAGTTTTCATATATTATCATTAAGCCTTTTTGGTTTATTGTTGCCTGAAATACAGGTAAATTACCTAGCTCAGGAACAGGAAAATGTTATATTTTGTACTTTAAATAACTAACTAGGTTAAGACAAATATTATGTACTTTTGAAAACTGAATAATTTTGTTTTTTATTATCATAGATCCCTAGAAGGGGTAGCCAGAGCTAAGGAATTAAAAATTCCGCAGCCACTTTTGGAAATTTTAGTGGGAAAACATGGTAATATAAAGGTTGTTGGTGATGGGTCTCCAACCGCATCGCCCAAAAATCCTTAAAAAGCCCCGATACCGTTAGTTGCCTCTTACGTACACCCACCGGAAAAAATGGGGTAGTGCTATTCTAAGCCGACACTACACGGCACTCTACACTTTCATGCATCGGTTTAATAGCATAATACATACTCTTAAACACACGCACATACATTTTTAGTTTACATTGAAAACGATTGCATTGTGTGTATTATTCAATATCGTATTTTTCGTTAATAGAACGCAATCTTAAATCACTTACTAACATATAAACATAATTTGAGCAAATAATGAACATTATTGCATTGAAGATGTCAAATAATTTAATCGGTTTGTTCATAATTATGCCATTTATGTTATTTTCAAGGCAGGCTTGTTTTGGATTAGAATAACAATAATTTATTTATTCCCGCGATTGTCGTAACGTTAGGGTCTTTGTTTTTTTAGTGATTGTTGGGCGATGTGGCTGGAGACCTATCACCAACCATTCTCTAATATATCATCTTTTTCTTACTCATACATACATATACTCACTGCTTTAAATCCCTAGATGGGGTAGCCAGAGCTAAGGAATTAGAAATTCGTCAGCCACTTTTGGAAAATTGAGTGGGGAAAAGATGGTAAAGTAAAGGTTGTTGGTGATGGGTCTCCAACCGCATCGCCCAAAAACCCCTTGAAAGCCCCAATACCGTTAGTCTCCTCTTACGTACACCCATCGGTAGAAACGGGGTAGTGCTATTCTAAACCGACACTACACGGCTTATTTTTCTTACTCAACTAATGTAATTACAAGGAATGTCTAAATGTACCATATAATGCACCCAAAAACGATAGAAAAACGAAGATACACTTAATTTAATTATATATAAATTAGATCCAAGCCTACCTTAATTAAGTAATGTAAGTGTCTAAATGTATGTATCCCTCAGTATGAATCAAACAACAAAACTCAAACAATCACGCCGTACAATTCCGAAGGGGTTTGCAGAGGTACTTATACTTCTGAAAATAAAGTAATATTGTCACTTGCATAACAAATATGAGCGACCGGTGCGGTCGGAACCAGAGCGGTACAAAATAGCCATCTCTTTCGCACTTTCTAAGTAGATTATACTGTCATCTCATTCTTACCGACGTGACCATAAAATAGCGCTCGTGCTTGGTCTCCTAGTGCTCAGAGTACCCACGTTTTGCTTGGACAGTATACTCACGTGATATGGAGCAGGCCTATACGAGTGTAAGTTTTCTCACGGTGTTTTCCTTCACCGTTAAGGTTGACCCAGGATTTGAACCCTCATTGTCTGCACGATAAGCGGTGTTCTACCCACTGAGCTATCATGGTTGTAAACCGTAGAACCGCATAACTATATAGCAAGTTATAATTAAAACAATTATTGATTTTCGGATATTTTAATCGCGTGTTATTACATTGTTTTTATATCTTCCCGTGACCATGATAACTGAAAAGTTTTCGAAACGTCGTTCTTTAAAAACAATGTAATAACACGCGATTAAAATATCCAAAATCTATAATTGTTTAAATTATAATGTGCAATCGTGAAAATCTTAGAAAATACTATATATCAAGTTGCCTAATCACTGGACTACGCACGGTGTCTTAATATATACTCAATAAGAGAAACCAACTAAATGACTAAAACACGGTGCATCCCCGAAGTACCTATTTTTGACGAGACATAACGTTTAAAACGTCGGAAACAGGCTTGGTTTACGACTCATTATGCCAACTTTCGTAATAAAATGTAAGACGGTTTTAAATGATACTAGTTCAACTTAATCTGTGTTAAGTTACGTTGTAAAGTGCGGTTCTTAACTTAATGTACACTTAACGCTTCAAATAATAAGTTAAACTTTGACCCATCAGTCTTATCTATGGACGCCTTTCGTTGCTTATTTATGTGCATTTGACTGATATTTTTATTCTTGAAATTTGAATGTGAAGTGAATGTATGCAATAAAAGTATGTTTTTATAGATGTCAATGTACATACGTATATACACATACTCATAGTATATACGTATGTACATACTCATAGTTCCCATCCCATAGGCAGAGATTATCGATCGCCATTTTGTAAGATCCTGACAAACCTCCCTAGTTTCTCTTACATCAATCACCCCATACATGCTCCTTAATTTTTCAAACTTTTCACTCGCTATTTGTCATCCGAGGTCATCCTCTACTGCCCTCTCTATGGGCCCAAAATATTTTTCTTTTCATCACCTCTCACGAATGTAAACATATACAAATAAAAAAACAGTTAATAATTATGAAATAACTCATTTGGTAACCATTTGCTCAGTTTCCTGGTAATTGACTGTAATTAAATAGTTTTAACCTTATTTTTAACCTCATATTTGTTGCATTCCAGAATTTGTAATTTTTGATTTATTTTGTTCTAGACAAATTATTGAAGATAAAATGTCGAGAGGCAAATACTGTTCCAGGCCTAAAAGTGTATGGTTGTCATAGCTACCAAAGATCCAGAATTAAAAATTCCTGAGCTAATTTTGGGCTCAAACTGTTTGAGTAAAACGTGGGTACTCTGAACAGCAGGTGACAATATCAAGTGATGTTCAGAAGTATTAGTATATCTGCCAACCCCTTTGGGGATATACGGCGTGAACGTTTGTGTTGAGTTGAGTTATAATAATATACCCTATCCTGCTTGTAAAAGTGATAAATGAATTTCTTTTGAAATTTGTTCCGAGAATCAACAAAAAGTTACCAACTTACCTAAATAACCGATAATTGTAATAATAATGCAAACCGTGGGTACTTTGAACACCAGGTGACAAAGTAACGTGATGTTCAGAAGTATTAGTACCTCTGCCAACCCCTTCGGGGATATTCGGCGTGAACGTTTATGTTATGTTATGTAATAATAAATAAAGGAAAGAAAAACTTTCGACACAGACGGGATTCGAACCTGCGACCTCGGGTATACGCCCCAACGCTCTGCCAATTGAGCCACCGTGTCAATGGCTGCCAGCACAAAATTCTTCTATCCTTTATTTCTTTTACACGTTTAAGTAGTGTTTGCGTTTCCTACCTCCGAATTTTTCTTTGCTTTATTTATTCTTTATTTATTAATAATAATCCCCACATGAGGTTTTCATGAACAAAAAGATTTAAATTATGCGATAATTGTAATGTTTCAAACTTCACAAGCAAAAATCTGTGCATAAATTCCCAAAGGATCCTTTTACGAAAATCATCTGATGACTTTTAGACCCATGATTTCCGAACGATATCCGATTTAGCCTATTACAAACTCGTAAGCATTTCACCGTGCTCGTTTTATCGATGCCTTTCCCATCACTAGCCCTTTAGAAAGCCTCAGGGCATACCATTTCTAAGCGTAAAACTTAGTCTCAAAGGTTTATTGTGCTTAGTGGCTATAAGTCAAATTCGCTTTGTTTTAAGTACAGTTGGCTACATGATTTACATTGAATGCATCATTTCATGTTCATCTATACTGAAGTAGTAGTGTAATTATTCCTTTTTTGATAAAATGTATATTAATAATCATAATGACTTTTGTGTTAGACAAATTACGATTTTTGTTTGTAGTGTCGGCTAACAATAACACTACCCCATTTCTACCCGTGGGTGATCGTATGAGGCGACTAAGGGTATAGGGGCTTTTAAGTGATTTTTGGGCGATGTGGTTGGAGACCGTCACCAAAAACATTTATTATTACCATCTTGTCCCCAATCAACTTCCAAAAGTGGCTGAGGAATTTTTCATTCCAAAGCTCTGGTTACCCCGTTAAGGGATTTATAGCCGTGAGTATATGTATGTATGTTTGTGAGTGATATAAGTGACTGGATAATGGATTACACTATTAACTAAATATAAGTAAGCAAATCGGTCAAATTTCTTTCATTTATCTATAAGACAGTTTTGCGAGAAAAGAAACGTGCTATGAAAACCAATTTTTCACTTAAAGGGTGGTTAAAATATGAGATATATAGTTGTAATTATAATATCGTTATGATTTTTCCTGAAGTAGAGTGTACATAATAACGTCATTGTGTATCCTCGTATGTTATTACCATGTATCTTTATTTATCACGTCTCTTCCACGGGTAGACAGGCAGGTAGTATTTATTACGAATTAGAACCAACCAACTTGGTGAAATATACTAATATAGATACATACATACATACATATACTCACGGCTATAAATCCCTAGATGGGGTAGCCAGAGCTAAGGAATCAGAAATTCCTCAGCCACTTTTGGAAGTTGCGTCGGGAAAAGATAGTGAAATAAAGGTTGTTGGTGATGGGTCTCCAACCGCATCGCCCAAAAATCCCTTTAAAGCCCCAATACCGTTAGTCGCCTCTTACGTACACCCACCGGAAGAAATGGGGTAGTGCTATTCTAAGCCGACACTACACAGAAGATGCTAATATAGTTTTACAAAAAATTTATTTATACGAGTATATGCTAAGTACTCAAACCATTTGCTATACACGTATAATCTAAAACAAATATTTTTCATTTTTCAGTTTTATTCAATCTTCTCTTAGGGCCAGTTTTTTGATCCGTAGTTAAACATATAACCATTTGTTACATTGACTATAGTTAAATGACTAACCATTAGTTAAATCGTAAATCCATTTTGGTTCGATATTTGACCATCAGTTACTCTAACCACGGGTCAAAAAATGTATTTTGCTGATATCTAACTAATAGTTACGATATTTAACAAATTGTTGAGTTAACCACGGATCAAAAAACTGGCCCTTAGATAACTCATCTTGTATAAATTAATATATTTGTTCTTCACAACACATTTAAAATAAAAATTAAAAGAGATTTGTATAGACCATACGTTCCATTCTTATTTTGAAAATAACTTACACAAATTATGAGATCAAATTTTGGAAATAACTAAAGAATCGGCCTCTTTAATTTACCTTTAAAGTGATCTGTCAAATCTAAAAGCAAAAAGTTAGGTTCTCATGTAACACCTAATTTACTTGAAGCCCTCCTGCATCGATCTTCGAAAGCTCATCCATCTATGCTCAGTAATTATTAAGAATGTTGGCTCCATAATTTTAGTTATCCTTCACACGTTGCTCCAGGGGTTCCGTTGGCTATTTGTCATTGCCTCAAGTGATTAAGACTACATGCTGACGTGAGTCAATGACGCGCAATCGTTCTTTAATGGTGAAATCTGTTAAGTTAGGTACGGTTTTGGTTTTAGAGAGAAAAATGTGCGTATTTCTGTGAAGAAGCATAATTTTGTTGAGTTATATATTTATAGATTTTATCGAAGTGCATAAAAATTTACAATTTAATGTATGAATTATTTTTCCGACTGTTGAACTCGTACACAAGTGCACTGTAATGTAAACGCGCCTTTATAATCAGTAAGAACACAGCTAACGCCATCTATGGGCGATATCACGAAACAAATATTAATTATGTGCCAAATCCTGCCATCTGTTGTTCACATCAATATTCAATTCGGTCAAACGGCTAAATAGGTACAATATATCCGAGAATCCCCAATTCATCATGACCTCCGCAAAATTATGGGGCTTATGAAAATGTAACAATTGACCGAGCTCAACTTGTATTAGTCGGTCAGCGAATCGAGATTAGCTATTGACTGTGCGTTTTGTATTAATTCTGACCGATTTTCTGTGATTCTGTAATGAGGTTTGATATTGACTGCTGTTTTCGATTTCAACTGAAAATTATTAGGAATGTCTAGCTGTCAAAAAGAGATTTGTTTTTTTTTTGTTTTTCGTTGTCGTTTGTGTTTTGATCGTTTTGTTGCGCACTCATTCAAATTGTTTGCATGTTAATCCCTAATTATGTATGTATTTTTTACACATTTAACCTTTAAAAAATAGTTGTGTAAGAGTAGGATGGGTAAAACTTGACTTAGTATATTATTCAACTAAGATTACATTACATTAATTCACAACTATGAACTACTTAATGGCAATGACAACTACTGTTTTTTGAAAATACACCTAATTAAAAAAAAAACGATATTAATTTTTAAAGCTTCGTTTGTAGTTATGCTCTTTAGAAATAATACTTTACTTTAAAACGGTCACACTAAGACTCGAATGACTAATATTATGGAAATCGTGAATCAAATACAAAGCTGTTGCAATAAAGTTTATAATATATATTTTCCTTGACAGCTAAACTGCAAACAATTCAAATGACTAATTCTAGAACAGTCTAACCACCATTGGACGTGACTGTACTTATTGTTTGCAAATTATAGATAAAAGACACAAATTGAGTCATTATGTCACGTACAGTTAGCAGGAAAAGGTTTGTAAATAATCTACATACCACTTGTCATTGGAATGGGAGGTTTTCCTTTTTTTCTTTTTTTCTTCTTCCCTGTTCTCAGGATAGATGGCGCCAGAATTGCTATGTTACTGGTAGGAACGGAACGTCACACCGTTTTTCACACTTGGATGTTATGATATCGTAAAACGGAACGTACATAAAAACGTTCTGATTTGAAAGTCTAAATAAATATCAGTATAAGCCAAGATAGCTTAAAAGTAAATAAACAAAGACGGTATTTATATTTAACATTCTTTTTGTTGTTTTTACTCACCAAAAAGTTACTCTATGGTGATGTGACACATGTTTTTAAAGTTGACACTGGTGAAATTATTGTGGCAACACGATTGAGGCCACGAAGAAAAATTTGAAGTAAGTAACGTAGTTACATCAACGCCATCTACAGAGGTCTAGGAAACTATGTTGTTGTTTTATTTCTCAAAAAGAAAACCTCCCATTATCAGTAACGGCCAACAGAAGTTTGGAACTATCGAAGCCAATACCAATATGTCCCCAATATGGCGAAATATGAAAATTTCTTAATTTCAACATAACATAAACGTTCACGCCGAATATCCCCGAAGGGGTTGGCAGAGGTACTAATACTTCTGAACATCACGTGACTTTGTCATCTGGTGTTCAGAGTACCCACGTTTTGCATGGACAGTGTACTCACGTGATAGGGGGCAGGCCTATCGCCGTTTTGTACGAATACACTGTCACATGACTAAGTACAACTCAGCCATGTGGGTTTCCTCACAATGTTTTCCCTCACCGTTAACAACCATGATAAATTAACCACACATATGTCTTTAGAAAAGACAAATTGGTGTAGGCCCGTCCCAGGATTTGAACACTAGTCGTTTGCACGATAACCGAGTGTTCTACCCACTGGGCTATCACGGCTGTCTTAGTTTCAACTATTAGGTAATCATCAAACACATGTTATCTGATGTTAGGAAGTATTAATACCTCTGCCACCTCTCCACGTATAACCAGCGTGAAGATTTGAATTAAGATATTAGAATTCTATTTTGAAATGTAAATTGTTAGTAAAAGATCGTCCACCGATGTAGACATTCAAATAAAAAATAAATAAAAGAAGTGTGTTCTATATTCAAATATGTCAATAAAAAAACCAGCCTATAAGATGGTGTATAGCTTGCCAGTGTCAATTAAATGAGAAAAGAGTATCTAACTTCTATTGGCATGCCCCTCCTATAATAAACTTACTTATAAGCGACACTACAAAACAAAAATGTTATTAATTCGAATAAACTTATCCAGTTACACAACCCAAAACACATAATGCATCTTACAAAATCTTCAAACCCAATAATATCACCCAAACAAATAAATTGTTATTGTCAATAATTTTACAATCCATCGAAGCGTATGACATTTAACTATGACTTATCGCTGTGACGCATCCTCTTACGAAACGCAATGTATACCAAAATGTACTCTCATGCATAATGTATCGCGTATCTTAAATATTCGAACGTTTGAAGTTTAAGAATAACTTGCTTATCTTTTGCTGTAAAAATGCAGTTTGTAGAAGGGCGGAAAAAGTATATTTACATACATACATATTCTATTGCTTAAGATAGCTGAAAGTGATATGAATCTATTGTTGAATGCATAATATACTAACTTATAAGCAACCTTGGTAGTTCGTGGAAGACTGCCTGAGATGCAAAGTTTGAGTCCAGGATGGTGCTCTTCAAACTGACAATGATAATTTTGTCCTTATCAGTAATGATTTCTGTCATGCTCACAAACAAAGTGTTGGTTATTTATTTTATTAATTTATGACTTATTATTTGTGGCCCTTTGTGCACAAAGGTGCTGTATCGGCAACATATCTCCCACAATGTGGATTGACAGCCAATGGGTGAGGGGATTTCAGGACCGGACATTGTGGAGATCTTTGGAGGAGGCCTATGTGTAGCAGTAAATGGTTATTGTCTGATGATGAAAATTATTATTAAATTAATTGACTAAATAAAAGTGTAGTATCGGCTTAAAGTAGCAATTACTGTCTTTTCCGGGTGTTTCATCATAAGGCTACTTTGAGTTTTGATGTTAATTACTAGTGTTTTTGAGTCGGGGGCTCAGAGTCATATAGCAAGAGCTAAAATTTATATTACAATAATTTCCCCACCGAAACTGCCTAAGGAGTTTGTAATTCTGAAGCCCTAGCTACCCTTTTTTGGGATATCATCAAGCCATGATTCTAAGTAACGTATAGGTAAAAAATAATTCACAAATAACCCCCTCCAATCTTATTTTTTACGAGATAATCTTTTAAAATGTACAACATCAAGTATCTGGCGTTGTCGCCAAAGCGTTGTCTGAATTTGAATCAAAACAAGAGTACCGTCAGCACAAAAGTGCGCTTTCGAGCAATTAATAAGTTTCAGTTTGGACCGCGCCGGACGTCCGGGACGCAGCTGTCACGACTGTACCGACGGCAAAACTATTTTAGGTTCGAGCATTATAAACACTCTCTGTATTTGATGAACATGAGGGACCATTGTTTTTCATCTCCAGTGTTTGTATACATGGGTTCTGTAATTAGCCTGAGGTTTTTAATTATTTGTGCGCAGTTAGTAGCAGTAAGTTACAGATACGTAATGATATTTATGTAAAAAAACACATAAATATTGAACAATTGTAGAAGGCTATAAATACATACATGAATAACAAACCAAAATATATAAATTTGTTAAAAAACAGCTACAGAAAATTATCTCGATAAACAATTGATTACTTTAATCCACATACTATCACAAAACTTCGCCAAAAAAATGAAGCTTTATAATAACAGAAATACATAAAGAAACATTCATAAATAATCAAACCTTCTTAATATCAAGCACAGCTCCTAACACCTAACAAATCAAAATATCCAAAATAAAGACAGCAAAATATAATACAAATACTCTAAATAGTTTTCCCGCTAGTACAAACAGTTGTCCGATGTAGTAAGTGTCGACTTCCTCGAGTTGCACCCGGGGCGACCTCGCGCGGTCACGAGACCGGACTAGTTTAGCTGCCGGAGCGAGCTGGGACTTAGCTTTTAGGTTGCCCTTCTAGGGATTAATTTTTGATTATGTTTAATAGTCTTAATTAAATGTAGAATCTTATTTATACATACAATTGCAATAGATCTAATGGCTTTAAATCCCAAAAAGTGTATCCAGAGATACAGAAATAACAATTCCACAGCCACTTTAGAAGTTAAGTGGGAGGAAACCCTAAATCACCTCTACGACACTCGCACGTACTATTTACATACGCATACAAGTAAAATCCATTCATTAGACATGTCATTTGAGTCGTGATCAAAGAATATGTGCTTTGATTCGAACACATAAAACAAGGTGTGAATAGTTTTGCTGCCAGTACAAACATGGTAAGTGTCGCTCCCCAGTTACCCCGCGGCGACCTAGCGCGGTCAGACTGGACTGCTGTTTAGCTAGCTTTGAGTTGACCTTGCTGAGTTGGTTGGGAATGTATGGCTTTGAATGATGGTGGTCTAGGTTCTAAGTTTTTTTTTGTAAATATATTTATTTATATATTCTTTTTATCCTAAAAAAAGCGTTACAAACGTTCATGCCGTATATCCTTGAAAGGGTTGGAAGAGGTACTAATACTTCTGAACATCACGTGACATTGTCATGACAGTGCACTCACTTGATAGGGGGCAGGTCCATCGCCGTTTTTGTACGAGTACACTGCATTTTTTAATGTGATCTGTAAAAGCCATATATTGCAAATCACAAAAAAAAATATTTAGAACAATAAAGTAAAACAACCACTCTATTTCAAAGATACAAAAATAAATAAAAAGTTTATCTGCCGGTACAAATACGGACACTTACTACAAGTGTCGCCATCCGACATACCCCGCGGCGACCTAACGCGGTCAGCCGACTGGACTTCTGTTCAGCTAGCTTTGAGCTGACCTTGTTGAGTTGGATGTAAATTGGGTTTGAATGCTGGAGATCTAAGTTTGAAGATCCGTTGTTTAATACTGTGCGTTTTAAGTTGTGTTGAATGTGACCTGGCTAAGGCTTAGAACCCTATAAACTGATTTTAGGGAAGCATTCTCTGAAGGCTTCAAGAAGAGACCTTAAAATTTTTAGCCTAATACCTATCCACCAATATATTTACGCCGTAAATCCCTGAAGGTGTGGTGGTGGTGACTACTGAACTGATTATTCGTATTGCCCAAATGTAAATTTGACAGTGCAATCATTAACATGCTTACAGCTATGAAAGCATGTTAATGATTGAAAAACGGAAAGCCAGACTTTTAAAGTCTTATACGTCATCCAATTTGGAAGTTGACTAAACAAAAGATTGAGAAAAGAGGATGGCACTTTTACGCGAACCAAAAGCAACACCAATAACAACGAAATTCTATACACGTCGTATACCTAATTAAATGCCATCATAACCAACTCCATTCTAATAATAATTGCATCTGCAATCTTGAGTTATAAGGCGAGTAGTGACGGTTGACAATCGTAATTAAGCGGACTATTTTCGAAGAGCCCAAGCGTGTTTGAGGACGCATATATCAGCGTGACTTTTATTTTTGGCCGGGTGATATATACCGTGACATATGAAGCAGTTACAGTCATTTTTATTGTAGACTAGTTGTTGGGCGCGGCTTCTTGCTTTTTGGTAATTTGGTCATTGAATTTTGGTGGTTGAATGTGTTTAACAATTAATTATTGTTTCTTTTTAAAAGCTTTTATTTAACTTGCAATGTATGTTTGTGTGTTCGGGTGAAATCTTTGAACTCAATTTTGAAGTAGATATATTCAACCGTTTGTGCTGAAATTTTGTGGACGCATTTTGTTTGGATGACAATATATGATAAGACATGTGACGTCATTCTAAATTCAATATGGCGGATCATACAAGATGTCAGAACAGTTATATTTAATCCACTTATACAATATGGGTATCAAATGAAAGGGCTTGTTAAGAGTGACTAGAAAAAGAATATTACGTCATTCTGAATCCAATATGGCGGACCATGCAAGATGGCGGAATAGTTACCTTTAGTCTACTTCTACAATATGGGTATCAAATGAAAGGGCTTGTTAAGAGTGACTAGAAAAAGAATATGACGTCATTCTGAATCCAATATGGCGGACCATGCAGGATGGCGGAATAGTTACCTTTAGTCTACTTCTACAATATGGGTATCAAATGAAAGGGCTAGTTAAGAGTGACTAGAAAAAGAATAAGACGTCATTCTGAATCCAATATGGCGGACCGTGCAGGATGGCGGAATAGTTACCTTTAGTCTACTTCTACAATATGGGTGTCAAATGAGAGGGCATTTTGAGAGTAATAATAACTTGAAAATAGCCAGCGATAACTAAAAAGTAAAAAATAAAAAAAATTAAGTAAAAAAACATTTTAAGAAAAAGCTTTTATTTAAACGCTCTAAAAAGAAGAAAATAAAATATTCCTTTTGGATTATACTAACAACTCCTCATTATACACAATTTATATATAATAATAAAAGCTTGTCGCTCGATTTACCACAAATTATTATGATATAAAGGAATGTTGATAGGTATGTAAACCTCGCGACAAGCTTTTATTATTATATATAAATTGTGTATAATGAGGAGTTGTTAGTATAATCCAAAAGGAATATTTTATTTTCTTCTTTTTAGAGCGTTTAAATAAAAGCTTTTTCTTAAAATGTTTTTTTACTTAATTTTTTTTTTAACATTATACTTTCTGACTTAACCTGAACTTTACATGTTATGCTTGCGACGCAAGGTGTCTTCTTTTATTTTCAGTGGATTAAGTATGATTTATAATAAGTAATAAGAAAAAATAAACATATGTAGATTAAACACTATAATTGGTTTTGATTATGATAATTAGTTCAAGTAACTATCTAAATGTCCTTTTGATTCTTAAATTGTCGTTATTCTAAATAGAGCAAATTTCTGTACTACAAAACGTTTCTGTACTACAAACGTATAAGTTAAATAATTTAAGAGAGTATTTTACTTAAAACAGACAGACAAACCATCTCCAAATACATATACAGACTGTTGCTTTGCTCGTGTATTGAAATTAATGAGACGATATGTCACCTCTCCGACGCCTGCGCCTGCGCATAACGCGTTCGTATAAATGTTTTTTGGTATTCCTGCTACTGAGTTGGGTTCAATTCATATTTGCCTTAATTTACGACGGTGTAAAACTGGAAATCCACAAACGGTTTGATTAATTGTTTTTCATTGTAATGTGTTTCTGTTCTGTATCCCTAAAAAGTATATGTACAAATACAAGTTATAATTTAAAAATACATAAAAACTCCAGAATTGAAAATTCCTCGGCTTTTCAGACTTTGGAAGGAAGATTTTGTTATTGTCAGAAGTTGCAATCGATGGCATCTGCTTACCCCAATTAGGAATTAACGGCGCCAGCGTTAGCATCTTTATCAAATAACTCATAAATATGGTGCTTCCCAACTTTGTGTTTGAACTTATAGTTTTAAATCTAAATTATGATGTAGTGGTTCACAATGGTATTTGCTGTGTAGTGTCGGCTTAGAATAACACTACCCCATTTCTACCCGTGGGTGATCGTAAGAGGCGACAAAGGGTATAGGGGCTTCTTAAGTGATTTTTGGGCGATATGGTTGGGGACCCGTCACCAAAAACATTTATTTTTTAATATCATCTTTTTTCCAATCAACTTCCAAAAGTGGCTGAGGAATTTCTCATTCCAAAGCTCTGGCTACCCCGTTAAGGGATTTATAACCGTGAGTATATGTATGTATGTATGTATGTTTGATTGGAATATACGTGTCTAATTGAACAGTAAGGATACATTTAGCCACTGTAATATTGATAAACATTCAAGACTCAAGACTCTAGTACACGCCGTGTGTCCCTGAGGAGTTGGTAGAGGTCAATACTCATACTTCTCATAGAGCTCATACTTCTCAACATCACGTGACATTATCAACTGGTGTTCAAACACTCACGTGATAGGGGACAGGCCTATCACCGTTTGGTACGAGTACACTGTCACATGACTAACTAAAACGTAGCCATGTGGGTTTCCTCACGATGTTTTCCCTCACTTTTAACAACCATGATAAATTAACCACACATATGACTCTAGACAAGATAAATTGGTGTAGGCCTGACCCGGGATTTGAACTCACGCCTGATTGTATTGACGGATGGTGGTTTTACCCATTGGACTATCACGGCTATTGATAAATATAATATAACGTAACATAAACGTTCACGCCGTTTATCACCGAAGGGGTTGGCAGAGGTACCAATACTTATAAATATCGTGACAGCGCCACCTAGAAGCCAAAGTAGGTACCCAGGTTTTGCTTAGACAGTGCACTCGCGTCATAGGTGAAAACATAATATACAATAATATAATATACTCTCGTCAGCGTCCATGTACCAGCTGTTTTGGAACCCCCTGGCTTGTCACGGGACGATGGCAAGAGACCGGAGGGCATGACTTTGTTGCCTTGGAGGAATGGCAGGGCGTTAATATGGGATGCAACGTGTGTTGATACCCTAGCGCCTTGCCATTTATCAGGGTCGGCATCGCGAACAGGTGCTGCTGCAGCCAATGCCGAGAGTTTCAAACGTCGAAAATATTCTGGATTATTGAATGATTATCATTTTATTCCATTCGCCGTTGAAACTCTCGGCACATGGGGCAACGAGGCGCGGGTTTTCTTAAAAGATCTCTCAGCCCGCCTAGTGGAAGTCAGTGGTGATCCTAGGGCTGGCAGCTACCTCGGCCAACGAATTAGCATAGCCATTCAAAGAGGAAATGCTGCCAGTATTTTAGGCACGATACCGTTCTGCGAGAGCGATGAATTTCATGAAATTTTCCATCTTTAGTAGGTATTTATTTAGTTTTATATTTTAATTTAGGTTGTGAATTGTCTGTGTAAGTATTTTTAATTATTCTTGAATAAAACTTTAGTATATATAATACTTTGAAAATCACTGCCTGACAGTAGCAGGGTTCCAAACACGCTGGTGCTGTACGTAAATTCGTATATATATAAAAAATAAAAGCTTCACAAACCTTCAAACTAAATATAAAATTACGGACGCCTCCTCTATCTGATCGTATATTGCGCTTGTAACATCGACATTTTGCGTGACAAAATCATTTAAAATAACACATTTGCACCCTTCAATTACAGTAATGTGTGGACAATGGGCAGTCAATAATAGAGTGTGTCCACTGAGTGAAAATTACTGGAATCAAGTTAATTGATTTATTAACCTGTTTTAGTATTACAAAATTGACCGTAATTTTCCGTTGACGTTTTTAAATTGTCGGTGAGGTCGTTTAAATAGTCCATTAAAATGATTCTTCTATCGAAATATCAAGTTTTTTATACGACAAAATTCGAATCTCATCTTTAGGGCAATTAATAAATTTCAGAAGGTGACAATAATATAAAGTCACGTGATGTTGAGAAAAATTAGTACCTCGGCCACCCTTTTAGGGATATACAGCGTGGATGTTTGAATTTTAGTTTAGTTTTGAATTTATTATTCAATTTATTGATGATAAAAATAATAAAAAGTTAAATCATACGTTTCGTCTATCTTTTAAAACAGTAAGTACGGTTAAAGGTAATAAAAATATAGAGTGAAGTACGTTAGTAAATCTTACATTGCTACCGGTATAATGATAACGGTATTATTGTTTCTGAACTAAACAACTAAAATACATAATTTATAAAGATTCCTATCAAATTTATGTGTGAGTAAAATATTGTAGACTTTTAATGCATTTCAAAATACAGTGATAGCAGTTAAACACTGCACATATGATTACGTTACGTTGTTAATATTACTTTAGCAGGCATGTTGTAAACTAAAGAAATCTTTATTAAATTTACAAATATGGAAAAATATTAAAATGTTGTTATGAAACTCGAAAGCTTGCCAAGATTAAGACTAAGTGGAGATTGGTCAATTCTGCCTACCCCTATTGGAACTTATAGTGTCAGTATATAAGTAAGAAAATATACGAAAATGCATTAGTATGTGTTTAAAAAATAAACAAGAAACGTCTTTCATTATTTATGAAAATGCTTTTTGAAGTCTTTTACTTTAATTTGAGAAATCGTCTCTTTACTTTTTTGAACACTTAAATACCTTTTTATTAGTCATATTAGTATTGCGGTGACGTTGAATCCAATGTTGCATGACAATAAAAATGTTTTAATGAGTTTGTCATTTACAATTTATTTTAAAAACCGAACATAAAGGGCATCTTTGTAAAAAATATTGATATAAGTACAACAAATACAAAATTCAAAAGCAGTCAAAAGCAGTAAAATTATTTGCTTGCAATTACAGTTCATTAATGGTCGAAGTGATAGATTTTGCTTTCAATTACGGTTCTATGAACGGAAGATGTGATAGATTTTCAAAGCATAGCAAAAAATATATGTACTTCGCATGTAAAAGTGGCGATCGATAGTCTCTGCCTACCCCAATGGGAACTAACGGCGTGAGAATATGTATGTATGTATGTATATGTACTTCGCCAACTACCTATGTAATTCCATTAAGTGATTACACAAAATATTTTGATCAAATTACAGTACTCTATATCGTTATTGGCCTCGCTGTTCTGCAGTAGCCGTACCGAACCAAGTAGCGTTTTTCTAAAACCGCCCTCAGCTAAAAAGATAAACGTCAAAGTAGAAATAATAGACTAAGTTTTATCTACGAAACTGAACGAGGTTTAATCTGAAGAAATACTCCGGTAAAATAGCAGTTGTAGAGTCAGTTGTGTAAAGTTTTTATCAACAGACCTCAGGGCTGAGGTACTTCATAATCAATAACGAGCTACTGCCTCTTAAGGTTTTGCTACGGCCATTTTGGTTGAAGTAGATAGATTCAGAATGGGATTCTTATCTTGTTTAAGATACGTTAGTAATGTTAACTACATTATACATATACTTTTGTTTCTTTCTGTGTGTGCGAAGCATTAAATACATTAAAATACATCTACTGGCCTGCGACTAGAACGCACGTGCCATTTTAGCTCTCGTTAACTATTGAGATTAATATTTTATATATTACTTTTTTAAATGTCTGCATCACCTAAATACTAATCGCATAGACTATTGTAGTGTTAATATGTTGTATTAGTGTATTAGTGTATTTAACTAAGAGATTATTATGGAAGGAAGTCCATTTAATCGGAGCGGACTGACTCGGCGCAGTCCTCCTCCGCAGTGCACTGAAGACAATATGGACCAAGCACCATCGGCTTCTTCAAAACATCAGGACTCCAGCGTTGTATCAACTACTGATATCCAATATTGGATGGACACCATTGAGGCCTGCTTACAAAAAATATGCCAAGTATCGACCGAAGGTAAGCTGAACTCAGACCAAAAGCTCTGTATTAGTAACTTATGTAGGAAAATCGGGAATGGTACTGGTCAAATGGCAGTTCATTACCAATCGGCTAAACAACATCTTCTTCTCGCCCAATCTAAAATCCAGAACTTATATCAGAAAATTGAAGTCTTAGAACAAAAACAAGGTGACCTTGAAACAATCCAAGACCTTAAACAATCTATACGCAATTCTTTGGAGTCCCAAACTAAGACGAACACTTCTTTTGCCGATATGGTTAAAAAGGGACCGAACGATTTTGTAAGACCCCAAAATCTAGCCTCCATAACAATATTTCCCAAAGACAAACAAAAATCTAGTGATGAGACCAAGTCCCTAGTACAAAAAATTATCTGCCCCGAGGAGATGAAATTGCAAGTACGAGGACTCAGAAAAACTAAAAATGGAGGAGTAATCATCAGCACCGAGTCCCAGCAGGATATTGAAAAGATCAAATCGTCAAATAAACTCTGCTCAAACGATCTTACTTTAGAAGAAAGTAACCAGCGCCGCCCTAGAATAGTTGTAGTTGGAGTGCCAACAAATTTATCGGAGAAAGAAGTGTTTCAGTGCATGTATGAACAAAATTTGGCCGATAAGTATCCAGACTCAACATTCGACAAATTTCTTAGCTCCATAAAACTTAGCCATAAAGGGGGTAAAAAACAGGGTAAATATTGCCACTACATAATTGAGGTCCCCGCAGGAATTCGCAAATGTCTCATGAATCAGAAGCGAATTTTCATTAACTGGACATCATGTAAAATAAGAGACTTCACCCTTGTGACCCGTTGTTTTAAATGTCAGCAATATGGACACTCAGCTAAGTTTTGTCGTGAGGCTGATCAGGTCTGTGGCCATTGTGGGGAGACTGGACACTCTATCAAAGAGTGTATTAAAAAATCTCAGGAACCAACCTGTGCCACCTGCAAGCGTTTTAAAAAAACGAGTAACCATCCTACAGGAGACCCTGAATGCCCAGCAAGGAAGAATGCAGAATTGAGGTATATAAATTCTATTAACTATGAAGGCGCCTAAGAGCGCCCGTATCTTCTTATTATCTATAAGCACTTATTAATTAAGTTTCTTTTCACATTTTTTACTTCTTTTTTAAATTTATTTTTAAACGTTCTTTAGTTTATTT
The DNA here is from genome assembly GCA_963576735.1 of Bedellia somnulentella. Classification (NCBI taxonomy): domain Eukaryota; kingdom Metazoa; phylum Arthropoda; class Insecta; order Lepidoptera; family Bedelliidae; genus Bedellia; species Bedellia somnulentella. The sequence continues at coordinate 1,605,560 of OY755171.1, forward strand.
ATCAATGACACATCAAATTATCTATGACTTAGACAATATAAAATTTGGTGAATCTCACTCGTGTGATGTTGAATTGTGTAGCCAATTAATTTGTAATGAGAAAGGTACTCTTAAAATCTTAACCCAAAACATTCGTAGTATTCACAAAAATTTCGATGATTTTCTAATATTATTAACTCGATTTAATGTTCCTTTTGATATTATTATCTTGACTGAATGTTGGTTACAAAACCGAGCACATAGTTTACCCACCCTCACAGGGTACAAATTACACAGCTCAACTAAACTACATAACCAAAATGATGGCATTATAATATATGTACGAGATACGTTAAATTTTACCATAGAAGAAATTTGTGTTAATGAAAGTAATTGTCTAGGACTGATAAGTAAGGACTTAGTCATATTATCTTTTTACCGCTCTCCATCTTTTCGCAAACTTGATAATTTTTTACAATCCTTGAACAGTATACTACATGCTTTCGCCTCTACAAAAAACATTGTTTTAACTGGAGACTTGAATATTGACATTATAACAGAAAACAACGATTCTTCTATCCAGGAATACTTAAACATATGTGCTTTTCATGGAATATCACCCGCCCATACCTTTCCCACTCACAACAGCGGATCCTGTCTAGATCATGTTATGATAAAAACGAATTACCTGACACATACATTTGTTACTAACTCGACTATTACCGATCATCGCGCCGTGCTATTGACATTGAATTTAAAGCTGACTCATAACAAATGCCGCCGCAGCTATTCTAGTGTTAACATGCAAAACGTAAGACGTGATTTAATTCAAATAGAGTTCAGCACGGTTTGTAATAATACTGACGTAAACTTTTCCATGAATTACGTGACTAACTGTGTTCAAAACGCAATTGCGAAAAATACAAGCACGTTTCGTCAAAGCAGGAAGTACCAAATAATAAAACCTTGGATAACTCCTGGCTTAATCAGATGCATAAAACATAGAGATAAGTTGCACAAAAGGTATATGCTTGAGCCTACTAACAATACTATTACTCTTATTTACAAACGATATCGCAATTTTTGCAATAAAATTTTGAAAAATGTAAAATGTGAGTACGAGAAAAAAGAACTTCAATCTGCGGGAAGTAACAACAAATTAATTTGGAATTTCATTAAACAAAAGACTTGCACGACAAAACATAATGATATCCCTAACGAACTATTCAAGCTAAGGTCAACTCCCACACAGTCAGCAGAATTTATAAATAACTTTTTCATAAACATTGGTAAGAATTTATCTGAACAGGCAAATTTTGAAAAATACTATCAAGCTAATTCTAAACACCCTTCAAGGCTTAAATCGTTTGTTATGATCGATACAGACGTCTCTGAAGTAGAGGGTATTATAAATAACTTAAAAAGTAATAGTGCCCCCGGATGGGATAACATCTCATGTAAAGTTTTGAAATTTTGTAAGGATATACTAGCCCCTCCGTTAACTCTCATATTTCAAAATTGCTTGTCTCAAGGTATATTCCCCGAGTCATTAAAAAAAGCTGTGGTTATTCCGATTTATAAATCGGGGGATAAAAACCAACCAAATAATTACAGACCGATTTCTCTTCTTCCCACTTTCTCTAAAATTTTGGAAAAAATAATGAACAGTAGGTTAATAAAATATTTAGATGAAATATCCTTTCTCTCAAGTTGTCAATTTGGTTTCCGTAAAAAGTTATCTACTGATGACGCAGTCCATTGCCTTACAAATGAAATTGTGCAAAATTTGGACAAAGGTATGCATGTTATAGGGATTTTTCTCGACCTCAAAAAAGCCTTTGATACAATTTCAATTCCAATTTTATTGCGAAAATTAGAAAATATCGGCATTCGGGATACTCAGTTAAAATTATTTGAAAGTTATCTTAGTAATAGACTTCAGTGCCTAAAAATTGGAGACAATTATAGCACATTTTCAAAAAACCACCCCTATGGCGTCCCTCAGGGTAGTATCTTAGGACCCAGCCTATTTTTGATTTATATTAATGAGCTATGTAATCTCCAACTTAATAACGGCACCATAGTTTCATATGCAGATGACACAGCCTTACTTTTTTCTGCAAAAACAATAGACGAAGCTTATAAATTCGCTCAATTTGGCTTTAGTATTGTGAATGACTGGCTTTTTAATAATTTTCTGTCCTTGAACACTGATAAAACTATGTATATGATTTTCGCAAGGAACACTTCTACACCATTACTCGCTAATACCCCGCTTTATGCACATCACCGCACTTGCACTGATAGCGCACCATGCCCATGCTCAACTATCTCCAAAGCAATTAACATCAAATATCTTGGAATTACTCTCGATGTTACTTTAACTTTTAAGGTCCATATTAATGCACTCTGTAATAGAATTAGAAAACTTATAGTAATATTTAAAAAGTTGAGACACATATGTGACTACGCTTTAATAAAACAAATCTATCAAGCGCTTGGTCAATCCTTACTGACTTATTGCATAAAATCTTGGGGAGGTGCTGGCATTACCACTATGTTAAAACTGGAACGAGCTCAAAGAGCGCTACTTAAAGTAGCCACAGCGCGCCCTTTCTATTTCCCTACTACCGAACTATATAAACAATGCAAAGTGCTAACTGTGCGCCAGCTCTTTATTCTATTCACTGTTCTAAAGCAGCATGCCAGCTTACACTTCAACCCTGATACACTAAACAGGAGGCGAAAGGATATAGTATGTTTGAATACTTATAGTGCAAAATTTTCCATTACAAATAGATTCTTTATATTTTTAGGTCCATACTTATATAATAAAATTAATAGATTACTAGTATTATATAACTTAAACAACTTTGAATGCAAGAAAAAACTTCAATCGTGGCTTTTAAATCTTACATACACGGAATCAGAGGAATTGCTTAATATAATAAGTTAATATAAGATGTTTTTATTTTTTTATCATAATAATACAATTAGTTAGATACAATCGAGTCTGATAATAATTTATACACTACTTACCAATACCATTATATGAAAACTGATAGTTTAAGCCTTTTTTGTTTATTGTTGCCTGAAATACAGGTAAATTACCTAGCTCAGGAACAGGAAAATGTTATATTTTGTACTTTAAATAACTTACTAGGTTAAGACAAATATTATGTACTTTTGAAAACTGAATAAATTTTTTATTATTTTTATTATTATTAAAATCTGATTAATAGAGAGGATAGTCACAGGAAAATTTGTGTATTCGTAATGACAGTAGAGGACGACAGCGGAGGAGTGATGTGGATCAAATCGATGCACTCTGAATGAAGAGTGAAGAATAAATAAATATTATTTACAAAATGCGACATGATAGTCCAGTGGGTTGAACACCCGCCCGAAAAACAGAAGGGCGTGAGTTCCAATCCTGGGACGGGCCTACACCAATTTGTCTTTTCTAAAGTCATATGTGTGGTTAATTTATCATGGTTGCTAACGGTGAGGGAAAACATCGTGAGGAAACCCACATGGCTGAGTTGTACTTAGTCATGTGACAGTGTATTCGTACAAAACGGCGATAGGCCTGCCCCCTATCACGTGAGTACACTGTCTAAGCAAAACGTGGGTACCTTCTCTGGAAACTAGATGGCGCTTGCCATGTGAGTTCAGGAGTATTGGTACCTCTGCCAACCCCTTCGGGGATAAACGGCGTGAACGTTTATGTTATGTTATGTTATATTTACAAAATCGATAATTTAAGATTCGAAAGGTTTGCCTTTATCGTTTAAGGTAGCAATCGATAGTCTCTGCCTTTTCCAATGGAAACAGGTGAGTAAGACTCATATATTTTAGGAAAGATACATACATATATATACTCACGGTCGTAAAACCCAAAAAAGGGTAGCCAGAGCTTCAGAGCTGGGAACTCCTCAGCCATATTTGGAAATTGATAGGGACTACTAATTTTAGGAAAGATATTTAACACAAGTACTTTCGCGAATAGAAAAAGGCTCATTTATATTATTTAAAAAAAACACGACTTATTTAAAATACCTTAATGTTACCTCCTCTTCCCTCTTCTCTCCTCTTCATCCAAGTTTTGTTTGTTCAAGAAGCTGTACCTATATTTAGCTATCTCAAAGCTTTCAAAAGCTTTCTGTGACAGCTCCAGCAATTACATGTTCCATGGGTATCTGATGGGATGATTGCCAACATTCTCGGAGTTGGCATAGGAGTGTATCAAACATTTTATAGGTCAATTTCTACGGGAACTCTGGGAAAATATTTCTTCCGACGTGATGGTATTTTATTTTATTGAGTGTTAAAAATATCATACATACATATACTCACGGCTATAAATCCCTTGAAGGGGTAGCCAGAGCTAGGGAATGAGACATTCCTCAGCCACCTTTGAAAGTTGCGTGGGGAAAAGATGGTGAAATAAAGGTTGTTGGAGATGGGTCTCCAACCGCATCGCCCAAAAATCCCTTAAAAGCCCCAATACCGTAAGTCGCCTCTTACGTACACCCACCGGAAGAAATGGGGTAGTGCTATTCTAAGCCGACACTACACAGCAAAAATAATAAAGTAAACATCCCCTCTAGGGCACAGTTCATTATTAAATTGACCTGGCTTGATTAGCAATGGATTTAAAAAAAGAAAAGAAAGAAAGACAAACTGAGTGAACTGAGACAAACAAGAAAAACAACTGAATGAGACAAAACGATACTTAAATCGTTCTCAGCTTGAATACTCAATTCAGAAATCGGGCATAAGCTATCATTATAATGTCGATGATGATGAAAATGATAACTTAATTTAAAAGAAAAACATCGTTGACTTATAACAACGATGGTTTGTAGGAAAAGTGCAGTTTACAATAGCAAGCAATTTTAGTAAAAACATATACATTTAATAGAATTTAACCACTCTCATAGTAGTTGGAAGCGAACGTCTACAATCTTTAGATATGATGCCAAATAGCCCGTGATTTTATTTTTAATTCCTCTTGGACTGCACCGCTCATTGCCTGGTTAATTAACTTTTATTGTAGTGAGCCTGTTTGGGTAATTTTTCTACGAGTGTGGTTTCTGGAGTCAATAAAAAAAATCTGCAACGAAAATGACGATACTTTTTATCAGTTGTATTAAACAATTTTTTCTTGTTTAGTACTTTTTTATCTTTACAAATTACATAATATAATTTATTAAAATATTTTTTATTTTGATACAGTTTAACCGACAACAATTGAATGCATATAGGCTTGTGCTATTTCGATCGATGAATGATTTTTTTTCTGGCGTTGAAAAGGCGTTAATGCGTTGAAAACAAGTTAAATATCATATCAAAAGCAAGGAAAGCTATCTTTGTTTCAGGTTCTATCATGGTAGAGGTCGTAACTATTTACCTTAGGTAGGGTAATTTCAACGCTTTTGGTGAGGAAATCATTTGACCACTTTCATGCCACGTAATTATGTAAATTAAACAATAATAAGTTTTTTCTGAAACCGGGTTTCATATATACAAGTACCTGCATTAAGTTTCAGTGATTTAAATTTTACTTATAAGTAACTTGGATGGAATCCTTGATATGTCCAAACTATACTACGATTTCATTTTGACTTGAGTAACACGAATAGACGTTGTATTAAAAAAGTTTATTTAATTTACTAAACTAGTGTTCGCCGTGTAGTGTCGGCTTAGAATAGCACTATCCCGTTTCTACCGATGGGTGTACGTAAGAGGCGACTAACGGTATTGGGGCTTTCAAGGGATTTTTGGGTGATGCGGTTGGAGATCCATCACCAACAACCTTTACTTTACTATCTTTTCCCCACTCAATTTTCCAAAAGTGGCTGACGATTTTCTAATTCCTTAGCTCTGGCTACCTCTTCTAGGGATTTAAAGCCGTGAGTATATGTATGTAGTAAAAAACTACAATTTTACTTTTTAAAAACACCCTAAACCGTGACAAAACAACGCACTATTCTTCAAAAGATGCAACCAACGTACGTAAGTTCCGAAAACAAACCCAGCTTATGTAGTAAACTGAAGTAGTACTGAATCACCGTAGGTATGTTGTGCAGGCTGTGTACATTCAGAGAGAAGGCTGTATTCGTACATTCAGAGCGAAGGCTCGTGAGGGCTGCGAACTCAGGCTGTTGCCAGACAGATACTCTGTTCTGAGTAGTGCCACTCGCGGATTTGCTGCCTTCAGTGTGGCGAGTTTACTTGTATATAACAATAAAATTTAAATATGTTATTTTAAGAGTTACTCTTTAGAATATTGTCCTAAAACTACATGCTTATTTATAAATCCATACAGATTCAAAAGTATGTGGGTGGATGCGGCTATTAATCCCGAAAGGGTAGCTAGAGATTTAGAATTAACTACTCCTCAGCCGCCTTTGAAAGTTAAGTCGAGAAGATATTGTTAAGTAAACGTCAGTTGGTGCTGGATCTCCAGCTACATCGCCCAACAATAACTAAAAAGCCACAATATGCCTAGTATCTGAGACATTGTATGTATTATGGCACTTATATAAGTGGCTTTTATACATTATAGCTAGCCGCGTTGAATGACATATGGCGCCGAATGCAAACCGGCGGTTTTATATCTAGCCGCATTCAATCCGGCTAATGCTTGAACCGCCGCACTACAAAACGGCGCTGTTTTACAAAACGGCTAGCCGTAATCTAAAACGGGAGATTATACAATCCGCCTGCGACATATACGGGAGCGCATACCCAAAGTCGCGGGTTCGAACCCCGCCAGTGTTGAATTTTTTCTTTCCTTTATTCATATTTTATTTATTAGTCATAATCCTCTCATGAGGTTTTCATGTCAAAAACATTCAAATTTTATCATCATTGTTAACGGTGAAAAAAAACATCGTGAGGAATCCCGCGTGGCTAAGTTGTAATTATAAATGTGAAAGTGTATTTGTACAAAAACGGCGCTAGGCCTGCCCTCTATCTTGTTATCACACTGTCCAAGCAAAACGTGAGTACTCTGAACACCAGGTGACAATATCACGAATATTCAGAAGTATTAACCCCTTCGGGAATGTACGGCGTGACGTTTGAGTTTTAACCTATTTTAAATTTTCATATCATTTACTGTAAAATAAGTTTATCCTATTTCGTTTTATTCAAAAATTCATCTTCATCTTTATAAGTTCATTAAAGTGGAACCACAGCGTAAGAGAAATTTATGAGCTCCTTTTGGAAGATACAAGTTTTTCAACAACCACCTCTATACGCCACTAATAAGAATTGATGGGATAACAACTTTCTGGACCAACAGTTCTAAAGTGTAGCAGTACCTGCACTTTAGAACTATCATATACTTAATTAATGTGAGGTTATGTGATCGTGTGAGGAATGACGTGATTCGTGAAAGATGTGGTATAAAAGATGATATTGTAAGAAAGATAGAAAAAGGAATGTTGAGATGATTTGGGCATATACAGAGGATGGATGACAGTAAATTGGTAAATGAGATCTATAAAGCCAATGTGGAAGGTAATGTTAGTAGAGGACGACCTCGGAGGACACATTTGGATCAAATCGAAAATGTACTCAAAAAGGCAGGTGTCCGTAGTACGAAGAATAAAAGAGCATGTATGAAAGGATTGATGGATGTGAATGAAGCTAGAGAGGTTTGCCAGGATCGTACAAAGTGGCGATCGATAGTCTCTGCCTACCCCAATGGGAACTAACGGCGTGAGAATATGTATGTATGTATATATATACTTAATTACTTTTAACAGTTAGATTGGTTCGATATCATAGCAAGTAGACTGGCACAAAAAACACATAGGTGCGTTCGTTGGTGTAGTCATTGATTCTCAATAATGCATGGACTGAGCGGCATCGAATGTACCTACACACAGCTTGATGCTTGACAACCCTATTGATAGTTGGTCGACATCACGTTTTGTCTTTTTCAGTTTGTAATACTTTGAGGCTGATGTCAAAGGTTTTAATTCTAATTTCAGTACTTTGCAGCTTTATTGGAATTACGGCCCATTTACGCCCTTAAAAAAGGCTTTGAATAGAGTGGTTTAACAAAACAACCGTGTTAGCCCAGTGGGTAGAACACTCGGTTATCGTGCAAACGACTAGTGTTCAAATCCTGGGTCGGGCCTACACCAATTTGTCTTTTCTAAAGACATATGTGTGGTTAATTTATCATGGTTGTTAACGGTGAGGGAAAACATTGTGAGGAAACCCACATGGCTGAGTTGTACTTAGTCATGTGACAGTGTATTCGTACAAAACGGCGATAGGCCAGCCCCCTACCACGTGAGTACACTGTCCATGCAAAACGTGGGTACTCTGAACACCAGGTGAAAAAGTCACGTGATGTTCAGAAGTATTAGTACCTCTGCCAACCCCTTCGGGGATATTCGGCGTGAACGTTTATGTTATGTTATGTTATGATTACTTTTAACAGTTAGATTGGTTCGATATCATAGCAAGTAGACTGGCACAAAAAAACACATAGGTGCGTTCGTTGGTGTAGTCATTGATTCTCAATAATGCATGGACTGAGCGGCATCGAATGTACCTACACACAACTTGATGCTTGACAATTCTATTGAGAGTTGGTCGACATCACGTTTTGTCTTTTTCAGTTTGTAATACTTTGAGGCTGATGTCAAAGGTTTTAATTCTAATTTCACTACTTTGCAGCTTTATCGGAATTACAGCCCATTTACGTCCTTAACTAAAGGCTTTGAATAGAGTGGTTTAACCAAGTCCACCTTGCTGCCTAAGTATATGTTAGTAGACTAATGATTTATACCGTACTATTAACAGAGACCATCGGCTGTCCCTCCGAAGGACAGAATTTTCTTTTTACCGATACTATCAACTGGGTATTATTTCATAAATTCTATTCAACTTCAAAAATTGAACCCGGGAACTGCTGATAGTGAGCCGAACGTTTCACTGCTAGGCCATAGGTGGGCCAATCTTTTTGTTATAGGTTGTTTTGACAATGCTGATCATGACGGCAGGTAATAATTACTACTTACTTTATATTAGCTCGAACCAACAGCTTAAGGTGTTTTCTGAAATACACAATTTTAATTACCCGTCCATAACGCGTTCCAGACGCCATGCAGTACCCTAACTGGGCAATCATCAGAATTGCCAACCGAGCCTTATGGATTTGAGACTTACGTTAAGTTCAGCATTCAAGGCAATACTTGTACATATGCCAAACGAATAAATACGACTAACAGAAAGGTTCCAGATTGGATAGAAACCTAATAAAAAATACCATTTTGAATTCAACTAGAAAACATATCAAATGGTTGTCAATTGAGATTTCAAAGTTGTCGTTCGTTTTGGAATCGGTCCAACATAATTCAAAGATTGCCCGGCTAAGTCTAACCACTGCTCTTATTGCATCACATCGCTCTCTTTTACAATTTGTGTTAGGTTTTGTAATGAGTTTAGGCAAACACTGGAATTATGCATAAAATAAATTGGCTATTCGAGTTTGTTTTATATGTTTTTAAATTTTTTGTTCATGAAAACCTCATGTGGGGATTATTACTAATAAATAAAGAATAAATAAAGGAAAGAAAAATTTCGACACAGGCGGGATTCGAACCCGCGACCTTGGGTCTACGCCCCCGTATTAGTAAAAAATTCGGAGGTAGGAAACGCAAACACTACTAAAACGTGTAAAAGAAATAAAGGATAGAAGAATTTCGCGCTGGCAGCCATTGACACGGTAGCTCAATTGGCAAGAGCGACGGGGGCGAAGACCCGAGGTCGCGGGTTCGAATCCCGCCTGTATCGAAATTTTTCTTTCCTTTATTTATTCTTTATTTACTGTTTTACATGTTTTTTTTATAATTATGTAAAGTGGGTTGGTAATTTATTGCGGAAAAATGCTACATTTATAAGATATTTGTGTTTTACAATTTATTTTCTATCTTTATTCATTAAAATTTGTCAGTTTGAAAGCAGGAATACCAAGTTAAAACTATAATTTATTAGCGACTGTTATAAAAATAACTTTACAAAGACGTCTCATTAATTAGTGATAACGTTGTAATAGAGTATTTCTTATTTTCATTTATATTCTTACTCACCCTGATAGCGAAAGCGAGCACTCAAACCGAATAATACGATCACCAAGTTGGTATTCAATAAATGCTACTTTCTATTCGAAAATTCTTTTGTAAGCGCATTTTGTACAGCATCAAAATATTCTCTTGAAATTCCAAAATAGTTTTGAGCAGACGTAAATAATTGCGAATTAAAATTAACCTCAAACGTTTTTTCAGTTAACCGTCTTGGTGGGTGGGTGGCTTTAAGAGCTTATTCCATTTGTCTGAATGAAGACGTCTGAAAGCCACAGAATCTGAATTCAGACTAGTGGAATAACGTTCAGAACGCTAGAAATTTGTGTAGTGGAATAACAAGCGTCTGCGGCAGTCACTTCGAAGGACGTCTGAATTCAGCAACGACAAAGTGTAATGGAATAAGATCTTTATAACTAATAATTCTAAGGTTTTAGGTTCTTTGCTTTTGAACCATGAAAATGTGTTTGGAAATAGTATCTAAAATTTGTGTAATTAAGTATGAACTTACCTTTATGATAATGCATTATCTATTGTCTGTTCCATAAGTTTCAGTGTAAAAATCCTCAAGAACTAACCTGAAACAAAAAATATATATTTTAATGCCTTCTCAATATTTACCACACTGAATGGTGAAATAACATTGGGCTTAACGATATTATTAACTTGATATTTTATTATAGGTTAGGCTTTTCGAGGATGATGTTCAGTATTTTCACTGCTGACTCCATAATGTTAAGACATACATACATACATATACTAACGGCTATAAATCCCAAGAAGGGGTAGCCAGAGCTAAGGAATTACAAATTCCTCAGCCAATTTTGGAAATGTGAGTGAGGAAAAGATGGTAAAAATAAAGGTTGTTGGTCTCCAACCGCATCGCCCAAAAATCCCTTAAAGGCCCCAATACCGTTAGTCGCCTTTTACGTACACCCACCGGAAGAAATGGGGTAGTGCTATTCTAAGCCGACACTACACGGCAAATAATATTAGGGACGATAAAATATAAAAGCTGTTGTTCTTTTTCGGCGCCTTTCTTATACAAGGAAATAAACATTCAAATAAATACTCCTCTTCTTTATATTATACACGACCGCCATAGCTCAGTAGAACACGCGCTTTACATGCAGACACTTATGTCTGGTTCAAATCCCGGGACCGGCCTACACCAATTTGTCTTTTATAAAGTCATATGTGTGATTTATTTGCTGTGTAGTGTCAGCTTAGAGTAGCACTACCTCATTTCTTCCGGTGGGTGTACGTAAAAGGCGACTAACGATAATGGGGATTTTAAGGGATTTTGGGCGATGCGGTTGGAGACCCATCACCAACAACCTTTATTTTGCCATCTTTTCCTCACTCAACTTTCCAAAAGTGGCTGAGGAACTTCTAGTTTCATAGCTCTGGCTACCCCTTCTAGGGATTTATAGCCGTGAGCATATGTATGTATGTATATGTGTGATTAAATTATCATTGTTGTTAATGGTGAGGGAAACCTACGTGGCTAATTTCTGCAATGCTTCTAAAAGGCAAAACTCTGCAGAAATAGTAATTTCCATTAGCATCAAAACGAGACAGAAACCGGGCTATCTGCTTGTATGCCCGTAAACAGTTTAGAAGGCTTTATCAAAGTGTATATGTCAATTGTGCCCCAGTTCCGATATGACAGTGCGACCGTAATGGGTGCAAGCCCGGCTTACGGTACTGTTTAGGCTTTGGCATCGCCATAAATGTGAGCTAGAGTAGTGAGGGGAAATGGAATGGAGTATCGATAAAATTGAAGTTGTTGTGTTTATTTAGCGGTTGGTTTAATTAAGAGGAGCTGTTTCATCGCTACATTATATTCTTAGCCATCGGTGACCATGACATTCACCAAATTTGTAGTTTTTTTTTGGGAAGTGTGGATAATTTACGAACTGGGTATATATAAAAGACCATGTATGAGAAGATTGACGGATGTCAACGAAGCTAGAGGGTTTAGGGGCTAGGGGGTCGTACAAAGTGGCGATCGATAATCTCTGCCTAACCCAATGAAACTAATGGAGTGAGTTTGTGTATGTATGTATGCATGGGTATATATATAATAACGAATATATATATATCTATATATATATATATATATATATATATATATAAAATAATCAAGTCGTGACTTCGGGAAGTTTTATAAAAGTTCAAAGATTTTTAAGTCTTGGTTTTATATTGCTAACGGGGCGGCATGGCCAAATTCATGGTTTACTATAATCGTGGATTATAACTTGGGTGATACGACACTTCTACCATTAAAAATAAAATGGCTCAATTATTTCATCGATTATTTTAAAAAACTTTATTAGCATATAAATCAAGAGACTTACAAAAAACTTACAATGATAATTATCGATTTGCAAGAAACATCACTACATCCCAAATTGGCATACTCGCAAACCAATAGGTGTATCGAGCCGAGTGAAACGCATAAATATCGGTAAAATACAAAGTTATCTATACCCGCTAAGCCTCTTTAGTGAGCGCCTGAAACCCTATTAAAATGACTTTACTCCTACATTTGCCATTGCAGTTTGAGTCTTAATGCACGTAACATAGAAATTATTTGTGATAAATAGACGTCCAGGTTTTTCACCAATTATATGCCGAGAAAATTGCAAAAATAATATAAGAAAACAACGAAGCGATTTTCCTGCAAATAAGGTTCACGAAACATTAAAGGAAAATTTCGCAGTGTCCATCATCTTTACTATTACATATGGATGTTAAAGAACGAAATTTTCTCGTACATATTGCTGTTCAATTATTTTCGCCACCAAGGTTGTACTTTACAAGTTTAAATTTGTAGTGTTATAATACATACATGTATATAATCACAGCCATAAATATCAAAAAGGGGTGGCCAGAGTTTCAGAGTCCGGAACTCCAGGAGGTAGAAATGAAGTATCTTTGGTGATGAGTCTCCAACCGCATCGCCCAAAAACCACTTAAAAGCCCCATACCCTTAGTCACCTCTTACGAAATCCATAGGTAGAAAGGGGTAGTGACATTCTAAGCCGTCACTACACGGTGGTTATTTGTAGTAATAAATAAAGATTAAGGCTTAAATTTGTATTCAGATATCATACATCCCTTGTTTTTATAAAATATTTAATATGCTTAAACAATAGGTCGATGATAATAACATTTTCCTGTTCCTTTCACCACACACAGAGAGGGAGATATGGTTATTTATTGACCTGTGCCTACAAAATTTACCATATCCCCAAGAGGGGTAGCCAGAGCCAATTTTAAAATTTATCACTAGTTATGATGTTTGGTCATGATGGGAAAGATTGAAGGGAAACGGAGCCTCGGAAGAAGAAGGGCATCGTGGCTCTTAAACATCAGAAAATGGACCAACTTAGCCGGCGTCGAAGACCTGTTTCGCCTAGCCCAAGACCAAAGGGGATACTCGGAGCTGACTGCCAACCTCCAGTAGTGGAGAGGCACTAGAAGAAGAAGAAGAATCACTAGTTGCTGTTTGATAGGTCAGAGGACCCACTTAAGGCCAACTTGGTAGTAGTTATGTATTCTATGGCTATATCATCCATTAAAATCAACTCAAGGTTCACACCATCTATACCCGTAGCAGTAACAGAGGTCATCATATTTCTGAACATCAATTGTCATTATAGTCACCTGCAGGGCAAGCACGAGCCGTGTTTAAACTAGTTATCGCGTGGGATAAAGCAGCCATCTCTTACGCACTTACTTAGTATCGTATACTGCCATCTCATTCTAACCGTTATCGAGTCAATAAAGTAGCGCTCGTGCTTGCTCTTCTGGTGTTCAGAGTTCCCGCGTGGTGGAGCCGACTTATCTATGGTTTGTAAGAATACGCTGTCACGTGACTAATTACAATCTATGTACAAGCCATTTAGGACGTTAGAAAATATACATACATACATATAATCACGGCTGTAAATCCCAGAAAGGGGTAGCCAGAGCTGCGGAATTCAATTTCCTCAGCCATTTTTGAAAGTTAAGTGGGGAAAAGATTGTAAATACAGGTTGTCAGTACAGGCTCTTTAACAGCATCGCCCAAAAATCACTTAATATACCTCACCACCCTAAGTCGCCTCTTACGACACCCGCGGGAAGTAATGGGTTAGTGCTATTCTAAGCCGACACTACACAACACAGTAACATTTACATTAGCAAAAGATACATTTGTAAAGAAAAGACACAAACACTGGAAGAATTCACTAAGAATTTAACCCGCGTATCCCGTATGAAAAGCGTTTATTATCCCGCCCACTGATCTATCATGGTTGGTGCATTCACCTAAATTTGTAAAAGTTGCAGATGTGGATGCAAAAGATATGAATGTAGTGTATATTTCAGTACTAAAACATTATGTTGTGGTTTAAGTTCCAGAAAAAGGCTATAATAATGCCTTTTTGCACCTTTTAAGTACTTAAACATATTTTAATATTCATGAAAAAACAACATTTTGCAAGAACAGTAAATGAATGGACATGAAAAACGCTTAATCGCAGGTGTCTATTCTATTTAGTCCTACCGCACAGTCACGTATGTGTCGGACGAACACGTTAATACGCCGCACGTGAGCGGAGACCCTAAACAGATTCAAACTTGGCACTTTACACAGATTTTGATTGTGTAAGCGTCCGGGTTATTAAATTTTTGAACCACCCACTTTGATTAACTCATTCGGATTAATTTGATTCGATATTCATGACGTTTGACGCATTTATGTGAATATGAATTGGGTAAATGTATTTATTGAATTTTTGGAACAAAACACGATGGATTTAAAAAAAAACTAATAACTAACATAAAAGAAAACTAAAACTAGTCAAACCATTCCAGAAGTTCTATAGGTATGATATTTCTAAGTCACATACCTGGAGCAATGTAGAAATGAAAAAGAAAACTGAATGTCTCGAAAACTATCTTTTGGCGAGGCCTATGTCCAGCAATATCCGTTTACTGGCAATTATGAAGAGGTAATTATACAATTTATTATATTATTATTGCTGTGTAGTGTCGGCTTAGAATAGCACTACCCCATTTCTTCCAGTGGGTGTACGTAAGAGGCGTCTAACGGTATTGGGGCTTTTAGGGATTTTTGGGCGATGCGGTTGGAGACCCATCACCAACAACCTTTACTTTTACTATCTTTTCCCCACTATCAATTCCAAAAGTGGCTGAGGAATTTCTAATTCCTTAGCTCTGGCTACCCCTTCTAGGGATTTACAGCCGTGAGTATATGTATGTAATTATACAACGTTACAAATGAACTGTATTATTCGTCTTAATATGAAAATTTATAATGTGTTATTTACATAGTACATTTATCAAAAGATAGTGCTTACAACTATGAACTATCATACAATATGTTAAATACGTGTAATTATCGTCTCATCCCTTGATTTATATACTTTTTATACTCGCGGTTTGCAGACATTATATATAATAATAATCCCTTGATTTATTCTCTTCAGCTAATCGTTGAGAGAGCAAAATAATGTATACTCGTACCATTACATCACTTACTACATACATACATACATACATATACTCACGGCTATAAATCCCTTAACGGGGTAGCCAGAGCTTTGTAATGAGGAATTCCTCAGCCACTTTTGGAAGTTGATTGGGGGAAAGATGGTAATGATAAATGTTTTTGGTGACGGGTCTCCAACCACATCGCCCAAAAATCACTTAAAAAACCCCTGTACCCTAAGTCGCCTCTTACGATCACCCACGGGTAGAAATAGGGTAGTGTTATTCTAAGCCGACACTACACGGCAAACGGCACTTAGTAATAATATGAAAAAGGGCGTAACGTATTATGTATTTAACAGAACTAAATTGCAAACAGAACTTAGCACGTAAGTTCTGGAGTGGCACCCACGTACGTGAAAGCATGAATTGGACCCTGAGAAAACGGTCAGGGATGTCAATACTTCATCTTAAGGGACGATATATACTTCAGTGTACAGTTGGTAAATAATCTCGTATTTAATTCATTATAGCTGTGTAGTGTCGGTTTAGAATAGCAATAACCCATTTTTTAAGTGGGTGTTCGTAGGAGGCCACAAAAGGTATTGGGGATTTTTAAATGATTATTGGGAGATGCAGTTGAAACTTCATCAAAAACATTCATTTTACAATTTTAAATGTTTTCCTCACTTAACTTCAGTTTCAAATACCCTTTTCAGGGATTTATAGCCGTTAGCTGTGTAGTGTCGGCTTAGAACAGCACTACCCCATTTCTTCTGGTGGGTGTACGTAAGAGGCGACTAACGGATTTAAGGCTTTTTAAGGGATTTTTGGGCGATACCGTTGGAGACCCATCACCAACAACCTTTATTCTACCATCTTTTCCCCACTCAACTTCCAAAAGTGGCTGAGGAATTTCTGATTTCTCAGCTCTGGCTACTCTTTTTAGGGATTTATAGCCGTGATTATATGTATGTATGTATGTAGTATGTAAGATATGATATAAGACTTGATGTAATTCATTATATAAATGGGAATTTAGTTCTGTAAATTGCCGGCGTAGAATAGCAGCATACCATCCGTTAATGTGATTTCCGCATGAATGTAATACTTGTAAGGCTTTTACAAAAGTTATTATTGTGCCTTTCTATTGTCAAAAAATCACTTGCGGTACAATTTTAAAATGATTATACACCACATTCTCCTTTTATATTCAAACTGTGTATGAATTTATTAATTTTATTGTACAAAGCTGTGTTTGCAAAGTTATTTGAGAGAACAGCCACAAGCGATGTTTTGATAGCAAATAGAAAATATTGTTATTTATTCAGTAGTCAATAGTACGAAGAACAAAAGAAGATTTATTAGATGTACGATGATTGTGAGGGAATTAATAGTGGCTTTTTAGGGCCGTTCATAGTGGCGATCTTAAGTATCTGTCTACCTCAACAGGAAGTTTTGGCTTGGTGACTATCTATTCCTCTTACTTCTCTGATATTCTAGTTCTCGTTTATACATACATACATATACTCACGGCTATAAATCCCAGGAAGGGGTAGCCAGAGCTAAAAAATTAGAAATTCCTCAGCCACTTTTGGAAATTTGAGTGGGGAAAAGAGAGTAAAAATAAAGGTTGTTGGTGATGGGTCTCTAACCGCATCACCCAAAAATCCCTTAATAGCCCTATACCGTTAGTCGCCGCTTACGTACACCCACCGGAAGAAATGGGGTAGTGCTATTCTAAACCGACACTACACGGCAATCGTTTATCTTTTTAGTTAAATATAGAATAAATAAACAAGGCTGCCTAAAATAATATATTTGTAGGTTGATAAAACATCCATCGGGATGAAAAAGTATGGAAAAACACACTACACTCTTTGTCTAGCTCTCCGATTCCAAAATGAAACATATTAAAATACGGCCCGATCCATCACGTAATTAATCCGCGAGGAATACAAAATGCCGATGAATGAGATGCACTCATGCGAGAATCCACTGAATCCCGAATCGCCGTTTTGATTATTCCTTTATTGTGCAACCGAAATTTGGCGGGAATTTTTAATAAAACAAATAAACATGTTTTTTCTCTCAAAAAGTTTTGGTGTCTATTTTTTTGAGGTGCTTTAGAATTACAGAATATATATATGAGGTAATTGTAAATTAGTAAGGATTACATACTAGCATTATTTCTAAATTGTCACAGTATAAATAATAATAACGGAAACTTATAAAAAAATAACATTCACATAATAATAAAAAAAAATACATTATTATATTTAAAAATATCTAACTACTATTAACCGTTAAATGGTAACTAAATATCTAAAACAATAAAATAAGTTATCTACTAACAGACTCATGCGCAAAAGCACCCATGATGCCCGCCGCATATATATAAATAAAAAAACAGGAACAAAAAGATGTCAAACATACATAAATATTTTTATTTTATCTCGCTTCTTGTTCCTGTGTTTTGCTGTATAGTGTCGGCTTAGAAAATAACACTACCCCATTTCTACCGGTGGGTGTACGTAAGAGGCGACTAACGGTGTTGGGGCGATAAGAGATTTTTGGGCGATGAGGTTAGAGACCCATCACCAACAACCTTTATTTTAACGTCTTTTCCCCACAAAACTTTCCAAAAGTGGCTGAGGAATATCTAATTTCCTTAGCTCTGGCTAACCCTTGTATATATGTGTATGTATGTTCTTGTTCCTATTAGCGTAGGTAGAGACTCGCAATTTGGCCCGCCTCATCATCGTTACTGGTAAACATTTCATAATTATTCGTTTATACTTTTAAAATGTTCAAGAACATATCCGAAAACAGTTTGGGTAGTTTTTTCTTTATTGTACTATATCCAATTAGTGAAGGCAGAGATTATAATTCGCCACTGTATTCGATCATGGCAAACTCCTCGCGGTTCATTCAGTCACACTATCTTTCGGTCTTATTTATGTTCCATGCATGCTTTTTGTTCATTTTACAAGCTTAGGTCGCTTGCCGTTTTAAGCCAGTTCTGTTTTATTCCCTTAAATTGCTTAGTTTACCCGACTCATTTCGTCTCTTTCTTGATTTTTTTACCTGTAATCTTTTTGGCAAGAATCGAATGCCAGCATTTAAAATCTCACATACTTACTCGCTCTAGGGAAATCAAAGGCAGCCTTCACTCTGCTGTCACGCCAGACGTATATTTATGGTGACCTGTCTGGGGACCAAACTGGATAAAACCAGATAATACTGGTAGTAACTGACTGTAAGCGGCTCAATCACGTACTGACCGTTTATTTTTTTTTCAGTATTCGGTGTATTGCTGATTCTAGAAGGGTAGTAAACGCAAAATCTAAAAAGTTAAGTAACAATTGGTTATTTGATGTTTTACGGACGATAATTATAGATAATTTCAATACGAAAACAAAAACATATCGCACCGAATAGTAGAGAAATACAAAACTATTTGAAGTCTTGGAATTTTAATATTTTTTCATTAACGGAATGAGTTACTTAAAACTATTTTGACTTTTTGTTCTAAATAAACGAAACCCCAAGAAACTTATATCAAAATTTATAAAAAAACAATGGCTAAACGATTATTTAGTTTCAGACGATCGATGTCTATAATGAGTAGAAGTTACAAGAAGATCTTTCCTTACATTAAATTGTTCATATTGAAATAAACAACGGGCCATTTGTACTCATTTGGTATTAAACTGAAAGACTTGTAAGCAAACTTTTTCCGATGCTACGTACATACGATAAAAGTTTTTCATTCCACAAAACTGTCGAAAAGAATATTGACATTGAGTGTGACAGCGACCCTTTGAATATTGTATTTGGTGTTGGTTGACTGTGAATTCTGGGTAAATCTTCAATAAAAACATATATATTTTACGCTTACCACAAAGATTAGATATGATTTATCCCTAAAAAGTAAGTCATGCTTTAACAATAATACATTCATCTATTAGCTACACCAAAAATAAGTACTGAGGGGCTAGGACCTTAGACGATTAGGCTATAGCCCACCAGAGTACCATAGTGCGTCTACGATCATTGAGATAGTAGTTGGGATCGGCAGCACAGCGTGGCCTCCAAAACACGGAATCGTATTAAATTTAATATGGTTGGGTGATTAAAGCTGTAATAACTTATTATTCATGTGTACCTTTCACCGTTTTTTTTTAGTTTTAAATATAGTAAATTATCCTAGCAAATTACAAAGTGGCGATCGATAGTCTCTGCCTACCCCAATGGGAACAAGGGTAACTATGTAAATGATTTATTATAGAAAATTATATTTAGTTTATTGCTTTTGGGTGTCTAGATATTCACACACGCCATACGTCACATATATTGGTCAGGTCATGAACTGCCTTTAAATCGACTTACCAGCACTTTCGGCATGCAGTGTGGGAAGGCAAAGGCGACTATAATACATACATATACTCACGCAGAAACGGCAGAGATTACCGATCGTCACTTTAAAATCCTCGAGCCCATAAAGCCATTGCATCTGCGTGACATGTGCCCAGTTCATTGCAACTTAATTTTATAATTCATAAGGCTTTGTCAATTACCCTAGTTCGGCTACCATTCATAGCAGAAACGTCAAAAACTAGTAACCGTCAAAATCATCGTTGTATTTTGTTCTTATATAGTCATACCGTCATACCACGTAGGACGCCTTTGGATCAAATTGAGAGTGTGTTAAAGGCAGGCGTCCGAAGTATGAAGAATAAAAGAGCATGTATGAAAAGATTGATGGATGTAAACGAAGCTAGAAAGGTTTGCCTGGATCGTACGAAACTGCGATCGATAATGTCGGCATACCAATGAGAATTAATGGCGTGAGTATATGTTATGTTCACATGCCGTCATCATTGTATTGCTAATCTCTATTCAAAATAATTACATAAAATATCTATGGTTCTATAGAACAGCCACAAAGACAAGACAGACAGAAATTAAGAATTTAGGGTTTTGTTTTTCCAAACAATCGATATGTATTTTCATAATAATAGTGGTTTCAGTAGCAATTTTTTATAGTTTTTAGTTTTAGCAATTTTTATTGTAAATATGTTATACAAATGGCAAATATCGCAGAGAAAAAGTTGGGAGCCGATATTAAAAACATATTCATGTAAGGTAGTGCGAAACTTTGGTACGATGCATTGTTTTATCGATAAACTTAGTCTTGCAGTTTTCGATACAATAAAGGAATAGTTTTTCGTTTGTTAGTTTATATATTAAGTGAAGGAGGTTTTCATTGCAATACTAGGACTTCAATGCAAGTGTGCAATTGAAAAAAAGAGCTGAGCGATATGTTCGACTCGACTGAAATATCTTTATTGCAAATTATTATATTAATTATTATGAAAATTTTGTTTTTTGTTTTTTTTTTATTCTGAGTGCGTACTTCTTAATTTTTTTTCAACTAAAACAATATATATCATAGTCTTGATCAGTTTGAAAATTTTTATCAAGATCGGTCAAGCAGTTCAGGAGGAGTAGCGTTCCGAAGAAGCGGCGGAAGTGAGCGTATGAGTTTCTCTATGGTAAGTCTATGGAAAAGTTTTTGGCAATTTCTTCTAGATGTTAGAAAAAGTTGGAATTTTCACTAAAACCTGTTAGTACTTTGTGGCTATCAGCCTGTGAAATTTGGTTAAGATCCGTCAAGCGGTTCCGGAGGAGTAGCGTTCCATGGAAACGGTTAACCCGCGTATAAGAGTTGTTTTACGATATGTATAAATCCATATTAAGTTAAAAGTATTGTTCCACTTATGTACAACATTTTGAAGATTTCATTTACAGCATTTTTAAGATTTCTATCTGGCTGTTCGTTTTGGCTAATCTCAAAAATTGCAAGTCAGTTTCTTTTTATTTACCTCGCTGATATCATAGTTGATGTAGTATCGAATAACTTAGGCCAAGTGTTTTTCTTAATACTGTAATAAGCGTGTGAAGTGTGAACCGGGTGGTCAACTAGCATCAAAATATGAACTTTTTTTTTTATCGATATATTGAATTAGTTTCATCCACCACTACTTCATAAGACGCACTACAAAGTTATGTACTGTGCCAACGATGTAGCTCTGTTTTCTCGGGTCCTCCACCGGACAAATGACGGAGCCGCAAGCCTATGATATTAAAAGCCTTAAAGACGAAGAAAATGGGCAACTTTTCCTCTGCTTTAGTGTGTGGCGCAAGTTTTAGAATACAATATGAAGTTTTCTTTTGTTCAATATCTATTTATATGCTTGTTGTAACAATTTTTATTGCAGAAGTTGTAAAAATAGGTTTAAATAAAATTAGTTGATCCATGCATTTAGATGTCGTAGGTGACTTTAAAATCATTGGTTACATACATACATACATATACTCACTTATTCGTCTCTTACGACTACTGTGGGTAGAAAGGGGTAGCGACATTTTAAGCCGGCACTACACGGCAAATCGATAGGTGTTTAATTAGTTGTAGGCACTGGTAGTTGGAATCAACTATTGATCGTTTAAGTATAGAGTTTCTTAACAATTGATGATTTTAATAACAGTAATAATATGACAGTATTACAAAGAGTCTTGCAAGAAATTATGGTAAAACGATAGTGTACGTACTTTCACAAACACTTATTTTGTTTGCTTATTGCTGTGTTTTGAATTATTCTGTTCTTAAACTATTATAAAATTAATCATCACACATGCGGAGGCGTTTTATCGAATAGCCATAAATTATTCAGGTACCTGCTTTCCAACTGTTATGTTGTCATATAATTATGTATTTTTTATGTTGTTAACGGTAAAGAGAAAACAAATCATATTAGTTTTTTACACAATTGTGAGTTTTTTTTTAATATAAAACAAAAATCAAATTCACTTACACCACACGAATTCTGCGTGAAATGCAAGTGAAGTTCCTTGTAGTTAAAGAGCCGTGAGAAATATTTTGAAAGAACATTTGTTTCAAGGATGTGTACTCTGCGGGCTGTCTGAGTGATGCTTAGTATACGCTTTCAGTTGGTTTGCTTTCAGTGCGATGGCATCGCGTTCCGAGTTAGTTTTCGTGAGATTGTCTATTTGCATCACGTGAATATGAATGGTGTGAAATTTTAAATTCGATACATATCTCCTCAATTGTAAATTTGAAAAATTATTGAAACTTGTAATTTTGAATGAGTATGAGAGATGGGCTGGCGTCCGAAGTATGAAGAATAAAAGAGCATGTATGAAAAGATTGATGGATGTAAACGAAGCTAGAGAGGTTTGTCAGGATCGTACAAAGTGGCGATCGATAGTCTCTGCCTACCCCAATGGGAACAATGGGCGTGAGTATAAGTAAGTAAGTAAGTAAGTATGAGAGATGGGATAATACGGGCATATCAAGTGATGAGGCACATTAAAGGTGGTAGTAGGTACGTATGAAATATGCTCAATTTATCAGAGATTAAATACCCTTCAAGCCACTAGTACGCATTTTTACCAATTTTACTGCTCGGAAAGAAAGTAAAGGTTACCAATACTTTAACGGAAGTGGTGCAATCCTAATTCAAATCTTGAATTTTCTAATATTCATGTGAAGTTCATTACTTTTTCATGTTGTTAACAATGTGGGTTAATATCGTGGGGCAACCCCAATAACTAAATAAAACTTAGTCATGTGATACTGTATTTCATTAAAGAAATTTTCTTGCAGCATTCTATGAGATACACAATCTAGACATAACTAGGGCATCCTAAAATTCTGATAACGAAAATTTCACTTGAGACGTGAAGTTCATACAAATTAGTACCTCTGCTACCCCCTCAGCGATATACAGCTTAAACCATATGTCTACGTCTGCGTGAAAAATTACCATACCACTTTGATGTCCCAACCATCACACTATCAGACTGGCTAAGCCCTTTCAATTTTCTACGCAATTCATCTCAACAAGGCAAGCCTTTTATTTTTCCTACCCTCTTATCTAAGCACAAAGCTTTAGCGCCGCCATTCTATTCAGAGGGGCTAATATGTTCTCTCGGCTATAGATTGCTATGGTTCGTCTACGATAGACATCTAGATGCGTTGACAAGCAAATTTTTTACTTTAGCCGGGATTTTCTGAGGGTAAAGTTGATGGGAAAAAAGATATGTTCAATGCGGGGAAGATAAAATGTAACGCATTTTTTGGAATAGTCTTTCTTGAAAATGATGGCATTTCCTGTTTTCAGTATTAGAGCAATATATGTTATCATGTCAAATGTCGGTGGTAGTGCGGAAATGATTGCCATACGTAGTTATCTGTACACAATAAATTAACTGTGTAGTGTCGGCTTAGAATAGCACTACCCCATTTCTTCCGGTGGGTGTACGTAAGAGGCGACTAACGGTATTGGGGCTTTTAAGGAATTTTCGGGCTGTGCCGTTGGAGACCCATCACCAACAACCTTTATTTTTACCATTTTTTCCCCACTATCATTTCCAAAAGTGGCTGAGGAATTTCCAATTCCTTAGCTCTGGCTACCCCTTCTAGGGATTTACAGCCGTGAGTATATGTATGTATGTAATAAATTTTAAATAGCCAGAGCTTCAGACATAAAAACTCCTTAGTCATTGCTGGACGGATGGTTGGTGATGGTTCTCGAGCCACATCGCGCAAGTCAATTAAAATGCCCCAAAATACTAAGAAACCCGTGGGAACAAATGGGTTAGTCCCATTCTAAGCCAATTCTAGGCAATCCTTAAACAAATTTGATTCTTACAACATACATATAGTCACGGCCATAAATTCCAAAAAGGGGTAGCCAGAGCTTCAAAGCTAGAAACGCCTCAGCCACATTTGGAAATTCATAGGGAAAAAGATATAAGAAATAAAGTATTGTTGGTGTTGGGTCTCCAACCGTATTACCCAACAAAAACACTTTAAAAAGCCCCAAACCCTTATCGCCTATTACGTCACCTGTGGGTAGAAAATGGTAGTGACATTCTAAGACAGCAGGACTCGGCATTATATTTGCAAGTTGATTCCTTGTAGGTGATTACAATTGCCAATAAAACAAACGTAATAAGATATGTGACGTATAATACGTATGATGGCCGATGTCTCGCCGAAGCCCCGCAAAGCCAGGGCCAGACGCCGCCGCACGGTCCCCGGCGAATTCGGGTCATTTAACTCGGTTATGGCTTCTACTTCGTTTATGTTATTTCACTTGCATTGTATCTATTTCGGTAATTAAAAATATCGGTTTGGATAAAGAAAATGGTGCTATGTGAACGGTGATCTAAGTGTAAGATGATGAGACCCTTTGTCAAAGTAGCAACAAATATGTATGTCAAAGTTGTAACAAAAAGTTTATAATATATTAAATAGTTTACATACATATACTCACGGCTATAAATCCCAAGGGGTAACCAGAGCTAAGAAATTAGATATTCCTCAGCCACTTTTGGAAATTGGAGGAATATATTATAAAAAGTTTACTTTTAATAACTTATAAGTAACATATAGCTGTGTAGTTTCGGCTTAGATTAGCACTACCCCATATCTTCCGGTGGGTGTACGTAAGAGGCGACTAACGATATTTAGATCAAATATAGGCTATTGTTTTAACCTAGAAAAGAAACTAAAAAAAATAATTCAAGATTCCTGGCTACTTATTTTTGGAACTGAAAACCGTGAATTTCAGTTAGGCTTAAGGTTAGGCTTAATCAATCAGTAAATCTAAAGTACATATAAAATTTTATTTTAGGTTTTCGCTCTAACTGCGGTCTACAAAAATACATTAAACTAAGTAATAAGCTACTTACTTCCAAAGTAAGTGGGTGCTATGTTTAAAATGATATCGTCCATGTAATAAATAAGGGATTTGAATTCTAAATCTTGCTCTTATGATAATAAATTTTGGTTTAAGCCGATCTTGGAGCGGCATAGAATGGGCGTCTTGGCCAGAGACTAAGATGAATATATTAAAAAACGTCTAGGTATTTCTGTTTTAAATTCGTTGCTGAGCTGTTTAAAGACTTCTTTATTATATTAATATCGAAAATTGTATTTTTTTATTGTCATTATTTAGTAAGCGTTATTTTTTAGCAACGCATTTATGTATTTGTTTTAAATATCCTGATGGTTAATGAATCATGATGGTATCAAAGAAACCATAAGAGTTCAGGAATGCACTTTATGATGAAATATTGTGGAAATACACCTGGAGGCCTAGCACGAGCGCTATTTTATCGTCACAATATCTGTTAGAATGAGATGACAGTATACGATACTAAGTAAGAGCGTTAGAGATGGCTGCTTTATATTACGCGATATCTCGTTAAAAAGTCGCTTGTACTAGCTATGCTAAGTATCTCCCCACAAGAATGTAAGCTTATAGAAGAAAACGTAACTCAAAAATATGTCACATGTTGATAAAAACATGACTTCTACCCTTCTGACATTATCACTACCTAAAAATACTCATAACTATGAATTAAAAACAATTAAACATCACAACCCAGAAACATTCCGTTGCAAATCCTCGAAATTTCGTAAACAATACTTAGATAAAATAAGGCAAGCCTCCCTTCGCCTGTCAGCGAAAGAGTTATAAATGATCTGCACTCAAACCCGTACGTCACAGCTTCGGGACGCTTGCAAGCTTTTTGTACGCAACCTAACTTTGGGAAACATTTTTCGCGAACTTCTTTTTGTTGCGACATGATTGATTTTCCTTTAAATAGTAGTCATATTGCTAGGAAATGCGTTTTACATGAATGATATGATATTGAGATCTTGAATGTTTATTTGAAAAAAAATATATATAAGGGTATGTTCCTCTGACCATTTCATTTTAATAAGTCGAAAATGTAAATATTATTTAGCGCAATTACATTTCAAAAGTTTGATCAGGTTCTTTTAAGTTGATTCAGCGAGAGCCACAACTTCCATGTGCGGCTGAGGAGTTTTAGGCTCTAAAGCTCTGGCTACCCCTTTTTGCGATTTATAGCCGTGAATATACGTATGTATGTATGTCATTCGGTCATAACTCCATAAATATTATCTGTTAATTAAATATAAAATGTAATAATCAAAACTTGCCCAAAGGTGAGTAAATGAATTAGAAATGATTTGACGTTCAAATATCTGTAGTTGATATTGCTTTGAACAAGAAACGTTTGACTTCCAGTTCCACGAACTCGAGAATGATGCCATTGCTATCGAAGTTCATTAATGCTGTATTATTTAGCATTATGCTTATGGTCTC
Organism: Bedellia somnulentella; assembly: GCA_963576735.1. Lineage (NCBI taxonomy): Eukaryota > Metazoa > Arthropoda > Insecta > Lepidoptera > Bedelliidae > Bedellia > Bedellia somnulentella. The sequence goes on from OY755171.1 coordinate 1,632,381, forward strand.
AACCATTTCACTGCATACTTATAATATACTCTCGGCTAGAAAACCGTAGGGTAGCCTGAGCTACAGAATTTATAAATTCTTTAGCTTCTTTTGGAAGCTTTGTACATACATACATATACTCACGGCTATAAATCCCTAGAAGGGGTAGCCAGAGCTAAGGAATTAGAAATTCCTCAGCCACTTTTGGAAAATTGAGTGGAGAAAATATGGTAAAATAAGGGTTTTTGGTGATGGGTCTCCAACTGCATCGCCCAAAAATCCCTTAGAAGCCCCAATACCGTTAGTCGCCTCTTACGTTCACCCACCGGAAGAAATGGGGTAGTGCTATTCTAAGCCGACACTACACGGCAACGGAAGCTTTGTAGGGAAAGTAATTTCATTTTTATGTTAAAATATATAACCACATAAACTTTTGATGTAATGTTTGGCTCAAGATCCGAGCCTTTTGAGTTCGATTCCGAATCTAACTAGGTAAGATTCAAGTTTAGTCTGAAATGCAGGCTGGAACATACATACATATGCTCACGGCTATAAATCCCTAGAAGGGGTAGCCAGAGCTAAGGAATTGGAAATTTCTCAGCCACTTTTGGAAATTTTAGTAAGGAAAAGATGGTAAAATAAAGGTTTTCGGTGATGGGTCTCCAACCACATCGCCCAAAAATCCCTTAAAAGCTCCAAATCCGTTAGTCGCCTCTTACGTACACCCACCGGAAGAAATGGGGTAGTCTTATTCTATGCCGCGCTACACAGCAAAAGGCTGGAACCTTCACCTTATTATTGAAAATTAAGATGATTTTGTGCTTTGGAGGGCACGTTTAGCCTTCGTTAAGGGATACTATTACTGAATAGTAGTATTTAGTCTATCAACTTAAATTAGGCCACCGTCGTGTACTACATATCTACGAGGATTTTGGTGGGGTCACATATGGGATGTAATGAAATGTTTTACAGAACTGAACCTGAGGGTTTTGCATTTCTTATATTTATATACCCGTCTTTGAAACATTAAAAAACTGTAGGATCGATCCAATTGAATCCAAATACATGAGAAGATCATATTAAATTTAGCTGAAAAGCACTGCGGTGTAACTTTGCAGGGTAGGAGTGTAATAAAATTTAGCGTAAGTGTAGGTACACACAAACTTTAATTAAATTCACAAGAGCACAAGAACAATTGACGCAAAGCAAATATAAGACCCTTAAATGTATACAGTATTGTATAAACAAGTCTGTAAGCCGACTGCCCATTGATACAGGGTGGTCAGAGTCCGAAGCATACAGAAAGGTCCCCTATAAAATGGAGCAAAGCGAGGGTTACTCCCAAAGAGTGCTTGATAAGATTACTTATATTATAACATATTTGTTTTCTGGGGTAGTCATTTAAACTTGTTTCATAGATTTCATAACAAAATACTTCTAAACCGATTGTAATACACAATTTTGTATATAAAGCTTATTGGCTTGAGAGTACTACTAAAACTACATTCATATGCTCACGGATATAAATCCCTAGAAGGGGTAGCTAAGGCTAAGGAATTAGAAATTCCTAAGCCACGTTTGGAAAGTTGAATGGGGAAAATATAGTAAAATAAAGGTTGTTGATGATGGGTCTCCAACCGCAACGCCCAAAAATCCCTTAAAAGCCCCAATACCGTTAGTCGCCTCTTACGTACACCCACCGGAAGAAATGAGGTAGTGATATACAAAGCCGACATTACACAGTTCATTATTAATAAAACATATCTTATTTTGACACATAGCCGCTTACACATACACTTTGCCTATAAGCCCATTAATGTTTTTTATAAATAAATCAAGCAATCATACATATGTTACAGATCTGTTATCGAATAGATAGCGCTCTAAAAGGTGGGTGTCCGAAGTACGAAGAATAAAAGAGCATGTGTGAAAAGATTGATGGACGTGAAGGAAGCTAGAGAGATTTGCCAGGATCGCTCAAAGTGGCAATCAATATTCTACCTTCCTCAAAAAGAACTGACGGCGTGAGTATATGAAAGAAAGTGATTTATTCTGGACTTCTGGACATCACGTGACTTTGTCACCTGGTGTTCAGAGTACCCACGTTTTGCATGGAAAGTGTACTCACGTGATAGGGGGCAGGCCTATCGCCGTTTTTGTACGAATACACTGTCACATGACTAAGTACAACTCAGCCATGTGGGTTTTCTCACGATGTTTTCCCTCACCGTTAACAACCATGATAAATTAACCACACATGTCTTTAGAAAAGACAAATTGGTGTAGGCCCGACCCAGGATTTGAACACTAGTCGTTTGCACGATAACCGAGTGTTCTACCCACTGGGCTATCACGGTTATTATATTAATTTGCAAAAAATAAGTCTGTAGTAGTACTATTTAATTGTATTACTTTATAAAGTCATCAACGGTAGCATACATCATCGTATGTAAGAACAAATATAATATCAGGTTATTAATATTTTAAGTAGTCAAATAACCAGCTACTAGAAACTATTGTCCAAAAACATGTTGTTAAGAACAACCCACAGAGCGGCCCCTCCTAATTTAAAATAGTGTCGCGCAGAATCCCAAAGTGATTGATCACACCAAACGGGCAGAAGACCTAGCTCCGTGTTATATCTTTGCTAGCACGAACGACGACAAATTATGAATAATGCTATTATTGGAAAATACCGAGATATATTAATTCACATTAGTTTTGCAATGATTGATGAGGTGTCGCGGTTTAATATTTGGAACCGTTGGGACATACGTTGATCCAAAACAATGTTCCATCTTGTATGATGTTGGGGTTATCAAATATTTGTGACCTTTCCTGGTTTTACTTGCGGTATTAGATTTTTTCTACATACATACATATACTCACGGCTATAAATCCCTTAACGGGGTAGCCAGAGCTTTGGAATGAGAAATTCCTCAGCCACTTTTGGAAGTTGATGGGGTAAAAGATGGTAATAATAAATGTTTTTGGTGACGGGTCTCCAACCACATCGCCCAAAAATCACTTGAAAAGCCCCTATACCCTTAGTCGCCTCTTACGATCTCCCACGGGAAGAAATGGGGTAGTGTTATTCTAAGCCGACACTACATGGTTTTTCTATATTTTTTTCTATATAAGTTCAATAATAGAGTTTTATATATTATGTGGTAGTTAAAAAAAAAAAAAAGTTTCTTTTTACTATAAATTAATTATTTATATATATATTTCTTCGTACTTGTTAATATACATATAAATACGTTTTTGTTTTAGAATAGGCACTATAATGGTTGTAAATTAAGCGTAATTATTATATTTTACCTCTTATATAAACTATTGGTGAAAACTTTTAATTGGCATCGATGCTATGTACTGTTACTTATATCGTTATTATTTAGCTGTAAGTTTTCCAAATAAATAAATAAATAAATAACTCTTTTGACTACTAACATGCATACGAGGGTACATATACATACTCAGCCAACAATAACAAATATTACAAAAGAAAAACCGACTAGACTTCGGATTACAAAACTGCTAAGCCACTTTCGGAAGTTATGGGAAGACAAGGTGGTAAAATAAAGGATGTTTGGTGTTATGCCGTGCAGTGCCGGCTTAGAATGTCGCTACCCCTTTCTACCCACGGGTATCGTAAGAGGCGACTAAGGGTATTGGGGCTTTTTCTTGGATTTTTGGGCGATGCGGTTGGAGACCCATCACCAAAAACCTTTATTTTTACCATCTTTTCCCCACTATCATGGTTGTTAATGGTGAGGGAAAACATCGTGAGGAAACCCACATGGCTGAGTTGTACCTAGTTATGTGACGGTGTATTCATATAAAACGGCGATAGGCCTGCCCCCTATCACGTGAGTACACTGTCCATGCAAAAAGTGGTACGATACGTACTCTGAACACCAGGTGACAAAGTCACGTGATGCTCAGAAGTATTAGTACCTCTGCCAACCACTTCGGGGATATTCGGCGTGAACGTTTATGTTATGTTTATGTTTATGTAAAGTAAGATTGTTTTGTGCATCTACCCAGATAACTAATTTACCGATCTCACCTTCCAAAGGTTGTCTGGAAGAGATCGTTTTTAGCGATAAGACCGCCAATTTTACCTACTTGTAAAGTGTATGATAATTTCTTTTGTAAATTTGTGTTTGATGTGCAATAAAGAGTTATTCTATTCTATCAATAACAGTCGTGAAGATATACACATCGTTAACACACAGTAAAACATCCAAGATATTTCACCCACATACAAAATTAAAAATACGAAAAATTCAGTATCAGTGAAAATTGCAAAAAACATTTTTAAACTGAGTGACATTGCTATCGGATGCCTCGAGCCATTTGTGTTTCGAAACACGACACCACGTCATGCTCGGGTATTGAACCAGGTACGCTAGTGACAAAAAGACTTGTTACAACCGCTACGTCGCTCCGGGCTAGTTTAAAAATAGTTTGGGGAATTCGCATACAATTTTCTCTTTTTTGCTGTCATTTAACTCGGGTATTGTATGCAGCTGTATAGTGTTGGCTTAGGCTAGCACTAAACCGTTTCTAAAGTCACGTAATTTTCAGAAGTATTTGTATCTCTGCGAACCCTTTAGGGATATACGGCGTGAATGTTTGAGCTGAGAGTACTAAAATTAACTGCAACATTGGTGTGGAACTGCCTCCGTAGTGTAATGGTTAAACGCACGGCTTCAAATCCGGAGGTCTCGGGTTTGATGTACAAGAGAGTAAACTCACAAACTTTATTTGTATGATTTTACCTACATTGAGAATGGTTGGAACATTGGTTGAATCATTTTGTTATTCTAAAATTAAGATGCATCCGTGTTCCCATCACGATAGTAGACAGACTTGTGAACCCGCACTTGGTCACGGTGGTTGGTGGAAACATAGCTATATGGGCTGTTAGGATTTATAAAGATAAAAATAATTTTAATAACAAAATATTTTCTGAATAATATAAAATGTGAGGAAAAAATATAAAATATATATTTCAGGGATTCGAACCTGAGGGGGTCATAGCATATTTGGAAGGCGCACTTCATTTGATACATAATTATAAAAAGATCTAGTAATATTTTAATTACGGCTAATAAGAAAAACGCAATAGGTAACAACAATAACATATTAACAAAATCCGCCTTCCCCAACTTTAGGGTTGGGATTAGCTAGACGATAATGCGACAAAATTATCGATAAAAAAATCGATTCACAGAACACATGGCGTCCCTGGCACGCGTTTCGGAATCATTAAAATTGTAACATAATAAAATCTGGGGTCCCTTTTTAATGTGCGTCGAATAGGGTCCTATTGTAAGTCACTGGGTAATTTACAGAATGTAACCTTGTCCGTTGCATTGTAAAGGGAGCCGAATATAATATAAATAGTTACAATTTCTATTGTTGAACTGCAAATTACCGTGATTCGGCTGATCTTATTTTTGTGATTGAAAAAAACGTTGAATTACAGAGAGCACGCTAATTATATCGTTGTTAAAAGGACAAAAGATTAGCTTCTTTAAAGGGTTGAATTTTTATTCAATTTGATGTTGAAGAGTTTGTTAGTTTATTTGGTAAATTGTATTACTTGTTATAACTGGTTAAGTGTGTTTTGGTTGCTTACAAATGAATTAGGAACACACATATGCACATTATTAACACCGAAAAGAGAACGTAGTTCTATTTTGTTTTTAAACTAACTGCATTTTTCCGAGCCACCGTTCAACCCAAATTTAAATATTTGTTTACAAAAACTAAGAGCCCATACGGTTAAAGATTTTAGGGTGGGAATAAGTCTTTCATCTTAAAATATTGACTAAGAACACACTGTGACAAGACGAGTCAAAACTCAGCCATATACGTTCCTTCACGATACTTTCTTCAAGACTATAAATATTATCAAAGTCGTTTTATTTAATAGATGCAAAATGTTATTTTGATTTAGGATTTAAATTCTTCTTTCCTCACTTTAGCTCAGGTCATTGATTGCTAACTCGAACAATGAATCGAGGTTTCATACGCGATACTTAACAAACTTTTGTTAGAATCCAGAACGTGCGAGCTATAACTTTGGTTAGCACTTAATGAGGTTTATTTAATACTAGTGGATCGTCCCAGCTTCGCACGGGTAGCGTTGTTTTTTTAAATATCTGAGGTTTCTTTCTTCAGTCACTTCTCAAGCATTGTGAAATTCAGCGCAATGTTTTCAATTTATTAAATTTATAGCACTCCCTAAACAGTGTAGTTTGGTGATTTTGAATGCGCTTTAATGAACGGTTCAGTATTTCCGTTTAATAGCAAATTTTGCAATAAACCGCTATGAAGTATTTATAAATAACAGTCTAAAAAATAATTCATTACGTGATGTAGGATGCAACTACTGGCGCCATCTAGTATGTTATATGTAAAGATTTGGTTTTGGTGGCTCATTTTATGTATAATTTCGGTGTTTGTCTATCGATTTCTATGATTCTTTTTTTATTGAATAGGTAATAATGTTACCTTATTTAAATTAGGGATGAGTGTTAGGTTTACAAACGTAAGAGTAAACAAATATAATCGAAATGTTCCGAACTGCTAAGCTATCAGGAATTACACGTGTCATTGTGAGTTAACCGTAAAAGATAGACATAAACTGTTAAGGATTTTTTTAGATAATTTTATGAAGAATATTACCGTCATACATAATTTCTATGTAAGTTTAACCATTAAGTCTGCACACACGACGGAAGCTTAAAAAATGGAGTATCTTCTCCCGTTTTCCCAAATTTTTCCCAAAATTCCCCTTTACTACTCTGCTGGAAAGTATACAAAAACCTGCGCAGGAGTATGAAGAATAATTGTACCAAGTTTCGTTAAAATCCGTCGAGTAGTTTTTGTTTCCATAAGGAACATACAAACGGACAGACAGACAGACAGACAGACAGACAGACAGACAGACAGACAGACAGACAGACAAAAATTTTACTGATTGCATTTTTGGCATCAGTATCGATCACTAATCACCCCCTGATAGTTATTTTGAAAATATATTTCATGTACAGAATTGACCTCTCTACAGATTTATTATAAGTATAGATAGGAACACATTGCAGTTTATTAAAATGGTGGTAAAATGTCACCCTCATTCATCGGCTTGCCGTGACCCTCACATTCCTGTTGGTCCGTTACATGACCGCCACTTAAATTTTCTCAAGAACTAATGGCCATCGTTCTGCTTGGAAAAGTATTTCGTTTAGATCAATAAAATAGCATTTAGGAAAATATTGATGGATACAAACGAAGCTAGAGAGGTTTGCCAGGATCGTAAAAAATAGCAAACGATAGTCTCTGTGTGTGTGGCGTGAGTGTATGTATATATGTGTACCTTTTCGACTAAGGTGCTAACACATAGCATATATGTAAAGTGGGTTGTAATAACATGTAGCCTATGGACGATATTTAAAATTAGAGAAAATAATAATTGATAGAACAAACATACAAATTGAGGACCTTCTTTTTTGGAGTTTGTAATAAACGACCCTGTTCCAAAATCATACCACATTTTGTACTCAATCCCCTAACCCTATTGTGATCGTAACTAAAGCTGCGTGTGTGATCGATGACCGTCCCTGTCATCAGTTTACAAATAGGGGTGACACGTAGCGTAGTTTTGTTGTGTCCCGATCAATTTTAGCCATCCTGTATAAGCTAGTGATGGGATTAGTTATCGATGGTTTCAATGTCGCGAAGTATGTGGAAAATATATGGTACATATTGAATTATTAAAAAAAACTTGAAATCACTCTAAATTGAAAATTTTGCTACCTGTAACATTAAACTGAAAGTTCATTTTAAAAAAAAAAACTATTTTATTCTTAGGTACATATTGAGGGACACATAATATAACTTACAATTAGTTTGCTGTTATTTTTGCTATGTAGTGTCGGCTTAGAATAGCACTACCCCATTTCTTCCGGTGGGTGTACGTAAGAGGCGACTAACGGTATTGGGGCTTTGTAAGGAATTTTGGGCGATGCGGTTGGAGACCCATCACCAACAACCTTTATTTTACCATCTTTTCCCCACGCATCTTCCAAAAGAGGCTGAGGAATTTCTAATTCCTTAGCTCTGGCTACCCCTTCTAGGGATTTATAGCCATGAGAATATGTATGTAATGTATGTATGTAATTAGTTATTTGTTGTAATGTATATTAACTGTCGAACAAAACTATTTTTCCTTAAAAGCAGGGAAAACTTGTAAAATTACAATGATATTTATTTATTTATTTATTTATTAATACATGATAACCATCATTACAGGCACAGCCTAATGCAATGGCATCGGAAAACATAAAATCTTATAAAATACATTCATAATAAATTATTAACATTAATAAAAAATAACTTATTCTAACACATTTGTAATTTCTTCACTTGTAGCAAATTATGTTTAATGCTACTATTGTGAATTCATTCAGAGTACACCAAAACAAGTCTACATCCTCAGCAATTAAATTCAATGTACTAAGAGCCCGAGTGACTGGAGCCTCCCCTAGTAGCTTGGTGCGTGCGAACGGTACAGCCAATAGGGCAGGTCGTCGCCTACGACCCATGTACCTGTCTGGTATGTTGAGGCGAAGCTGCTCCAGTACAACTGGATTGTCTAACTTACCTCTGAGCACTTTGAATAGGTACAACACTAAAGAAAGCTGTCTCCTAACCCTCAGCTCAGTATATCCTACCATACCTAACACAAATAGAGTTGGGTAGTTAAGTGGGTAAAATGGGTATACCCCATAGTATTTGAGATATAGATACCTTACAAATTTATTCTGTATTCGTTCCAACATAAGACTATATTTAATTTCATGAGGGGACCAGACAAGTGCATTAAATTCCAAATTACTTCTAACTAAAGCATTGTATAATGCTACAATAGCTTTAATATTAGTAAAATCTCGCACATTGCGCAGAATAAAACCTAACTGACCAAAAGCCTTTTTAGAAATATTGACAATATGTTCCCTAAAATGCAATTTATCACAAAATTTAACCCCTAGATCTTTAACTTCAGTGACCCTGACCATGGATGAACCCCCAATGACATACTCCTGCTGGATAGGTGTTAATGCCCTAGTGAAGGATATCACTGCACATTTGGACTTGTTAAATTGCAGCTTGTTATCTATACTCCACTTTTCTATTCTATCAATGTCCTCTTGCAGTCTAATACAGTCACTTTGAGACCTAATTTGTTGGTATAATTTGAGGTCATCCGCAAATAATAGACTTGAAGCATATTTTACTACTGATGGTAGGTCGTTTATCATCAGAATAAATAGTAATGGGCCAAGGTTTGAACCCTGGCTAACGCCAGATCTAGTAAAATATGACTCACTTTTAAATCCAACCCACTCTACATATTGCATTCTGTCCTTCATGTAACTTGCGAAAAAGTGCAGCAGGTTCGGGATGAAACCAAAACCAGCCAACTTCTTAAGTAGAATGTCATTATCAACCAAGTCGAATGCTTTTTTGAAGTCGAAGTAGGCAGCATCAACTTGACCCCCACCATCTACCTCTGGGATTATACCAATCGCATAATTCAACAGGTTGCTGGAGGTGCTTCTAGCTGGCCTAAACGCATGTTGGGCTTCATCTAAATGTATATTTACTTGAGCTGATAATATTTTATGAATAGCCGCCTCAAATACTTTGGCTGGAGCTGATAGTATTGCTACTGGCCTGTACTCATCCACACTTTTACCTGACCCCCCCTTTGGCACTGGTACCACCCTAGTGGTCTTCCATTTCTTAGGGAATAACGCCTCTTTGAGAATAAGGTTATAAATGTGTAACAATGGGCAGGCTAACACTAACCTACAATCTTTAAGAATATATTGTGGGATACCAACCGGACCTGCAGACTTTTTTGATTTAAGCCCTTTCAATGCCCCCTAATGATATATGATAACTACTTTGAAATGTTAGTGTCTGTCTTCTTCTTTGAGAATTTTAGGCATAGCATCGTAAACAGAATACTACCTAAACTAATCCATCAATCTGAGTTGACATCAAACAGAATTATCAGTATGTTTAGACAGTCTCTAAGTTCAAACAACACGGGTTATTGTTAACATTTCCACTTTGTTTGGTCTGTCGGAGTTATGTTGTCATTATCAGCGGGAGGTCAGCTTACTGTGGTTTAGTTTTGATTGCAGTATACTATTTCATTGCTGCCGTGGTCTGGAGGTAGACCTTTTAGCTAATAATTTGGAGGTTTGGGATTCGAATCAAAGTGGCATGGAATTTAAATAGTACAGGCTGATCATCCGAATATTATTGTACTTAATCCAGCTACTATCGCGATAGTAGTCGTGCTTCTGCCAGGCAACACTCGGCCACCTTGGTTGTTGTGAAATAAAGGTTATTGGTCTTCGCCCAAAAATCACTTATAAGCCCCAATACCCTTAGTCACATCTTACGAATACCCACGGGCAGTAATAGGGCAGTGCTATTCTAAGCCCACACCACACAGCATAACAGCTATAATCATATGAAATTAAAAATATTCCAAAGTCAATAATAGATTAAACCTGTAAGTCTCGGTATCTAAGACCGTGCTCACGCCATTGAGCTATCGAGGTTGAAGATAGCGTTATGTACTGCCTTTACCCTAATATATATACAAACTGAAAGACGTTCTCAGGACCTAAGTTATATCAATGTCGTTTATCATGAAATTAAGGGGCTCGCTAGTTGTAATGGTCTCTTTAATGGTCTTCTTTCTCATAAATTTTTATTCTCACAAAATAAAGACAGAGTGTTATAGTGGAGAGTTTTAACGTTTAGGGCTCAAGTTATATAGCAGACGAGGCAGTGTTAGGTTGTTGTATGAACAATATTCAGAAGTAGATTGTTTGAAAAAGGTATGGATTTATTAGATGCTCGTAACTTTTTTTGATTAATGTAAGCGTTTGATTTAAAACCAGTCGTTGCCGTGTAGTGTCGGCTTAGAATAACACTACCCCATTTCCACCCGTGGGTGATCGTAAGAGGCGACTAAGGGTATAGGGGCATTCTTAAGTGATTTTTGGGCGATGTGGTTGGAGACCCGTCACCAATAACATTTATTATTACCATCTTTTCCCCAATCAACTTCCGAAAGTGGTTGAGGAATTTCTCATTCCCAAGCTCTGGCTATGTATGTATGTATTTAAAACCTCGTTAACTCGTCAAGCAAGTGACGCGAGTTCTAATCCTGCGCTGGGCTTAGGCCCAGCTATAACACACTAATGTGTCTTTTTCAAAGTGATATGTGTAGCGAGGTGAATATATAAATTATGTGAATATTACCGGCAGAATTAGCTGTGTAGTGTCGGCTTAGAATAGCACTACCCCATTTATTCCGGTGGGTGTACGTAAGAGGCGACTAAAGGTATTGGGGCTTTTAAGGGATTTTTGGGCGATGCGGTTGGAGACCCATCACTAACAACCTTTATTGTACCATCTTTTCCCCACTAAACTTTCCAAAAGTGGCTGAGGAATTTCTCATTCCTTAGCTCTGGCTACCCCATCTAGGCATTTATAGCCGTGAGTATATGTATGTATGTATGTATGAATAAAAATCATAGTGAAGAAACCCATATGTGTGAGATTTACTTAGTCAAAATGTAATCGCATTGATTGTACCTGTGATGACTATGTTTTTGTTTTCTGTTTTTTAATATGACATTGTATTTGTACCAAGATCTAATGGACCTGCCCTCTATAACATGAATGCACTATCATGTCAAAACGTGGGAACACTAAGTTATTTTTTTTTACCAAACTCGTTCTGATATAGTTAACTAGAGAAATAATATCGATAACTAGTTCGTTTTAAAAGTTATTTAATTAATGCTTGATATTAAACCACTAACCTGAGTGGGTCCAAGAGGGTCTGAAAAGTGATTAAAAATCCAAGATATGAAAAAAATACTGTTTAATAACTACATACATACATATACTCACGGCTATAAATCCCTTAACGGGGTAGCCAGAGCTATGGAATGAGAAATTCCTCAGCCACTTTTGGAAGTTGATTGGGGAAAAGATGGTAATAATAAATGTTTTTGGTAACGGGTCTCCAATCACATCGCCCAAAAATCACTTAAAAAGTCTCTATGCCCTTAGTCGCCTCTTACGATCACCCACGGGTAGAAATGGGGTAGTGTTATTCTAAGCCGACACTATACGGCGTAAACAATGTGCATATGCATAATGTATTCATTATTATTTGTTGATGTTACAGCGCAGTATGATTGAATGATCTTCATTTCATAGGTTTTTCATAGAATACTTGGATGGTTCACTCGTCGGAGGCTGTACATCGCCGATCCATTACTGGATTGAATCGGAAATTGGAGGCTTATTCTTTTTCAAAATAGTTTTGCCTTTTCTTTTTATTGACAATTGTGATTTTTCAACTTATATTGCCAGATTAGAAGCGCGTTGTGGGAGAAAGGGTTATGTTATGCGCGGGATCTTGTATGCATGTAATATTATTATATAACTAGTGGATCGTCCCAGCTTCGCACGGGTAGCGTTGTTTTTTAAATATCTGAGGTTTCTTTCTTCAGTCACTGCTCAAGCGTTGTGAAATTCAGCGCAATGTTTTCAATTTATTAAATTTATAGCACTCCCTAAACAGTGTAGTTTGGTGATTTTAAATGCGCTTTGATGAACGCTTCAGTATTTCCGTTTAATAGCAAATTTTTAAATAAAACGCTATGAAGTATTTATAACAATCTAAAAAATAAATCATTACATGATTTAGGATGCAACTACTCGCGCCATCTAGTATGTTATATGTAAATTAGTAAAGATTTGGTTTTGATCACGGGCGCGATGGCTTATTTTATGTATAATTTCGGTGTTTGTCTACCGATTTCTATGATTCTTTTTTTATTGAATAGGTAATAATGTAACCTTTTTTAAATTAGGGATGAGTGAGACGTTTACAAACGTAAGAGTAAACAAATATAATCAGAATGATCCGAACTGCTAAGCTATCAGGAATTACACGTGTTATTGTGAGTCAACCGTAAAAGATAGACATAAACTGTGGAGTAATTTTTTTTAGATAATTTTGTGAATATTATTTCCGTCATACATGATTTCTATGTAAGTTTAACCATTAAGGCTGCACACGCGACGGAAGCTTAAAAAATGGGGTAACTTCTCCCGTTTTCCCAAAATTTCCCAAAATTCCCCTTCACTAATCTGCTGGAAAGTATACAAAAACCTGCGCAGGAGTATGAAGAATAATTGTACCAAGTTTCGTTCAAATCCGTCGAGTAGTTTTTGTTTCCATAAGGAACATACAAACCGACAGACAGACAGACAGACAGACAGACAGACAGACAGACAGACAAAAATTTTACTGATTGCATTTTCGGCATCAGTATCGATCCCTAATCACCACCTGATGGTTATTTTGAAAATATATTTCATGTACAGAATTGACCTCTCTACAGATTTATTATAAGTATAGATTTTTCATAGCAGAATAAGTCTATGATTTTGTACAATATATTCCGCGCTGCTGAACCAACATTTATCATCAAAAAAACTAAAAAGTATCGGATAGAGATCATAGAAAAAAGGATTTCTAGGGTGTTGTGTATTAATAAATATAGTCATGTATTTAAGGATTGTGCAAACCAATTCTTGTTAATTATATTACGACGTAACTAAGCTGACCTAATACTTTTTTAAATCTTTATATAACAGTCAGAAGGGCAAGCACGAGCGCTATTTTATTGACACGATAACGGTTAGAATGAGATGGCAGTATACGATACTAAGTAAGTGCGTAAAAGATGGCTGCTTTATCCCGCGCGATAACTAGTTTAAACACGGCTCGTGTTTGCCCTGCAGGTGTTTTTTAAAAAATATTATAACAATTACAACTCTGCATAGCTAGTAAGAGCGAACTTTTAACTAGATATCGCTTGGTATAAAATAACCATCTCTTACGCACTTAAGTAGTTACGTATACTGTTATCTTATTCTAACCGTTATCGATATCTAGTTATAACTAAGTTATTAAGCTATTTCGCAATACTCCTTAAATATTATTATTATGCCTTTACTACATTCATAAATCTGTTTATGTTTTAGTTTTTTCTAAATATTATAATATTAGAAAAATCCAACAGCTGTTATAAAAATCGACGATGTAACGATATAACATTTACCTTCATATTGTTTTCTGTTTCATCCATTTTTAATACTCAGAAAAAAAATACCTATCATTTTGCATTTCAATATACAAAAGATTGGAAGGATACTGTAGGCTTGAATCACCTGATTATCCGAAAATTAAGATGATTCCGTGCTTCGGAGGGCACGTTAAGCCGTCGGTCCCGGCTACTATTACGGTAGTAGTCGTTAGTCTGCCAACCCGCAATTGGCCAGCGTGGTGGACTATGGCCAAATCGCCCTATATAGGGTAGGTTCGAGCCCCTTGGTGGGGACATATATGGGCTGTGAGAACGAATACAAAAGATCGATCAAACATTTTCATGCTTTGAGAAGACTGAGATAAACAGAATCAGGCTGCAAAGCGCACTTTTCATTACTTATAAATATTTCACGGGCGGAATCCCAGTGTGGGAAAACTGAAGACTTTATTCCTACGTAAAGTTGTTTTGTTTGGATTTTATTTTATATATGTTGCCCCGAAAATAATAGAGCTTCCCTGGTTTTACGTTAAACAATTCAGACTACGTTCTCATGTATCATGTTTTCAAGTCTGACAGAATAAAATTCTGCATTTTTTCTTAAAAAAATGTGCAGTTAAATTTAAGGCACGTGTATTTATACATACATACATTTACTTACGCCGTTAGTTCCCATTGGGGTAGGCAGGGACTATCGATCGTCATTTTTACGATCCATCAATCTTTTCATACATGCTCTTTTATTCTTCATATTTCGGACACCTGCCTGTATGTATTACCTACATACCTACCTCTCTAGCTTTGTTAACACCTATTAATATCTAACATAGCCTAGATATATTGCACGTGGCCGTGAAGTGCCGGCTTAGAATGCCACTACCCATTTCTACCCACGGGTGTCGTAAGGGGCGACTATCGGTGTGGGGCTTTTTAAGTTTTTCTGGGCGATGCGGTTGGGGACCCATCACCAACAATGCATTATTTCTACCATCTTTTCCCTTACCAACTTTTAAATGGGGCTGAGGAGTTTCAAACTTAAGCTCTGGCTACCCCTTTTTGGGATTTTTGGCCGCTAGTATATGTATGTTCTATGTACATAAACATAATAATCTTAGTACCATAGGATAGGGCACATATAAACAATCGAAACAAACTATTCCTGACATTGAAAGTCATACTCAATACTTTGATTATGAAATTGACACGGCGCATCCGCGCGCTCCCTTTGACCACTTTACACGTCAATTGCGGTAAATAACATAACTACTCACAATAAACAATTCGGTTTGTAGTGAGATCGAATGTTTTTATTAAGTTTTTATTAATATTATAAAGTAATTACTTTGAAAGTCCCTTTTCTGAACTAGTATATAAAAAAAAACATGACATACATACTCACGGTCCTAAATCACGAACATAGGTAGCCAGAGCTTCAGAGCTAGAAACTCCTCAGCCACATTTGGAAGTTGATAGGGGAGAAGATGGTTGAAATAAAGTATCGTTGGTGATGGGTCTCCAACCGCATCTGGTTGCGTAGGTTGTAAAATTTACTTAGGCTCACCTCAATGTGTCATATTTGTGTTTCAAGGTTAACAATATCGGCAAAGGAAAATATTAAGAGGAAAACCAAATGGCTGAGTTCTACTAAGAATTTGACAGGTTATTTGCACAAACTGGCGACAGGGCTGCGTTTTCACATCCATACTAATATTATAAATCGGAAAGTGAGTTTGTTTGTTTGTTTTTTCTACTTTCACCCTGTAACTACTGAACCGATTGCTTTGAAATTTTGCAAACATATAGCTAAAAGCATGGTTTAAATAATAGGGTACTTTTTATCCCAGAAAAGATGATGTTCTCGAGGGAAAACAAAAATATTGTTTTCTTGCTGGATGGATTGGAGATGGCGCAGTAACAAAGTAGTATATAGCAAAATAATATAAACATGTAAATTCAGAAACCTTAAAAATAAGGAATTCGCAGGGGTTCCCACAGGAGCATCAAAAAACCTTAAATCATATATGGCTCAACATATTGCAGCCATTTTTTTTATGTCGATGGATTTCACATCAGACTCTTCGTTAATGGTCATTTTGGAAAGATGAAGGGGTTTTGGATGTAAACCGGACGCAAAAAATGTACTCCACGTAGACGAAGTCGCGGGCAAAAAGCTAGTATAAAATAAACAGTTAGTGACCGCAATGACCTCATGATAGGACCTTAGTGATAGCTTAGTGGGTAGAGCACCCGCCTATCGTAGACAGGCGTGGGTTCAAATCCCGGGTTGGGCCTTTCCCAATTTGTCTTTTCTAAAGTCATATGTGTGGATAACGGTGAGGGAATACATCGTGAGGAAACTCACATGGCTAAGTTGTGCTTAGTCATGTGACAGAGTTTGTTCGTACAAAACGACGATAGACCTGCCCCCGATCAGATCCGATCCGTTGCATCCCGATATCATGTCACACCCGATGACAATAATGACAATTTATGTTCGTAAGTATTAGTACCTCTGCCACTTCCTCAGGTATATACGGCGTGAAATAGTACCTCAGCTACTCTTTGGGAAAACACCGCGTAAACTACGAGATCAGTTTTCATAAAGCGTAATACACACTGATCCCGCCGTCCCACCCACAAAGTCGGCGACACAACCCGGCGGCCAGTATGAAGATATTTATGTCTAAACTATATATGAAAACTAGACCGCCGACAATAGTGCCGACATATGTCGGGTTCAGTGTGTATTGCGCTTAAAGATCATGTATAATGACATAGTTTGTATGTACTTGTATGGCGTGACATACAGCGAAATATTGAAATTACCAGGAGGACATAGAAACACAGGACGGTGCGAAACATTAGTCAAAACGACAACACGTGTGCTGGATTGTGATAAATTGCCACCGAACTTGCCCCGGGAAGCCTTCATAGTGACGCGGTTTCGCGCGGCTGATTTATCTGCGGGTTAAATTAAAATTTGCGGTGAGCTGTAATGCCCTAATTAATAGTTGTTGTATTAAACTAGTTTCGTTTTGTCATGTATTATTTTTTAATTTGTAATCTTTGAACCATTACCTTGTTTTGTGTTTATTGAGTTCTATGTTAGATTCGTACATCTTTTCATGTGCTCGTAAGATGTATTAGCATTTGAAGCTTTCATGGGATGTTCATGTATTTTTGGTTTAATAATTATGGCAAGTCATCTTAGAAATAAAGAATAAATAAAGGAAAGAAAAATTTCGACACAGGCGGGGATCGAACCTGCGACCTCGGCCTTCCGAATTAGTAAAAAATTCGGAGGTAGGAAACGCAAACACTACTTAAACGTGTAAACGAAATAAAGGATAGAAGAATTTCGCACTGGCAGCCAACTGACACGGTAGCTCAGTTGGCAGAGCGTCCGGGGCGTTTACCCGAGGTCGCGGGTTCGATCCCCGCCTGTGTCGAAATTATTCTTTCCTTTATTTATTCTTTATTTATTAATAATAATCCCCACATGAGGTTTTCATGAACAAAAAGATTTGAATTAAGTCATCTTAGACTTTAGAAGAAGAATTATGGGTAACAATTTTTGTGAGGTAAATGAATGATATTGGTACATTTTTTTCTAACAGTTATCACCATTACCAAATCATTTAATATTGTCCTTGTAACAAGATATTGTATAATAATAATGTCTTTAAAATATATTCACAAAATAAAAATAAACTTATACCAAGATAATTTTAAAAACTCTCTATTCTCGACGTCAATACTTGACTATGGCTGAAAATCGGTCTTGAAGTATTTATAGTAGTATATGTGACAATACGCGTAACCTGTCTAGCCAGTACCATTCCACGTATTCAAGGCACATGTTTGCCAGAAGTTTAATTTATTTATTTTATAATTTAGCTGTAAGATTGATTTCTGTGTGCGGTTGTGTTTATATATTCTGTTAAAACAATATTTTTGTTACTTGGCTTGAGAAGCATAAAAAATATTTCATTCCTTAAATAAATTATGTAGTTAGGCAAATAAGGAAATGCATATCGTTTTATAAAACTAAAAATTTATATAATGATAAAGTAAGTATTAATTTAAATTACCAAAAAAAACGTTAGTTTGTGAAAGAAACCTTAGATTTAGTGAGCAGTGGCAGAATAAGATTATGATTAACAGCAATTCTCACATTTTTCCTTGACTTCATCAAAGGAGTTTTAATGTATAAACCCAAAATATATTCACGCCGTATATCCTCAAAGGTGTGGTAGAGGTACTAATACTCCGCAACATGACATTATGGTCACGTCCAATTAAGAATACTCACCACGTTTTGCTTGGACATATACACTTATTGGAGTACACACACTGATATGGGGCAGGTCTTTTTGTAACCAATTATACCTAAGGCACGTGGGATCTCTCACGATGTTTACCCTCAGCGTTTACAATCATGATGCGTTTTAAGAAAGACAAAATGAATGGAAATTTAGAAATAATGTTTTTTTAATAATAATATTATAATATTAAGAAAAGACAAATGGTGTTAGTTTAGCTGGGGATATGAAACCACACCCTCTCTGGGCGAAAGGCGGTTGTTCTTCCCACTGAACGAACAAGGTTAATAATTTAGATTGTAGTTGGCAGACACCACTAATTTAAACTGTAAACCAATATCAGCCTTGCAAATTTTAAACTACGATATATAATACACCCCTTTAATCGTCTTCCTTATTTAACACAAATAGATCTTTGTATATCGTTTCAAACAGAACTAAAACGCTTTAATTCGCAACATTGTATATTTTTATGGTAATGCTAGTAGAGGACGACCTCGGAGGACACATTTGGATCAAATAGAAAATGTGCTCAAAAAGGCAGGTGTCCGAAGTACGAAGAATAAAAGAGCATGTATGAAAAGATTGATGGATGTGAATGAAGCTAGAGAGGTTTGCCAGGATCGTACAAAGTGGCGATTGATAGTCTCTGCCTACCCCAATGGGAACTAACGGCGTGAGAATATGTATGTATGTATGTATATTTTTAATAAAAACAACATGATTGACAATAGCTGTAGAGCACAAAATAACACTAACCCTTTTTTTTCTCACAGGTATCGTAAGGGTATGGAATCGTTTATATGTTGGTTGGGCGATGTAGAAAGAAATTCATTACCAACCATCATCTTAGACTTAGGAATTTCTAAAGAAATCTTCTAAAAAAACTAAAGTTCTGGCTAACCTTTTTTGGGATTTACAGCCGTGAGTATAGGTACGATTGCATATATTTAGAACAGGAATTCAAAGCTATCTCATTTAAATATCTGTAGCAGATCCAATTCCAACTACACTATGATAAATCACTATTTATTAGGAGTAGTATAAGCAAAGTTAATTAAAATCGTTACCAAGAATAACATCCTTACAACCGCGCTATATGTCACTAATAATTATTTTGAACCCGTGCCAATATTAAACAACTTGATATGAATGAAGATAGAATATGGCTCATGCTCTGAATTTTAGTGCAAATAGAAGTATATATCTGGTGTGCTGGAGTAGTAACGCAGCTTTACCACACTTATACTGAAGGGAAATATGTAGTTAGTTACTAAGTCGTTTCTAAGTTAGGACTGTACCAGAAAAGCACAAAAGTATGTATGTATGTATAGTTGTAATTTTATTCGTACTTATTTTGAAATCGCCGTGTAGTTTCGGCTTAAAATAACACTACCCCATTTCTACCCGTGGGTGATCGTAAGAGGCGACTAAGGGTATAGAGGCTTTTTAAGTGATTTTTGGGCGATGTGGTTGGAGACCCGTCACCAAAAACATTCATTATTACCATCTTTTCCAAAATCAACTTCCAACAGTGGCTGAGGAATTTATCATTCCAAAGCTCTGGCTACCCCGTTAAGGGATTAATAGCCGTGAGTATATGTATGTATGTATGTAATTTTAATAATAATTTAGTTATAATCATTATTATTTTGCGACTTACATATCATCAACTGTTTCAGAACATTTTTACAACGTTTTGTCAATACTTTCTAAAATTACATATTTAAAACTAGTGGATCGTCCCAGCTTCGCACGGGTAGCGTTGTTCTTTCTTCAGACACTGCTCAAGCATTGTGAAATTCAGCGTAATGTTTTCAATTTATTAAATTTATAGCACTCCCTTAACAGAGTAGTTTGATGATTTTGAATGCGCTTTAATGAACGGTTCAGTATTTCCGTTTAATAGCAAATTTTGGAATAAAACGCCATGAAATATTTATAACAATCTAAAAAATAAATCATTACGTTATGTAGGATGCAACTACTGGCGCCTTCTAGTATGTTATATGTAAATTAGTAAAGATTTAGTTTCGATCACGGGCGCGATGGCTTATTTTATGTATAATTTCGGTGTTTGTCTACCGATTTCTATGATTTTTTTTTTATTGAATAGGTTATAATGTTACCTTTTTTAAATTAGGGATGAGTGAGAGGTTTACAAACGTAAGAGTAAACAAATATAATCAGGATGTTTCGAACTGCTAAGCTATCAGGAATTACACGCGTTATTGTGAGTCAACCATAAAAGATAGACATATACTGTTGAGGATTTTTTTTTAGATCATTTTATGAAGAATATTTCCGCCACACATGATTTCTATGTAAGTTGAACCATTAAGGCTGCACACGCGACGGAAGCTTAAAAAATGGAGTAACTTCTCCCGTTTTCCCCAAATTTCCCAAATTCCCCTTTACTTCTCTGCTGGAAAGTATACAAAAACCTGCGCAGGAGTATGAAGAATAATTGTACCAAGTTTCGTTAAAATCCGTCGAGTAGTTTTTGTTTCCATAAGGAACATACAAACCGACAGACAGACAGACAGACAGACAGACAGACAAAAATTTTACTGATTGCATTTTTGGCATCAGTATCGATCCCTAATCACCACCTGATAGTTATTTTGAAAATATATTTCATGTACAGAATTGACCTCTCTACAGATTTATTATAAGTATAGATAAAACAACGCCGTGTAATGTCGGCTCAGAATAGCACTACCCCGTTTCTACCGATGGGTGTACGTAAGAAGCGACTAACGGTATTGGGGCTTTTAAGGGATTTTTGGGCGATGCGGTTGGAGACCCATCACCAACAACCTTTACTTTACCATCTTTTCCCCACTCAATTTTCCAAAAGTGGCTGAGGAATTTTCAGTTCCTTAGCTCTGGCTACCCCTTCTAGGGATTTATACCCGTGAGTATATGTATGTATGTATGTAAAAATATAATTGTAGATTAAAATTCAATCAGAACTTCTAACTATATAAGGAAGTATAATAAGTTAAATTTAGGAATAAAAAGTGATGCATCCTGCAATATTCTACACTAACTGAGATAAGATTTCATTTCGATTTTTAAGGGAATCCACCCAAGTCCTTTGAAGCACAAACATAATTATTTATCCCCTAGTCTGGTACTCGCAAGAGAGGTTTGTCAGAATCGTGCAAAATGGCGATCAATTGTCTCTGCCTACCGCAATATGAACTAACGGCGTGAGTATATGTATGTACTAGTACTCGTGGGGTTGGTAAAAATTGCTTTCATTTCAGTAGCCATAATAATGAACTGCACCAAAGTTGAGCGCATGAGTATTATAGAAAACCAACGAACGAATTCGACAGAGAGGCGAAGGGCGAGTTTTGTTTGCGTTTGTTCCCATTGGTTCTTTTGCCTGTGTGTTTGTTTGATCTGCAAATGGTCGCAAATACCGCTTCGGCTTTTACATATTAATTCATAAAGGAAAATAACAAATCTTCAAACATTCCTTCCTTCCAAAGGTTGACATTGTACTATAGTATTATTTCTAAATTGACACAAATTTCTATTCTCTTTTTCTCCATTCTGAAGAACAGTCCCTAATTTGGGATTTATATACTTTAGTTTTAGAAATATAAACCTTCCATTTTAACCTACTACCAAACTTATCGACTGTCTGGTATCAAATAAGAAAATTCCATATATTCATAAATCAACTATTGCTTAATCGTGCGTGGAAACTATTATAAAATAAAGGATAATTGGTGATGGGTCTCCAGAATCATCGTTCTACAATCACTCAAAAAGTCCCAACAACGTTATAAAATAGTAGTGCTATTCAAAGCCGAAACTACATCAATATGTATGATGGAAAAGTATTTGAAAACGACTCAGTTATATCTGACATACAGAAATATATTAATGGTTATAATTTAGTGTGAGTCGACGACGACCGGGAAAACGGGGAAAAGTTTGGGAATGTTAGGATTAGTTCGACTTTATATGAGTTCTTAGTTCAATTTACTCGTGTGGACATAATTGACGATAATTGCTGTTTGTTTGAAAAACACCGCTAATTTATTGTTCTCGTTCTATTTTCAAAGCCATACATACGTATTTCTATACATACGGCTGAAGTTGTTAAAAATGTATTTGACATCGCAATTGAATAGACAAATTATAGTAAAATGACGAATGATTTAGGATCACTACTGGTAGAATAACAGATACATACATACATACATATACTCACGGCCATAATTCCAAAAAAGGGGTAAGCAGAGCTTCAGAGCTGTAAACTTCTCAGCCACATTTGGAAGTTGATAGGGGGCAAGATGGTAGAAATCAAGCCACCATATATATATTATACTCATGGGAATACTCTTGCTGTGTAGTGTCGGCTTAGAATAGCACTACCCCATTTCTTCCGGTGGGTGTACGTAAGAGGCGACTAACGGTATTGGGGCTTTTAAGGGATTTTTGGGCGATGTGGTTGGACACCCATCACCAACAACCTTTATTTCACCATCTTTTCCCCACGCAACTTCCAAAGGTGGCTGAGGAATGTCTCATTCCCTAGCTCTGGCTACCCCTTCTAGGGATTTACAGCCGTGAGTATATGTATGTATGTATGAATACTCGTATATTTCATAAAGGGATTGCTAGAATTTCATAATGGAAAATTTGTCAGCCACTTTGGAAGTTGTAAAATAAAGAATTGTTAGTGAAAGGTCTCGAACTACATCCTTAAAAAACATACAAGCCCCCTAACCTTATGAAAAAAATCCCCAGTACCTTTACCCTTATTTGCCCGATACCCATGACAAAAGATAGGGTATTGATATTCTAGGACGACTCGTCACAGCTTATTTACATACATTCATACATACACTCACTACTATACGTACTCACGGCTATAAATCCCTAGAAGGGGTAGCCAGAGATTCCTCAGCCTCAACTCAGAAAGTATTTATTATTGATTGCAATAGTGTTTTTTGTAAATGTAAGAATATTTATTTCTGTATTATGAAACAATCCCGTTTTAGATATAACTATTTGTGAATATATATGTGTACCATAAACTTATAAAAACATATCCATACTATAGTGAAATTCTAAAGAATTAGAAGGTTCATCGGATACATAATTATATTATAAGCCGTGTAGTGTCAGCTTAGAATAGCCGTGTAGTGTCGGCTCAGAATAACACTACCCCATTTCTACCCGTGGGTGATCGTAAGAAGCGACAAAGGGTATAGATAGGGGCTTATTAAGTGATTTTTGGGCGATGTGATTGGAGACCCGCCACCAAAAACATTTATTATTACCATCTTTTCCCCAATCAACTTCCAAAAGTGGCTGAGGAATTTTTCATTTCAAAGCTCTGGCTACCCCGTTAAGGGGTTTATAGCCGTGAGTATATGTATGTATGTATGTATATCTGGGATAAAAAGTTCTAAAGTATGAAATCCGAGAAACAAAATACAGCTTTTCTTGCATTTGCACAATAAACGTTCAAGCTAGTACGATTTGGTCTACAAATAATCTAATGCATTACCGCCTAAGTTAGAATTAATCAAAGTGATTCTAATACAAATACAGCAATGAATCATTAACATGGTACCTTACTAATTGGAGATTCTTGCATTATACCTTATGTATGTGAAAATAAAGTTTATTTTGGTATGAAACTAGTATATTTTATTATTAGCATTGATTTATTGGTCACAGAATGGTAACTTCTTAATGTAGCTATAAATAAAATTATGTTAGGTGATTCATAAAGATATTACAAGAACGTGTGTGGTTTCAGTAACTGAAAGTCATTAAAATAACAAATTAAGATTTAATTTAAACAGAACACAAAAAAATAATAATAATCAAAATCGGTTCATAAATAGCGAAGTAATCGGCGAACAAACATAAAAAAATATATATACGGTCGAATTGAGAACACTCCTTTTTTTGAAGTCGGTTAATAATAACAAAAGGTAATAAAGTAAACATTAAAAATTTCTGATGCTTCTTTCATATATAATTTAACCTGCCAAAATAATTCTTATTCACATTACGCACAATTGTTTAAAAATATATTTTGTGTGGTGTCGGCTTAGAATAGCACTACCCCATTTTTCCGGTGTGTGTACGTAAGAGGCGACTAACGGTATTGGGGCTTAAAAAGGATTTTTGAGCGATGCGGTTGGAGACCCATCACCAAAAACCTTTATTTTACCATCTTTTTCCCACTCAACTTTCCAAAAGTGGCTGAGGAATTTCTAATTCCTTAGCTCTGGCTACCTTTTCCAGCCGATTTATAGCCGTATGAATATGTATTATTTAAAGTACTTACCAATTTCTTAGTTAGTAAAAGCAAAATCACAAACTATAAAAACTATGCACATAATAACTACTTATAAAAAATACTTTTTAAAATGTTATTCGTGCATGGAACTTATCGTCCGAAACACAGAACTTTTGTTTTCGATCTCTTTACAAAGGCTAACGAACGCCCGCCCTCGATACCGATCGAAGGCTTACTGCCGCCCGCCCAAGCCTTATCAAATATCAACAATACTGAAGATAACATTTATATATTTTTGCAATTACATATATTTATTTATTTTCTATATATCAATGTTTTAGTTTCGTTTAGGTTACGTCGCACGACTCAAAACCAAAAAGGCTGAAATACTGAGTGGGTTTATAAAACGAACACATCTAAGATTGATGAGTGCAATACGAGTGATCTTTATCATAAGTATTTGTCCTAAAAGTAACTTTCTCCACTTATCCCATTGGCACTACGATGAACCAACAACAACACCACTAAAAGTATGACAATAACACTTTGTGAACCAAAAAAACTACGTTTCAGAAAGCTTATTAATTCCGTTTCCAAGATTACACTCTAATTGGTAGGTTTAACTTTGGCAGAAATATTCCTACTACATGGTAGGATAGTATTGATACTGGTAAAAGTAGTTTTGCCGTGTAGTGCCGGCTTAGAATGTCGCTACCCCTTTCTAACCACGGGTGTCGTAAGAGGCGAAAGGGTATTGGAGCTTTTTATTAGATTTTTGGCGATGTGGTTGGAGACCCATCACCAAAAACCTTTATTTTTACCATCTTTTCCCCACTCAACCTCCAAAAGTGGCTGAGGAATTTATAATTCCTTAGCTCTGGCTAACCTTTCTAGGGAAATATAGCCGTGAGTATATGTATGTATGTATGTAAAAGTAGCTGGGTCTTAATTTTTATATATTGTGAAGGGTTTCAGTACAACTATTCGGGATTGAAGACTTTTCGAATATCCGTTACGCGGAGGAGTTCTAAAGTTGCTAGTTTTATAACGATTATTTGATAAAGTTATGCATTGTTTAAGAATTTGTGATATTATTAGGTATGCTGGTGTCTGAAAGTTGGATAAAGGCTGTTTAATAAATGTGTGTTTTAAGTTTGGACCCGTTATTATTATGGGAATATTTGGGATATTTTGTTGTATATATAGTTTTATGATTCATATACATTTCTGATAGTAGTTTTGGGTGAAAATAGTACTACTCTATCTTTTCTTAAATTACTAAGAATCTTTTGATTTTTAAACAAATAATCATCCATATCAAGTTCGTAACCAATTTCTGTCCTTCGTTTCGAAGTCGTCTTCGTAGATTTTTGATTTAAAAGACCTGCAATGGCGGTTTATTGACAAGAATTTAAAGTGGCAACTAAAAGTTTAGTCTAAGCAGAATAATTATTATTCAAGTCCTTGTCTGCCTTAAGTTATGTAACAATTTTATCAGTCATTACATGCACAAATTATATTAGCATATAAGTTTCTTTTTGTAAAGTATAACATAAATATACTCACGGCTATAAATCCGGCCAGAGCTAAGAAATTAGAAATACCTCAGCCATTTTTTGAAAGTCGAATCTAGAAATGATAGTAAAAATAAAGGTTGTTGGTGATCGGTCTCTAACCGCATCGCCCAAAAATCCCTTGAAAGCCCCAATACCGTTAGTCACCTCTTACGTACACTTACCAGAAGAAATTGGGTAATGCTATTCTAAACCGATACTACATACTAATAAGCAGCAGATTTGTAAAGTATTCTTACAACCTATATAAAGACCGTCCTTCAAAAGTTACACAACACTTAAAAACCAGAACGTTTTTCAGAATGTTTCAAGTTTAAAACAGCGGTGAAATCGCGTGTATCCAGAACCGACGCGACAGTCGATCTATCACACAGATAACACAGTACTTTGCCGGCTAACACATATTAGCATAAAATCTAGAAATTGTTTTAAACTTGCCGATTACGTGGCTCGCTTTGCGTTCAAGCTACTTAGGGCTACATGCATTCATTACGAGTATAAATAGGCTTAGAAAAGTATGTTTAGAAATTACTTTTATTAAGTTAAATGTTTAGCTGTATAGTGTCTTAGAATAGCCCAACCCCATTCCTTCCCATAGGTAAACGTAAGAGGCGACTATTATATTATTTTAATGGTATTGGGGCTTTTTAATGGATTTTTGGGCGATGTGGTTCCCATCACCAACAACCTTTATTTTACCATATTTTCCCCACTTAAGTTCCAAAAATGGCTTGGGAATTTCTAATTCCTTAGCTCTGGCTACCCTTTCTAGGGATTTATAGCCGTGAGTATATGTATGTTAGTTTAATAAGGTTTACAATTTAAATAGTTGACACGTTAGATGAAATATTGACTCCTTAAACAGCACAGAACTTTTGCCGCCGTGATCTAAGTGTACCCTATTTCAGCCTAAATAGCGTGCCAATGTGATCGAGGGCTGGTGTATCGCCGTCTTGGTACCAACAATGACACATAGTGGTGTTAAGAGACAACAACATTATCTTGCATTATTAAGTTTAGCTACCACTTGAACCCATGCTATATACAACCAGGGCCATGATGTTTTACTAATTAATAAAGAATAAATAAAGAAAAGATAAATTTCGAAACGAGAAAAAAAAAAATCTTTCCTTTATTTATTCTTTATTAATTAGAAAAAGAAATTTTTCTTTCCTTTATTTATTATTTATTGAAAAGAAAAAAAATTCTTTCCTTTATTTATTCTTTATTAATTAGTAATAATCCCCACATGAGGTTTTCATGAACAAAAAGATTTAAACCATGATGTTTTAATTGTTCGGTTTATCAATTAGTTTTTGAACTTGATTAAATAAATGGTTAATGACTTTTAACTTGGACTTTTACACTTGTACAATTTACTAGCAGTTTATATACTTCAAACTTGCCGCCATTTCCGCCGCTTCAAACGCCATTAATTGTCATTAGGGTAAGAAGATTTTGTACTATACTATATATGATTTAATTTATCATAAGAGTAAACGTGATTTCAAACAAGAGACTTATAATATTATACAACTGAATCAAACATGAAACAGCCCCCGCGACTGTCGTAAAACTTTAACTAAAATCAGTTCAGAGGAAACTCCAACTATAAAATTATTAAGAGAATCGCACCACACCTTTATGGCACCAAAATTTTATGGCACAAGACGAATTTCATTAAATATAGTTTTCATTTAGAGCTGCATGGTGTCAAGTTAGAAAATTTGAATGTGTTAAAGCGGTTGGTAAATTACAAAGCTCCTTTCATAATTATGTTTTCTAATTTAAATTTATTGTTCATGAAAACCTCATGTGGGGATTATTACATACATACATACATATACTCACGGCTATATTTCCCTAGAAGGGGTAGCCAGAGCTAAGGAATTAGAAATTCCTCAGCCACTTTTGGAAGTTGAGTGGGGAAAATATGGTAAAAATAAAGGTTTTTAGTGATGGGTCTCCAACCGCATCGCCCAAAAATCCAATATAAAGCCCCGATACCCTTAGTCGCTTCTTACGACACCCATGGGAAGAAAGGGGTAGCGACATTCTAAGCCGGCACTACACGGCAATTATTATTGCCACGGGGATTATTACTAATAAATAAAGAATAAATAAAGGAAAGAAAAATTTCGACACAGGCGGGAATCGCACCCGAAACCTCGGGTATACGCCCCCGTCAGCCATGACAGCCATTGACACGGTAGCTCAATTGGCAGAGCGACGGGGGCGTATACCCGAGGTCGCGGGTTCGATTCCCGCCTGTGTCGAAATTTTTTTTTCCTTTATTTATTCTTTATTTATTAATTATGTTTTTTGTTCTAAACTTCAACAGTAGCATAGGTTTTTAAATTTTCAAGTAATGTCTACCAATTAAGTCGAATAATATGCACATTTGGTCTTTCCCTGAAAATTAAATCTTGCATTTTGAGGACTTTTATAAAATAACAATTAATGCAAAAATATTTATATTGATTGCATATCGTTTTATTTCGATATCTCAAAAAGAAACAATAAATGTCATAAAGTAAGGATAATTACTAATAGTCACTGAGAAATATCTTTTTCCGAAGCTCTGGCTATACCATTTAAGAAATTTGAGTTGTAAGTTTATGAAGTAATTAGTGAATTTCATTCTTCTTAAAACAAAATAACAAGTAAATTTCATTCATCCAGTTTTCATTAGAAATAATTCAAGGCATTTCAAAATACATCCAAAACTGTGCATCATTACCTAAATTACTACCAAAATCTACCGGAGCTTCCCTCGTAAAGTATTTTTAGCGCTTAAGTACTAACTCAGACACCTACTCAAAGAACAAAAGAACGTAAAACAAAAGATGTGCGTGTCTAGGCTGAAGAGGCCGCAGTTCTTAGCCTGTGTCTTGAAAAAACTATAGCAAGTTTCGAAATAAGAATTCGTTTTGTTTTTATTTTCTTTTGTTTTTGCTTCTACTGAATCTAAGGATTTTTTTTTTATTTATCTTGGTTGTTAACGGTGTGTCATGTGACTGTTAATTCGTACAAAAAGGCGATAGTCCTGCCCCTATCACGTGAGTACACTGTCGAAGCAAAACGTTACCCACGACACTGTCACGTGATGTTCAGAAGCATTAGTACCTCTGCCAACCTGTTCGGGGATATAATTATTGCATGCAAATCGGATGCAGTGGAAAGTCATATCCATATTCATAATTATATTTCTCTCAAGGGGTTGTCACCTGCACTGTAACTATTGATCAGCACATGATATTATTAATACCTGGTGGTTAGATTACCGACTTGTTGCAACAAACGTGTTTTAAATTGTTGGGTATTTGTTAAAAAGATATTCGTGTCATTACAGTGTGAGTGTAGTATAAACCGTTGTTTCATTTGCACCGTTGTTCCCTACCCTTCTGAATACGTAACAGTGGCGACGATCGAGCTCACATCAAAATGGCTACCTCTGTGTCTTTCGGTCTTTTATCAACATTTGACCACACTTGTCAGGATTGGGAGACTTATAAAAACCGCTTAAATCAGTGGTTAATAGCAAATGACGTCAACGGTGAGACAGACAAAGCTGGCATCAAACGGCGGGCGGTTCTTCTTAGCGCATTCTCAGAATCGTCATACAAACTAGCCAGTGATTTGGTTCTGCCATCGAAACTTGAAGAACTAAGTTATGAAGCGATAGTAGCAGTTTTGAACGCACATTTCTCACCAAAACGATGTGTATTTGCAGAGCGATCACGTTTTTACGCAGCAACACAAAGGTTAGGTGAAGGTCACGCTCAATGGGCAGTGAGATTGAGAGGATTAGCGGCACATTGTGGCTTCAAGAATCTAGAAGAATCCTTGCTAGACCGGTTCGTAATGGGAATGGCAGCCGGGCATGAGCGCGATAAATTATTTGTGCAAGAAATCACTGAATTATCATTAGCTAAGGCGGTTGATATGGCGGAGAGCATTCGTTGCGCTCGAGAGGGCGCGATGGTGTCTGCGGGTCGTGGACAGTCATCGGCTGAGGCGGCGAATATGATTCTGAACGTTAGATCTGTTAAATCCGCTGTATGACCCACTCGTACCGTCGCAGTCGCATACCGTTACAAACACTCAAGTGATAACTGACAAACAATGTTCACAGAGTAGGTATTTTGGTGGTACTGTAAGACCCGACTTCACACCCGGCGAAAATGTAATTATTAAAAAATTTGTTAACAAAAATAAATTTCAATGGCTAAAAGGGACAATCATTAGAGCAAAAGGCACCATCATGTACGAAGTGTTTATACCGGAAACAAACTGTTCTGTTGTGAGACATAAAAACCAAATTTGGAAATCAGTGGAGCCGACAATATTTCCAAGTGAAGAGGCTTTTCCATCCTGGGATTTAGATGTAATACCAGACTTGAAAAGCACAACTCCGGGCGATCGCGTCGAGACGACGACGGAGTGTCAATCTGGAGAGGGAGAGGAGGTATCGCGGAGCAGCGAGGCTTCGGAACCGACGGAGTCACTGGTGCTGCTGGCACCGTCGGACCCAACGTCCACCGACACACTATCACGTCCACCCGATCCAATAACGAATACAGTCCGGAATGAGGATAATCTATCGGTTACAACAGAAAGATGTCTTCGAAATAAAAAAGTTGTAAATTATAAACCTTTTCTGTAATATTGTATTGTCATGAAACTAGTAAGGGAGGGATTGTTGGGTATTTGTTAAAAAGATATTCGTGTCATTACAGTGTGAGTGTAGTATAAACCGTTGTTTCATTTGCACCGTTGTTCCCTACCCTTCTGAATACGTAACATAAATAATAAGAGATTCTTTACATTGATATATGACACACTTACGAACGGTGATAAGCCTGCCCCCTATCACGTTGGTACACTGTCCAAGCAAACCGTGGGTACTATGAACACCAGGTGACAAAGTCTCGTGATGTTCAGAAGTATAAGTACCTCAGCCAACCCCTTCGGGGATATTCAGCGTGAAAGTTTATAGAATAGAATAGAATAACTCTTTATTGTACATCAAACACAAATTTACAAAAGAAATTATCATACAGTTTACAGTGAGGTACAATCGGCGGTCTTATCGCTAAAAGCGATCTCTTCCAGACAACCTTTGGAAGGTGAGATCGGTAAACTAGTTATCTGGGTAGATGCACAAAACAAGCTTACTTTAAAACTAACTTATTCAATTGAAATAATAAATAATAACATAAATATTAATTACACAAAACAATATAATATTACAAACATATGAACGCACATACATACATAACTACATACTTTTATATATACAAGTAATACAAATACCTAAATAAAATACACAAATACGTTTTAGAAATATAATTAATACATATAATTTAAAAAGCAACAGTATTACAGCGCTTCAGTGAGATAGTGTTGTTTCACCAGATCCTTGAACACATTAAGTGATTTAGCCAATCGCACCTCCACAGGAAGTGCGTTCCACAACTGCACAGCGTGTACAGAAAAAGAGGAGCCATAGAAATTGGTTGAATGAGAGGGAATGGTTAATTGAAGATTATGGTCTGAACGTAAATTAAGGTTATGGGAAGAAGATAGAAATTGAGAAAGATAGAGATTTATGTTATGTTATGAAACACTTGTTTCACAAATATAATTATGTAAAAATGATTTTTAGGTATTGTAGCTGGATATTTATCACCAATAATCCTGTATATTTACAAAATCTCTTCTTTTTAAAAGCTTTTATTTAACTTGCAATGTATGTTTGTGTGTTCGGGTGAAATCTTTGAACTCAATTTTGAAGTAGATATATTCAACCGTTTGTGCTGAAATTTTGTGGACGCATTTTGTTTGGATGACAATATATGATAAGACATGTGACGTCATTCTAAATTCAATATGGCGGATCATACAAGATGTCAGAACAGTTATATTTAATCCACTTATACAATATGGGTATCAAATGAAAGGGCTTGTTAAGAGTGACTAGAAAAAGAATATGACGTCATTCTGAATCCAATATGGCGGACCATGCAAGATGGCGGAATAGTTACCTTTAGTCTACTTCTACAATATGGGTATCAAATGAAAGGGCTTGTTAAGAGTGACTAGAAAAAGAATATGACGTCATTCTGAATCCAATATGGCGGACCATGCAAGATGGCGGAATAGTTACCTTTAGTCTACTTCTACAATATGGGTATCAAATGAAAGGGCTAGTTAAGAGTGACTAGAAAAAGAATATGACGTCATTCTGAATCCAATATGGCGGACCGTGCAGGATGGCGGAATAGTTACCTTTAGTCTACTTCTACAATATGGGTGTCAAATGAGAGGGCATTTTGAGAGTAATAATAACTTGAAAATAGCCAGCGATAACTAAAAAGTAAAAAATAAAAAAAAATAAGTAAAAAAACATTTTAAGAAAAAGCTTTTATTTAAACGCTCTAAAAAGAAGAAAATAAAATATTCCTTTTGGATTATACTAACAACTCCTCATTATACACAATTTATATATAATAATAAAAGCTTGTCGCTCGATTTACCACAAATTATTATGATATAAAGGAATGTTGATAGGTATGTAAACCTCGCGACAAGCTTTTATTATTATATATAAATTGTGTATAATGAGGAGTTGTTAGTATAATCCAAAAGGAATATTTTATTTTCTTCTTTTTAGAGCGTTTAAATAAAAGCTTTTTCTTAAAATGTTTTTTTACTTATTTTTTTTTCATTTAATATTTCATTTTTTTATTTTCCAAATATACGTATGTTATATGTTCCATGTCCTTATGTATTAATTTATAGACAAAACAACCCTTTAAATCAATTCGAATATGTATCAAAACACGGCATTGCGGACCGCAGATGAACAATTGACCTGGTGGCGTTTCGACAATTAATCTAACTACTAAGACCTCATTTGATGAATGATTAATTGAGACAATCTGCATCCTAATTAGACGGCCTAATGATTCTGGCTTTAAGGCTTGCGCGGTATTTACTCCTGAGACGTTAGTTCTCGAATATCAGGCAAATATAGTATTCTATTTTTTTAAGAAACAAACGTATGAGATTTTTATGCATTTACACATAGTCATATTATACACTCACGGCTATATATACCAAAAAGGGGTAGCCAGAGCTCAATAATAAGAAATTTCTTAACTACTTTTTATTATAAATAAATAGCATGTCTTCTAATAATTTACATACTTTTAAAGAGTAATATATGAATGAATGAAAAAAATTATTTCAGACTTAAAAATATCCATACATTTATATTTATTAGTAAACAAGACTTAGTATATATGTTAGTAGAACTTAAATAAATAATTACTATGTACATGAGTTGACATCCAATAAGCCTATATATGGCAATCCACCCTTTCAGCAATAACCTTCAGGAGGGTGCTGGTACTGCCCCGCACTCTTTCCCACAGTGAAGCTGACTGAATATAACACTTTCCTTTTAATTTAAATCTTTTTGTTCATGAAAACCTCATGTGGGGATTATTACTAATAAATAAAGAATTCGGTTCAAGGGAAAAGGATTCGATTCCCGCCTGCGTCGAAATTTTTCTTTCCTTTATTTATTATTAATAATCCCCACATGAGGTTTTCATGAACAAAAAGATTTAAATTATGTGATAGGCGTTTTCAACATTTGCATTCTATCTGAAAAGGTAGACAGGTGACCTTCCAAATTAGTAAAAATTCGGAGGTAGGAAACGCAAACACTACTTGAACGTGTAAAAGAAATAAAGGATATAAGAATTTCGCGCTGGCAGCCATTGACACGGTAGCTCAATTGGCAGAGCGTCGGGGGCGTATACCCGAGGTCGCGGGTTCAATTCCCGCCTGTGTAGAAATTTTTCTTTCCGTTATTTATTCTTTATTTATTAGTAAACTTTCCTTTTAAGTACTACAGAAACTTGACAAAAATTTAAAAGCATACCTATTATACGTAGCATATTGCGAATATATAAGTAAACTTCAGAATCATATTATGAAAATCGCATAGACGGAGGAGAATAAAATGTTATACAATTTAGTTTTTATCCGGAAGTCGACTATTAATACTTATGTTTATTTTTTGTTAAACATTTAAAATACAATGCCGTGTAGTGTCGGCTTAGAATAGCACTACCCCGTTTCTACCGATGGGTGTACGTAAGAGGCGACTAACGGTATTGGGGCTTTTAAGGGATTTCTGGGCGATGCGGTTGGAGACCCATCACCAACAACCTTTACTTTACCATATTTTCCCCACTCAATTTTCCAAAAGTGGCTGAGGAATTTCTAATGCCTTAGCTCTGGCTACCCCTTCTAGGGATTTATAGCCGTGAGCATATGTATGTATGTATTATAGTTAAACATTTAAAATACATTAAATCAACACAAAATAAATTAAACACACATCTAGGTATTCGATTTAACACACGCATTCACTTTAATTTATTGTCAATATCGCTATATGTTGTTGAAAACTAAACAACTCAAAAGAACATACTTCTAACACCATACATATGCATGACAACCCCGCAAGGCCTATCGCTATAAAACTTGATAATTTCCGTTCATATTATACAGTAGAAAGCCGCTCACGTGAAATTGTGCATCATTAAAACAATGATAAAAGCATGCAGCTACCAGTTATACCGGTCTGGGCTAGCACGTGCGCTATCCTAATATGGTTGAAAGCCTATGGGCATAGATCGATTTATTGGTAATGAGAAGCTGTTGAGTAAAGATGTGGTCTCCATTGAGATAATTAACTATGCATTTATACAGATAAATATAATTGGAATGTCTGTTTGCAGCATTAAATAAACCGTGTTTTGAAAAATGCATATGGATATATGGTTCATAAAAATATATTTGTTTGTCTCTTAGTTTATATAGCTAGATAGCTTGATAGAAAGACGATGCTTTACAGCAGTAACTTAAACTATTTTTTATTAAGAAATTGAGTTTAGATGCAATTGAGGTCGCTGTGTAGTGTGGGCGTAGAATAGCACTACCCAATTTCTTCCGGTGGGTGTACGTAACAGGCGACTAACGGACTTGGGGCTTTTTAAGGGATTTTTGGGCGATGCGGTTGGAGACCCATCACCAACAACCTTTATTCTACCATCTTTTCCTTACTCAACTTCCAAAAGTGGCTGTGAAATTTCTAATTTCTCAGCTCTAGCTACCCCTTTTAGGGATTTATAGCCGTGAGTATATGTATATATGTATGTATGAGGTCAAAAAAGCAGGCATCCGTAGTTTTATTAGTAAATAGCAAGTACGAAAAGATAAATCTACATTTAGATGAAGGTTCAGAGGTTTGTCAGGATTGTATGAATTAGTGGTCAAGTCTCTGCCTACCCAATGGGAACTGATGGTGTGAGTATATGTATATATGTTGAGATATTTTAGTTTCTTAACATACATACATACATATACTCACGGTTATAAATCCCTTGAAGGGGTAGCCAGAGCTAGGGAATTATAAAATTCCTCAGCCACTTTTGGAAGTTGCGTGGGGAAAGGATGGTAAAATAAAGGTTGTTGGTGATGGGTCTCCAACCGCATCGCGCAAAGTCCCTTAAAAGCCCCAATACCGTTAGTCGCCTCTTACGTACACCGACCGAAAGAAATGGGGTAGTGCTTTTCTAAGCCGACACTACACAGCTTAATATAATAAATAAAATTTAATCCACTGAAGACTAGAAGGCTTGTTTAATTCCTGATCAATGAACGTTGTTGAGTGGTTTTTTATATGCCTAGATGTCACTAGTAGTCACCATTGTCAGTCAACCGATTTGCCCGACAACCAAATTTCGTTCATCTTTATAACGCTACAAAATTCGTAAATATAAAAGGTAATAATTTATTTCCTAAAGCTTACAGTGAACACGCCCGTATATTTGTTTCAATAACGAACTATCAATTGTACTGAACGAAACGCTCTGGACGAAACTTGTAAGACTGGATCCAATTGACAGGCTTTGATGCATTACATGTAAGGTTTATGGTTCCTGTTGTCTTATTTTTAATGCTATTCTTGATAATAAAAATCGAAATATAGACTGGATTGAGATATTGCTGTGTAGTGTCGGCATAGAATAGCACTACCCCATTTCTTCCGGTGGGTGTACGTAAGAGGCGACTAACGGTATTGGAGCTTTTAAGGGATTTTTGGGCGATGCGGTTGGAGACTCATCACCAACAACCTTTATTCTACCATCTTTTTCCCACTCAACTTCCAAAAGTGGCTGAGGAATTTGTAATTCCTTAGCTTTGGCTACCCCTTCTAGGGATTTATAGCCGTGAGTATATGTATGTATGTAAAATCATAGTTAAACGATCTTTAATTGTTTTGATTCACGTTATATATTCAGATTGGGGTAGGCGGAGACTATTGGTGGTATAATTAGATTAAACTTATACGTAAGTCATTTAGACATTAAAAAAAAGCTAAGTTTTTTTTTCACTATGAGCTATCTTGTCTTTGGTCATTCTTTAACCGGGATTGAAAAATCCCCATATTTAATTTAAATTGAATTTCCTCATATTTATGCTTTACGTCATTCATGATCACTGCGGACTTCTTGAGTGATCGTCTTCGTAACCTACCTAACCACAACTACGGTAATAAATTTATGATGTTATTTCTTAATTTAAACATAACATAACATAAACGTTCACGCCGAATATCCCCGAAGGGGTTGGCAGAGGTACCAATACTTCTGAACTCACATGGCAGCGCCATCTAGTGTCCAGAGAAGGTACCCACGTTTTGCTTAGACAGTGTACTCACGTGATAGGGGGCAGGCCTATCGCCGTTTTGTACGAATACACTGTCACATGACTAAGTACAACTCAGCCATGTGGGTTTCCTCACGATGTTTTCCCTCACCGTTAACAACCATGATAAATTAACCACACGTATGTCTTTAGAAAAGACAAATTGGTGTAGGCCCGACCTAGGATTTGAACACTAGTCGTTTGCACGATAAGCGAGTGTTTTACCCACTGGGCTATCACGGTTGTTCTTAATTTTATTTTGGCATATTTAATATTGCCGTGTAGTGTC
Organism: Bedellia somnulentella; assembly: GCA_963576735.1. Lineage (NCBI taxonomy): Eukaryota > Metazoa > Arthropoda > Insecta > Lepidoptera > Bedelliidae > Bedellia > Bedellia somnulentella. The sequence continues at coordinate 1,669,847 of OY755171.1, forward strand.
GGTTTAGAATAGCACTACCCCATTTCTTCCGGTGGGTGTACGTAAGAAGCGACCAACGGTATGGGGCTATTAAGTGATTTTTGGGCGATGCGGTTGGAGACTCATCACCAACAACCTTTATTCTACCATCTTTTCCCCACTCAACTTCCAAAAGTGGCTGAGGAATTTGTAACTCCTTAGCTTTGGCTACCCCTTCTAGGGATTTATAGCCGTGAGTATATGTATGTATGTATATTTAATATAAAACAAAAGTTTAAGATGAGCAATTGTCACAACTTATGACTGCGTTATTTGCACGGCAACAAATATTTAGACCAAAGATGCTAAAAGTCCGGGGGGTAATTATGGAAATCTCCATAATTCCTAAGCTGTGCCTACCCTTATAAGTGTAGAAAATGTAAAACGTAATATCCCAACAAACTGCAATAATAAATAACTAGTTGCTAGTTTTGCTGAGCTCATAATACTAAGAATCTGATACTAAAGCCGTATTAGAGATGCTGCGTTGAACCCCTTTTACAACTTTCAACACGACTTATAACACATAAAAGAGTATATTACATATGAAGAATATTAAATGAGTTATAAAAAGACCTTAAAAGTGTCAGCTTAGAATAGCACTACCCCATTTTTACCCGTGGGTGATCGCAAAAGGCGACTGAAGGTATAAGGGCTTCTTAAGTGATTTCGGGCGATGTGGTATGAGACCCATCACAAACAATTATTTATTTTTACCACCTTTTCCCCACTCATCTTTCAAAAGTGGCTGAGGAATTTCATATTTCAAAGATTACATTTATAAGATTTATAACATTGAGTATAAGTAAATACATATATACATACATACATATGTGAGTATAAATCTATAAATCCCTAGAAGGGGTAGCCAGAGCTAAGGAATTAGAAATTCCTCAGCCACATTTGGAAAATTGAGTGGGGAAAGGATGGTAAAGTAAAGGTTGTTGGTGATGGGTCTCCAGCCGCATCGCCCAAAAATCCCTTAAAAGCCCCAATACCGTTAGTCGCCTCTTACGTACACCCATCGGTAGAAACGTGGTAGTGCTATTCTAAGCCGACACTACACGGCAATAAGTAAATGAAAGCATAAATTAGCTATGTATCGCCATAACACAGAACTGATCCATTTTTGCCCATAGGTGTTTTAAAGGGCTACTTTTAGATCTTTTAGAGCGATAGTTGGGTTGTCGTCCCAGTAGCACCTAACTGAATTTAATTTTATGAACGAACTCATCTAATGCACCTTTACTCACGTTCTATGCCTTAATTTGATAGTGACATGAATTGGTTCAAACTATTAAAACATTATATCAAATGTACTAGTGCCGTGTAGTGCCGGCTTAGAATGTCGCTACCCCTTTCGACCCACGGGTGTCGTAAGAGGCGACTAAGGGTATTGGGGCTTTTTATTGGATTACCGGGCGATGCGGTTGGAGACCCATCACCAAAAACCTTTATTTTTACCATCTTTTCCCCACTCAACTTCCAAAAGTGGCTGAGGAATTTGTGATTCCTTTAAAAACATTTTCTTTTTCTTTATTAATTATCCCAGACAATGTAAGACCGTATCGCACAGTGTAACAACACCGAACACAGCAAGATTATCCTATGATAATGAACTCACGGTCCACTCTGTTTTCATTACTAAAACTACGAGCTGCCTACTGTTAATGGCCCATAAAATGCACCCGCAAATAGCTGAGGGAAGAGTTTCTTTACTGTAATAATTATTGTTAAGTCTCTGGCTTATGTAACTTGCACTTAATAAGGATTTGATAGTTGCTACGCTGAAGCGATGGTTGCGCTGAGGGAAACTTTATTCTGTTAATTATAAGTTGGTGAGGATTTTTTGTTTGTAAGGATTGGATGTGTTGCCTAGGTTCTAAATTAACTATTATTTATTTAATTTCCTGTTATTTTAAACATCGTTTTGATATTTAAATGGTTAAATATATTCTGAGGACATTCACATTGCAATCGTAGAAATAAGTAAGCTGCATTATAATTGCAAGCAAAACCAATTTTTATATTACAAAAACACTGATTGTTTTACTACACAAATGATTTATAAAAGATACCGGGCTCGTGAATCTTTAACTGTTCTTCTAAAATATACTTAAATCTATTAACAATAAGTAAAAAAATGTATGTACTCTCAAATAGAAAAAATAGAAACAAAGGCTTTTGGCCTTATATGTAGCCTAATGTGGCAAACATTAGATATTTTTTTTAGTTCATACTTCATTTACCGTACATAAATTCATTGCTATAATATTTAAAGGTTGTTGTAGGTTGTCATGGATGATGTTTTTCGCGACAAACTCAAACAACTAATTCAAATGCCGCAATACCTACCAGTCACCGCGTACTACACCCATGGGAAGAAATGGGTTATTGCTATTCTCAGCCGACACGATACTGCTATTAAAACAAATAATACATACATACTTATACTCACGGCTTTAAATCCCTAGAAGCCTAAGGTAGCCAGAGCTTAGGAATTCGAAATTCCTCAGCCACGTTTGGAAATTTGAGTGGGGAAAAGATGGTAAAATGAAGGTTGTTGGTGATGGGTCTCCAACCGCATCGCCCAAAAATCCCTTAAAAGCCCCAATACCATTAGTTGCCTCTTACGTACACCCACGGGTAGAAATGGGGTAGTGTTATTCTAAGCCGACACTACACGGCAAAATCTAAAATATACTTAAATCTATTAACAATAAGTAAAAAAATCTATGTACGCTCAAAAAAAATAGAAGCAAAGGCTCTTGGCCTTATATGTAGCCTAATGTGGCGAACATACATACATACATATACTCACGGATATTTTTTGTCTTGACTTGATTTTTGATGGCGATTTTGTATTGTAATTAATTTTGTATAAAGTTTGAGCATTGTGATAATAATAGAAATGTGAATATATTTGAATTTTTATGTTGTGAATCGACAAAGGGTTTATTTATAATGGAAAATTAATAAGAATATAAGTAAGAAATTAGCCTTATCCCCAAAACGAGAGTGTCAGCACTGCGCAAAAGACTTTCACATTTAAACCCAATTTCAGTTGCCATCATAAAATATTAGTTTGGTAACAAGAACTTCTAAAACTGGCCTTTTGCCATAATACAAACTTATTAACACCACCTACTTGGCACTAAGCCTCTGTGATATATTAAGTGACGCTAAAACTAAACGTTATGTCAGGCGATCTAATTATTTTCTAACTTGTAAACTTAGTTATTTTGTCGTATAGTTAGGTTAGAATTATAATACATACATATACTCACGGCTATAAATCCTTAGAAGGGGTAGCCAGAGCTAACGAATTAGAAATTCCTCAGCCACTTTTGGAAAATTGTGATGGGTCTCCAACCGCATCGCCCAAAAATCCCTTAAAAGCCCAAATACCGTTAGTCGCCTCTTACGTACACCCACCGGAAAAAACGGGGTAGTGCTATTCTACGCCGATACAACACGGCTGTCTAGGCCGATACTATACGGCAGAATTATAATATCGCCGCTTTTCCCGTGAGATCATAAAAAACGAGAATAGAGCATGATAGCATAGATGGATTTAAACGAAGCTAGAGAGGTTTGTCAGGATCATACAAAGTGGCGATCGATAGTCTCTGCCTACCCGAAGGGAACTAATGACGTGAGTATGTATATGTATCTTTAATTAACGCTAGGTAATGAAATAAGGTATCAATAAATATACAACCCAAATTTACAATCCTTTCCCCACTCAACGTCCAAAAGTGGCTAAAGATTTTATAACTCCAATGCTTTTGGGATTTATAATTTGGGGGGGAAGTAGCAAGCCTTCACGAAGAACGCAACTTACCCACATGCGCTCGGGCCCCTCCCGTGAGTAACGGCACTAAGAAGCACCAAAGCACGCCGTGAAACCGATTGCTACAAATCGAGAGTGATCAAGTGATCAAATACCAACCATGCCCAAACGGCTCTTATCAGAGCCAACATTGACAACTATCTCGATAAACATCGAGGGCATATCGACAGAAAAAGAAACTCTTTTGGCCGACATGTGCAACGACTACCGATGCGACGTCCTATGTATCCAAGAGACACACAGAGGACCCGACAACGCAAGACCGGCTATTCAGGGTATGCGACTGATTGCAGAGGCACCCCACCGCCAATACGGAAGTGCGGTATTTGCGAGACCTGATCTGGACATACGCACCGTTCACCAGAGCAACATAAATAACATTGAGATCATCACCATCGAAACTCCGAACTGCACAATAACGTCTGTGTACAAACCGCCGGCTGTGCCATTCCAATTTGAGAATCCGAACAACTTCAAGTCCAAAGAGATAAAACTCATACTGGGTGACTTTAACAGCCACAGCGAGACATGGGGCTATAGAGCAGGCGACATAAATGGTGCGCTAGTTGAGGAATGGGCTGACCACAACAACGTCGCGCTAATACACGACCCTAAACTCCCCGCCTCGTTCAACAGCGGTAGATGGAAGAGAGGATACAACCCTGACCTCATGTTTGTAAGTGACCGCATAGCCCAACAATGTAAAAAAGTGATCTGCAAGGCCATACCAAAGACCCAACATAGACCAATAATGTGTCAGGTAACGTCAGCGATAGAACCACGGGTGGTTCCATTTATAAGACGCTACAACTTCACTAAAGCCAACTGGGAGAGCTTCGCAAGAAATCTCGATGAACTCACCGTAGATCTGTCACCAACGCCCGACAACTACGATGAATTTGTCAAAAGGGTTAAGACTGCATCAAAGCGACATATACCGAGAGGCTGCAGGACCCGGTATATCCCTGGAATGTCTGAAGACCTGAAAACCCACATGGATACCTACCAAACGCTGTACGATGCAGATCCCTTCTCACAGGAAACCATTGATCTGGGCAACGAACTACTACTAGCTATATCTGAAACCAACAGACGAAAGTGGTGCGACATGGTAGAAGCTACGGATATGACGCACAATAGCAAAAAAGCCTGGGCTTTCATCAGAAAGCTTAATAACGACCCCAATACAGTAGACAGGCACACTAACGTCACGCCCAATGAAATTGCAAGCCAGCTGCTAAAGAACGGTCAAGTTACTAAACGAAGCAAACCGGAAAAGCTGACCCGCCACCCACCTGACGAGGAACAGGAGCATCTCAAGAAGCCGTTCACGGAAATCGAGCTTGAACACGCTTTCAAAAAGCTTAAAGATGGTAAAGCATCCGGAATAGATGACCTCAGAGTGGAACAGATAAGGAGATTTGGACCGATGGCAAAAAAGTGGCTACTGGCCCTTTACAACCACTGCATCGAAAATACCAGTGTCCCGAAACTATGGCTCAGGTCCCATGTAGTGGCCCTCCTCAAGCCCGGTAAAGAGCCATCCGATCCGAAAAGTTATAGGCCAATATCATTGCTCTGCCACACTTTCAAAATCTTCGAACGCCTTATACTGGAACGCATAGCCAATACCCTAGAGGAACGATTCATAGACGAGCAAGCAGGGTTTCGGCCAGGAAAATCTTGCACATCCCAAGTCATAAACCTGACACAGCATATCGAAGATGGGTTTCAAAAAGGAATGGTAACTGGAGCTGTCTTTGTCGACCTAACAGCAGCCTATGACACAGTTAACCACAGGAAGCTTATCGTTAAATTGTACGAAGTCACGAAAGATCATAAGCTGTGCCTGGTTATCCAACGGATACTGTCCAACCGCAGATTCTATGTCTCTTTCCAACAACAAGATAGCAGATGGCGACGGCAGAAAAATGGACTCCCACAGGGAAGCGTCCTGGCCCCGGCCTTGTTCAATGTCTACACAAATGACCAGCCAATTTGCGAAGGCATGAGGCATTTCCTCTTCGCAGACGACCTTGCGCTAACATCACAGAGGAAATATTTTGAAGAGGTGGAGGAGAGCTTGTCAAAGACGTTAGAAACTCTCCCAGCATACTACGTTAGCAACCAACTCAAGCCGAACCCCGCGAAAACCCAAGTGTCGGCATTTCACCTCAAAAACAGAGAGGCCTCCAGAGAGCTAAAGGTAACATGGGAAAGCAAACCACTGGAACACACGTTCGCCCCTAAATATCTTGGCGTCACTATGGACAGAACCCTAACATTCAAGAAGCACTGTTTTAACACCAAGCAGAAAGTGTCGGCTCGGAACAACATCTTGCGTCGCATGACAGGTAGCACCTGGGGAGCTAACCCACACACGTTGCGTACTACTGCTCTCGCCCTCAGTATATACGCGGCGGAGTATGCTTGCCCAGCATGGAAAAACTCTGCGCATGCTCGTCAAGTCGATATTGCAGTGAACGAAACCTGCAGACTCGTAACCGGTTGCCTCAAACCCACGCCCACATCAAAACTCTACCAGCTGGCGGGAATAGCACCCCCAAATGTGCGGCGTGATGTAGCAACTGCGATCGAACGGACGAAACAACTGCAAGACAGGCGGCACATGCTCTACTCTCACTCACCGACTCAAGAGCGCCTTAAGTCCCGTAAAAGCTTTGCATGGAATAAACCACTCCAACACGCAACACCACAAGAAGCTCGCCTCGAAACATGGAAAGGGCAACTGGCGAAGCAGGACGAACTCTTTGCACCGGCAGAGCACCTACCGGCGGGGGCGTCTGAGAAATGGGCGGTGTGGAAGGGACTCAACCGGCTCAGAGTTGGCGTGGCACGGACACGCGACAACATGAAAAGATGGGGATTCCTGCCACCAGACGCCAGCACCAATTGCGCCTGTGGCCAGAACCATGATAGCCAACACCTGCTACAGTGCCCAGACTGTCCTTACACCTGCACTACTGAAGACTTGCTGAAGGCAACGCCTAAAGCGATAGCGGTCGTGAAGCATTGGCTGCATGCACTATGAAGATTTGACACTCTCACACGAATAAGAAGAAGAAGGGATTTATAACATAACATAACATAACATAAACGTTCACGCCGTTTATCCCCGAAGGGGTTGGCAGAGGTACCAATACTCCTGAACTCACATGGCAAACGCCATCTAGTTTCCAGAGAAGGTACCCACGTTTTGCTTAGACAGTGTACTCACGTGATAGATTTACGTTTTGGGATTTATAGCCGTGAGTATATATTTTTGTACCCATCAAACCTTTATTGAAAAGGTTTTAGCCTTTTTCATTTTCATTGTATAATTGACTTTACTATGGCTGAAGCATTAACCAAGGTTTTCAGGATAGGCTAGAGCCCTGAGTGAAGAAATCCATATCGCACATTAACGAACCCAAATATCCATAATCATATCCGTTAATCGCTTGGAACAATAACTAGGAAAGGAAATTGGCAGTAGCTACTCTAAACCAATGTCGTTTGTTCTCATACTTAAACATCATACTTAAATAGTGTTATTTGTAAAAGTATAGTAAAAGGAATGTTAAAGATGGTTTGTGTCTATTGAGAGGGTAGATAAAATTTGGCAAAGGTAAACGGTTGATGAAAATATATCGAGCCAATCTGAAAAGCAATGTAAGTAGCAGACAACGTCGGACGAAACACTTTGATCGAATATAGTATATTCTTTCAAAGGCTAATGTCCAAATAGTGTATAAAATACGGCATGTATGAAAATACTGATACAAATAGTTGGCCTTTTAAAAAGTGGAATAATAATAGGAACAAAAGGCGTATGTATATGTATGTATAGAGCCTTTTAAATTCTCATAATCTATCCCATAATCAATAATAAACGAGCTTTCTAGGTTTATTCGGTATAAAATGAGTAGCTTAACAGCAAAAGGTTTATAAGGAGATCTAAAAGCTTAGTGTGTGTTCACTAATTATGGTTTCTTAAGCCCTTTGATTATGCCGGGTATGCGAGAGGATCGAGGAACTAATTTTAATAGTATTAAGTTTGTTTTCCAAAGTTATTTGTTGATTTCATTTATTAAGGTTGCTAGCAGCAATGGAAAACATCGTGAAGAAACCCACATAGGTGAGTTATAGTGTACCGAATCATGAAAATCAGTGAAAGGAAAGAAATGTGAATTAAATTCCAACTTAATATTAAGTTACAATTTTACTTTATAATTTGATAACGCGGTTGGAGGTCATTCTCTTTTTCCCGCTTCGGTATAAGTAAATAATTTCGTAATAAATGTATGACTATCGTCAAAAATATTCATAATACGTATGTATGTGTATTGTTGCATCCCCTAACATAAATCCTAAATACCTTTGATGAGTTTGGCTGTGGTTGGTTAACATGAAACGATTTCACTCATATCGGCTTAATTAGATAGATTCCTATTAGCTTGTCATTTCCATCTCATGATTACAGATTATAAACAAAGTGCGCCTATTCTGTAAACTGCTCTATTTTGTATCGTGGATTCCGTTAATACCGATAAATCATTTTGAAATTAAGTTGTGTTTATTCTTATGTTATAGCAATACTTTTTACTTACATCTAGCATTAAATATCAGCATAAGTAATGAGGCAGATATTTAGACAAAGAAGTGCAATTGGCGGTCTTATTGCTTTGGATGAACATATATACTCACGGCTATAAATCCCTAGAAGGGGTAGCCAGAGCTAAGGAATTAGAAATTCCTCAGCCACTGTTGGAAAATTTAGTGGGGAAAGAATGGTAAAGTAAAGGTTGTTGGTGATGGGCCACCAGCCGCATCGCCCAAAAATCCCTTTAAAGCCCCAATACTGTTAGTCGCCTCTTACGTACACCCATCGGTAGAAACGGGGTAGCGCTATTCTAAGTGGCAGAGCAAAGCTTTGGATGAAAAGGCATATAAAATTAAGATTGGTTGGATTGATGAACATAAAATAGGCAGAGACTATCAATCGCCACTTTTCACAATTCTGGCTAACCTCTCTAGCTTCGTTTACATCCATCAATCTTTTCATCCATGATCTTTTATTCTTCATACATCGGTCGCCTGCTTGACGATATATAACCTATGTTTCTAGTGAAAGGTATATTGATTAAGGATATTTTTTCAATTTTACATTGCCGTGTAGTGCCGGCTTAGAATGTCACTACCCCTGTCCACCCACGAGTGTCGTAAGAGGCGACTAAGGGTATGGGGCTTTTTTAAGAGGACTTTGGGCGATGCTGTTGGAGACCCATCACCAACGATACTTTATTTTTACTATCTTGTCCCCCCCCCATCAACTTCCAAATGTGGCTGAGGAGTTTCCGGCTCTGAAGCTCTAGCTACCCCTTCTTGGGATTTATGGCCGTGAGTTTGTGTGTGTTTGTGTATATTTTTACAATATACATACAACCAAATCTAATATCAAATCAATTACACAAACAGGTAACATTTCGTGAATACTGCCACACAGAACAGTTGCTTATGCCGCTAACAGAGCCACTAATGCCAGTAATGAATTGATTTAAGTTCTCCTGGCATCCAACTGCGATATCTTGGTTATAACTACCATTGCTACTTAATATTAGAATATGCCAAACCAACGTTTGCTGAATGTAATAGATTACGGAATCATTAATCAATTATCGTTGTAATACCGTGTAGTGTCGGCTTAGAATAACACTACCCCGTTTCTTCCGGTTGGTGTATGTAAAAGGCGACTAACGGTATTGGGGCTTTTAAGGGATTTTGGGGTGATGCGGTTGGAGACCCATCACCAACAACCTTTATTCTACCATCTTTCCCCACGCAAATTCCAAAAGTGGCTGAGGAATTTCTGATTCCCTAACTCTGGCTACCCCTTCAAGGGATTCATAGCCGTGAGAATATGCATGTATGTATGTAATCAATTTTCTATCTACCTATACTAACGGCTTTAAATCGAAAAATGAGGTAGACAGAAATTCCTCAGCGATTATGATAAAAAAAATTAAAATAAAGTTATAAAAGTGCTAGGTCTTAAGCCGCAACTCTTAACAGCCACTTAAAAATCTTTGTACCCTTAGAAAAGTCGTACGTATTCTGCATGTACAGAAAGAAATGGAGTAGTGCTATTCTATGCCGACACTACACAGCGATTATGTTTTACTGACAGAACAATTTGATATAGTCCAGATTCAAAATAAGAATCTATGCCCATAAGCATCAAAACAGTCCTTTTCCCGCTAGACTACCCATGAAGTTTTACACTATTTAAATAACTTTCATACTAAAAAAGTAGTTTCAGCCACATTTGAGCACCTGCTACGAGAATAAAGCCGCCTCATCAGTAGTCATGGTGGAACAGAAACAAAATCCAAACATCACTTTTTGAGACTGAAAAGTTGTTGGAAGCTTCGAGCAAAAGGCCTAACGAGCTAGGTTTTTCACAGCTCAATGTGTAGGGAAGGTACGGTGCTTTACACTTTTTTTTTATCTATTAATTAAATATTTTGCTGTGTAGTGTCAGCTTTGCTGTGTAGTGTCGGCTTTGCTGTGTAGTGTCGGCTTAGAATAGCACTATCACATTTCTTCCAGTGGGTGTACGTAAGAGGCGACTAAGGGTATTGGGGCTTTTTAAGGGATTTTTGGGCGATGCGGTTGGAGACCCATCACCAAACAACTCTATTTTACCATCTTTTCCCCTCTCAAATTCCAAAAGTGGCTGAGGCATTTTCAACTCTTCAGCTCTGGCTACCCCTTTTAGGGATTTATAGCCGTGAGTATATGTTTTATTTATTAACTAACGATGAAATATTCCTAAACCAATTTTTATTTTTGGATGTAAAACATATTTTTTTTCTTTTCGGTCTATTGGTTAGAGCGTCTGCAATGCGTCGCAATCTAAAGTTTAATTTGACAAACATCCTAGTTGGGCTATCAGATTCACCTGATAACCAAAAATCATGGCAATCATGAAATGGTACCAATAGCCGTTGGTAACAGCTACTATCACGTTAGCAGACATCTACGAAGCCACATTTGATCCGATGGGTTGACTATATTACTCTATATATATGGGTAAGCTCGAGCTTTCCGTGAGGTCATATATGGTCGATGTAGTGATATCACAAAAACTATTATATAAGACAGCCGTGATAGCTCAATGGGTAGGAAGACCTGTTATCTTGCTAACGACTAGTGTTCGAATCCCGGGTCGGGCCAACACCAATTTGTGTTTTCTTAAGACATATGTGTGGTTAATTTATCATGGTTGTTAACGGTGAGGGAAAACATCGTGAGGAAACCCACATGGCTGAGTGGTACTTAGTCATATGACAGTGTATTCGTACAAAACGGCGATCAGCCTGCCCCCTATCACGTGAGTACACTGTCCATGCAAAACGTGGGTACTCTGAACACCAGGTAACAAAGTCATGTGATGTGCAGAAGTATTAGTACCTCTGCTAACCCCTTCGGGGATATTCGGCGTGAACGTTTATGTTTATGTTATGTTATGTTATGTTATTATATAATATTGGTGTGTAGTGTCGGCTTAGAATAGCTTATTTATTTAGCACTACCCCATTTCTTCCGGCAGGTGAACGTAAGAGGTGTCTAACGTTATTGGGGCCTTTAAGGGATTGTTGGGTGAAGCGGTTGGAGACCCATCACCAACAACCTTTATTTTTACCATCTTTTCCCCACTCACATTTCCAAAAGTGGCTGACGAATTTCTAATCCCTTAGCTTTGGCTACCCCTTCTAGTCATTTATAGCCGTGAGTATATGCATGTATGTATTATATTATAAGGTCAAATAAATACAATGGTAGAGTACAAATCAATAATTATAATTTTATTTATTTTTTTATTTATTTGAACACTTTATTGCATACATAATAGATATAATGTTTTTACAAAAGTACAGAACATAAAACTTAGTACACAAAGGCGGACTTATCGCTTTAACGCGATTATTTATAGGAACATGGTAGGTGCGGTGTATGCACAACCACAGCTCTACCCTTTTTTGGCGTTAGGTGCCGTCCGATATTTTTTTTATTTATTTTTGGGTTGTATACTAAATGATTTGCAATAAAACTAAAAGGCATTCCAGAATGTTGTGTTTGCCCTCAATACAAGGTATAGTAAGTATTAGTAGGTAAGAAGAATTCTTGTAAGAAACAATTTATTGACTTTAAACTAAATTCATGCAAACTAACATACGTTGCGTGACTGTAACCCCATACCTCACAGTTCAAGTTACACTAGTTGGCTCGTTTGAGGGCCGCAACATTAATTACGTTAAAAAACACTGCGTCTTCAAAGCGTAGCCAGTGAGACTTGACCTACTTAGTGTCGATGTGAAAAACTAAGCTGGATTTCTTTCATGATATTTATGCAACTTTCAAGAGCTCTATGAGACTTTATTATTGCTGTTTTTAGCTCGGCTCTTAAGTTGTTGAACTAATTTTTGCTTGAACGCTCTTATAGTCGCCGTTTTGATAAGTATCTCTTAGTAAGTTTTTTTTAAAAATAAAAATAAAAACTTACAACGATACATAATTCCTAAAGCATCCGTGATAGCTGAGAGGGTAAAACAGCACTTATCGTGCAGACGATAAGGGTTCAAACCCCGCGTCTGGCCTACCCCAATTTATATTTTCTCGAGTCATATGTGTGGTTTATTTTTCATGGTTGTTAACGGTGAGGGAAAACATAGTGAGGAAACGCACATGTCTGAGTTGTACTTAGTCATATGACAGTTTATTCGCACAAAACGACAATTGACCTGTCCTCTATAACGTGAGTACACTGTCCAAGCAAAACATGGGTACTCTGAACGCTAGGTGACAATATCACGTGATGTTCGGAAGTATTTTTGCTATGCCAACCCCTCCGGGGATGTGCAGCGTGAACGGTTCATTTGAGAATATTGAAGGCAACATAGAATATAATCTATATTTAAAACAATGATGTAACTATAATGTAATTAAATTATTTTATTATGTTTTTTATCGTTATCTTTTCATATTTTATGTATTGACCACACATATTACTTTTGAAAAGACCAATTAGTGTGGGCCTGAAACTGAATTTGAACCCTCACGTCACGTTCGCAAGATAAGCGGTGTTCTACATGCTGAGCTAGCACGGTTGCTATCGAGTGTCAATTAATGAAAGTAATTTGGTAAAGGAGTTATATTACAGCACGTATGGGAATTGTAATGTCTGTGTAGTGCGTAGTGGTCGATTATGGAGAATATATTCCAAATAAAAGAGAAAATAGGCGAAAAGTGGTTGCAACGTCCTAAGATTAACGATTAAAGGAATAGTAGAAAATATTTATATATGTAAATGATGCTCAAGGGGTTCGCCAGAAATTTTTAAAGCGGTTTACAGTCGCCCAACCAAATAGGAACTAAGCGACAGTATATCTATGTATGTATATCTACAGGACGAAGTGATTGCTCAATGGGTAGAACACCGGTTAACGTGCAAGCGACTAGTGTTCAAATCCCGGGTCGGGCTTACACCAATTTGTCTTTTCTAAAGACATATGTGTGATTTAAATCTTTTTGTTCATGAAAACCTCATGTGGGGATTATTACTAATAAATAAAGATAAGAAAGATAAAGATAAGAAAAACATTTATTCATTGCTACACAGTTAACAATATAACTAAAAACATTAAAAGAATAAATAAAGGAAAGAAAAATTTCGACACTGGCGGGATTCGAACCCGCGACCTCGGGTATACGCCCCCGTCGCTCTTGCCAATTGGCCTAGACCTCGCTTTTATAACATACCCTTTTTATATTATAAATCGATAAAGGACATCAAACTAAACAACTTTGCCCATGGAATGCCTATCTAAAATATTGTAATTTTCAAAAAAAAAAAAAAAAATTGTCGTACCTAGTTCAAACTGAGAATTTATAGAATGAGATTCTTTGCTTCAGTGAAAATAAGAAATAAAAAAAAAAACATTTGATAGGCATTCCATAGGCAAAGTTGTTAAGTTTGATGTCCTTTATCGGTTTATAATATAAAAAGGGTATGTTATAAAAGCGAGGTCTAGGCCAATTGAGCTACCGTGTCAATGGCTGCGACGGGGGCGTATACCCGAGGTCGCGGGTTCGAATCCCGCCTGTGTCGAAATTTTTCTTTCCTTTATTTATTCTTTATTTATTAGACATATGAGTGGTTAATTTGTCATGGTTGTTAAAGGTAAGGGAAAACATCGCGAGGAAACCCACATGGCTGAGTTGTACTTAGTCATGTGACAGTGTATTCGCACAAAACGGCGATAGGCCTACCCCCTATCACGTGAGTACACTGTCCATGCAAAACGTGGGTACTCTGAACACCAGGTGACAAAGTCACGTGATATTCAGAAGTATTAGTACCTCTGCCAACCCCTTCGGGGATATTCGGCGTGAACGTTTAAGTTATGTTTATGTTATGTATATCTATATTTATATGTTTTCTTCCACTTATTATTTAAGATTATGAAGTACCAAATTATTTATGCTAACGAATGCAGACAAAATATCACTTACAAAATCAGTGGAGCAACTCGAAATTGTTTAGCCGAAACCACGGCAGGGTATTAGCATATCTCAAACAGTGCTGTATCTACAGTTAGTCGAAACTTTTAGCAGAAATTTAATAAACTACACAGAAACAACGTGAACCAAGTTTATTTATCTTTCTTTAGGGTGATCTGCGAGCTAACGATTTGTAGAGTTTTAATGTCAGTAAAAAAAAACTACATCCATACATATACTCGCGGCTTTAAATCCCTAGATGGGGTATCCAGAGCTAAGGAATTAGAAATTCCTCAACCACTTTTGGAAGCTTATGTGGGGAAAGATGCTAAAATAAAGGTTGTTGGTGATGAGTCTCCAACCGCATCGTCCAGAAATCCCTTAAAGGTTCCATTACCGTTAGTCGCCTTTTACCGTTAACCATTGGGAGAAATGGGGTAGTGCTATTCTAAGGACTAAATGCATCGGTAGCTAAAATAAACTTCTGATAAAAATACAAAGTGAAGAGCTTGTAAACTTTCGATACTTTATTAGATTAAACCGAATTTGAGATGAAATAGGAGTAATAGACATACCAATTTTTTTGAGCACTAAATTGCCTTTCCCATTCAAACATTGTCCTGAAATCACACGATTTCATAATGCGTTTGTATATGAAACAAAAAACAGTAGTATCTGTTAGTTACGACACCTCTCTAAGGAATAAAAATGATATCACGAATCTACAAATTGTCATACTCTATGATACGTTCTCAAAATTTTGCTCGCCGCTTTGTTTTAATTCGGCACCCAAACGCCATCTGTCGCGGCACACTGAAAACTTTACGACTTCATAATTTTCACGAATACTTCCGCATCCGTCAGCAGTGGGCACACATTTTGAGTGACAAAGTAAAATTTGAGTGACAAACTGTAAAGTATGATTCTCCTTAGACAATTGTATACAGTTGTTGTTATATTATTACTTGGAAGTAAAGGTAGGATAATCGTTTATTTTAATAATAATTTTTTTATACATTTCGGTATGTATCGTGTTTTAGTGTTTCATTCTTTGAAAATTGCGAAATAACACACAAACACAATTTTTTAACATTCAGTTTGCATTTCAGTAAAACAGTAATAACATGAAAGGTAAATAAGTATTTCAGAGTGGTTTTAAAGTGATGAAATATCGTGAGGAAACTAGTATACTTACAGCAACTTGCGACATAGTATTTACATACATACATACATATACTCACGGCTATAAATCCCTTGAAGGGGGAGCCAGAGCTAGGGAATGAGACATTCCTCAGCCACCTTTGGAAGTTGCGTGGGGAAAAGATGGTGAAATAAAGGTTGTTGCTGATGGGTCTCCAACCGCATCGCCCAAAAATCCCTTAAAAGCCCCAATACCGTTAGTCGCCTCTTACGTAAACCCACCGGAAGAAATGGAGTAGTGCTATTCTAAGCCGACACTACACAGCAAGTATTTATGGTTTAAAAATTGTTGGGCGAAACACTTAGCTACCAAAAGTGGATAAGAATTGCTAACTCCGACACTCTAGTTACCATTGCTTGGGTATTATTATAATTCTGAGAGTATATAGGTAATACAGCCAGCACTAAGATGGCGACGCTCATTTAGATGACACTCAACTTTCGTCCAACTAAGACGTGCTGATGAGTTCTTAGATAACGTCCTTTTTCCTATTCATCAACTTTCTTGTACCTCTAGAAACTTTTCGACTATGACATCATTATTAGTTACTTTTTAAGGACGCTTAGAATAAGTTAGTTCTAATGTGAGAATAAATATAATAATTTTCTGATGATCCGGGGATCTCTATTTTTTTTTTTTTTTTTTTTTATTATTCTTAGTCCATACTTCACGGATAAATTTTTATTTTAATAATATAATTGAAGTTTTAATACCGATTAACGACTAATATAATATTCTATAAGCCCAATTTCCTTTACAATTATTTAAAATAGGGCCGCCATAACAATCGTTTCCCGCGCAAACCCGTGAGGCGTTCGAAATTCGAAATTTAATTAAGCCCTCACTGCAGCGCGTTAATCTTGTAAAGCTGCAACACACGGGCATGTACAAAGCAATTTTTAATTGCGTCGCCGTCTGAAGCCGTGTCTTTGCCGGTTTACGATTGATTTAAAAGCAAAAAGCTCGGAACGTGTCGTGTGCGGCGCCGAGTAATGAGGAATGTAGTTCTATGCTTTAAATGAGATAGAGGTATTTGTGATGGCGTTTGTGATATTTATTTTTTGGGTTTGTTCGTCGTACTATGGTATAGAGAGATAAAAGAGAGAAGCAAAACGATGGAATGGTATATTTTTTATTAATTGATAAGGATTACCTGTATAGTCAAAGTTGACTTACATCTGTTTTTCTACTATCGACGACTATTTTTTCCCCTGACTACTTTCAAAAGTGACTGTGGATAGATATATTTCAATCTGATAATATATTTTTGAATGGTTTAAATTAACCGTAAAGTGTGGGTTAAAAATAATACTATCCGCCTTATTTGGTGTTTTTTCTCTTGGTTTATAAAGTGACCAGTAGAACATGTTGGCACTAATTACCGCATATTGTATTAATTCATGTATCCCCTCTCCCTTTTCAAAAATAGCTAGAAAACATTTGATACTAAAGCCGTTAGTGTATTAATTTGTTATATTAGTATATAAAACACTGTGTCTTAGAACACATCCTACAATTTTCCTCGTGAAAAACATAACCCAAAATCTATGTGTATTTTCCTTCTTCGTCTTACAATCTAGTATATTGCACAACCTTTACAACCTTTTTGCATAGACTACCGAATCTTTTCAAAAACATACTCGAACGGAGCATGGCAACACTGAATAGTCGCGCTTGTTTTTCAAACGTGGAATGAATCTGAAAGGAGGTTCTAACACGCATTTCCAAATGCACTCTCTTTTGACGCACAACTCAGTGTAAATGACAAAACGCTTTGAATGTACTCTCTATGTTTTGTATATAAACGTGTTTAACGTACTTTTAAATTTAAATATGTGGCATTTCACAAAGTACTACTTTTCCTGAATAGAAATAAAGAAAAAAAAATATTTATACGCCATTGTAGGCACAAGGAAAACATTGTACAAACAATATAAAATACTAGATGGCACATTACTATGTGTTTTACTTTTTTGTCATGTTGTGTAGGCCGTAGCCAATTTTTACCAAAAACCCATGTGATGATTTGCTTTGTATGAAATAAGGCAGCGTTTTTGAACTGCTGTTTTGGGTTTGCACAGTACTAGCCCTGTACTTCCTACTTAGGTTATTGGGGCTCTTGAGTGATTCACGTACCATCATTTATTTTGAAGATTGGCCCCACTTATTTTCCGAAAATAACTTACAAATCTCTATTTCATGAAAGTTTGGAATTTCCAGACTTGAAAACAGTTTATTTAAAATTCACACACACCTCTGTCCAGCTTGACTATGATGCAAAAGATTATGTCTCAATTTAATAATAATAATAAAAAATTAAGTTTCTCATGTATAATATATTAAGACGAACATAATGCATACTACAAACCACAACTATCAAAAACAAGAAAGGCATCCAGAAAAAATATTGAACAAAACAATTGTCGCTTAACTTATCTTCATAACCCGCAAATAAGCGAGGGGGGTCAAATAGACTACATCAAGATTCTGGGCACGTCCGGACTCAGCAATGGCGGAATCCACGTCCAGACCAGAAATAACGGACATACAGAATGGCGGACACACAATTACATTGTCGCGTTGCGTCGCCTGTTTTATTAAAATGAAATACACTTGGCAACAAATTGCAGAGCCGCGGTCGTACGGACCACCCTTGGCCTTGATTCGCAGGTTAATTAGGGTTCCGCGAGATGTTAGTAGTTTATGAGAACCATTTTTTATTTTTATCATTTTAAATGATGGATATCACTGTAGACAACAATTGCTACCTTTTTTGGTGAAATTTTAAGATTAATGTAAGTTACTATAGTAATTGGTCTAATTGTAAGCGCATAATTACTTTGCTTTGAAATATTATGGTTCCATCGACTAAAAAGAATAATTTTGATTATGTATGCAATAAAGTGTTTAAATAAATTAATAAATTATGTATAGTAATTATTTAAAAATTATTTTAAAGCATCTTAACTTCGCAATGCTCCTTGCATTGTGAAACAACAACTGGCGCATCGAATAGGTGTGTAACAATATATATAATGTTGATAAATGTTAAAATAACTACCAATTTTATAAATAATAAATAACTACGTTCCCATTTCGTTCAACAGCACGCAACAAAAAATATAACAAATACAGAACCCACGCTACAACTTCAATTTCAATCTTGACCAAGAAATTCTTCATTGTTTCGCGATCTCTGTTATTATTCATCCAGTCATTGTTAGTGTTTCGCTTCGTTCGACAGCGCGTGATAAATGTATGATTATAACATGCGCACGCGCTTGGAGAACGATTCCTTTTATATTATATTAATTATAAAATTGACGTTTTAGCTATCTTATGAGACAGGCCTGGAAGAATATTAATTGTGAAATGATAGCGTATGAAGATTTTAATTAAATGGTTGAAATTGAAAAAGGTTTTATAATATTTAATAAAGCGTTATGGTAGCAAGATAAATTATTATTAAATTGCCTACTGTGGAATATGTATGTGTTGTATGCATTCATAGTTTGGTATGATTTAATTCTTTAAATACATAGATACATACATATACGCATGGCTATAAATCCATCAGAAGTATTGGTACCTCTGCCAACCCCTTCGGGGATAAACGGCATGAGCGTGTATGTTATGTGTGTTTGTATATAAATCCCTAAATAGGTTAGCCAGAACCTCAAAATAACAATTCCTATATTTATATGCATCTATGCTATCTATGCAGTAAGAATGAATATGTATATTTTAGGATCTAAGGTATGTATCATAAAGTGAAAATCGAACTCATATCTCTCACTGAACAATCAGCTTTATATGCCACAACGCTATTAGTTTGACGTACGAAGCTTACAGCCGCGAAAGCCTGGGTCATAGAACAATGTATCAACCTTAACCTGACTTAAATCCCTCAAGAACTTTGAACAATGGCACAGCCTATTATCTATGCAAAGCCTTAGACTAACTTATTGACTAAGTATAGTCAGTGAGCCTGTAATAACAACCTTTATTTGTGTTCATAAGGATCTTGTAGAAATAAATACAACTAAGATTTTACTTGTGGAATAGCCTTACATCTCCATACACACATATATACACGCAGGCCATTAGTTCTCAATGAGGTAGGCAGAAACTATCGATGGCTATAGTTTTTACGATAACTTGTTTTGATATATACAATATACATTGCTGTGTACTGAGTGATGAGATGACTTAGAAGTCACTACCCCTTTCTATCCACACGAGTGTCGTAGGAGGCGACTAAGGGTATGAGGCTTTTTTTAGTGATTTTTGGGCGATGCGGTTGGAAACCCTTATAATATAGAATTAAAAACAGACGTATTACATAAATATGGTAGCCCCAAATTTAAAACAATTATGACTGTAGAGCGTAGGATAATAACTCGACACTATATATATGCATTAACAACATCCAAGACTTAGCAAAATTTCCTAACCGGGAAGGAAATAATAATTTAAATCTTTTTTTTCATGAAAACCTCATGTGGGAATTATTACTAATAAATAAAGAATAAATAAATTTCGCGCTGGCAGCCATTAACAAGGTAGCTCAATTGGCAGAGCGACGGGGGCGTATACCCGAGGTCGCGGGTTCGATTCCCGCCTGTGTCGAAATTTTTCTTTCCTTTATTTATTCTTTATTTATTAGTAATAATTCCCACATGAGGTTGTCATGAACAAAAAGATTTAAATTATGTGATAGTTAGGCTTTATCAACATTTGCATTCTATCTGAAAAGGTAGACAAGTGGCCTTCCAAATTAGTAAAAATTCGGAGGTAGGAAACGTAAACACTACTTTAACGTGTAAAAGAAATAAAGGATAGAAGAATTTCGCACTGGCAGCCATTAACAAGGTAGCTCAATTGGCAGAGCGACGACGGGGGCGTATACCCGAGGTCGCGGGTTCGATTCCCGCCTGTGTCGAAATTTTTCTTTCCTTTATTTATTCTTTATTTATAAGGAAATAATAAATTAGTTATTGTGATTAAAGATTCATGTCAATTAAATGATTTTCTGAGATCAGCGAAATAATATTTTTTTTTATTTATAACTAGATTCTATAATAGTTTTAAAGGTTTTAATGTAAAGATATTGTGGTTGAATAGGTGTTTAAAAACAAAAACGTATAATAACTGCTCAGAGTGCTGTTTGGACTTTTAATATTTCCAAGAAAGAAACTTCTCGTGCCAACTAATAGCACGGGAGCTTGAATAAATTTTTAAGCAAAATTCAATAAGAGGACTTGTTTTGTACGAAATTTACGAAAAAGCCAACAAAATTAAAAATTCACTATAAAAATATACAACTAACCACAGCAAATTTATATGATTTTACATCATCTCCATATTAAATTTTTTGAGACAAGGAATAGATTGGTAGCTTAAATCGAATTATAACGAAGGTTCCACTACTAGAACTCCATAAATTAATGAGGTTTTATTAATTAAAGTCAATGAAATAACAGAAAACAGGCCACATCATTACATCAGATAGATCATTATTTTGTATGATCCTGGCAAACCTTGAGCTTAATAATATTATATAGATACCTTTTAATTCTTTACTTCGGCGACAGCCTTATTTTGTACAGAATCGGTTTGATCTAAGTGTGTTCTCTGTGGTAATTTTTTACTTAATTAACCTTTCACATTGGCTTTCTTATAATTATTTAAGTAACTATATTTTATCCATCTTCTCTATGTCACCAAACCATCTTATAATTTCCTTACTTCTACTCGTATGTTTATTACAATATCATCATTTTAATTTGCCAAGATCGTACCAAATGATCCATTGTCTCTGCCCACTTTGATGAAACCTAATGGAGTGATATATGTATGTACCCTCTTTTACACTGCACCATAAAAAAAACAATTTCATTTCGTATTAAGGGAAAACAAAACCTATTTTTTCCCGTAATTTGCGATCCTTAATCTCCCGGCCTATATCCTAGATACAAACTAAAATATGATTTGAGTCGAGAGCAAATACACAATGAGGAAACAGAATTGTAGTTGCCGTTGTCGCTTAACAGGAGCAGAACTGGGTTTTTTCACTCACTTTAATACTTCTCACGGGACGTCAGCCATCTTGAAAAGGATTTTCAATTTGGGATAGTTTAAAAATGCTTGCTTGAAATTAGTTACACTTAAAAATCTGTGTTTGGTGAGGTGTTGGCTTAGAATAACACTACCACATTCCTTTCCGTGGGTGTTCTTAAAAGGTTACTAAGGGTATTACGGCATTTAAAGCGATTGTTACGCGATGCGGTTAGAGACCCATCACCAAAAACATTTACTATTACTATCTTTTCCCCACTCAACTTCCAAAAGTGGCTGAAGAATTTCTCATTCCAAAGCTCTGGCTACCCCGTTTAGGGATTTATAGCCGTGAGTATATGTATGTGTGTTAAAAAGACAGAAGAGTAATTGGTATTCACGCAGCTTAACATTCAATCCATGTAATATAATTTTATTGATAAGTTGAAGTAAAGGAAAAGGTGTGGACTTGGCAGAACAGTTTTGTAGTATGAAGAAAAAATACTATGTGAATTATAGACTAAACTTACATTCACAAGAGATTAACAAATTCAAATACTTTGCAGATTTAAACTTGTTTTCGGGTTGCATTTGAAATGTGTTTTGTCTATTACTATTAGATTTGAATTTTGAAAAATTCAAAGCCCTATGAAAGGACACAAGACTTAATGTTTATAATAAGCTTAAGCAGTATTACCTAGTAACCAAGACTCTGTACTCTTTAAGTTAACCTTTGATTTTTTTGCAGCTTTGTCACGGCATTCCATTTAACGGTCAATTGTTCATTGAATAAATGTAAAAAGTTGGCCCCAACCTTTTCGGGATTGTTTTAAATATAGCCCACCTTATTAAGCTTTATATGGTGGACAAAAAAAGCGTCTTTGGCACCTTTAGCGCCAATGGAGTCTTGTATTCACTTCTTTTTACTTACTTTATGCGACTGCCAAAAAGGGTATGTACTTTTTGCGTATCTTTGTTTGTATCGTCGCACTTTTGTTTATAAACTTCAATAGCAGGTAAATATAAACAGCGCAGAGAAGGAATTCAAATAATTGAATAATTGTTGGGTAAATAGACAATTACAATAAAAAAGACAATGTCACGTGATGTTCATAAGTATCAGTACCTCTGCCAACCCCTTTTGGGATATAAGGCGTGAACGTTTGGGTTGAATTGAGTTTGTTACTTAAATACATTTTTGTTATGATTACACTAACTGTTTTAAAGTATAAAGTATTAAAGCCTGATAGGTAAGAAAATTTCATACGATGTTCAAAAGTATTACTACCTCTAATAAATAAAGAATAAATAAAGGAAAGAAAAATTTCGACATAGGCGCCGTTTCGGGTATTCACGCCCCCGTCGCTCTGCCAATTGAGCTACCGCGTCAATGGCTGCCAGCGCGAAATTCTTCTATCCTTTGTTTCTTTTATACTTTTAAGTAGTATTTGCGTTCCCTAGCTAAATTTTTCACAAATTCGGAAGGCAGCCATTGACACGGTAGCTCAATTGGCAGAGCAACGGGGGCGTATACCCGAGGTCGCGGGTTCGATTCCCGCCTGTGTTGAAATTTTTCTTTCCTTTATTTATTAGTAATAATCCCCACATGAGGTTTTCATGAACATAAACATTCAAATTATATTACTACCTCTGGTATCCCTTCAGGAATGTACTGCGCAAATGATGAATAAAATAATTTCTTCACTCTGCTTTTTCCAAATAAAAAAACTGAAGAACTATGATTTGATATAATAACTCACATTAATATGAAAGCTAAGTCACACGTTTTTTATTACAAGACGCTACTATTCCGTCTATTTTAATCTAAAATTTATTTGTGTTCTATAAAACATAACTAAAATATAATCATCTCTTATTTGTTATGAAAGAAAACTTTCTTTAAATATCCCACAGTTATGATGTCCAAGGCATAAAATGAATCTTGACTGAAATAACACTTATAATGAAATGAAGTCAAGAGGGGTAACTAAAACGGTTAAAGGGTTCCGTAGAAGTGAATTAAAATTTAAAAGAACATATTATATATTGGGGTTGGCAGTGACTATTTATCGCCACTTTTTACGATCCTTGCAAATCTCTCTAGCTTCGTTTAAATCCATCAATTCTTTCATACGTGTTTTTTTGTTCTTTACACTTCGGACGCCTGACTTTTTAAACACACTCTCTATATATCAAAATGTGTCCACCGTGGTAGTCTTCTCCTCATTGGCTCTTTAAAAACCTTTCACCTATTTACAATCATCCATTCTTTTCAATGTGCTTAAAACACCTTTACATTTCTTTTTCCATCTCTATTACAACATAATCTTTCACACCTTTTACAAATCACACTTTTACTCATTGTCTGTATGGTTCTCCCTGAATGGGAACTATAGCCGCAATCATAATTTAGAATATTAAAAAAAACATTTATAGAAATCGGGAAAACACGACTGTATGCTGCTACTGATCGTGCCGTTATCGAGCTCTGGCACATTTAAAATACTTATCTCATCAAAATGAGAAAGTAATCTCATTATTTTTTATAAAAATCACTGTTACCAATATCACCCTTCTAAAACGGATCTCTAAAAATCAACATGCATCGCCCTAAGCAAGGAAGCCATTTTAAAAATAGATTGAGAAACTAATGGTGTCTATGATAAATACGATGCCCTGTTACCCGTTAAATTATGTTTCATGGCCCCGAGTAAAAAAAGTTTTGAACATCCTCTTTTTGATGATCTATTTGTTCGAGTGACATTTTTTTTAAATATGGTTTGAGGATGCGTTTGTTTATGGTATATTGTTTTGTTGAAATTGGAATGTCATTGTGGGTTGGACTTAGAATTCTAATGCAAAGTAACTTCACTTAACTTTTAAGATATGCATTTTGTTTATTGTAAAGCAGACTTTAGGTTAAGCTAGAAGTTTGGAGGTGAAAGGAAGTTTACTATACCACCTCCAATAATTTTATTAATGAGATTTCTCTCGAGATTCGTGTCTCTCAGTGGGACAGGGGCATAATAATAAAAAGCGATGATGACATAAAAATAGCATTTTTATATCTACCCAAAAACTTAGCAACTGTAGCGTCATACGTAAGTTTTTTTCATACATACATTACTTAATTATTGCTGTGTAGTGTCGGCTTAGAATACCACTACCCCATTTCTTCCGGTGGGTGTACGTAAGAGGCGACTAACGGTATTGGGGATTCTAAGGGATTTTGGGCGATGAGGTTGGAGACCCATTACCAACAACCTTTATTTTGCCATCTTTTCCCCACTTAACTTTCCAAAAGTGGCTGAGGAACTTCTAGTTCCTTAGCTCTGGCTAGCCCTTTTAGGGATTTATAGCCGTGAGTATATGTATGTATGTATGTATACATTACTTAAATTTATAGACTGAAAGCTTTAAATCAACACTTACCGGCAGAACAAATGGGTGAATGCTATTTGTAAGTCGAAACTAAGCTTACTTACTTACTATACTTTTATTTTTTAATAATTTATTTTATTTTTTAAAAATCGTGAGCGCTGTTCAAATAAACAAATAGCAGTTGTCGCATCCTCAACCCTCAGCTCATTCATATTGTAATAACTTCATCCTTTCTTGTCTTATAGGAGTCGCCGTCATAATACGAATCGTGACCTCCCCATACTATTGTTATACCGAACGGAACAACAATAGATTGAGATGAACTAGAAAGAATCATTTACATGTGTATGTGTCTGTCATGAGTCTTTTGAATATTATTTGTGTGTAGAAACAGATAAAGTTGCATCGCTTTAAGGTGGAACTATGAAGGGGTCGGCAGATACTCTAGTAAACTTGAACTCAGTAATAGGAAAATCTTGATTATTGTTTTAGTAATATAGCTTTATAATAATTCAAGTAATGCTGTCTACTCCTCCATAGAACAGCAAGTACAACAAGACAACTCATTCAAATGTGAAATAAATGCGCTATTGGAAAGAATATACATATCATTTTACTCACGTCTAGAATACCCAGAACGGGCCAGCCAGAGCTTTAGAATTTAAAAATATTTAGCCTTTTTGGAAGTCGGTTATAAAAACATTGTAAAATTTGGAATGGTTAAGATGAGTCTCTAACCACATTGCGAAATCACTAGAAAGCCCAAATTTTCCCTCCACGGAAGGAGATAGTTTAGTGCTATTTTAAGCTGACACTTATACACCGGGAAGGGTTAAAATCATCCAAAGCATAAGTGGTGACTTAAAAAAACCTTAGCATTTATGATTTGGGTAAGATGCATATAAATTTAATTCCGAAATTTGGAATCGGATTACAACCAGAAGAAAACGTCTATTCTCTGCCTACTCTTATGAGACTAATTTCTATCCTAGCGATATTCAATTTCATTTATCAATATTTTCATAATATCCTTTTATTTCACAATTAGAACACTTACCTAATAATCTCTAATAATCTAAATGTGTCCTATGTGGTTTATATTACATTATATTGATTTCTACTGAATACCAAAATTAATTTAATGATATTTGAATTAGTTTTTAAGATAACATCCCGAAGCTCCTGCCGGAGTAAACTATACAGAGCAGCTATGGAGCTCGACCCACTTTGTATTGTATTATTGAATAGCGCTGAGTTACTCGCAACAATAAGTTTCCTTGTATTTCAATAATGGGCGAAGGAAGAGCGTTTGGCCATTACAATGTATTTGTATTTACAATATTTATAATCAATAAAAAGGAGTAGTAGAGCTTCTGAGTTTGAATTTTGTAAACAACTTTTAAAATTTGTACGAGTGAACTGTCACATGACTAAATAGAATTCAGTCATAGTGAGTTTTCTCACGATCTTTTTATTCTATACTCATCTGGATCAACCTATAATATTCTTAACAAAGTGAGATATTTTAAAAACTGTGTGTGGTCCCTCCTGGGATTCGTTCTTAAGACATCGGGGTCGTGAGCCGAATACTCTAACTGTTATGCTACAGAGTTACTAAGTTAGTTAGGATCGTACGGATATCAACAATATACTTCTGTCATACATACTGTCCAGCTTTAAATTGTATCTACATATATTTTAATATATTTTTCGCGAAGATACATACAGATTACACCCAATACCATTATAGGCACTTTAACTTACTGCCCTGTACTCTGTTGTAAGTAATATATCGCATTAAAATTTAACATAAAATAACTTATACTCATGCCATTTGTTACCGTTGGGGTAAGCAGAGACTATCAATCCTCTCTAGCTTCATTTACATCCATCAATTTTTCGCACATAACATAACATAACATAAACGTTCACGCCGAATATCCCCGAAGGGGTTGGCAGAGGTACTAATACTTCTGAACATTACGTGACTTAGTCACCTGGTGTTCAGAGTACCCATGTTTTGCATGGACAGTGTACTCACGTGATAGGGGGCAGGCCTATCGCCGTTTTGTACGAATACACTGTCACATGACTAAGTACAACTCAGCCATGTGGGTTTCCTCACGATGTTTTCCCTCATCGTTAACAACCATGATAAATTAACCACACATATGTCTTTAGAAAAGACAAATTGGTGTAGGCCCGACCCAGGATTTGAACACTAGTCGTTTGCACGATAACCGAGTGTTCTACCCACTGGGCTATCACGGT
This sequence comes from Bedellia somnulentella, assembly GCA_963576735.1. Classification (NCBI taxonomy): domain Eukaryota; kingdom Metazoa; phylum Arthropoda; class Insecta; order Lepidoptera; family Bedelliidae; genus Bedellia; species Bedellia somnulentella. Next base: position 1,697,191 of record OY755171.1, read on the forward strand.
TGTTTCGTACATGCTCATAAAATATATTGACAGCTTAACCTTATCCCGGCGTGCCCATCGCGTAAAATCGTCAAATCCCAAGGTCTCCAAAATGCTATTAAAATGGGTAGGTCTACCAACGGGTCGGTGGGATAAATTTAAAATTATTCCAAAGATAATTAAGAAATAATATATTTTCCTGGCCTCAAAATCACCGTTTCGTAAGTTTGCCGAAATCAGCGTAGTATTAAGTTTTGGATAGTTTGATGTGGTCAATAGTTGTACAACTTTGATTGAGAATCTATTAAGTTAAACAACACATCAGCTTTTGACATTTATTGAACTGAAATGATATAAATACATACATATACTCATATAGTCATTATAAGAATGTGTCGATTATACAATGACATTGACCATGACGTACATAATATGCTAAGAGATGGTAGTGTATTAGAAAATGATAAAGTGGTGTCTTACTTTGACATTTTTAATTCGCGGTTTTCAATTTTCCGTACTGGTTTCAGGCTTTACAACAGAATTAAGTCTCAGAATGATATACCCAGCAATGTTTAATTCTATATTAACTAGTAAATTTATTGTAATCATTTTTCTGTTTTTCACTTAAGGATAATATTAATTGTGTAAAATTTTCCAAAATAATCATAATTATATTGTGTGTATGCTAGGGACATATACCTAGGAATATGATCTAGCCCTATTTTCTATGTTCATATTATTATGTGTAATATTGATTGTATTCTGTTTTATGTTCTTCAATTAAATAAATAAATAAAATAAATAGTCATGTTGCTGTGTAGTGTCGGCTTAGAATAGCACTTACCCATTTCTTCCGATGGGTGTACGTAAGAGGCGACTAACGGTATTGGGGCTTTTAAAGGATTTTTAGGCGATGCGGTTGGAGACCCAACACCGAAAACCTTTACTTTACTAATAAAAAGCCCCAATACCCTTAGTTGCCTCTTACGACACCCGTGGGTAGAAAGGGGTAGCGACATTCTAAGCCACTAAGGCAATACACGGCATCTTATTAAATCATCATAAAATGATGAATACCACTAACCCTTTTTTATCCGCTGGCATTTTAAGAGACGTTTTGGGGCTATTAAAAGAATTTCACAATCTTTTCACCGCTTCGCGACCAAATGTGGCTGAAGAATGTCCAATTCAATTTCCCTGGCTACCCCTGTTTTAAGATATACTGTCGTAAGTATGTATCTAGATATAATCAAACCTGTACAAAGTAACTGCAACTTAACTAAAGAAAAATTTTTTTTTTACTTACAAAATTTCATGATATGCAAGATGTGCACAAAATACTTAGGGGTGTACACGCAAGGTGCAAAACGCACGACACATAAGTCAGGGTTGCCGCGGAGGTAAGGCGCCGCTTGACTCAAATAGTTTTACCGCAAACCGCGAAGCACTACATATTTCCTACGACTAGGAAGTAAGAAGGAATTTATTATTTTCATATGTTTGTTTTACCTTGGATTTATAGTCTCTGAATGTCGAGAAATTGATGAAAAATGGCTGCATATACTAAAAAGTGACACGTTCTGCGTGCGAAAATGCACTGAAGTCCGATGTGGTTCGATTAGATGAAAAACCTAGCTACCAAAATTGAAAAAAAAATAGTTTTTTTAAATTCCTCCGGCACACCTCTGAGGAATACGGGGTAAGCAATAATTAAATATCATCGGAAACAGAACCAAAATAATATACCTGCAGTTTAAGTATTACTTAGAAAACTTACGAAACTTTGTCGTCAATAACCGTGGGCGTTACCTGTAAACAAAAGAAATCACCGTTGAATAAAAAGGTTTATATAAAAAGTTAAGTGCTATTTAGATACCAGTAAAAAATATTATTTTTACTTTGGTATATGAATATTAAAAAGGTTTTACATCAGTGACCTTAAGATAACATAAAAATACTTATTAATGTTTAAATAATTTATAACATAACATAAACGTTCACTCCGAATATCTTTGAAGAGGTTGGCAGGGGTACTAATATTTCTGAACATCACGTGACTTTATCACCTGGTGTTCAGAGTACCCATGTTTTGCATGGACAGTGTACTCACGAAATAGGGGGCAGTCCTATCGCCGTTTTGTACTAATACACTGCCACATGATTAAGTACAACTCAGTCATGTGACTTTCCTCACAATGTTTTCCCTCACCGTTAACAACCATGATAAATTAACCACATATATGTCTTTAGAAAAGACAAATTAGTGTAGGCCCGACCCGGGATTTGAACATTAGTCGCTTGCACGTTAACCGGTGTTCTACCCATTGAGCTATCACGTTTGTAATCATTTCTATAATGGGAAAATACACAAATTATAAGTCCAACTATTAACAATATTGCGTTACAAATACACACATACGTTGTGACGTATAGTAAATAAGTAGTTTGTACTATAATTAACGTGAAGCTATAATAAATACCACAAATATGCTTTCAATCCAAATTTATTTCATTAGGTATAGTAAAAGTTTTTAACTTATTCTATTCGTGCCATCACTTTCCATTTCGGTAGGCAGACTACCTAATAGGATCCTAGCAAAACCATGGAGCTGCAATGGAATTCATGTTTTGCGACAACACTTTTTTATTCTTCACATTTCGGACACCTGCCTTTTAGAGAAATTCAATACAAGATTGCATTTACAAAACCACTATTTCCTTTCCACTCAGCACAGTTACAAAGTCAAATTCAAAAAGCCTATAAAACAACTAAACAATTTAGCACCTCCAAAATTCCTTCCAACATTCGCGTGCCAAAAGACCTTAATACAGAGCATTAGGCGACGTAATTCAAAGCAAATGAGACAATCTTAGACCGTATCAAGCAGTTTACTTAACTTATTTACAGTGTTTGTACCAATCTTCAGCGAGACCTGCTTCTGTTAAGTATCTATTTAAGTTACGGCTTCGAAGGTGTAGTTTTAATCATTACATTGTTGCGTTGGTCCTTTGGACAAATTGCTGGTTTGTTTGAAATAGAGTATTGGTTGGTTTGAGATATATTCATTAATTTCTTAGAAAATATATATGAAATGTGCCTAAGATTGAGTTAGAAATAATATGATTCCATTTTTTTTAAGCATGACATGTGTATCCTGCCTATCCTTTGACCGAACTTCAAAAGACTAGACTCAAGATCTGCCAAAGGGCAATGGAGCGCAGCATCCTTGGCGTAAGGAGGATCGACCGAATACGCAACACCACCTTGCGCTCAAAAACAAAGATTGCCGACGTCGGGGTTACCACAGCCAAATTAAAGTGGAATTGGGCTGGCCACCTACGCCGCATGGGCCCAGATAGGTGGGCCAAAGTCGTTACTGATTGGGTCCCCAATGATGGCCGGCGAAAACGTGGCAGACCAAGGCGCAGATGGCGGGACGATCTAGACAAATTTATGCCCGAATGGTCGGAGGCGGCCAAGAACAGGGATGAGTGGCGCGAAAAGGGGGAGGCCTTTGCCCAGCAGTGGGACACAATGGAGGCTACATAAAAAAAAAAAAAAAATGAAACCTCATGTGGGCATTATTTACTATAAGCATAAGCATAAATAAGCATAAACGTTCACGCCGAATATCCCCGAAGGGGTTGGCAGAGGTACTAATACTTCTGAACATCACGTGACTTTGTCACCTGGTGTTCAGAGTACCCACGTTTTGCATGGACAGTGCACTCACGTGATAGGGGGCAGGCCTATCGTCGTTTTGTACGAATACACTGTCACATGACTAAGTACAACTTAGCCATGTGGGTTTCCTCACGATGTTTTCCCTCACCGTTACCAACCATGATAAATTAACCACACATATGTCTTTTCTAAAGACATATTTACTATACTAATCAATTAAGGCAAATTTTTTCATTAATAATAGTTTTGAGGTCAGGGGTCTATATTCTCTTGAAGTAAGATTAGTTAACCTATTTTCCTATATGTGCCTAATATTGAAAATATCAATACAAAAATTGTACTTGTTGCTTGCTACATAGCCTATTTTCATATGTATTTGATGTTTTGATGTATTGCTGTGGGTTATGAATAAAGAAATTTTATTTATTTTTTATTTATTTAAGTAACCAATGATTCGAACTTTGTCTGTATTTGGGCACACAGATAGGATACATGAAAGTAAATTTGCGAGAGTGATATATTAGAGTCAATGTGGATACTTATTAATGTGTTTGTACCAATCTTCAGTGAGACCTGCTTCTGTTAAGTATCTCTTTAAGTTACGGCTTCGAAGATGAAGTTTTAATCATAACATTGTTTTGTTGGTCCTTTGGACAAATTGCTGGTTTGTTTGAAATAGAGTAATGGTATATGAATCATTTTCTCAGAAAAATAAATAAATGTTATGGGATCGAGTTAAAAATAGTATGATTCGTGAAAGGTGCGGATTTATAGATGGAAAAAGAAGCATAAATTGGCAAAAAATATCATATTCAAACCAATGTGAATAATTATGTGTATAATTATTTAATTAGAATTATTAAAATTAATTAGAATTCAACGCAGTTGTCTGGTCTCCACATAAAGCAAAATATTGCCTCATGTGGAGAAGATACAGAACAAATTTACTAGATTTCTTTATTACAAAATGTACGGTGTGTATCCCTACTACCCATTGATGTATCTCACATTATTCGTTCTGGGTATGGTGGGGTACAATTCATTGAGTGTAGGAAGGGATTTCACATTGATTCGTTGTTTGCTTGTTATTTTAAGGGGTAGAATTTGTAATCCTACACTTTTGAACATGCTTAAACTAGCGTTCCTAGTAATACCCTAAGAAGACGGCGAGGCCGATTGTTCTCCTTGCCATCGGCTCGCACTAACTTGCAGAGTGAGAGTCCCCTCTCTCGAGCACTCGTTGCGATGAGCCAGATCGCAGAGGAAGTGATTTTGACTTCACAAATACTTCTCCGAGATTTTTATGTTATTCATAATAATTAAGATTTTCTTGATGTTTTTTTAATTTTTGTGTTGATTTTTATTAAATTTTAAAGTGAAATGTAATCATATTAGGTGTTTCATCTGTCAAGATTATAATTCGAGTGTGTAAAAAAATAAATAAATGTCAATAGATGACAACCACAGCGGACATAGTTTGATTTAATCCCTTAAACTTTCTGTTATAAATATCCTTTCCGACTCCGATCTGAAAATATTTGCCACAATGGCCTACTATCAACACTTCTATCCACATAGACTATCACTATTGCAGCTATTTTTTAATCCACTGTTATATGCGAAACCGAGTACATATTCGAAATTTATCGGGCTGCCATCACGTGTTTAACAGTTATGGTTAGCGCAACACATCCTGTCTGTGTCCACCGAAACAGCGATCTGTCTATGTCACGCCACGTGACAAATTTACGAGCGTTGCCGAAGTCAGCCGATGTGTCACGAATCCATAGCGTGATGTTCGTCTTCTGCTAGATGGTTGTTGATGTATTGATGGTAATGTGACTTTGATTTGGATACACATCATTGGTTATGTTCGGCGATGTAGTTTGGTTGGTTGGTTTCAGATTTCGAAATACTACTACGTAATATTAAACACTCGTGTAGAACTTATTTTCATAACATACATAAACATAAACGTTCACGCCGAATATCCCCGAAGGGGTTGGCAGAGGTACTAATACTTCTGAACATCACGTGACTTTGTCACCTGGTGTTCAGAGTACCCACGTTTTGCATGGACAGTGTACTCACGTGATAGGGGGCAGGCCTATCGCCGTATTGTACGATTATACTGTCACATGACTAAGTTAAGTACAAGTCAGCTATGTGGGTTTCCTCACGATGTTTTCCCTCACCGTTAACAACCATGATAAATTAACCACACAAATGTCTTTAGAAAAGACAAATTGGTGTAGGCCCGACCAAGGATTTGAACACTAGTCGTTTGCACGATAACCGAGTGTTCTACCCACTGGGCTATCACGGTTGCTAACTTATTTTCAAACACACATATACTAACGGTCATAAATCTTAAAAGGGGGTAGCCAGAGCTTTAGAACTAGAAACTAATCAGCCACAAGTGGACGTTGATAGGGGACAAGATGGTAGAAACAGAGTATTGTTGGTATTAGAGTATCCAACCGTGTCGCCCAAAAACCACTTAAAAACCCCCCATACCCTTAGTCGCCTCAGCAAAACACGACAGACCACTACTTCATATTATACACTTATGTAGAATTACCTCTTTGTTTTAAACTTTGTAATATATTTTTTTGTGTTAAATTATAATAACTTGATAAAATCTTCTAAATCTTTAAGCGACTTCTACATGCACAAAAAAGTTACATGTTTCGTGGGCGTTCAAACTCCTTAGACTGTAAGGTAAATTAAGGTCAGCGCTAACATAGTAAGCGCAAGTATTTAGATTCATTTATAAAACACATCGCCTTATCTAGTAACATAATTATATATTATATTGCTGTGTAGTGTCGGCTTAGAATAGCACTACCCCATTTCTTCCGGTGGGTGTACGTAAGAGGCGACTAACGGTATTGGGGCTGTTTAAGGGATTGTTGGGCGATGCGATTGGAGACCCATCACCAAAAACCTTTATTCTTACCATCTTTTCCCACTCAATATCCAAAAGTGGCTGAGGAATTTATCTCTCTGGTTACCACTTCTAGGGAAATATAGCCGTGAGTATATGTTTGTATGTTAAAGTTTTATTTATTTCAGCACTAATAGCATTTGCAGAACTGAATCTGACGTTCAGATTCTGTTTTTAAGGTACATAAGGTAAGGTAAGGTCATAAAATTTAAAACCAAAGACAATTTTTCAAACAAATTGTTGATAATGATAATAAAAAAATATATTTTAATGTAATTTTAATGTTAAATAAGATTTACATACATAGATATTTTCACGGCGTTAGTTTCCCTTGGGGTAGGCAGAGATTACAAATCGCCACTTTGTACGATCGGCGATCCTGGCAGATTAAGATTTATGCTAAAAATTAGGACTGACCTAACAGATGACGACTAAATATTACAAAGAGTTTTAGGAGCTATAGGTAGATGCTATAAGTTAAATAAACTTCGTAAGACTAGTATGTGAACACCTTTTATATGATTTTTTCAAATCATTATTATCATAATTTAAAAATATATATATAAAGAAGAAAGCATAAGTCGTTAACTATATTTTTAATAAATAAAGGAAAGAAAAATTTCGACACAGGCGGGAATCGAACCCGCGACCTCGGGTATACGCCCCGACGCTCTGCACATTGAGCCACCGTGTCAATGGCTGCCAGCGCGAAATTCTTCTATCCTTTATTTCTTTTACACGTTTAAGTAGTGTTTTTGCGTTTCCTACCTCCGAATTTTTAATAATTCCTTTATTTCTTTCCTTTATTTATTCTTTATTTATTAGTAATAATCCCCACATGAGGTTTTCATGAACAAAAATATTTAAATTATATTTTTAATGTTTAATAATGTCAACGACACGAAATTACCAAAACGAAGAAGTTTGATGTAAAAACAGAGTTATTTATGACTCCGCCGACATATTTTATACTGACTAATTAATATCCCATTTCTCCATTTCAACAGCTCCTGTTTATGAGGTGATAATTTGCTAACACTGATACTTCTGCTCTCATTTCGCTTATTTCAGTTTAATTTTATTTCGGTTATTAATTGCTGTGTAGTGTCGGCATAGAATAACACTACCCCATTTCTTCCGGTGGGTGTACGTAAGAGGCGACTAACAGATTTGGAGCTTTTAAGGGATTTTTGGGCGATGTGGTTGGAGATTCATCACCGAAAACCTTTATTTTACCATCTTTTCCCCACTAAAATTTCCAAACGTGGCTGAGAAATTTCTAATTCCTTAACTCTGGCTACCCCTTCTAGGGATTTGTAGCCGTGAGCATATGTATGCATATGTATGTTATTAATTTATTTAATGAAGCTTGTGAGATTTGCCAGGATCGTAAGGAAACTAAATTAATGTATGACTTGAATGGATGTATCGTTGGCCTATTAAAGTCCATATTTTACTATAGAAAAAAAATACTACACTGCCAATCAAAGGTTATTATTAATATTTAAACAAATATTTATCATTTTTTTTTAACACCAGGTGACAAAGTCACGTGATGTTCAGAAGTATTAGTACCTCTGCCAACCCCTTCGGGGATATTCGGCGTGAACGTTTATGTTATTATGTTATGTTATGTTATTTATCATTGCCATGTACTGTCGGCTTAGAATAACACCACCCCATTTCTACCCGTGGTTAATCGTAAGAGGTGACTAAGGCGATAGGGGCTTTTTAAGTGATTTTTGGGCAATGTGGTTGGAGACCCGATCACCAAAAACTATTATTATTACCATCTTTTCCCCAATCAACTTCCAAAAGTGGCTGAGGAATTTCTTATTCCAAAGCTCTGGCTACCCATCATCAAATCGCAATCGCTCTGGCACCGAATCAATCATCATCATCAGCCTAAATGCAGAAAATAAAATGATATGTTGAATGGACACTGATTATTGTATAGACTTCTTGGCATTATACTTTCAATTCTTAATGAGTATTGAAACCCGAATGTCTAACATTCTGCCCTGTCGTTTTAGCATAATAATATTACACCGGTGAACTTTTCTTGAAAAATCTCAATTTGTCATCAGCAAGTATTTGATATTCAAAAATATGTCGCCAAAATTTGAACGGTTTCAACGTATAAATTTCAAATCAGAATTCCAATGCATCGTTATATATTCTTTACCTTGGAACGTCGATTTTATTTTCTTCCAACACAACATTTGGATTTCAGGATCAACAAATTGGGGCATAGTATATATATATGTTTGTTTTATTACACAAATGAGTTTTTTAACTTATTAGTGCTTCCAAACAAAGATGGATACTATGCCATATTGCCTTTTTTTGGAATGATAGTAAAGAATTGCTAATGATTCTGTGGCCACAGCACTACACAAGACAGACATTTTATATACACATAAAGTTAAAGCCGTGTAGTGTCGGCTTAGAATAACACTACCCCATTTCTACCCGTGGGTGATGGTAAGAGGCGACTAACGGTATAGGGGCTTTTTAAGTGATTTTTGGGCGATGTGGTTGGAGACCCGTCACCAAAAACATTTATTATTACCATCTTTTCCCCAATCAATTTCTAAAAGTGGCTGAGGAATTTCTCATTCCAAAGCTCTGGCTACCCCGTTAAGGGATTTACAGCCGTGAGTTTATGTATGTATAAAGTTAAAATAAAACAAAAATACACCTGCAAAAATAGTATTAAGAACGCAACACAAAAATTTACTTATAGTACATATCTATACTTATAATAAATCTGTAGAGAGGTCAATTCTGTACATGAAATATATTTTCAAAATAACTATCAGGTGGTGATTAGGGATCGATACTGATGCCAAAAATGCAATCAGTAAAATTTTTGTCTGTCTGTCTGTCTGTCTGTCTGTCTGTCTGTCGGTTTGTATGTTCCTTATGGAAACAAAAACTACTCGACGGATTTTAACGAAACTTGGTACAATTATTCTTCATACTCCTGCGCAGGTTTTTGTATACTTTCCAGCAGAGAAGTCAAGGGGAATTTTGGGAAATTTTGGGAAAACGGGAGAAGTTACTCCATTTTTTAAGCTTCCGTCGCGTGTGCAGCCTTAATGGTTAAACTTACATAGAAATCATGTATGACGGAAATATTCTTCATTAAATTATCTAAAAAAAAGTCCTTAACAGTATATGTCTATTTTTTACGGTTGACTCACAATAACACGTGTAATTCCTGATAGCTTAGCAGTTCGGAACATCCTGATTATATTTGTTTACTCTTACGTTTGTAAACCTCTCACTCATCCCTAATTTAAAAAAGGTAACATTATTACCTATTCAATAAAAAAAGAATCATAGAAATCGGTAGACCAACACCGAAATTATTTATAAAATAAGTCATCGCGCCCGTGATCGAAACCAAATCTTTACTAATTTACATTTACATATAACATACTAGATGGCGCCAGTAGTTGCATCCTACATAACGTAATGATTTATTTTTTAGATTGTTATAAATACTTCATGGCGTTTTATTCCAAAATTTGCAATTAGACGGAAATACTGAACCGTTCATTAAAGCGCATTCAAAATCACCAAACTACACTGTTAAGGGAGTGCTATAAATTTCATAAATTGAAAACATTACGGTGAAATTCACAATGCTTGAGCAGTGACTGAAGAAAGAAACCTCAGATATTTAAAAAAACAACGCTACCCGTGCGAAGCTGGGACGATCCACTAGTTATAAAATAAAATGTTTATGTAGTCCGCATTTTTTTTTACCAAATTTTAATAAGTGTTCAAATTCTTTATTTATCATAGCCAGCTTATAAAACTATGCATATCTAAGCATAATAAAACTAAGACATGAAGCTTAAAGCTGTTTTTTACTTTAACAAGACCGCCAACGGCAGACAGCTTGCCTTTACCCGACCCATCGAGAAAGGTTAACTTATAATTATGTCCAAAATCACGATTATAAAACTATAATACCTAATGTTTAATCATTATAATGTATGTTATTATGCAAAATCAAATTTGATGTTCGGAGCAGGAAATGGTTGGGATGTTTTGAGTTTCGGATTATTTTGGTTTTATATTACATTGTGCTCGGAGGCAAGATATTATATTATGATCATGCGTTTTTTAGTAATTTGCAAGCACAGGAATGTTGATATATTAAGTGTTTTAAATTAAGATAAGTGTATAAAAAGTTGTAGTCCTAGTTTTAGAATGTATTAATGTAGAAAGTTAATGTTATGATCATCTGTTTTATTGGTATTCTACTGAAAACACAACGAATCTAATATTTTAATAAATTATTGGTTATGAATGTGCCGTGCGGCCGTCGTGCCGTGTAGTGCCAGCTTAGAATGTCGCTTACACTTTCTACCCACGGGTGTCGTAAGAGGCGACTAAGGGGGCTATTTATTGGATTTTTGGGCGATGCGGTTGGAGACCTATCACCAAGAACCTTTATTTTACGATATTTTCCCCACTCAACTTCCAAAAGTGGCTGAGGAGTTTATAATTTCATAGCTCTGGCTACCCCTTCTAGGGAATTATAGCCGTGAGTATATGTATGTATGTATGTATGAATAATATCGAATTAGATAAATGACCGCCACTGTGATCTATTGATAATAGCGTTCGACTCAAAAAGGTATGGGTTCGTATATAGGATCTGACGGTGGGATTTGCACAATAAAAACCCAGAGCCACAGTGATATGGTTGAGACTCTGTTTTGGTAAACAGGCCCGGTTAATAAAAATCCCACCAAAAACATTAAATGTAAAAAAATGCCAAGTCTCTCGATGCAGTCTTTCCATCGTAAAAAGTTTTGAGATCTCATAGAAGCCAAGTCCTATTCAAAATATTTCGTAGTTATAAATCAACATTTAGTAATTGTATCAATAGTTTTCTTTATATTATAATTATAGTGATTTGGCAATGAGCACAGGAAGAAACAAATAAAACGGCATATTTGGAGGAGTTGAAAGTTACACACACCGCATGCGTAAACATTAATATCACAAAATTAATTTTCTTTTTTCTTTTGGTTTATCCGTGTCGTCCCAACCGAATTTCGGCAACGGCAGTCAGTCTTAGTGCACTCTCGATTCATTTACTTTCATAAAGCGATGGCCCGTAAGGTATTCTTAATTATTGTATTGGAGCATGTAGTCGGTAGTGACCATCATGATTCACACATAACAAATAATCTGATCACTGGTCTCGTCAGTAACATTTGCACATAATTCCAGGCAGCAAGCAGCTTTTAATTTGTGCTCATTGCCAAGTCACTTTAATTATAATATAAAGAAAACTATTGATACAATTACTAAATGTTGATTTATAACTACGAAATATTTTGAATAGGACTTGGCTTCTATGAGATCTCAAAACTTTTTACGATGGAAAGACTGCATCGAGAGACTTGGCATTTTTTTACATTTAATGTTTTTGGTGGGATCTCATTTATTTTTTGTAAGGGTATTTCTTTCTTTTACTTTTAGGTGACCTCACAATTTCTTGGACGTCAGCTACTGCTTTGTTTAGAACCCATTCTCTATCTCTATCTCTTTTGTTTCATCTCTGAGGCTTCGTTACTTCTAAGGTAGACAAGTCTGGGCGATATATACTTCGGAGTCGATTATATTCAGTAAACATAGACTTATAGACTTGCATGTCATCCCAATTCTCCACTACATAATGGACGACAGCACGCCTAATATCGTTTGACGACTGAAAACTTCCATACATGCTGTATGACAACGAATGAAATAAACACGACCCATCTCCAGGAATAGAGATGACTCTGTGTGGACAAAGGTCGCCATTTATGTACAATATTTCACGTTCCATTACACTATATTTACAATTACTTCTATAACAATAGGGCTTAAACTTATAAATATATGCAACCTAAATAGAACTAAACTAACTAACAAATAACTAACTAAATAAATATATATCTACTAACTTACAAACTATAACTAAACTAAATAACACGTAAAGTTCTCCGAATATCAATTATCACTACAATATTTTTTAGTTTCGAAATGGGTTTTCATAGACAGATGATCGCTATCAAATGAAAATTATCTAATTAATTATTTTGAAGTACTACTTACACTGCGCTTTGTAACGAAACCATAGCGCGATTCAGACAGGTACAACGCCATCTATCGAGCGCGCATACAATATTTATCGCAATACAATGGAGATTTAGCTTTATTAATTTAATGAACTTTATGTATTAATTTGTATTAATGGTAGTCTATGTATTACATTTATATTATTCTTTTCTATTCTATGTATGTATTCATCCAATTGAATAGGTACTTGAACAACGAACAAAGTTAACAATGCAGTCAAAATCCATACATAATGTTCTTGCCAAACCGCAAATATAAAATTGTTTTCTATGGCATATAATTTTTTAATGTTTTTATAATTTTTCCTTTATATGTGGCTAATGACCTATCTTGGTGCAAAATTTGAAGTTTCTAAGTCTGCTAGAAGTACTTTAGATTTTTGATGATCTGTCAGTGAGTCAGTGAGTGACAAAATGGTGTAACTTTGATCGACCGTAACTCCTAAACTATTAATTCATTTGGCGTGTAATTTCGAACTTAAGCTTGTTCTAATGCCTACTATTATTCACCGAAAACCTAAACTCCTAGCTTTGTCCACGTCGAAGATATAGGGGGGGCGAAACAGCCGCGAACCGCTTCGAGAAAAGATGGTACGGCCGTGCCCGTTTTGCTCGAGACTTGGCAGGGGCACTGCCGTGCCCCCAGATTATTAAATATATATTTGTTATGTAAAAGGAATGAAAAATCTTTTAAATTTTAAACTGACCATAATTACAGTTTAGCCATAAAACAATACATATATTTTAGTTATCTTTAATTCCTACAGACAAACTTTTTCATAAAACTTGTTTGAAATCCAGACTTGAGTTACTTAAGAAGCAGCGGCAACATTTGTTTAAAAACAAACAAACTGAGCTAAATTATGTGACGGTTTTTGCAACTTTCGTGAAGTTGGTTTTAAATAGCTTCAACTTTTTTCTTACAATTGTAGTTATGTTAATTACGTACAGCAACTGTGCTGTGCGATAAGGTTGATTATTTATTATTATTATTATGTTGTTACGATAAAGTCCATAATAATCCATAAACGTCTATCCGCCTAGTTGTATTGTTTGGCGCCATTTGGAATTTTTATACCATTTTAGTTATTATTTTTTTCCTTATCAGTTTTTTCGGCGATTGAACTATTTATTATAAGGAATTCTAATTGTTAATTAAACTCATATTTAACTAATCAATAGTCAATTGCAAACAGATTTGTTGGTGATAGAATACCAGCGATCCAATTATCCAAATGTATTTCTGACTTATTACTTTTTGCTGTGTAGTGTCGGTTTAGAATAGCACTACCCCATTTCTTCCGGTGGGTGTACGTAAGAGACGACTAACGGTATGGGGCTATTAAGGGATTTTTGGGTGATGCGGTTGGAGACCCATCACCAACAACCTTTATTTTTACTATCTTTTCCCCACTCAAATTTCCAAAAGTGGCTGAGGAATTTCTAATTCTTTAGCTCTGGCTACCCCTTCCTGGGATTTATAGCCGTGAGTATATGTATGTATGTATGTATGTACTTATTACTTTAATGAAATATGTATTTCAAATACAAAAACAAGATAACATAGTTAATTTATAACATCGGCAAAACATTTAAAAATACTCATACTGCCATCTAGCGGAGAGTAGTAGAACTACGTGCTAGTAGCGCTGGAGTGTTTACTTTCTGCAGCTTGACGAGCTTAATATTTTTTGGTGAATAAGTTTATTCGGAACATACGTTCGTATCTTTTTATATTCATGGATTACTATTAAATTATTATAACTGTATTGACTGTTCTTACGGCAAACTGTAATATCAAAGAGTTGCCTTATTATTTGCAACATAATCTAAAAGAGAAGTTCAAGTCAGCTCGAGTCGAGTCTACTTGGGGACATAACATAATAAGCTACTATTATAATTATAATGACTAAGTTTTGACAAACATATACTTATAACATCATTATTATTGTAAGTTTATAAAAGTGTAGTGTGTAGTGTCGACTTAGAACTGTGTAGTGTCGGCTTAGGAAACATACATACATACATATACTCACGGCTGTAATTCCCTAGAAGGGGTAGCCAGAGCCAAGGAATTATAAATTCCTCAGCCACTTATGGAGGTTGTGTGGGGAAAAGATAGTAAAATAAAGGTTTTTGGTGATAGGTCTCCAACCGCATCGCCCAATAAAAAGCCCCAATACCCTTAGTCGCTTCTTATGACACCCGTGGGTAGGAAGGGGTAGCGACATTCTAAGCCGGCACTACACGGCTTAGGAAAGCACTACCCAATTCTTCCCGTAGGTGTTTGTATGAGGCAAATACGGGTATTGGGGGTTTTTAAGTGATTTAAGAGAGATGCGGTTGGAGACTCGTCACCAACAATCTTTACTTTTACGAGCTTTTCCGTACTCAACTTTCAAAAGTTGCTGAGGATCTTTTTATGCCGAAACTCTGGCTAGATCTTCTAGGTATTTATTGCTGGGAGTGTTTCTATGTGTTTTTTTATAAAAAGTAATAGCAATGGTATCCTAAAACATTAAACATACAATACAAGCTTTTTGAAAATTATTTTTTCAAACAAGCATGTTAATCTATGCAAAAAACAAGTTAATTGATTCCTACAGCTCATACTTACATACATATACTCACGGCTATGAATCCTAAAAAGGGGTAGCCAGAACTTCAGAATATGGAATGCCTCAGCCACTTTTGGAAGTAAAGTGGAGAAAGATTGTAAAATAAAAGTTCTTGTTGATGGGTTTCCAACCACGTAGAAGCCCCATCCCAGTCACATCTTACGAACACCCACGGGTAGAAATGAGGTAGTACTATTCTAAGCCGATACTACACAGCTCCTTATACAAATAATAAACAGAAAAACAAAATTGATTAACATTATGAAATCAGTGTCTTATCATAAGCAGAAAATTTCCAAAAATGGGTAGATATATATTTCTTGAAAGCTGTGAAAATTTGCACTTTAAGTACTATTTAATTGCATAAACTTTTTAACAATTAACAAAATTTGTACCATTATATTCACAAAATATGAATCACAAAGACTGAAACAAGACAGCGGGGTGAAAACGTTGTACTAAGCATAAATTGAGATGACGTATCGTTGCCAGCATTAAAATAATTGAGATCTAAAACGGGTGAAACATGCAAAACTTCGCGGGAAAACGAGTATTAATTGGACTTAATGTCTAGGAGATAAATAAAATACGCGAAAGATTATAATTTAAATTGTATTCTTTTTTAAATAGCTGCTGTTTAGTGACTGCATTGAATAGCACTAACTTATACTTATACGCATGTCGCTCTGTCAATTGAGCTAACGTGTCAATGGCTGCCGGAGCGAAATTCTTCTATCCTTTATATCTTTGGGGGCGTATACCCGAGGTTGCGGGTTCGATTCCCGCCTGTGTCGAAATTTCTCTTTCCTTTATTTATTCTTTATTTATCAGTAAAAATCCCCACATGAGGTTTTCATGAACAAAAAGATTTAAATTATGACATAGTTAGGCGTTTTCAATATTTGCATTCTATCTGAAAAGGTAGACAGATGGCCTTCCGAAATAGAAAAAAATCTGAGGTAGGAAACGCAAACACTACTTCAAAGTGTAAAAGAAATAAAGGATAGAAGAATTTCGCTCTGGCAGCCATTGACACGGTAGCTCAATTGGCAGAGCGACGGGGGCGTACACCCGAGGTCGCGGGTTCGAACCCCGCCAGTGTCGAAATTTTTCTTTCCTTTAATAACATCTTTTATTTATTTCTGATGGTTTGAAAGTATATATAACTGGTTTTCCCTAATATCAAAGTTTGAGAATGAGAGCAAAAACTTTGGGTTGTGCGTTAACTTATGTGACCATCTTTTTCCATAAGAGACAACCAAGCTAAGGTTAGAAAAGCACTATTCCATTGATTCCCGTCCTGTCAACTATAAAAAAAACTTACTTATACCGTTTTTTGGGACTTATAGCCGTGAGTAAAGGTATGAGGGTCTCACTTTAAAACTTTAAAAAAACAAAATGTTTAAAAATTATATGCTGACTTCTTAAGAACGGTTGCATCAAATCTCCAGTAATAATTGATTATAATTGATGGAGAATAATATTTACCAGAGATCGTTAAGCTTAAATATAATGACAAAATACTATTTTCCAAAAAGAAAATATGCTTCGTGAACTACGAAAAACAAATTCGGATAAAAAATTATACGACTATAAAATATATCACATAAATAAATAATAGACAAATAATCCATTTAATATAACTCCTTTAATAACTTAAAAACAAAAAAACGCACATAATACGAAGCAAATCCCTAAAAAACACTTGCCTTTAGATAAAGCAAATTTTTTATGACCAATGTTTTCAAACTAGCAAGGAACGTTTTATTGGACTAAATAATTTTTTATCGTAAAATTTTCAGACTACCCTCACGTGATAAGAATTGGAAAAGATTGAAGAAGGAAATATACTATGTTACTTTTTATTTCATGACTCATCTTTGTAGTTTATTTCATTGATATTTTTGGACATAAAACAATATTTCGCTTACGGGATTTTTATTTATTTCAGAACAAAACATAGTGTAGTGTCGGCTTAGAATAGCACTACCCCAATTCTTCCGGCGGGTGTACGTAAGAGGCGACTAACGGTATTGGGGCTTTAAAGGGATTTTTGGGCGATGCGGTTGGAGACCCATCACCAACAACCTTTATTTTACCATCTATTCCCCACTTAACTTTCCAAAAGTGGCTGAGGAATTTCTGATTCCTTAGCTCTGGCTACCCCATCTAGGGAATTATAGCCGTGAGTATATGTATGTATGTATAACAAAACATAATGCAAAATATGTGATGAGTGTTAAACATTAATGTGTACGTCTGTAAATTTGTGTAGTGCTTATTGAAATTCAAACGTTTTAAGTGGTTTTTGGGCGATTTGGTTGTAGATCTATCACCAACGAATTTTTATTTCTACCACCACCGTGTCCCCTATTAACTTCCATGTAGCTGAGGTAGTTAATAGTTCTGAAGCTCTGGCTATCCCTTTTCGGAATTTATGGCCGTTAGTATATGTAAGTATGTATGTATGCAGACACATTTAGAGATATGAAATACATAAGACATACAATGATGATGATAAAGATTTATTTCTTCACAGATTTTATTAATAAAATAATTTCATTTGTTTGCCGTGTAGTCTCGGCTTAGAATAACACTACCCCATGTCTACCCGTGGGTGATCGTAAGAGGCGACTAAGGGTATATGGGCTTTTTAAGTAACTTTTGGGCGATGTGGTTGGAGACCCGTCACCAAAAATTCAAATTCAAATTCATTCAAATTCATTTATTTACCATAAAAATGCACAATACAACTTAAAAATCTTTTAATATAATATTCGTTATGTTGCTGCAAAATAAAATTACCATTGGTCTCCACACTAGGCGAACCTGTATCGCGAAGGCGGAGGTAATTATTTATTATTACCATCTTTTCCCCACTTAACTTCCAAAAGTGGCTGAGGAATATTTTATTTCCAAAGCTCTGGCTACCCCGTTAAGGGATTTATAGCCGCAAGTATATCTATGTATGTATGTAATTTCATAAAAATATTAGTATACCAAACAGCAGCAAATCATAAAATGTCTCTATTATCCGCAAATATTATCTGTAGAATCCATATAAAAAAGCTAGAAACCCCAACCTTTTCCTAATCTAAAAATAACAAGAAAATCTATTCCATTAATCCAAAGACAAGGAAAAGAAGGAGACTTGGATACAATGTTGATAATGTACAATTATTACTTCGACCTAACTCTACCATTTGTATGTATGACAAAATTCAATAGGAAGGGTCCAAATCGTCCTACAATCGGTTCATCTCGGGCCGTTTTGTCGGTTATGAAATTGGATCCTGGGACAATAAAATACATAATTTACCCGCCTCTGGGAGGGATGTCACCTTATTGTATATGATATTGACGTAGGAAATGCTGCTGTAAAACTATTATATTATTTAACTACTCATACTGTATTGTTCACACTGCATATTTAAAAAAGGGTGGAAACTGTGAATGTGAAATGTAAAGGGTGAAAACTGTGGATGGAAAATGTAAAGGGTGGACTTGGAAGAGCTATTTTTACCTTGGGTAAGAAAAGAGTTAGTGATTTTCAATATGCTACTTAAAGTTTTTGGTCTATATTTAAGTAATTGTTAGGCGATGTGGCCGTCTCAACCATCCTTTATGACTCCCCGCTCAATTTCCAAAAGCAGCTGAAAACTACTAATTATTAAGCTTTGGCCTCCTCATTTTGGAATTTATAGTCCTCATTACTGAAATTACCTTTGTAATAATATATAACAATTGACATTAGAACTTAATTTTCAAACAAGCATTTATTCATAATCATTCAAATTCAAATTTATTTATTGCATTCCATAGCTGTTATAAGTATATAAATATTTATAACAACACAACATTGCTGTGTATTGTCGGCTTAGAATAGCACTACTCCATTTCTTTCGGTGGGTGTACGTAAGAGGTGATTAACGGCATTGGGGCTTTTAATGGATTTTTGGGCGATGTGGTTGGAGACCCATCACCAACAACCTTTATCTCACCATCTTTTCCCCAATCTACTTTCCAAAAGTGGCTGAGGAATTTCTGATTCCCTAGCTCTGGTTACCCCTTCAAGGGATTCATAGCCGTGAGTATATGTATGTATGTATATTACATTACTATGGACCTTGTTCATGGTTCCTCCGTCAATACACGAAGGTAAGTTAGTGCGGCAGTACAGCAAATTTGCAGAACACACGTGGTGCCAACGACGTACCTTCGGGCCCCGACTACGTATGAATTTGGGACGTCTGTTAACTCCTAGACTACTGCAAACCTATATTGGTTTATATGTAAGTTGATTGAAATGGATAAACTTTATTGGTTGCAATAATTTAATAAGTTTTGTAAATGGGATTGGAGCTAAATTAAGAATAACATGATGATATTTTGTTGTATGGTGATGGTTTATAGTAGAGCAAATTAGATTTATTGACTATAATGGATCCTAGGTTGTGTGTCAAAGTGATGAATTTAAGTTATTATTGGACGATATGGATGGAAACCCATTCTTTATAATACATCATTTTTCCAACCAAACTTGCAAGAGTTTCTGAGAAACTTTTTTGGGTTTAAGTGTGTATGTCAGTACTGATATGATATGTGTGTAAAGAACAAGTTTTTATTTTCTTAAAAGCAATACTTATTTTTTTCGTTTAAATTTTGATTCAACTTAAGACTGTTGAGGTTTCAAAAATAAATTCAATTCAATTTCGGTCAGAATTCATTATTGTCTAATAAAACGTTTGTAAGTGATGAAAATACTGAATTAATAGTCCGGGAGCGCCCCTTGATTAAATTTTGATTAGGATATAAATTCTTGTTAGGTAACTTATTGTCTTAAATAATTAGACTACTAGTTAATTGGAAACAATATTTTGTCTAAGGTGTTTCAGAAATGTTTAAATATATCGAGAATTTGTTGCAATGATTTTTGTTGTTACATTTAATGTAGATGAACTAATTTAGATTAGGTAGCTTACATCTACACAAATAAAATAGTATCAAGAAGAAAACCGTTTTTTGATTGTAATGAATGCGCTCAAAAACTTTAAGACCGATTTTAAAATTCGTTCACTAATGGTAAGCTAAAACTTTCAGAAGCACATAAGCTATATATCATCTCGCTAAATATCATAGGGAGTAAGCAGTGAAAAATGCTTAACACCATTCGAGCGAAGCCGGGGCGAACCACTATTAATATCTCTGTCATCTTTTCAAATATTAAAACAATACAAGATTTGTATATTTACAACATTTTTAGGTTGTTGTGCTGAAATCTTATTAAAATTAATGGGCTAAAATTACGTCAAGCGAAACGACTTTATTCAAAAAGTTTTAGGTTAATTATTTTACGCTTATCTTGTCCTTCAGAAGTTCAGGAACTATGTCGGATAATGTTTACTTGATTGGATTTTAATTTTACCCTTGGTCGGAAAATTAAGTCCAACTTTTCATCTTAGCGGACTCACAACGTTTGGAGAAACTTGACTTACGAAATTAGATGGTGAGGATAGTAGGCAGCAGATTATTTTGTCTTGTCAGATGCTATGAACATATCAAATTTTTATTTGATGGTGGTAGGGAGTAAGTAGTAATTGTCAAAAGTTATTGGGAAATATCACTTTTCACCCAACTATAAATAAATAAAAGATAAATATATACGAATATATTACACACAGAACAAGTTACCACCTACCAAAGTCTTACTTAGTTTTGGTGGGAACTTCGTTGTTATCTATATGTGTATACTATATTTTACACAAATAAATAACAACCAAGACTAAGAAACAATAATTTATGCTCATCACAAAAATGTTTCTCTCAGTGGGGATCGAACCCGGAATCTCCGTTACACCAAATGACAGACTGGGTTCTTGCTAACTTTGTAGTATTTACATCCATGAGCATATATGTATGTATGCTAAAATCCTACTAACAATGAATACTGAAGTGAGTATACGTGAATGCTGTATTGATATTGATAGTTGCAATTCTAAGTGGACTTTTGTTATCAATTAGACGCAGTTTGTTGAAACTGCAGCTTTGCTTTGCTCAATAGTGTTTGGTAGATCATAAATTTATTGGCTGTCAATGTAAGCCTCTTTGTATGGACAGGCCAGGAGCTG
Source organism: Bedellia somnulentella (assembly GCA_963576735.1). NCBI lineage: Eukaryota > Metazoa > Arthropoda > Insecta > Lepidoptera > Bedelliidae > Bedellia > Bedellia somnulentella. The sequence goes on from OY755171.1 coordinate 1,718,697, forward strand.
AGCGTAAATTATGAACCGAACTGTTTGCTTTATTGCGTCGGTTATATTGCTACGAGTGTTTTTCGAGTTTATGTTTCATGGATGTCTATACATATAAAGTGGTTTCGTATTCGGTGCTTTTAGAAGCTAAAAAGTAGCTTCTGTTTAATCAAGTTGAATACAAAAAATTAATAGTTTAAAAAACACTAAAAAACACGCTTTTATAAGTGCACTTAAAAGTCAAAAATAAATGCCGGGTCGTTCAAGTTGTCTCTATTTCTGGGCTGAAGTGTAAACTATGTGCTTTTAATTATAATATTTGATTGTAAAAGCGTGGGGCGCTGGAAAAGGAAAGATTTTTTGTTTACCTTGCTAAGAAATCAAGTTAAGCGATGTTTCGAGGAGCAGGTTACAGAGATCGGCACTCTAACTAGAGTTGCAGCATCACTAGTTGGAGGCTCTATATTAAACAGTCTGTTCAAAATACTAGTCAACAGTGGCAAAATGTAGAGTTCTTGTTCGTGTATTTGTTTACAAGAAAGTTTTTCCTGCTCCAGTGCCCCACGCTTTTACAATCAAATATTATAATTAAAAGCACATAATTTACACTTCAGCCCAGAAATAGAGACAACTTGAACGACCCGGCATTTATTTTTGACTTTTAAGTGCACTTATAAAAGCGTGTTTTTTAGTGTTTTTTAAACTATTAATTTATTTTATGCTTTTTAGTCTTTGCTAATGGCATATTTTAATCATTTATTTCAAATAGACGAATAAGCCCGCATCCTCTCCATCTCCGCCAGTGCGTCTGTATTGCATGGTGTCTTACCTGTCAGCTTAGAACAATCTAACTCTTCAATCTGGAGACCACTAAGTGATTTTACTCGACTTAGCGCCACATATGCCTGTCCATCCGCAAAAGTACGGGACCCTAAGTACACCACGGCGTGGTCTACCGTACAGCCTTGCCCTAGAGACCCGTTCCCAGCAGTGGGACGTTATGGGTTGGTAACGATACATCGTATGGTAATATTCATAATGAAGTTCCAGTTCAAATCTTCCGGCTCCATCATCAAATCAGTTCGATAGTACCATATTATTGTATTCAGACCTTGAAACCTAATCGTGGTCAAAGTTCATTTCGTGGTCAAAGTTCATTACAAGACCTTTCTAACAAGTCCAAATACGGCTATAATACGATCATCCATCATTAAGTTCCAGTTAATATCTTCCGGCTCCATCATCAGATGAGCTCGACAGTACCATATTATAGTATTCAGACCTTGAAACCTAATCGTGGTCAAGGTTCATTACAAGACCTTTCTAACAAGTTCAAACACGGCTATGATAAGATATTTCATCATGGAATGCTAGTGCCTATCTTCCGGCTTCATCATCAGACCTTGAAACCTAATCATGGTCAACGTTCATTACAAGACCTTTTTAACAAGTCCAAACACGGCTATGATACGATCATCCATCATGAAGTTCCAGTTCCTATCTTCCGGCTCCATCATCAGATCAGCTCGACAGTACCATATTATTGTATTGTCATCGAAATCACATACAACTGCCAATTTTCATAATGCTATGACCTTTAGAAGATGGTTAAATTAGATTTCTTAGATTTGATTACATAGTTACATACAGGTCGACCTAATAAAAGCGTGTTAAAATCATCTCGCGTTCAATGAAAATTTATAATAAAGGAAGTTTTTTTTCTTTATAGCAACGAACTATTTACTTTACATTTCTCATTTTTATAAATAAACTTAGCAAGACACTTAGTTATCAGGACTTGTATACCTTTCTGTATCAGAAGCAGTGCTTTTATATCAGTAGATACAAAAGCTCAGTAGCTAAAAGGTTTGATTCCATACTTACAAATTTTATAGCATATCTTCAACAATTCAGCTTTCAATATTATTTTTTATGTATTAAATATTTCAAAAACACTATATTATAACAACTTGGGTAACCATCTATTATACTGTATATGATGTTATAATGTAATCAATGAAAAAGACAAAATATATCGAACAGCAGAGAAAATACCAGTCAACAATTTGTTTCGTTTCCAAAGTCACGTGTGGGATCGCACGTGATTTTAATTAATGAGGAACAGGTAAGGAAATTAATGCTGTACCCTCCCGGACTAACATTGACTCAAAGACTATGTAAGTAATTTCAGTAATTGAATTGAAATCAAATTTAATTCTTTGATTCATTTTAAATGAAATCAATGTTGTTTTTTTTTCATTTCATTACACATTTAACAGAGAAGGTTTGCCAGGATCGTAAGAAATTGGCAATCGATATCTCTGCTTATCCCAAATGGGAACTAACGGCTTAAGCATATATATGTATGTATTTAACAGAATTCACACTGCGTATCTACGAAGTGATAGAAGAGTTACTAATTTGTAAACTCATGTTCTGAGAGAATTTTCCCCTGGACAGACTAATTACCTCATAGAGAAGCATATCGCCGCTTTACTGGAACTCACCATCTGCACTATCTAAATGGGTTTCCTTAGAAACGTTCTCCTCACCATAATCAAATTCATAATTAATGAACTACATCAAAGATTTTACCGTTGTCATATTCAGGTGATATCATATTATCCAACAGCATCTCCCAAAAAAAATTAGAAAGCCCCATTCCCTTAGTCGCCTCTTATGACATGGGCAGAAAGGGGTAATGACATTCTAAGCCGGCATTACACAGTATACAAGTTTAATCTAATTATTTCTACAACTATATATTCTTTGATGGTAAAATTAGGCAGAGGATGCGCATGTCCGGGTTGTATTTGCAGGCGCTACGTGACGGATTCCAACCGTTTAGATCCATTTTCATTAGGGATGGCGAAAAGTTTTACATCCCTAGTTGGCTTCGATCAAATAATGAACTATGGTCACCGTGCAATCAGATATAAAAAGAAGTTAGAAAGCAAGTTAACAAGCTTATGTTTGATTCGTATTTGCTGAAAGTTATACATACATACATATACTCACGGCTATAAATCCCTAGATGGGGTAGCCAGAGCTAAGGAATTAGAAATTCCTCAGCCACTTTTTGAAGTTGAGAAAGGAAAACACTGTTAAGTAAATATAGCTGATGAAGAGTCTCCAACCGCATCGCCCAAAAGGCCCTTTAATAGCCCTTATACCCTTAGTTATAGCTATTATAGTAATGTAGTAGTACTATAATGGCTATAGTATATATTCTAAGCTGACATTTAAAGATAGGATATGTATATCCTTTAGTATTAAGTATATTATAGTAAAGAAAGGTGACTTGTCTCAGTGTTCCAATTGGCGAGGAATTAACTTGCTACCAGTGTGCTCCAAGATTTTATGTAAAGTCCTGTTAGAAAGAATGACGAGCGCAGTTGACTGTACGCTAAGAGACGAGCAGAGTGGATTCAGAGCGGGGCGATCTTGCACAGACCAGATTAACGTACTGCGGATGATCCTGGAACAGTGCAATGAAATGCAGAACGAACTCTATACCCTGTTCGTGGACTTCGAAAAAGCGTTTGATCGGGTGAAATGGTCTAGTATCTGGCGAACTTTAAAGAGAAGAGGTATACCGGTCAAGGTTATAGATATTATTAAATGCCTTTATGAGGGTTCCTCTTGTCGAGTGATGCACCAAGGCCGACTAACTGAACCGATCACAGTCACCGCCGGAGTGAAACAGGGCTGCTTGTTATCACCGCTGCTGTTTTTACTTGTCTTGGATGATGTGATGCAAAGAGTAACCAACAAGGAAGGGAGAGGGCTGCCGTGGTTACATGGTAAGACCCTCGAGGACATAGACTTCGCAGACGACCTCTGTCTACTCACCACATCCCGCAACCACCTACAATCCAAGACCGACAACCTCGCAGATGAAGCTGCAAAAGAAGGGCTGCGCATCAACTGCAGCAAAACCAAGGACATGCGCCTTAACACCCGAGATGAAGCGCCAATTTATGTCAATGGTGAGGTTGCTGAACAAGTGCAGCGATTTACCTACCTCGGGAGCGTCGTGGACCCCAGAGGGGGAGCGGAAGCGGATATAGAGGCGCGCATCAATAAAGCAAGAGCCGCGTACGCCCAACTAAAACCGGTGTGGACATCTTCCATTATAACACAGCGTACGAAGATCAGAGTGTTCAATTCCAATATAAAATCAGTCCTCCTGTACGGATGCGAGACATGGCTCGTCAAAAATGAAGTAACCAGCAAGCTACAGGTCTTCGTGAACAAATGTTTACGACGCATTCTGGGAATCTTCTGGCCGCGAACCATAACAAACGTAAGGCTGTGGGAGTTGACTGACCAAAAGCCCATCGACAAGGAGATCCTTATGAGGAAATGGCGCTGGATTGGACATGTACTGAGAAGACCAGACAATCATCTAACCAAACAAGGGTTAAAGTGGCAAGCTTATGGCAAAAGAAGGCCGGGTCGCCCCCGTACCACTTGGAGGCGCTCAGTTGAAAAAGAGGCTGCATCAACTGAACTCAGCTGGAAGGACCTGGAAGCTGCCGCACAAGATCGAGAAAAATGGAGATCTCTTCTTAGGGCCCTATGTCCCTGATGAGGGATAACAGGATTACATGATGATGATATTCTAGTCTAGATTTTAGTTGTTATAACATTTAAATTTTGCTCTACCATTTTATACAAACATAATTTTGGTACCACTGTGATAAAGCAGTATGTTCTACTTCAATATGTTATGTTAAACAGAGTTCCAACTGGAAATAAATCTATCGAAATGAAGAGTCGTCTCGACGCAATCTCAAACAAAGAACCCAGATTCCTTTGCTTTCGGCGGGAAAAAGAAAAAAATATATAAAGAAGTATCATTGATTGAAACCCGGAGCGGGCTTCAGCTGAACTGATCTTAGAAAATGTCGCGCCGAATTTACAGTGAAGTTTGGTTTGTACAGCACAGCTGTCGTGAAGTATGCTCTAGTAGATATTTCTAGTTTTTATTTTGGATACGTGTCACGTTTACACTGGTATAGGCATTCTGACGGACGCGGGAGTTTGCACTGTATGACACCTTGTTAGGCCTCCTTTGTCCTTCTATCCAATTCAGCTTAGGTACACTCTCTTGTCCCGCCAGGGCGGCCCTCAGCTGCCCGGCACACATAAAGTCATGGAGAAAACTGCCTTACGGCCTGTGCCATCAAGGCCAGCAGCAATCAATCCTTTCGAAAAAAATACACGTGTCACGTTAAAAAATTAAGGATGTTGTTGTTAAAACATATTTCACGTTTTACTTAGAAAAGCGTGCAAATGAAACCACGGAGGAAGCTATATGGTAGCACAATAACGTCGAGCGTTTAGTTTGCGACACATTTATCTTTTTCTGTAACTTATCGGCTTCATGAAAACTTCAGAGGGGGAATTTAGATCAATCTAATAATGTTCTCAAAAGGCAGGCATTCGGAGTGTCTAGAGTAAAAGAGTAGGGTACATAATTATTGAATTATATAAATGAAGGTAAAAAGGTTTGCCAGGATCATAAAAAGTGGAGATGGATAGTCCTCTTTTGACTAATGGAAACTAAGTTCATGAAATTTCCGGTGAAAAGACAAATAAATATTTCTTTGTTAAAATAAATAGTATATTTGGTCTAGGTATGTCACTTAGACAAAATATACACATAGTTAAATAAATATATAAGGATATATTACACGGACCAAGTTAGGCCTAAAATATATTCCAGTTAATCATTTGTGGTATGGGATATAAAGAAAAACGAAGAATGAAAATTTTCTAGTCCGTGCACTAGTACAGCACGGACTAGAAAAGTAAAGAAAATAATAATTAGAATGTTTTTGTTCATGAAAACCTCATGTGGGGATTATTACTAATAAATAAAGGAAGGAAAAATTTCGACACAGGCGGAAATCGAACCCGCGACCTGGGGTATACGATACGCCCCCGTCGTACTCCCAATTGAGCTACCGTGTCAATGGCTGCCAGTGCGAAATTCTTCTATCCTTTGTTTCTTTTACACTTTTAAGTAGTGTTTGCGTTCCCTACCTCCGAATTTTTTACAAATTCGTTCAAAGGGTTCGATTCCCGCCTGTGTCGAATTTTTTTGTCCTTTATTTATTCATTATTTATTAGTAAAGACAATAATATTTTTATTTATCATATAAATAATGTCTAAGTACAAAGTAACGCCTTCGGTACGAAGAAAAATAAAATATAAAAATCTAAAGTAGAGCATAGTTCAATACGTCCAGATTACACAACCTCGGAAGTGGATCTTTCATTTGGTCGCAGGAGGCAGTGTGTGTTTGAAGTTCCCGACTATCAGCCTGTGGCTTAAGATATTAAACCTATTGCCCTATGATATTGGATACGGCCCGACACTACTGTCAATAGATTGCACGATTAGCCCAGTGTTGGCTGCTTTTATCGATAAAACTTTTTGAATAGACGTTTTAACAATTCGATATGCAAAGTTTTACAAAAGTGGTGCTGATTGCAAAACCATTTCGAGATATTATGTATTTAAACAATATTTTCTTGAAATTAAATCAAACAAAGCTAAGATGACTGTTATTTTGTCAAAAAACTAAAACAGTATTTGACCTTCAGTGTTATTTCAAAGACATTTGTTTTTGCAGTTCATTTATAAAATATCGAAAATCATAGGTTTCTTTAGTATATTATCGTAATAATTTCATTTGAGATCACAAAGTCGTGAAATGTAATGCAATTAACAACATTTTTATTAAAACATTTCGCTTTACTTGCATGTCGCTACGTGATATTTTCAATCGATGACGTCATTAATTACAAAAGTTGAACAATCTTAAAAAAATCATAACTTTACAATTACTCATTATACGTGAAAAATATTCAAATAAGTCTTTGTTTGTCTAGTCAAAAAAAACTTTGCATACCGAATTGTATTGTATTTCATAGTTGCATTTTTTTTAATGTAGAATGATAGAACTTTTCTGTTTTGAGTTTAAGGAAAAATGAAAAGGGAAATATTGATGATACTAGGTTATCTAAGCCTATTTGTTAATGTTGTTGAAATTGACGTTTTTTTATTTGGGTATCAAAAGTTATAATACGCATAGGATAGATTAGCGCATATAGGTACCCACAAATTTATTGTCAAGTTCCATGCTGAAATTGAATATGGATTATAATAGTTTATATAATTTATCTATACCCAGAAAGTTTTTTGTCTTACTGAAATTAAGGTAGAATTTTGATCTTTAGTGTAATTAATTAGTCAGCCAAAATAGCATATAAAGTCACATGCTAATATAACTACGATACCAAATATTATACACTAGTGGATCGTCCCAGCTTCGCACGGGTAGCGTTGTTTTTTTAAATATCTGAGGTTTCTTTCTTTAGTCACTGCTCAAGCATTGTGAAATTCAGCGCAATGTTTTCATTTTATTAAATTTATAGCACTCCCTAAACAGTGTAGTTTGGTGATTTTTAATGCGCTTTAATTAACGGTTCAGTATTTCCGTTTAATAGCAAATTTGGGAATAAAACGCTATGAAGTATTTATAACAATCTAAAAAATAAATCATTACGTGTTGTAGGATGCAACTACTGGCGCCATCCAGTATGTTATATGTAAATTAGTAACGATTCGGTTTTGGTCACGGGCGCGATGGCTTATTTTATGTATAATTTCGGTGTTTCTCTACCGATTTCTATGATTTTTTTTTTATTGAATAGGTAATAATGTTACTTTTTTTAAATTAGGGATGAGTGAGAGGTTTACAAACGTAAGAGTAAACAAATATAATCAGAGTTTTCCTAACTGCTAAGCTATCAGGAATTACACGTGTTATTGTGAGTCAACCGTAAAAGATAGACATAAACTGTTGAGGATTTTTTTTTAGATAATTTTATGAAGAATATTTCCGTGATACATGATTTCTATGTAAGTTTAACCATTAAGGCTGCACACGCGACGGAAGCTTAAAAAATGTAGTAACTTCTCCCGTTTTCCCAAAATTTCCCAAAATTCCCCTTTACTACTCTGCTGGAAAGTATACAAAAACCTGCCCAGGAGTATGGAGAATAATTGTACCAAGTTTCGTTAAAATCCGTCGAGTAGTTTTTGTTTCCATAAGGAACATACAAACCGACAGACAGACAGACAGACAGACAGACAGACAGACAGACAGACAAAAATTTTACTGATTGCATTTTTGGCATCAGTATCGATTACTAATCACCACCTGATAGTTATTTTGAAAATATATTTCATGTACAGAATTGACCTCTCTACAGATTTATTATAAGTATAGATAATAATTTTTGTACAACAAAAATCTCAACTACCAACCAACCCAATGAGTTTGACAAGCGAAGGAATTCGAACAACAAATTCATATGTGTTTCTATATAAAGGCGACTGCACAATTGGTTTTCATCGCGCGGATGACAATTCCGCACATATTACAATGGTAATGCACCTGCGACTCATTGCGAGCTCATTGTCGCCACCTCATAGCGACAAGTCGGGAGCGACAGCAAAACTGTTGGGTGGAATATTTGCAACGTCATATTTGAGGGAGTAAAGACGCTTTGAAAATATATTTTTAGGGATTTGAATAGATGAATTAGATTAACTAAGGAAATATACTTAGCTGCTAAATGCAATAACAAATAAACACTTGAAACTGTTCGGCTATTTGCGAATAAAAACAAAACTTATAAATTTCACGTGAGTAAGAAACAAATATTTATAACACCCTTTCAGTGCTGTATAGAGTTATAATGCTTGAGCATCAGGGTAACTATTAACCTTTACTTTCTAATACGGCTAAAAATCCAAAAAAGCTAGACTAGCGCTTATTTTTAAAAGGGGAAAACAATAAGTAAATACAAAGATTGCGATAACCAACAGACGACTAGACTTATCCCAAAAAGACGAATTATTATCACAAACTACAACTTTCATGAACAGATGTGTCAAACAAAAATATTTTTTAACAAAAAGAAAACCGACTTTATAGTTGGAAAAACAACCGAAAATAAACAATCTAGTCCTAAAAAGTACAAAATAAGTTTTTTATTTGAATATGAGTACTGTGATTAATACCTTAGCAATTTCTTTATAACACACGCGTCGGTTCAACCTTCCTAAATCTTAAAATTCTCTTAAATTAATTTGTGAGCCGGTGCCAGCCTCGATGATTATTGATAATAAGAAGTGTGTATTTCGCACTTCATATACATGTGAAATGTATGGTACCTTGTAGTTGTAGGGTAAATTGATTTTTGTACGTATTACCATTTAAAACGTTAGGCGATAGATATATATTGTTTAGATTGTAATACTCAGAGATAGATAGTAGGGCGAATTTACTTTTGTTTGACTGGTACCGACTCAAAAATTAATTTAAGAGAATTTTAAGATTTAGGAAGGTTGAACTGACGCGTGTGTTATAAAGAAATTGCTAAGGTATTAATCACAGTACTCATATTCAAATAAAAAACTTATTTTGTACTTTTTAGGACTAGATTGTTTATTTTCGGTTGTTTTTCCAACTATGAAGTCGGTTTTCTTTTTGTTAAAAATTATTTTATTTTACGATTTTTAGGGATGGGTAGACCAGGCAAAGATGCCTCTCGAATGAGGAAGCGACGGTTACTGTATTATTCATCGTATTTCCGGTATTTCTATTATAGTACGATATTAAATAGGCTCAACTATATGTAACCTTACATTGTTCTTAATATCCTTCGAAAGGCGATGGTCTACAATTCTACATCTCAAGAGAGATTCAAACATTCACGCTGAATATCCCTGAAGGGGTTATCAGAGATAGTAATACTTCTGAATATCACGTGACATAGTCACCTGTTGTTCAGAGTACCCACGATTTGCAGGCCTATCGGCGTTTTGAACTAATACACTGTCACATGATTGTGAGTTTCGGCAGTCCCCTCGATTTCCTGGGATGCCATCATCAGATCCTGGTCTCATGGTACTTTCTCGGTAACAATAACATAACAAAAGAAATGTTTAGTGAACCTGTACTTCTCTTCATGAAACCTACGAAGAGGTGTATAAATCTATATAGAATGTTGAAAGAACTGTTTCCTAACTCCTAGTGATTGAGGAGCCGCACCTTCCATCATCAGCTCAGCAGCATAACAATATGATTTTTAGGAGCAAAAGCCAATATAAGTTCAGAAAATATGTAAAACGCAGTACATTTGCCTATAAAATTTGAGAGTTCCCCTCGATTTCTCCAGGATCCCATCATCAGAACCCGATATCCTCATCATGGTACCAATCCGGGAGTATCTACTTTCGATTAAAAAAATAATAATCAAAATCGGTTCATAAATGGCGAAGTAATCGCCGAACTTACATAAAAAAAAAAAAAAATATACGGTCGAATTGAGAACACTCCTTTTTTTGAAGTCGGTTAAAAAATGGCTTCATGTGACCGTTACTATCATTTTAGTTAGTTGAAAGCTACAATCAGCAAATAAAAATACAAAATATTTTTCATTTCATTGCCAACGCTCCTCTATTCATCGACGTCCGTTGTATCGTGGTATTGTCTCCTGATTTCAAGGAGACCGTCCGGCGTCTAATTGATTCTGACTCCATTCAGCGGGATTCCGACCGATCACTGCCGCGTTCTCGAGCCCCGGCCGATTGAGTCTTGAACCCAGTGTGAACTCGTCTTTACAATTTACTACGGTTTATTGAAGTGGAATTTTCTGAGACGTTTTTGTTACGATTAAAATAAATGTTTAGCTCTATCGTCAGCTACAAAGTGTATGATGGCAATAATAAACTTTACCATAGGTAGTAGATATAAAGGTAAATGAAAAAATCTATTAATAAAATTTGAGTTTCTGTTTGTAGTACCAAAATATAAAATTACAATATAAATTTTTAACTAAACACAGAATACATATACTGTATATTTATATCAAAATAACTTGTCTGTCTTATCCAGATAATAACGAATTTTTCACTGGCAAATAGCTGATGTAGAGGGTTTAAAATTTTGGCCAATTGTTTTTTAACACTCTCTTTACCCGCACAAAGCCTGAGCGTTCAACTAATGTTATATGACTGATAGTTTTCTTGCCGTGTAGTGTCGGCTTAGAATAGCACTACCCCGTTTCTACCGATGGGTGTACGTAAGAGGTGACTAACGGTATTGGGGCTTTTAAGGGATTTTTGGGCGATGTGGCTGGAGACCCATCACCAACAACCTTTACTTTACCATCTTTTCCCCACTCAATTTCCAAAAGTGGCTGAAGAATTTATAATTCCTTATCTCTGGCTACCCCTTCTAGGGATTTATAGCCGTGAGTATATGTTATGTTATGTTATGTAGTTTTCTGTGCGTCTTAGCAGTAATGTTTGGGTGATACAGTTGGAAAGAAATATTCATTTATTGTCATATGACGATCATTTCCCTTCTTAACTTTTAATTATAATAGTTTTATTTATAGTGTAGTTCTTACTTACACATTGTGGAATTAAAGCCTTAATTCACACAATTATCGGTAGACAGGTAGAAGCTATAAAAAATCACATCTTAATTTGAAAGCTTTTACATTCCCTCTCCACCCCAAAATATAAAGCGTTTTCCAAAACAAAATCAAATATTGCTGACTCGGGCGTCTCTCTTGTTCTGTCAGTCTGGTACTTATTTCTGATTTAACATCTGTTGCTAACGAAGCCGAGACAACCCTCACTACGGGGGTCTTAGTGCAACCTCTAATTGTGCCTCCTGCCACCTTCGTATTGATAGAGCCTTAAACCTTCATTTGAGATTTGGCTTAGTAATATTATAAGGGAATTGATTTGGGGGAAATCATGTAAATACATGTACAAATTTGACGTGAGAACATCTCAATAACTGATAAATCCTGGATGCGCACATAATGCATTACTATTAATACTAGAATCCATTTCATTTGTGATGCAATTGTCACATTTAAATGAGAATAAACTAAAATGACTTAGTCAAAGCAAGGAAATAAAATGTTATTTCTGTCCATTTCTATTTAACCTGTAAATAAAATCCTGAAATATTGGTGGTATTTCAATCACTGCACAACCACAAGAAGTACTAAAAGTAAAAATATAAATCAACTAAACAAACTTCAAATTCAGTTTTAACATGAATGCAACTAACAAGGTGCAAAAAGTAGAAATGGCGCAGAAGAAAGGCGTGAGACTTAGCACGGGTTCACAGACGGACGGCCTAATCGGTCCTTTGTGCAGGAATCACGTTCTGACACCTGGATCTAAGAGCAATGGGAGACCTGCAGATCTTTATGAAGAAAAGAATAACTTAAATTGGCGTATCTTTTCAATATCTTTCTTTACATCTTGCTGAGTGTTTATTTGTTATTCTTGCTTTAGTAACGTTGAGTAAAAGTGAAAATGATAGTGTTTCAGCTTGAAGCATTTTGTATCAATGAATTTTAGAGATTTATTTCGTCCTTTTGAATTTTTTTTAAATACCCTTTTAATTTTTTTTTGCTTAAACTTAACATAACATAAACATTCACGCCGTTTTATCCCCGACGGGGTTGGCAGAGGTACCAATACTCCTGAACTCACATGGCAAGCGCCATCTAGTTTCCAGAGAAGGTACCCACGTTTTGCTTAGACAGTGTACTCACGTGATAGGGGGCAGGCCTATCGCCGTTTTGTACGAATACACTGTCACATGAATAAGTACAACTCAGCCATGTGGGTTTCCTCACGATGTTTTCCCTCACCGTTAGCAACCATGATAAATTAACCACACATATGACTTTAGAAAAGACAAATTGGTGTAGGCCCGTCCCAGGATTGGAACTTGAAATTTTGCTTAATTATTTCTTTTTATATAAGTATCATTTGCGATACTTTTCATTTCATACTTACACTATTGTTAGTTTTGATGAAAATTTTCCAACGAATGTTGTTTAAAACAGTTATAGTAGACAAATTCAGCAAGATTGAGGTCTTCCGCAAGTCTGAAGGGAAATTCCAATTACCATGTGTTCATGTGACCAAATCAATTCATTTTATTGACCCTTCAGATAGAAAAATTACGCGATGATAGAAAGTGAATTTTAATCATAGTATCGATGAATAAAAGCTGAATCACAAAAAACAGCGCACAAAAAATTGGTATAAATAATTGTTAATTGTCTTACCATACACTTAATGAATATAAAACAAGTTATTAATAGAATCGGTAAAATATATTATATATGAAACGTTATGTTCTTCAAATTTATAAACACTCCGACATGGAAAACGTAAACTTTTTTTATATCTTAAAATCAAACGTTTATATACAAGTACGTATGGGAAAACATCGTGAAGAAACCCACATCGCTGAGTTATATTTTGTTATGAGAGGCCTGCCCCCTATCACGTGAGTACACTGTTCAAGCAAAACGTGGGTACACTGATCACCAAATAACAATGTCACGTGATGTTCAAAACAATTAGTACCTCTGCCAACCTCTTCATTAATATACAAGTAAATATTACATCAAACGATAAAATCGATATGTGCTGAAATTTACACACACATTTGCGGTATCATTCGAAGTAAAGCCGTGTTACTAATTCACGAGCTCAGTTCAATAGGATTTCATTCAATTACTTGGAGTTGGTATTACATTATATTTATGAGTATTTCTACCGAATTACTAGCGAGTGAGTGAACGAGATAAGGTTTTTTTTGTGATTATCTTCGCTTAGTTATTTTATAAAAGTGGTTTGTTTGGCTTCAGATTTAGCAAATCATCGTGTAAACCGTATTGAACCGAGGTTCAATTACTTTTGAAAATTACGTTTCATTAAGCTATGTCGGCTCACAATAGCACTACCCCATTTCTATCCGTGCGTGATCGTAAGAAGAAGATCGCGACTAAGGGTATAAGGGCTTTATAAGTGATTTTTTGGCGATGGGGTGGGAGACTCATCACCAACAAACTTTTTATTAGGTACTATCTTTTCCCCAATCAACTTAAAAAAGTGTCTAGGGATTTTCTTATTTCAAAGCTCTGACTACCCCTTTCAGGGATTTATAGCCGTATGTATGTTTCATTTTCGCAGGAATCATTTTACTTGCAAGTTTTTTTTGTCCTTATTTACTTTGTCTTAATAAACGCATAAAACGAATATCATAATTTATACTTTCAGAATATAAATTTTGCACAGCACTTTTTTTGACAGTAAATTAATTTGTGTTTAAATAATTAAGTGCCTCAAACAAGGGTATAGATTTGTGCCACATATTTTGATATTTATTTAGGTAATATTGAATTTTTCAACATACTATTATTATTTAATTTCTATAACTGTTTTATTTTTTACATAATATTCATAATACCGATATGGCCGCACAAATTTTAACCATTTACCTAGAACTCCATCTATGGCGTACCTCGTTGGCATCGTGTATTCAAAGTTGTGAATTGAATACAGTAATGAGCTCGAACCAGCAAGGCACATATGCTTTAGGAATTTTCTTTTTGATTTTACTTTTTCACCCAGACACGAGGCTATGGCTTATGTGCCTAGTGAATGAACGAATGAAATGAATGAACGGTAATGAAACTCAAGTGAGTGCTCGGTTTATGAAAAAGTGTAGTCGTTATTTAGAATTTTGTAAATGTCTTTAAGTAACTCGTTGCATAGATGTTTAACTTTGAGTGAGTTTGTTTGAGAGATAGAGTTTAATTTACGACAGAAAATGAATTTGCAAATCAAAGCTATTCAATTTTGCATGAATTATCAGTTAGCTATAAATATCTTATCAGATATGTTTATATCTATCTATCTGGACTTACGGCTACAATACCAAGAATGTTTTTTACCAACTTTTATAATTGCTGTGTAGTGCCGGCTTAGAATAGCACTACCCCATTTCTTTCGGTGCGTGTCCGTAAGAGGCGACTAACGGTATTGGGGCTTTATACTAACAACATTGAGTGTTAGTTACTTGTATATTGAATTTTAATAAAAAAAAAATATAAGGAATTTTTCGGCGATGCGGTTGAAGACCCATTACCGAGAACCTTTATTTTACCATCTTTTCCCCACGCATCTTCCAAAAGTGGCTGAGGAATTTCTGATTCCTTAGCTCTGGCTACCCCTTCTAGGGATTTACAGCCGTGAGTATATGTATGTATGTTATATGATTTAATGTTCTTTTAGCAAAAATAGTAGTATTTTGGTTAAGGATTTTCGACTTAATCGTGCAACAATCACTTCAAGAAATCCCAGCTAGTATGCTTTTGAGTACAATACCGCCTTGAACAACACAACATCTCTTGTAGAATAAAAGTGCTAATCTCAGCCGTCACCAAACAAAACGCCTACCCTATGGAAATATAATCGTAAATTTATTACATTCTACGCAGTATCAAGTTCCTTATCTTCCACAAAATCATGATGTCATATTATAAACAAGTTTCCAAGCTTCTCGTGCACTTAAATAATATCAGATTGAGACATCTTTGCACGACATTATGCTCGATAGTGTTGTAAAATTAATGCCCTGTCACGTATATCGATAAAGCTCTAACGATATACTCAAGGGTGCATTCTTACAATTTGTTGCGCATCACTAACTTCCTATAGAAATTGCAAACTTTACGAAAGAGGTAGGAATATTACGCATTTTTATTGTTCTGATTTTTGACATAAATTAAATTAATATAATATTATATTATTATCCTTATTTATTAAAGTTTATTGTTTTAGATATTTAGTTACCATTTAACGGTTAATAGTAGTTAGTTATTTTTAAATATAATAATGTATTATTATTTTTTATTATTATGTAAATGTTATTTTTTATAAGTTTCCGTTATTATTATTTATACTGTGATAAGTTAGAAATAATGCTAGTATGTTTATTAAGGTGTTTATATGCAAATACATTGAGAGTGCACTGTACAACGTATTTATATCTTTCCCATCAAATCCAACATCACTCATAATCCTTTTTTTAGTTTCACCGTTTCATTCGTATTATTAATTGTGGCAAAGAAATATTGATTTTGAAGCGCTGACCATCCCTTGGAATATAATACGTATGTTTTGGCGCTACTACAAGAAGGTATTTAAGCATAACTTATGAGGGCAATCTCAACCAACAGTAATCAAATCGAAAATATGAGAAAAAAGTCAGGTGACTGAAGTGACAAGAATAAAAGCTATGTATGAAAGAGTAATTCATATAAGTGAAGCTTGAAAGACTAATGACGTTCGCATCAATGTGTGTATGTACCGCATTTGCATAAGCATAAAGCATAAACGTTCACGCCGAATATCCCCGAAGGGGTTGGCAGAGGTACTAATACTTCTGAACATCACGTGACTTTGTCACCTGGCTTTCAGAGGACCCACGTTTTGCATGGACAGTGTACTCAGGTGATAGGGGGCAGGCCTATCGCCGATTTGTACGAATACACTGTCACATGACTAAGTACAACTCAGCCATGTGGGTTTCCTCACGATGTTTTCCCTCACCGTTAACAACCATGATAAATTAACCACACATATGTCTTTAGAAAAGACAAATTGGTGTAGGCCCGACCCAGGATTTGAACACTAGTCGTTTGCACGATAACCGAGTGTTCTACCCGCTGGGCTATCACGGTTGTTGTTGCGGTATCACCGCATTTGGTATAATTTTTTTGATACAAATCGAAACTATTCATCATACATACATATATCCACGGCTATAAATCCCTAAAAGGGGTAGCCCGAGCCAAGGAATCAGAAATTCCTCGGCCACTTTTAGAAATGTGAGTGAGGAAAAGATGGTAAACTAAAGGTTGTTGGTGATGGGTCTCCAACCGCATCGCCCAAAAAGTCCCTTAAGAGCCCTAATACCTATAGAGAAATGGGGTAGTACTATTCTAAGCCGACACTGACACTACACAGCTATTTAATAAATTTTATTATATTTTATATTAATTTTAACTATTCATCACTAAAGTATTTTCTAAGATTTTCACGATTGCTGCACATTATAATTGAAACAACTATTGATTTTTGGATATTATAATCGCGTGTTATAACATTATCTTTAAAGCCCGACATTTCGAAAACTTTTCAGTTATCATGGTCACGGGAAGACTGAGGTGTTATTTGTCATTATACAGTATTATAAAATTAATAATACTTACTACCTTTACCTTACTTTACCATACTTACCTTAATAGTTTGAAAATCAATAGTTGTTTCAATTATATTCATCACTATCATTTATTTTCGTTACGAGGCCAGGCTAATAAATAATATAGAATTTGCAGTATAGTGCCGTGTAGTGCCGGTTTAGAATATTAACACCCCTTTCTACCCACGGGTGTCGTAGAGGTGACTAAGAGTATAGGGCGTTTTTAAGTGATATTTGGGCGATGCGATTGAAGCCCCATAGCCAACGATACTTTATTTCTACCATCTCGTCCCCTATCAACTTCCTGTGGCTGAAGAGTTTCTAGCTCTGAAGCTCTGGCTATCTCTATTGGGATTTATCATTGTGAGTATTATGTTTGTATCTGACCGAGTAACCGTACAATTTCAGCAAAATAATATTAACTTATGTATTTTTTGTTCCTCCCTCTTTGCAATTTTACTTTAGATCATGATCTCTGCAAACAATGTAAGTAAAGTGTATTATTTTTTCATATCGTAAATAAAGAAACATCATTATAGAGGAAATGGACAAGGCATGTCATTGTAGTTTTGAGAAACCATTCATTCATTCTGTCATCAAGTTTTAGGGATGTTTTTTATCGGGAGTGAAAAATAGCCATTTAATAGACCACCTTTTTAGGGTGGGCATGTAAGCTGTGTAGGATAAAGCAGCTTTTTAACTTAACTAACAATTATTAAAAATAACTTTTATTTCGCTTTACATGTACTATTCATCAAAATTACTAACCGGCTAAAATAATAGTCTGAGAATAAGGCCTAACCCACCTATTTTCCACAACTTCACATATACTAATATGGTTAAGCTTATTCGCTTAATCTGGCTTATCCTATTAAACTGAAATGAAACCGCATACTGCCTTTATAAAACCAAGGCGAATTACCAACAAGTCGTGGTATACCCTAATTCATTTATCGGACAAAGCAGCGATTTTTAATATGTTTGTGTTTCTTACATATGAATATCACAAATATTGTGTTGTATCGGCCTAGTATAGCACTACCCTAGTTTTTTAAGTGATAATTATGTAATACTTATTATATACTAGCTTTTTGCTCGCGGCTACGTCCGCGTGGACTAAATTTTTTGCATCCAGGTTACATTAAAAATACCAAAACACGATCTTAAATTCTGTTTTTTTATATTGATATTCCCACGGTTTTTGTAAAAGATATAAAGAAAATTAAGGCTTTTTAAGTGATTGTTGGTCTATGCAGTTGGACACCCATTTGACTACCTTTTCCCCATTCAACTTCCAAAAGTGGATAAAGAATTACTATCTTTGAAGCTGTGGCTACCCTTTTTTGGGATTTACAGCCTAAAGTATGTACTCATGAATGATTAATAGATGAATTTCATATATTACTTTTTGTAGTGGTTACAACAATGAATCGCATCAAGTTTCAAATTTTTAGATACAGATATGACAAAATCTTTATACTAAGATATGTACTTGTATGTAATTATTATTGTATACAATATAATTGTATGTAAGTACATGTGTACATAACTTAATAATTCAACCCTTTCAAAATCCCTTTTTAATTGTTCATAAGAGTTATGAAATAAACAATTTTGTACCAAGTTACTATGTTCAAAAATGAGAATATCATTAGTAAGTATGGATGGATAGCAGTTTGGCGCTGTGGTGGCCCGATGCTGCCCCCTACACTGTCCGTTGATGATTGTGTGAGAGTTTCTAGCCGAACAGTCATAGATGACAGTTCTAATATAGGATTGGGTTGTAATGAAATGTATGTTAATAATTACAAACTTAATAACCTAGCAGACTTGAACTGTCATAAAAGTTTTTTTTTGTGAACCGGGGGGAAATTCCCATAGGATCCCCCGTCGCTCTCTCGAGTATATCGGACTTTTACTGACTAAAACCCCGACCGGTTCGGTACTGCTGGCCCTGAGGCCTATGCGGCGTCACCTTCACTGTGTCTTCATAAAAGTTTAGTCTGAACTGAAGTATTTATAACAAAGAAAAGAAGAACACATACCGCGATGTAGAAAGTAACTACTCGCGCCATCTAGTATAAAATAAATACATTAGTAACGATTTGGTTTGGAAGGTTATGGTATAATGATGCTCCTGTGGGAACCCTTGTGAAATCCGGGATAAATGATATCCTATATGTTGGCTAGGTATATAAGCTACATTCATACATAATTTGATCAAAATCCGTCTGGTAGAATTAACGCGATGAACGGACATACAGACAGATAGACAGACAGACTTTATTCAAAAAGCGCAAATTTGGCTTCAGTATCGAAAATTAAACGTATTCGACAGGTTTTTAATTTTTTTCTTCAATGTACAGTTTTTACCTTGGTACAGTCTTATTTTAGTATAGATAGATAAATGGATAGTGATGGCTTAGTGGGTAAAAATCGTGCAGACGATGAGGGTTCTTATCGAAGGTCGAGCCTACACCAATCTGTCTTTTTTAAAGACATATATGTCGTTAATTATCATGTTTGTTAACGGTAAGGGAAAACATTGTGAGGAAACTCATAGGGCTAAGTTGTAATTAAACATGTGACAGTATATTTGTACAAAACGGCGATTTCATTTATTAAAATATTCGACACTTTTTTGCTTATCCGATTTTTTCTCTGCAACAGAAATTGAGTCATGTCTAAGGAGAAAATGATTCGTTCTCTTTAAATTATCCTAAATATAAATCACAATAAGTGTCACTACTATTTGTTTCGCAGAGCGCCATTTTTAATAAAAAATATGACAATTTTAACGCTAGCCCTAACGCTAGCCTGACACAGCCTCGATCTCATGTCAATAATTTTCGATAAATAAAATATTTTTCAAATTTATCAGTAATCAATTGTTACTGACATATCTCAGCTGACTTATGTCACTGACAATTGTCATTTTGGTGAAATAGGGGCCAGGTGACAATGTCACGAGATGTTTAGAAGTATAAGTAACTCTGCCAACTCCTTTGGGGGTATTTTTACATTATTGGATTGAATCAGGCGTTACTTTGCGGAAATCCATAGCAATACTAATATTAATAAATTTCTTCGCTTAATTCCGCTAAATAATACCTGCAGTCTTCATGCAACATGCACTGTGCACCGCCCGCCCTTCCACTTACAAGAAATCGAAAAGCAGACAATGCACCACACACACACCCGCAAGCGAAAACCACAGGCAACCACAAACATGCGACGCGTTTCGACTCAACACGAGTCATTGACGAGCAGTTAGTAGACAGTTCGGCAGCTGACCACCGAGTACTCGGTACGGAATAACTACCAAAAAGAACTTTGAATACCGAATTCATTCCATCGTCATATCGTGCTCTCCGCTCTCGGGACGTTTAGTCACCCATGATATTATTAGTGTTCAATAATTCATACGACTGTTTCATATTATAAATGGTTGTATTTCGAACTTTGGTTTCTTAGAACTAAAACTAATGAGCAAAAAGTGCTGTGCTATGTCGAAAGTCACAACTTTTGTTACAGAGGCATTACTACGAATATTTTAATTCAAGATTTTATCCCTTCAAAAATTTCATATGAATATGACGGTAGGTTAACAAAAATAAATACCAAAATCCTCTTTTCCAATTTTTGGAAGCACAAAACGTCGCCGTTGTCACATTTAAACATATCAACTCAAAAAAATCTATCCATCTCATTCAAACATCAGAAAATAAAACACCATAGATAGAGACGCCAACAGTTGCAGCACGATACTTCATTGTCGTATTTCAAGAGCTAAACTAGCACTGGTAAATGCGTTCGTTCTGTCTGCTGAAGCGGCTATTAATCAGTTCAGGAATATACTGGACTCAACTGGAAAGACTAGATAGGTGCTATGCAATCTGGGAGTGAAGGGATGAAAGAGAATTGTTTATTGGATAGGGTAATTATACATAATTTGAATGTTTTTTGTTCATGAAAACCTCATGTGGGGATTATTACTAATAAATAAAGGAAAGAAAATTTTTGATACTACTGGGGATCGAACCCGCGACCTCCGGGTATACGCCCCCGTCGCTCTGCCAATTGAGCTATAATGCCAAGTGGCTACTAGTGCGAAATTCTTCGTTCCTTTGTTTCTTTTATACTTTTTAAGCAGTGTTAGCGTTACCTACCTTCGTTTTTTTTACAATTTCATAAGGTCACTTTTCTACCTTTACAGATAGAATGCAAATGTTGAGAACGCTTAACTATCACATAATTAGAATGCTTTTGTTCATGAAAACCTCATTTGGGAACGAAGAATTCCGCACTAGTAGCCACTTGACATTATAGCTTAATTGGCAGAGCGACGACGGGGGCGTTAACCCGGAGGTCACAGGTTCGATCCCCGGTAGTGTTGAAATGTTTCTTTCCTTTATTTATTAGTAATTAAACATAGTTTATCTGGGTAAGGATTTTAAAGTTTTGAATAGAACTTGCTAATTAAGAGAATGTCATATAAAGTTTTGGTTCAGTTGTCAAGCGTTAGTACGACTTTTGCTTAGTTGTACAAATGTTGTGACTAACTAGATATACCTACAAGTCAAGACTTATATAACTCTCATTCTTAGATGGAATAAACAAATATCGGCTGTTATCATGACTGTGGCGACCTATAGATGGCGAACTGACTCGCACTTAGCAGCGTCTTAAAAAAAAACCTACGTCACGGTATCGAAATGTTTTTCTAACAAAGGACACATACAAATTATAAGTTGGTACACAGCAGGGTGTACTAGTCAGTATAACTTTGCTGTTACCACATAGAAATTACGACATTCTACATTTCTAGCATATTTAAAATTATCCCATATCTTCTAAAACACCACAACCAAAAAAATCAGCTCCACAAAATTAATAGGTAGATAGATTCCATCCTTACTAAAACTATATTCCATACCAGCTTTAATTCCACTCCTTCAAGCATACAAAACAAACACACCTGCCTATTAGCTATATTACCACATCCATTTCTCAGCAATCACTCCACAGTGTATCGGATCTAGAAATGTTTACCGACGGCCGCTTCGGTAAGAGCAGTGCAAACACTGGATGACCCTGCGTTGCCAGCGCTGAACAAATTGACCTGTACTCCGATTTGAAGATTGTATGAATTAATCGCATTAGGCGATTGAGATTATAATTGTTTATCGAGGTGAGGCTGTATATGACTTAATTGTACCCTTTTGGAATGAAAAATGTAATTGCGCAGAAGAGTAGTCAGAACTTCGGACATAACTATTTTGAAACTCTTTGGACGTCGATAGGGAAAGAGGTGATAAAATAAGTAAAACTCAAATATTTGCGCCGCATTTATTTATTTTTATTTATTTATTTACATAAGGAAAACAAAAAGCTGTGATACTTAAAATTAGGATACACTTTTAACACACATTAGCCTAATAGTTTTCACCAATAAAATATGAAACCTTAGTCCTTCTCAAATTTCTAGGTATTAATTGTAAATGTAAAAATAATACTAATATTAATAAATTTCTTCGCTTAATTCCGCTAAATAATACCTGCAGTCTTCATGCAACATGCACTGTGCACCGCCCGCCCTTCCACTTACAAGAAATCGAAAAGCAGACAATGCACCACACACACACCCGCAAGCGAAAACCACAGGCAACCACAAACATGTACAACCGAGTACTCGGTGGTCAGCTGCCGAACTGTCTACTAACTGCTCGTCAATGACTCGTGTTGAGTCGAAACGCGTCGCATGTTTGTGGTTGCCTGTGGTTTTCGCTTGCGGGTTTAGCGGAATTAAGCGAAGAAATTTATTAATATTAGTATTATTTTTACATTTACAATAATAATTATTGATAAATTTTAATTTAATTTAATTTAGTTTGATTGATAAAATATAAATTAAATGTCGTCCACCAAGGAAAACTGTGCAGGATGTCGAAGAAAAGTAACTACTACAGAGTTTTTGTTATGTTCAATATGTGACTTTAAATATGATCTAGAATGCGGTAACGTAAACATAAAAACATTTAAACTCATGGGAACTCGGAACAAGGAGACATGGAAATGTCCAGAATGTTGTAGTAAGCAACCGAAGAAAGACAACACCAATACTCCCATACGATCTGATTTATCCAGTTGTCCAGGAAAAGAAAGTGTAGAAAATGTTACGATTCGCGCAAAATCGGACAAAAACATTAAAAAAAAAGTCTAACAATAAATCTAAGTCACAGGAAACGACCCAGGCTACTAATAGAAACATGGTGAATGTGTCGAAAATAGAAGAATTAACCTCTAAACCCGATAGTTATGTTACTGAAAATCAACTACGAAATATTCTCCGACAAGAATTAACTCAAATAATCCGCCGCTCAGTCAGTGAGCAGTTACTGGAAATAAAAGAACAAGTAACAAACTACCAAATATCATTAGAGTTTATGAACAAACAATACGAAGATATGAAAAAATCATTAGAAGTAAAGGAAAAAATTATACAACATATACAAGAAGAAAACCAAAAACTACAAGTATCTATGAAAGATGTTAATAATAGAGTCAGCTATCTAGAGCAATCAATGAGAGAATGTAACTTAGATATTAATGGGATACCGGAAAACCGAACCGAAAATCTATCCAAATTATTTGTACAATTAGTCAATACAGTAGGCTGTACATTGACAAACAATGACATAAATCAAATCACCAGAGTGGCTAAACTGAAAAAAGACAGTATTAGGCCGCGTTCTGTGATTGTTAAAGTTCGTTCAGTTCGCCAACGTGACGAGCTATTGGCAGCGGTATCAAAATTCAACAGAAATAAAAAGCAACACGAAAAGTTAAACTCACATCACTTGGGTTGCACCGGAAGCTGTAGTCCAGTATTTGTTTCCGAACACTTGACGCCGTCGAACAAAAACCTTCACGCCGCTACACGGAAGAATGCAAAGGAACAAAAATACAAATTTGTTTGGGTTCGAGATGGCAGAGTATACACCAGAAAAAATGAAGACTGCTCGGCCCTACATATACGTAACATGGAGAGTCTAAAGTTGATGGTATAAATTATTATTTTGTTTTATGTTTGTTTTTAAGTTTTAATTAATTATTTTAGATTTATTTTGATTTCATTATACAATGCTTCATTTTTTATTAAATAATTGTTTAAAATTCGATAAATTACAAATATATTACCAAAACGTTAGGGGACTTAGAACGAAAACAAATGATTTATACAAAAATGTTCTTTTAAATGACTACAGTGTTATAGTTTTGACGGAAACCTGGTTGAACTCTACCATATCAGATGGAGAGCTTATAGATTCAAGATATACAGTGTACCGGCGCGATCGCGCGACTTCAGCTAGTATAAAAAAAGAAGGAGGGGGAGTATTGATAGCAGTAAGGAAAAACATAAAATCAACTCGAATGCAGCACTGGGAAAGTGAATGTGAGGATTTGTGGATAACTATCGAGGTAAATATCAATAATTGTATTAAAAAAATGGCACTGTGTGCTGTTTATCTACCACCCCCAGTCAAAATTGATATTCTCAATAATTACGTAAAAAACACCGGTTCTGCAATCGATCGCGTAGAAAATGTAATGATCTTGGGGGATTTCAACCAGAGCTCTATCACGTGGACAGAAGATTGTGATTCACCGGGTACGATCCCATCGAACTACCAAAGTTCTCTAGGATATTGTTTGATTGACTTCTTGTCCATTCATAATCTGTATCAATTTAATAATGTAAAGAATGACCATAACACAATTCTTGACCTGGTTTTATGTGATTTCACAACTTTAAAAGTCTTTAAATCTATGGATGCCCTACTAAAACTTGATTCTTATCACCCTGGTCTCTCTATATCAGTGTTTTCGCCTAAAATTTCCTACATTCAAGAAAATAAACGACTAAAATATAATTTTCATAAGGTTGATTACACTTGTATTAACAGTGAACTGGAAAAAACAGATTGGGTCAAATTGTTGAATGGAAAAAATATAGATGACATGGTTGGGGCGTTTTATGGTAAACTGTCCCAGTTAATAGATGTTTATGTTCCAAAGTGTCAAAATGGAAAACATCACTACCCGCCTTGGTTTACAAATACACTTACAAAATTACTGAAAGATAAAGAAAAATTACGTAACAGATATTTCAAGTATAGGAATCCCCGTGACGAAATTGATTAATTTGCTACGTACGCGTTGTCACAAACTAATTGATAAATGCTTTGTGCAGTACAAACATTCAATCGAGTGTAATATAAAAAACAATCCGCGCGCTTTTTGGCGATATATCAAAGAAACTCGCGGTAATTCATCCACATTACCAAGTCAAATGCACCTCGGAAATAATACAGCTACCACTGGTGGAGAAATAACAAATCTATTTGCCAGTCACTTCGCGAGTTTATATTCCTCCAACTCCA
Organism: Bedellia somnulentella; assembly: GCA_963576735.1. Classification (NCBI taxonomy): domain Eukaryota; kingdom Metazoa; phylum Arthropoda; class Insecta; order Lepidoptera; family Bedelliidae; genus Bedellia; species Bedellia somnulentella. The sequence goes on from OY755171.1 coordinate 1,744,300, forward strand.
TAACCAGCACTATTGCCCGCGGATCTAATGATACTGAAAATATTAATACTGATTGTCTTAGCCATGTATATATATCAGAAGAGAGCATATCAAAATGCATAAAAAAACTGGATATGTACAAAGGGAGCGGCCCTGATGGTATTCCTCCTGTGTTCATCAAACGATGTAGAGTATCGCTTACTCTTCCTTTACACCTCATTTTTAACAGATCACTATCAGAGAGCGTGTTTCCAGAGGAATGGAAGAAAAGTAGAATAACACCAATTCATAAAAAGGGAGATGCTAACAATGTAGAGAACTATCGGCCAGTATCTATACAATCTTGTTTTGCAAAAATATTTGAACAGAATGTGGAACACATTATGTCATCCCATTTCCAAAACGTCATAACGCCAAATCAACACGGTTTCCGCAGAGGTCGTTCAGTTCAAACAAACCTCGTCTCTTTTGTGACCGACGTGTGCCATGAGTTGGATAGCGGTGAGGAAATGCATGTTATTTATACCGACTTTAAAGACGCATTTGATAAAGTATGTCATAAATTGCTTTTTTTAAAACTGGAGCGCATGGGTATTTGTGGTTCTTTATTAGGATGGTTTGCATCATATTTGGAAAAACGATCACAGTTTGTTGCGACATGTGGCTACAAATCAGACACTATATACGCCACATCGGGAGTGCCTCAAGGATCACACCTGTCTCCTATTCTTTTCTCATTATTTATCAATGACATTGCAGAGGTAATACAGCGGAGCAGATTATCTTTGTTTGCAGATGATTTGAAGATCTACGCTAGAGCAAGTAATGAAAACTGTAAGCATCTGCAAGAGGACTTAAATCGTTTGTCAGAGTGGTGCGATCGGAATCATATGCTACTTAACTTAAATAAGTGTTACGACATGAAATTTACTAGAAGAAAGAAACCCCTTCCGATGCGTTACTCCATAAATGGAGTTCAATTAGCAGAAGTAAACGAAGTGCGCGATTTGGGTGTTATTTTGGATAGACATCTTACGTTTGCTCCTCACATAGATGCAATTGTTAAAAAATCAGCAATGATGTTGGGATTTCTGAAGCGCAATACGAAGGAATTCAAACATACGAAAACAAAAATCTGTCTATATAACGCCTTGGTCCGCAGCAATCTGGAATTCGCAAGCGTCATATGGAACCCCTATTATGCAGTATCTTCCCAACGCATTGAATCCATTCAACGGGCTTTTACTCGCCATTTAGCATTCAGATCACCCGGAATATCATACAGACAGCCTTATACTCAAAGATTAGAGTTTTTTTAAGATGGAGTCATTATTTAATCGTCGGAAAATGTTAGACTCTTCTTTTTTATATAAGTTAGTAAATAGTTACATTGACAGTACTGAAGTAATTAAAAATATTAATTTAACTGTTCCCTTCAACTATCCTCGAAACACAATTAGGAATATATTTAATGTAAGAAGATGCCGTACTAATATTGGACTTAATTCACCCATTACGAGAATGTGTAAAAGTTATAACGAAATGCAGGCAAAACACGGTGAAATTGATATATTTGGTGACTCTTTGGCCGTTTTCAAGCAAAAAGTTAAAGTTGTGAATACATAAGATGGGGTCAGTTTGTATTTAATTAGTTTACCAATTGTATTACTAAATTGAATTTTAATTTTGTTCTTATAATTGTAGTCTATTTCCTATTATCTTAGTTCTTTATTAAATTATTCTTATTACAGAAGAAATGTCTGATCATTTAAATATATTTATTGTTGTAATTTCTATAATTGGCATAGTTAACTGTTTTTTTTAATTTAGTTTTAATTTAGTTTTAATTTAATTTTAATTTAGTTTTAATCAATTTATTTAAATTTTATAATAATCATTTTTTAGAATGTTATATCTGTAATGTTAGTTATATAATTAATTATTTCAATTTTTAAATCGAATGATGTGGTTAGCCTATAATTGGTGTATTTAGTTGATATGTGTCATTTCAATTCTAGTACTTTTTAAGACTGTTTACTATTTTCACTGTTGGCAATCCGTAATAAATAAATAAATAAATAAATAAATACCTAGAAATTTGAGAAGGACTAAGGTTTCATATTTTATTGGTGAAAACTATTAGGCTAATGTGTGTTAAAAGTGTATCCTAATTTTAAGTATCACAGCTTTTTGTTTTCCTTATGTAAATAAATAAATAAAAATAAATAAATGCGGCGCAAATATTTGAGTTTTACTTATTTTATCACCTCTTTCCCTATCGACGTCCAAAGAGTTTCAAAATAGTTATGTCCGAAGTTCTGACTACTCTTCTGCGCAATTACATTTTTCATTCCAAAAGGGTACAATTAAGTCATATACAGCCTCACCTCGATAAACAATTATAATCTCAATCGCCTAATGCGATTAATTCGTACAATCTTCAAATCGGAGTACAGGTCAATTTGTTCAGCGCTGGCAACGCAGGGTCATCCAGTGTTTGCACTGCTCTTACCGAAGCGGCCGTCGGTAAACATTTCTAGATCCGATACACTGTGGAGTGATTGCTGAGAAATGGATGTGGTAATATAGCTAATAGGCAGGTGTGTTTGTTTTGTATGCTTGAAGGAGTGGAATTAAAGCTGGTATGGAATATAGTTTTAGTAAGGATGGAATCTATCTACCTATTAATTTTGTGGAGCTGATTTTTTTGGTTGTGGTGTTTTAGAAGATATGGGATAATATTAAATATGCTAGAAATGTAGAATGTCGTAATTTCTATGTGGTAACAGCAAAGTTATACTGACTAGTACACCCTGCTGTGTACCAACTTATAATTTGTATGTGTCCTTTGTGAGAAAAACATTTCGATACCGTGACGTAGGTTTTTTTTTAAGACGCTGCTAAGTGCGAGTCAGTTCGCCATCTATAGGTCGCCACAGTCATGATAACAGCCGATATTTGTTTATTCCATCTAAGAATGAGAGTTATATAAGTCTTGACTTGTAGGTATATCTAGTTAGTCACAACATTTGTACAACTAAGCAAAAGTCGTACTAACGCTTGACAACTGAACCAAAACTTTATATGACATTCTCTTAATTAGCAAGTTCTATTCAAAACTTTAAAATCCTTACCCAGATAAACTATGTTTAATTACTAATAAATAAAGGAAAGAAACATTTCAACACTACCGGGGATCGAACCTGTGACCTCCGGGTTAACGCCCCCGTCGTCGCTCTGCCAATTAAGCTATAATGTCAAGTGGCTACTAGTGCGGAATTCTTCGTTCCCAAATGAGGTTTTCATGAACAAAAGCATTCTAATTATGTGATAGTTAAGCGTTCTCAACATTTGCATTCTATCTGTAAAGGTAGAAAAGTGACCTTATGAAATTGTAAAAAAAACGAAGGTAGGTAACGCTAACACTGCTTAAAAAGTATAAAAGAAACAAAGGAACGAAGAATTTCGCACTAGTAGCCACTTGGCATTATAGCTCAATTGGCAGAGCGACGGGGGCGTATACCCGGAGGTCGCGGGTTCGATCCCCAGTAGTATCAAAAATTTTCTTTCCTTTATTTATTAGTAATAATCCCCACATGAGGTTTTCATGAACAAAAAACATTCAAATTATGTATAATTACCCTATCCAATAAACAATTCTCTTTCATCCCTTCACTCCCAGATTGCATAGCACCTATCTAGTCTTTCCAGTTGAGTCCAGTATATTCCTGAACTGATTAATAGCCGCTTCAGCAGACAGAACGAACGCATTTACCAGTGCTAGTTTAGCTCTTGAAATACGACAATGAAGTATCGTGCTGCAACTGTTGGCGTCTCTATCTATGGTGTTTTATTTTCTGATGTTTGAATGAGATGGATAGATTTTTTTGAGTTGATATGTTTAAATGTGACAACGGCGACGTTTTGTGCTTCCAAAAATTGGAAAAGAGGATTTTGGTATTTATTTTTGTTAACCTACCGTCATATTCATATGAAATTTTTGAAGGGATAAAATCTTGAATTAAAATATTCGTAGTAATGCCTCTGTAACAAAAGTTGTGACTTTCGACATAGCACAGCACTTTTTGCTCATTAGTTTTAGTTCTAAGAAACCAAAGTTCGAAATACAACCATTTATAATATGAAACAGTCGTATGAATTATTGAACACTAATAATATCATGGGTGACTAAACGTCCCGAGAGCGGAGAGCACGATATGACGATGGAATGAATTCGGTATTCAAAGTTCTTTTTGGTAGTTATTAAATATTTTTATTCGATAGCAAACACGAAAACAAAAGACTAATTTGAATATTTTTCATTATAATAATAAGTAAGTGTCGAACTGTACTATCAATTTTGTACAGCTCGAGGACCCTCATGAGCCATGTATGAGGTACCGAATCGAACGCCTTCCTGTAGTCTATCCAGCCAGCGGAGAAGTTCCGACGGTTGCGTTTGACCAGTTGGCCTACGACCGCGTCGATGACGAGCAGCTCCTTGCTACCGCGACTACCGCCCCTACATCCGTTCTGAGCTCCAGAGATCACATTGTTATCAACAATGTGTTGAGTAATCTTGGAGCTCAGAACGGATGTCAAGGTCTTGTAAATTGTACAAAGACAAGTAATGGGGCGGTATTGTGATGGATCCGCGGTAGCATCGCTCTTTGGAGCTAAATGAGTGACCCCAGTAGTTAAGAAGTTCTGTAGCGTCCCACTCTCGAGGGCGCTTTGGAACTGACGGGCGAGAGTAGCGTGACAGCGCGTGAACCCCTTCAACCAGTAATGGTGCAATCCGTCCGGCCCCGGACTTTTCCAGTTCGGAGCCTTACGGATCGCAGCCACCACATCCTCCTCGGATATGTTGACGGGGTTCATGGGCGCTATGGGCTCGCACGCTCCCTCGACCGCCTCGAACCATCGGCCCTCTTCGTGATCAACAGGCAGCGACCAAAGCCCACGCCAAAAGGCAACTACGTCGGCTTTTTCCGGTCGCTGACCCGTCGAAACCACATCGGGATGCTCCAAAGTTCTGTAGAACTTCTTCTGGTCACTCATGAAGAGACGATTCTGTTGGTACCTCTTTACCCTTTCAGAATATCGCCTAATTCGCTTACCCCAAGCAGCGATCTTCTGCTTCAGATCATCGATGCGCTCCACCAGTCTACAGGCAAACCCCCGACACTTCCTCGGGCTATGGGGTGCTGGAGAACGATCCTGAGTTTAGACGGTCAGCGGATGACGGACGCGGATGACCAAATTGATATAAGGCGAAGGATTTTCCAGGGCGATTGCCTGAGTCCAGTTTGGTTTTGCTTGGCCCTGAATCCTCTAAGTACACTCTTGAAGAATTCGGGGACAGGCTTTCAGTTTCGGAGAGGCGGACCACGCTTGCCTCATCTCCTTTACATGGATGACCTGAAGCTTTACGCCCCCACGGCTGACAGATTGGCGGAGCTACTGACGATCACTAACGACTTCAGTGGTTCCGTCAAGATGGAGCTCGGGGTCGATAAGTGTGCGGTCATTCATGTTGAGAAGGGGCATGTCGTGCACTCTGATGGTGTCGATGTCGGCACCAATCATTTGAGGGCACTCTCCGAGGCTGAAACATACCGGTATCTGGGCATGTCACAAACCATCAGTGTGAAGGTGGCAGACGTGAAACAGGGTGTTTGCGAGGAGTTTTATGAACGCCTGAAAAGTGTGCTTAATAGCTACTTGTCAGGCGTTAATAAGATCCGAGCCATTAACTCCTGGGTCATGCCTGTACTGATGTACACATTTGGCGTGCTCAGATGGACTCAGACCGAACTCGACGCTCTGGACAGACGAGTCCGCACGATGATGACCTCTCATCGAATGCATCATCCAAGGTCGTCGGTTATGAGATTGTATGTCCCGCGGAAGTGTGGTGGTCGAGGCCTCTTGAGTGCCAAAACCATACACAACCGCGAGGTATGCAACCTCAGAAACTATTTTTTGACGATGACGGATGATAGTATTCGGGGAGAGGTGGTCGCTAGTGATAAAGGACTGACTCCCTTATCGTTGGCCTCACAGGATTGGCGAACCCCGGAGGTACTTAGCACCTCTGATCGGGAGTCCGTATGGAAAGAGAAGGAGCTGCGCGGGAGGTTTTACAAGGTACTTCACGAACCTTTCGTGGACCGTAAAGCCTCCCTGCATTGGCTGCGTTTCGGGGACCTCTTTGGGGAAACCGAAGGTTTTGTCTGTGCAATACAAGACCAGGTTATCAAGACGCGGAACTATCGGAAATACATCCTAAAGGACGGTACCACAGACATCTGTCGAGCATGTGGCCGTCCCGGAGAGTCACTTAGGCATGTTATTTCCGGTTGTTCGGCTCTTGCTAACACTGAGTACTTGCACAGACACAATCAAGCAACCAAAATCCTGCATCAGGAGCTCGCTCTGAAATACGGACTCTTGCAACAAAGGTTGCCGTATTACAAGTATCTGCCGGAGCCAATTCTAGAAAACGACCGTGCCAAAATCTATTGGGACCGATCCGTTATCACGGACAGGACTATTCTAGCGAATAAGCCTGATATCGTGGTGTGGGATCGGTCGCAGTCGAGGGTATTTCTAGTGGATGTCACTATCCCGCATGACGAGGGTCTCGTGAAAGCCGAAACCGAGAAGCGTCGGAAGTATCTCGATCTGGCTTACGAGATCACCGACATGTGGGGTGTGACCTCGACTGAAATCATCCCAATTGTTTTGTCCGCGAACGGGTTAATTCCAACCAGCCTCGCGACCAACTTGAGGCGGTTGGATTTCTGTGGCGTGTCGGTTCCAGCTCAAATGCAGAAAGCGGTGCTGCTCGATACGGCTCGGATCGTCCGTCGGTTCTTGAACCTAGTCAGGTTCAAGAACCGACGGACGATCCTGACCCCGACCGACTGTGCTTTTGTTGGGGAGTACCGCATCTCCCATTTAAAATTTATATTTTCATTTTCGGCCATGGGAGAGGCGAGGAACTAAAACTCATGCCTGAAATAATAATAATAATAAAGCCCTTTTATTCCGAACCACAGTACAAATACAATACAATATTTATTTATAATATGTCACGCAGTTCGGCGTGCCTCTTGGCGTAGGCCTCCTCCAGCTCTCTCCATTGGGTTCGATCCTCCGCGACTCGAGTCCAAAAAGGTCCTAGGGTTAGGCGGATATCGTCACTCCATCTACTCTTTGGACGCCCTGGTTTTCTGGTGTTCTCTCTAGGATACCAAAGAGTCACCTGTTGGCTCCACTTGTTTAGCTTGCAGCGCAGCATGTGTCCTGTCCAGCTCCATTTTAGATGTTCAATGCGAGATATGATATCCGTAACTTTAGTCTTTCTTCTGATTTCCTCATTTCTGATCCTATCACTGAGCCTCGTTCCCAACATGCTTCTTTCCATTGCTCTTTCAGTTTTGGCTAATTGTTCTCTATGTTTTTCGGTTAGAGTCCATGTCTCGCAGCCGTATGTCATGCAGGGAAGAACACAAGTGTTGAAAGTCTTTCTCTTGATATGTATACCTAAATCTTTGTTCTTCATGATTTCTTTCAAGGACCAGTATTTCTTCCACCCACTAGCTATTCTTTTGTTTATTTCTTTAGACATGGAGTCCTCCAGAGATATGATTTGCCCTAGGTAAACATATTCTTTCACGTACTCAAACTTAGTTCCGTAGACCTCTATGTCAATTTCTATTGAGTTTGTCATAAGTTTTGTTTTGTCCGCGTTAATTTCTAAGCCCACTTCTCTGCTTTTTTCTGCTAGGGCTTTTATCATGTGCTCCAGTTTTTTGGGATCTTCTTCCAGCAGGACAATATTATCTGCAAATCTCAAGTGATTGAGGTGGTTTCCATTTATGTTAATACCATTACTCTCCCAGTCCAATTTTTGAAATATGTGTTCAAGAACAGCATTAAACAGCTTAGGGGACAAAGGGTCTCCTTGTCTCACACCTCTGTTTATTGGAAAGGGTTCTCCTTTTGATTCTAGTTTAATACTGCTTTTACTTTCTTTGTATATGGACTTGATTAGTTTTATGTAGACCTCTTCCACGCCTTGTTCTTTTAGACTCTGCCAGATAAACGTGTGTTTTATACTATCAAATGCTTTGGAGTAGTCTATAAAGCAGATATAAAGTGTCTTCTGGTATTCGTTGTATTTTTCCACAACTTGTTTTATTGTGTGGATATGGTCTATAGTGCTGAAGTTCTTTCTGAATCCTGCCTGTTCAATCGGTTGGCTTTCGTCTAAGACCTTTGTTATCCTTTCTAATATTATTTTTGCAAAGACTTTGTACACATTGGATATTAGGCTGATTGGTCTGTAGTTGTCAATGTCATCTTTCTTCCCTTTCTTATGAAGGAGAATAATATGTGATTCGTTCCACTGTTGAGGGATAACGCCTGTTATAATTATGTCATTGAATAGCTTGGTTAGGATTGGAGCTATTTCTGCTTCTGTGCCTCTGATTAGTTCATTTGTTATATTGTCGGGACCTGGAGCTTTTTCCAGCTTTTGTGACGCTATGGCCCTTTGTACTTCCTGCACTAGTAATGGTGGGACTGTTTCGTAAGTTGTATGAGGCTCATTTTTGGCATTATTTTCTTGAACTGTGTCATTATTTGAGTAAAGATTCCGATAAAAGTTTGTCGCAAGGATCTGGATTCTTCGGCGATTTGTTTCTAGATTGGGTCTATTACTTTTTAATTTTGGTATCCACTCTTTTCCGTATTCCCTCAATTCCTTCAAAGCTTTTCTTGTTCCTCCTGTCTTTTGGATTTCTTCTTCTAGTTTGATCATCCTCTTTACTTTCTCTTTTAATTTACTCGAATCTGTTTGCTTAGGCTAGATATTATGTTGCGGTTCTCTGCAGTTTTTGATTTATCTGCCATTAATGATTTTCTTTCTACTAGCAGCTCCCTTGTCTTTTCACTAAGCTCTACACCTTTACTTACATTAACTGTTCTCAGTTTTGACAATTGTTTGTTTATGAGGTCGTATTTATCTGCGACGTTTCTTTCAGAGTCTACTATTCCTTTCAGTGTTGTGATGAACGAAGAGTCCATGTTTTCTCTATGTTGTTCTAAAGTTATATTATTTCTAATATTATTTCTGCTTTTTTTTGTTAGATGCTTTTTTAGACAACTTCGTACCATACGGTGGTCGGTATTAAAATTTAAATTTTGAATAATGTGTGTGTCTTGAAAATATTTTGGTTTATTTGTTATTATAAAATCGATTTCATTTTTATGTTTACCATCAGGTGATAACCAGGTCCACTTGGTTTTGGGGTGTTTTTTGAAGATTGAATTGAGTAATGTTAAGTTGTTTTGCAGTAGAAACTCAGTTAGTCGACGACCATTTGCACTTCTCTTTCCATGTCCATGTATGCCCATTATCAGTTCTTCGCCTGGTTCTCGGCAACCAACTTGTGCATTGAAGTCACCCATGACTACGAGGAAGTTATTATGGTAGGATTTTACAACATCAGACAAAGCGCAGTAAAATATATCACTTTCACTTTGAAGAGCTGATTCTGTGGGTGCGTATGCTTGTATTATTGTCCATGGTTTTTTGTATCTTGGAATATTGATGTTGAGTATTGCTATTCTGTCTGAAATGCCTTTCAATTCTTGTATATAGTTTTTCAATGTTTTTTTAATTAAGAATCCAACTCCATTTATGCCTGCTGTCTCACCTTTCTGGTATAGTATATAATCGTTTCGTTCTGTTATTTTTTCTTCTGGTCTTCTCATTTCGCATATGCCTAGGATATCAAATTTTATATTTTGTAAAGCCATGTCCAATTCGAGTAAACTTTCTTCTGCTCGCAGAGTTCTTGTATTCAGTGTTGCAATGTTAAATGTTTCAGTTCTTTTTGCTGGAGGGGTTTGGTCTAGTGCTCCCGCGGAGACCAGCCGTCTTGGGAGACAATGTATTTGTTGTTTTTGTTTTGTTCTGTTTGTTGTAGTTGTTTCTGTATGTTTCCGGTTTTCAGGGGCTGTAGCTAGTTTTTTGGGGAATTTAAGTAGGGTTCAGATCTTGTTTTTTTTACATAATTTAGTAAGTTGGGCCTAATAATATCATTTTTCTATATTTTGGGACGTGGATGAGTTGCTTTTTTTGCTGAATCGCTTTTATACTGTGTTGTTTGGTTCGGAGAATCTGATGGTTCTCTCCTTCTTTTATCCCTGCTGTTGTCCTCCGGTTTCTTCACTATGAGTTTATCATGTTTTAGATAGGCAATATTTCCCTTCTTTTTTTCTTCCTCCACCTGAGGCATTAGTTGCTTACGCTTTTCCAGAGTTTCTTTGGAATAATCTTCTTTAACATACATGTTTGATGAGAACTTTGACTTGTTCTGTAGTATGAGGTGTTTCTTCCATTGGGTTGTGAAGGAGACTACCACTGGTCGGTTCTTGTTTTCGGTCTTTTTTCCGATTCGATATATGTTACTTATCTCTTGACTATTTAATTGTACTCCGGATTCTTCTATCTTATCTTTTACATAATCCACTAGTTCTCGCTCAGTTTTGCCTGATTCCTCAACTCCGAAGAAGACGAGGTTGTTTTTCTCTTTCTAAAGATTTAATTTTCTGTTCTAGTTCTGTTACTTTGTTTTTAAGTAATTTGTTTTCTTCAATCATAGCATTCATTTTCTCGTCTATTGCTTCCGTGACGTTTTTGGTTACCGACTGAGTTATATGGTTAGCTTGTTTATCCAATTTCTCGTCCAGCTTGCGAAGGAGTAGTTCCATATTTTTATCCATAGTGCTTTTCTTATTTTGAAAATTCTGTTTTGATGTAGTATCACTACTTATCGTGGGGAATTTATTCTTCCTATACTGGCAACACAGATGACGAAAACGGCTAATTGTCACTGTCACTAATGTCAGTGTTGGATGTTGTTAGGTTGGCACTATGTAAACAACGCGTCTGTTATTAACGTCTTTTAGGTTATAATGGCGAATAATAAATTTGGTTTTTTCGTTGTTAAATTAACTCACGCACTGTTATTATTCGTTTTAAGGCCGTGAAAATCTTTGATTTCTTGGATTATCACTAGAAATATGTTGTTATCACTGTTTTGCACTGTTAATTGTTTTTTCTAGTGGAGAACTTTAGCGTACGTATTGACACTTTAACCGCCGGAAACGGTTTTTCATTAAAAATTACTAATTGCAAAGTTATGTTTTTTTAAAGATTCTTCATCTTTTGTTCTTAATGACGTCATCGATCGACTAAATCACATAGCGACATACAAATGAAGCGAAATGTTTAATAACATGTAGCTGGTTGCAAACCATTTCACTAATTTGTGATCTCAAATGAAATTTTTACGATATTATACAAAGCAAACCCATGATTTTCGATATTTTATTAATAAATTGCAAAAACGAATGTCTTCGAAATAACATTGAAGGTAAATATTCGTTACTTTGATGTTCATCAAGAGCACATAAAATGATATGATGATTAAAAAACGTAAAAAAAGGATAAAAGTATCTAATCTAGCATTCAAATAATTATATACATAAAAAGAAAGCTAGATTAAAACTAAGCCAAAAAACATGCTGCCCGGAGCTGAAACTGTCTTAAGGTACAATTAAAAATATCAATATCACTGAAGTATTTGTTTTAAGTGTGACATATTCTGTATAGGGGAGCTCGGTTGCCTGCAACAGTTTTGCTTGGCTGCTCATGAAAAAACATAGTATTTGTACGTCTAGTGTTTATAGAGCGAGGTATTTGTTATTCTATTTCTTCAACTGGTACATACATACATACATATACTCACTTTACTTCTTCAACTGGTAATCGACAAATAAAATATGATTGCTATCTATAATAAGGCCGAGGTCAAAACTGTACATTGAAAGAAAAAGTTTTATTTTCGATACTGAAGCCAATTTTGCGCTTTTTAGGGTTCCGTAGCCAAATTAACTAAGGCTAAAACTTCATAAAATACACGTATGTAAGCCGAAGATTAATAAGAAAAGTTAATTCAAGTGAATCTCTAGTGATTTTCAGATAATTTCACATTGTAGAAACCAACCGTCACTTTTTGAAATTGGAAGTGAAACTACTTTGTTTAAAGGAAATTTCTTTGTTTCCCTGCTGTTGGATATAAGGAAATCGTAGTGAGGACAAGTGAGTTTTGTTTTTTAAATATATATACTACACATTTTTTTAAACAAAATGTATAAGTGCTTAGCGTGTTGTACCACCGTCGACCCAAATGAAATGCTAAAATGTAATCAATGTAAGAATTGTATACACTATGGATGTGCGAACATCACAACTGCTCGCTTCATGGGCGAAGGGCATAATCTAAGGTCTACTTACAAATGTCCTCATTGTGAGAATGTGACTCTTCGGGATAACCGCCGCACTGGTAACGACAACACTCCTGTTCGCACATTAGAGTCCAGAGCTATTGGCCTTGACATGTCGTGTGACGATTTAAACACTACAATGTTACACAGTCCACAGGATACCAATCCCACTAAAAGCCCTCTTCCTCTCACTTTGGACCAGATATCAACCCTACTAGATACTAAACTGCATATGGTAAAACAGTCACTCTCTATCGAAATAAAAAAATCATATGAGGCAATAAATCGCGATATTTTGGCACTAAATACAAAAATGACACAACTGGAGCGAGAAAACACAACCTTGCGAGCGGAACTCTCTGAACTCAAAACTGGTGGGTCATCCCAAGAGCTCGTGGCAATGAAAGAGTCCATGATTATCATGCAAGAAGAGATCGAGGAACGCGCACGGCTGAGTCATTCAAATGAAATAGAAATATCGGGAATTCCCGAATTAGCTGGTGACAACACCTATCATATCGTGCTTTCGGTCGCAACGAAACTCGGAATGCAACTGGAGGAACGGGACATAGTGCACGCGCATCGAGTGGGTCGTCGACAGCTGGGCTCTCCCGCCGCTGCGCACCCCCGCCCGCGACCCATTGTCGTCCGGCTAGCGCGCCGCTCACTGCGAGATCAGTTTTTGAAGAACACCCGCATTCGACGAGGAACGACTACGGCTGACCTAGGACTACCCGCACATGAACCACGAGTATTTCATATCAACGAACGTCTAACAAAAATGAATCGACAGCTGTTTGTAAAAGCAAGAGAAGTAGGCCGAGCGCAGGGTTGGAGATATATATGGACGAAAGACGGGCGTGTTTTCGCTAGGAAAGAAACATCCACACCTGTAATCTCATTTCGTAAATTTAAAGATATTGATAATGTGTTTTTTCCTACTTCGGCAGAGGTACCGAAACTTTAATTGCAAATTCTTATCTGTAAATCTTTGCAAGTGTTTTTATCAATGTTGGTGTATGCGATTTCAGTATATATATTTTTGTTGGTTTTTTAATATAAGCTTAATGTTTACTTATGGTCGGGTAGAGAGGTTTTCAACTGAGTACAGAAGTTTTTCTCCTAATTTGACTATGTTATATATATTTACGTTTCGACTGCGAATTAACTATTCTATAACTACACTTACAGTTCAAATTCTAGTATTGAGTATCAAGCACGAGCTAAACATGGTATGTTTTACATGCAAATTGCGTTGCTACAATGCGACTACTAACACTGGTTTGATGCAATTGAATATTCTGACTCCACATATAGTAGTGTTTTATATAATTCTTTTAATATATGTAGTATAAAATGAACAAATCTAAACTAATTAAATTTGGATTATTTAATGCAGGTTCCCTTGGAACGAAACAAGACGAATTAATTTCAATTATCGAAAGGCAGAACGTAGATTTCTTGGCCATAAATGAGACATGGTTGAGAGCAGGTGAGGATGAGCGTGCCCCAGTCGTGCCGGGGTACAGGCTACGCCACATACCCCGCTCGGCTAGCTCAGGACGTACCCGCGGTGGAGGAGTGGGTTTTTATATAAAAAAGGGCCTCAACACTCGTATAATTAATCATCCTGTCTCAACTGTAGAACAAATGTGGCTATTTTCAAAGATAAACACGCTTTCTGTTGTTATTGGGACCGCTTACCGGCCGCCATGGCAACATGTTGAAACTTTTCTTGATGGATTAACCGAGACCTTAATATCATTTCAAAAATATGATAAGGTTATATTATTAGGGTACTTTAACATCGACATTCTTAAGCCTAACGATAATAAGACACTTTACCTAAAGGATTTTTGTATTACAACCAACTTATGTCAGTTAATTAACGAACCTACACACTTTACCGATAATAGCAAATCCGCTATCGACCTTGTATTAACCGACCTGTCAGTACGCTCTGTATCTGTTAACTCAATACCAGCCCTAGGACGTCACGCTTTTATTAACATAGAATGCAATTTAAAAAAACCAAAACCCATTCCCCATTACATTACATATAGACCTCTTAATGATATTATCCCCGAGCTATTTTCAAATGATCTGTACAGTACTGACTTAAAGAAACTTCACGGTGTAGCAAATATTAATGATATAACAACAACATTAACTGCTTACATCACAACTATTTTTGATTTACATGCCCCAGCAAAAACATATTTTGTAAAGGAGCAAAATTACCCTTACATTACGGATAATCTCAAATTTCAAATGGAACTAAGAGATAAAGCTTATTCCCGTTACAGAAACACTAATAATTCAGTTCACAAAACCTACTACAAAGATTTAAAGCATTTAGTCAATACAAGTATGTTTTTTGAAAAAAAAGCCTTCTTTCAAAAGACTATTAACGAAAATATTAAGAATACCAAATTGCTTTGGAAAAACCTTAAATCGTCCATTTTACGTAAACATAACGACTCAACTCTTCCTGGACACTTTGACGACGCGAATGACATTAATAAACATTTTTTAGACATACCTGGTAACAATATTGTTGATATTTCATACTTGACATACTTCGAACACCATAAACACGGTACATCTACTTTTCATTTGGACACAATTACACCCGACCAAGTTTCGCAAATGATTAAAAAGCTAAAGTCAAATGCACAGGGTTATGATTGCGTTTCTCTCTCTATGATCCTCATGACACTTCCCATTACTTTAGAGACTATAACCTTTCTTATCAACAAGTCTATAGAAACATCTACCTTCCCTGACTTATGGAAAAAGGCAGTGGTGACACCAATACCGAAAGTCAACCACCCAACTGAGCTTAGGGACCTAAGACCTATAAGTTTATTGTGCTGCTTATCGAAAATATTAGAAAAGGCTGTAAGCGAGCAAATGACTAAATACCTTGAAGATAATCATATTCTACCTGTTCTTCAATCAGGTTTTCGCAAACAACATAGCACGACGACAGCTCTTCTAGATGTGATAGACAATATACTCGAAGCGCAAGATAATGGCAATGCATCTATCTTGACACTACTAGACTGTACCCGAGCTTTTGAGTGTATGAATCACTCCCTAGTTCTCTCCAAACTAGCATACTATGGGTTCGACCTGCCTACCATTAAATGGTTTGATAGTTACCTCAGCTCTCGCTCCCAAATTGTTAAATTAAAGGGCAAATATGGTCGCACTATCTATTCGGAAGAACAAGTGGTAGCGAGAGGTGCCCCACAGGGTTCTATTATCGCGCCATTATTGTTTATATTATACACAGCTGATTTGCCTAATTGTATAAAACACTGCAAATATCACCTTTTTGCCGATGACCTGCAAATATATTTGCCAATTTCCCCAAGCCAAAAAGAAAAATCGGTTGAATGGATGAACAAAGATCTTGAAAGTATAAATGTTTGGTGTCAAAGAAACTGTCTCGTAGTTAATCCCTCTAAATCGAAATTTATGATCATTGGTAGCAAAATACAGAGAGAAAAAGTCACAGCAAACCCATTTTCAATTAAAATAGGTGATTCTGAAATACAGAGAGTTGAGAAAGCTCGTAGTTTGGGACTTATAATAGATAGCGATCTCAAATTCGAAAGCCACGTATTAGAAGTAGTAAGGAACTGCTTCTACAAACTTAAAATAATCTACAACATTCGACAATACATTAATGTTGACTTACGAATTAGTTTGTGCGAATCCTTAGTACTAAGTAAATTAAATTATGGCGATATTGTTTACGGTCCATGCATATCAGCTCGCTCTAAACGGCTCATCCAGCGGGTGCAGAATGCATGCGTACGATATTGTTTTGACGTAGCCCCCAGATCACATATTTCCCCCACTTTGAATAAATTAAAAATGCTAAACTTAACATCCAGAAGACATCTGCACTTAGCCACTCTCTTATTTGGTGTCGTCAAAGAAGGAAAACCATCTTACCTTTATAATAAACTTGTTTGGTCTAGGTCAGTGTCCAAATATGAAACAAGGGCATCCTCCACTCTTCTGTTAACCTCTCTGCATCGGACGACTGCATTTCGTGGTAGTTTCCGATTTGCCGCAAGTAAATGCTGGAACGATCTACCCCCACCACTAAAGTTCATACAAACTAAACGAACATTTCAGACCCGAATGAAAGAGTACCTCATAAATTTACAAGCAAATCCTCACTAAATATCAAACTTGGCTTTCATTGAGATACTAACCATTGATATTTATAAGTTTTACTTATCACTTTTTTTCTTACATTGTATTTTGTATTTTTGTTTATATATTCTTTATAAATTACTATCGGAAAAATTATATCGAAACTGTTTCTATATATTTATACGCAACCTTTGTTTTAAATTAGTGCCTTATCCCTCACTTCTCAGCCCGACCATAGTAGATAGCCTCATTATATAGTGTTGTAAATTAATGAATATTGTTTCAAAATTGCAAGTGTTTGGTTTTCCTATTGTATATATTTAGATTTCATTGTTGTTTTTACTTTTATTTATGTTATAATGTTTTCTTTTTCCTCATCAAATATGTGTCTTATGAGCTTTAGTAAAATAGCTGTAGTATCAAATGTGTCAATAGTGCAATTTTAAATACCTATATTTAAGTTAAACAGGGCTTTGACTGAAAATCAGTGTATGATGAGTATATACTCTGTCATGCGAGTGCTGAGTCAAGGCCTTTTTGGTAATGTTTTTTTTTTCTTTTTTTGTATATATATATTTGTCATTGTCTTGTGTTAATTACCAAATAAACATTATTTCTTTCTTTCTTTCTTTCTTTCAAATGGCAAAAACGGGACCCTTATAGATTCGTCATGTCTGTCCGTCTGTATTGTATGTATTTTGTAAACCGCATTAAGATTTTAAAATAAAATCTGAAAAAAAACCAAAATTTTTAGGGTTCCCCATACATAGAACTGAAACTCAAATTTTTTTTTTCATCAAACCTATACGTGTGGGGTATCTATCAAAAGGTATTTGAAAATGATGTTGAGGTTTCTTATATCATTTTTTTCAAAACTGAATAGTTTGCGCGAGAGACTTTTTCAAAGTGGTAAAATGTGTGTCACCCCCCCGTAACTTCTAAAATATGGGCATGATAAAACTGAAAAAAATATATGATGTGTATTAATATACAAACTACTAACGAAAATTGGTTTGAATGAGATCTAGCCCGTAGTTCTATTTTCAAACGTCATAAATCAAATTACTTACCTAATTTGGCTCCCATGATTTTCACACAAACGGGATTTTCTATATATATGATAGTACGGAACCCTTAGTGCGCGATCTGACTCGCACTTGGCCGGTTTTTAAAAACAATGTCTGTCTGTCTTTCTGCCTATATGTCCGGTCATCACGTTAATTCTACTAGACAGATCTTGATCAATTTTGGTATGAATGTAGCTTATACACTTGGCCAATATATAGGATATCATTTATCCCGGATTTTGCAAGCGTTCCCACAGGAGCATAAAAAATACATAATTTTATTTGGCTCCGCATATTTACACGATTCATTTTTCATCGAACGACTTTATTAGACTCTTCATTAATAGTTTTTTTGGAAAAAATAAGTGTTTCATCCTTTTCTTCAAAATAAAAGTCCTTTTAATTGTTTGACAATAGTATGACTACTAGATATATAGGTTATCAAAAATTTGAAGGCAACGCTATGGTCTTCGTGGCGTAGCAGCATACCGTTTGGTTAATACTTATCGAACGGAGGACCCAGGTTTGAATCTCGGGGACCACAATCTTTTTGTCTTATATTTGCTTTTGTGTTAGCTTAGAATAATAGGAAGCACTATTCCTTCTTTTTCACATTCAACTATGGGAATATGTATGAATAAAGATAATTGAAAGTATATTGTATGGATTTAAATCTTTTGGTTCATGAAAACCTCATGTGGGGATTATTACCAATAAATAAAGAATAAATAAAGGAAATAATAAATATTTCGCGATGGCAGCCATTGACACGGTGGCTCAATTGGCAGAGCGTCGGGGCGTATACCCGAGGTCGCGGGTTCGATTCCCGCCTGTGTCGAAATTTTTCTTTCCTTTATTTATTCTTTATTTATTAGTTATATTGTATGGATTTTGCGTATCCATTTGGTAGTTCTGAGAATATGTTTATAACTTCAATTTTTTTAACTATTCCTTACCTAATATTCCCATTGATAGATTACATTACATATACATTAGACATAAATTAATATTCTGTTTAAGCCTCAAAATTCGTAGTTTGTAAATAATAGCACAATTATATCTCAATTTTAATTAAGTACTGCCATCTATGAATTTAATTGGCTGATTGGCTGAAATATCTCACACATCACCAACAACGGTCAGTGTAAGTGGCAGCACCGGGCCGACACCGTAGCGCCAAACTGCTATCCATACTTACTAAAGATATTCTCATTTTTGAACATAGAAAATTGGTACAAAACGGTTTGTTTCATGATTTTTATGAACAATTAAAAATATAGTATACAGATTGTTGACATTTCTGTGTCTAGAAATTTGAAACTTGATCCGATTGACTAATATAACCACTACAAAAGGAATATATGAAATACATCTACCATTCATTCATGAGTATATACTAATAAATCCTATAAAAGGGTAGCCACAGGTTCAGAGATAGTAATTCTTTATCCACTTTTGGAAGTTGAATGGGGAAAAGGTAGTCATATGGGTCTCCAACTGCATCGCCCAATAGTCACTTATTTTTTTTTATCTCCTTCATCCTCAATGTTATTTATATCTATTACAACGCCCGCGGGAAATAAATATAAAAAAACAGAAGTTAAGATAGTGTTTTGGTATTTTGAAAGTAAACCGGATGCAAAAAATGTAGCCCACGCGGACGTAGTCGCGGGCAAAAAACGGGTATTAAATAAAACTACTTGATTGAATTAAACTCTTTATTCAACCTTTACAATTACAAAAATTTTACAATAATAGCACAAAAACTGAAAATTAAATTCAAACTAAATATATACATAACAAACGAAAAATTTCATGTAATTCATTGTTCTCGGTGTAGGGTAACGTGTCCAACATGCTAACAGCATTTCTTCTTTGGATGGCCAAGCTAATGCGTTGGCCGAGGTAGCTGCCTGCTCCAGGATCATCACACACTTCCACAAATAAATGATTGAATTATTTGCCAATGCTTAACAGCCGACCGTGATTCCACGGGGATTTAAGGGCACGTTCCCGTTTGGACATTAATAGCATTATTCTGTTAATTATCAGCTAAACGAACTGTACGTGACCATGTGGTTAAGTGGTATATGATGATGTAGATCCATATATACATTTCTACTTATAGTTAAAGCAATACTTCGAGAAGAGGGGCAGTTATCTCTACATAAGTTTGTCTTTTTTTGTTTTGATAACAAAAATTGGTTATCTTGTGTCGGCTTAGAATATCACTGACCCACTGAGCTGTCAACCCACTTATCTGGTGCTCTAATAGCTGAACATTATAGTTTTCTGATCAGAATTATTTGCATTGCTGTTTATTGCTGTATCTATTGCTTGTATTTATTGCTGTGTAGTGTCAGCTTAGAATAGCACTACCCCATATCTTCCGGTGGGTTTACGTAAGAGGCGACTAACGGTATTGGGGCTTTTAAGGGGTTTTGGGCGATGCGGTTGGAGACCCATCACCAACAACCTTTAATTCACCATCTTTTCCCCACGCAACTTCCAAAGGTGGCTGAGGAATGTCTGATTCCTTAGCTCTGGCTACCCCTTCAAGGGATTTATAGCCGTGAGTATATGTATATATGTATGTAATTATTTGCATCAAAGCGTATAATGAAATACTGCTATAAGAACGCAGCGGTCAATGTTAACTTTACAGACTCGACCAACTGTAACACATAAGACACTTACATCACTGAAACGAGGTGTGACACCTGCCACCTATTCAAAGGAACCAGCAGTATCAATCAGTGCTACTGACAGCTCAACAGAACATAAGCCAAACCGGCATATAATGTGGTTTACTAACACCGCTACACAAGACTCCCATTAACTAGAACAATTAATCTGCTAATGAATGTTTACACTGCGGCCAGTGTATTTGTGGAGATTGCCACATGATATTTGCCGGCCACTTGATAGTCTGATGGAGTTGTCGAGTGTTTCGGATATCGGTTGTATTAGATTTGGGTGTTTTTGAGTCGTTGAGTCGTTTAGTCTGCTTGCTAATAATGGTGCTGTGTAGTGTCGGCTTAGAATAGCACTACCCCATTTCATCCGGTGGGTGTACGTAAGAGGCGACTAACGGTATTGGGGCTTTAAAGGGATTTTTGGGCGATGAGGTTGGAGACCCATCACCAGCAACCTTTATTTTACCATCTTTTCCCCACTAAACTTTCCAAAAGTGGCTGAGGAATTTCTAATTCCTTAGCTCTGGCTACCCCATCTAGGGATTCATAACCGTGAGTATATGTATGTATGTATGCTAACAATGGGGAAATTTGTTAAGTTTTTGGTTAATTTATCAGCAAATATTAGCTGTGAAGTGTCGGCTTAGGATATTACTAATCCATTTCTTAACTAGATTTTGTATGGGACAAATGAAAGCATCGTGGACCTTTTTAAGTGCTTATTGAGCGATGTGACTGAGATTTATAAAATTATCCGAACTCCACTTCCTAAAGTGAATAAAGAGTGATTATTTTAAATCTTTTTGTTCATGAAAACCTCATGTGGGGATTAGGTATTACTAATTAATAAAGGAAAGAAAAATTTCGACACAGGCGGGAATCGAACCCGCGACCTCGGGTATACGTATTATTCTTTATTTATTAGTAAAGAGTGACTATGCCTGAAGCTCTGGCAAGCACTATTTTGGGTTAAATATACATGAGTAAATGCATGAATGTATGTTATTTGTCAAACAAACTTATAATAAAAATATAACTAAGGTAATGATTCGCAACTATTCCTTAACTACCCACATTTTTTCCATATAACACCATAGCTCAAAAAGGCAGGTGTCCGAAGTACGAAGAATAAAAGAGCATGTATGAAAAGATTGATAGATGTGAATGAAGCTAGAGAGGTTTGCCAGGATCGTACTAAGTGGCGATCGATAGTCTCTGCCTACCCCAATGGGAACTAATGGCGTGAGTATATGTATGTATGTAACACCATAGCCAACCAAGTGCCACCAACTCTTAAAAAACATATTTGTAAATCGAGAGGTATAAAACTCCATATCCTCTGCATACCTCTAAAAACATTTATTAGACAAATCCTGCTAAAAAAAAACTCAATTTCTACTAACTGAAAGTCGTGAATCAAAATTAACGTTCATTAACATATTTCAGCTCAGCGAAATATTCATAATTTGCAAGCGATTAATTGATCACCATTCACCAAATATTAGTCGACGGAAACTTGCAGAGTTACGGGGTTCTCGGAAGTGTCTGTCAGAGTTCAGTGACAAACAACTAAAACAAGAGCCTTCACGACTTTGGAGTCTCATTAATCACTATCTGCCCCTTCTAATATAAACGTAGGTTTGTTTGAAACTTTTAAGATCAAATCTTGAGTGGAGAAGATTTTAATTTAGTTTCTTGCAATCAACTCTTTGGGGTCAATGTTTAGAATTAATCTATTGCTTTGTTATCTTATTTTAATATACATCCATACATACATATACTCACGGCTTTAAATCCCTAGAAGGGGTAGCCAGAGCTAAGGAAATAGAAATTCCTCAGCCACTTTTGGAAAGTTGAGTGGGGAAAAGATGGCAAAATAAAGGTTGTTGGTGATGAGTCTCCAACCGCATCGCCCAAAAATCCCTTAAAAGCCCCAATACCGTTAGTCGCCTCTTACGTACACCCACCGGCAGAAATGGGGTAGTGTTATTCTAAGCCGACACTACACAGCGATATTTAGAAAGAATATAATACATAAATACATTCATATTAGTTCTCATTGGGGTTTGCAGAGACTATTGATCGCCACTTTGTACGAACCTGACAAACCTCTCTAGCTTCGTTCACATCCATCAATCTTTTCATATATGCTCTTTTATTTTCATAATTGGGACGAAGGCCTTTTAACAACACAAACCTTCACACATCCATTAATATATCACATGGTGTCACGTGAAAAAAAATTATTTTTAATAAAATTAAAGTATTTTTAATAGATCTTCATTACAAAAGTTAGTCATTACAGCTGATGAGGATTATTACTCATAAATAAAAGATGTTATTAAAGGAAAGAAAAATTTCGACACTGGCGGGGCGTATACCCGAAGGTCGCGGGTTCGAACCCCGCCAGTGTCGAAATTTTTCTTTCCTTTAATAACATCTTTTATTTATGAGTAATAATCCCCACATGAGAAATTCATGTCAAAAAACATTAAATTAGCTGATGAGGAGTCAAAAGTGGCTTTGAGAAACCAAGCACAACTGCATAGCTAGTACGAGCGGCCTTTTAACTAGATATCGCGTGGTATAAAACAGTCATCTCTTACGTACTTAGTTAGCATCGTATACTGTCATCTCATTCTAACCGTTATCGTGTCGATAAACTAGCGCTCGTGCTAGGCCTTCTGTAATGACTGATTGCTCACATCTGTCATATGACTATTTGCAAAGCTTTTGTACAGAAATTGAACTTTAGTTTTGAATCATTAAAAATCTTTGTGTTAATTTTTTTTTTCAACTCTGTTTTATTTATATAAAACATTTTAGTTCTTATTATTCTAGTTATATTAATTATTCTAGTTGTAAAAAGTAAACAAAAAACAGATTATCCAATAGATGTATTGAATTCTGCAACAAATATGTTTTTTCGACTTAATACGAGATATAATAATCTTACTCTACTACATCGTCTCATAAAGGAGCCGAGAGATATCTCACTTGGATAAATTACCTTCGTTACACAGAAATTGCACCTTCTCTAGTCATTTATGATATCTTGTCTTGCCTTTTGCGCTATTAAGACATTATTGCTTTCATCCTACTACACGACACAAAAGAATAACGTTTTTATTGGTCACTACAATAATAACGTTCTTTTGTGTCCTTAGTGTTTGATTTGTATTCATATACTTGCTGATACATACTACTGTCCAGTCGATGACGCCAGAAATAGAAAATATATTATTGTTTTTGTATGTTTTAAACTGAAATGTATTTTTAAACTTCTGTCTTATATTTCGACTGAACTTTGAAAAAGTTACTCTCACCACTAATGTAAACATAAAACATAAACGTTCACGCCGAATATCCCCGAAGGGGTTGGCAGAGGTACTAATACTTCTGAACATCACGTGACTTTGTCATCTGGTGTTCAGAGTACCCACGTTTTGCATGGACAGTGTACTCACGTGATAGGGGGCAGGCCTATCGCCGTTTTGTACGAATACACTGTCACATGACTAAGTACAACTCAGCCATGTGGGTTTCCTCACGATGTTTTCCCTCACCGTTAGCAACCATGATAAATTAACCACACATATGACTTTAGAAAAGACAAATTGATGTAGGCCCGTCCCAGGATTGGAACTCAAGCCCTTCTGTTTTTCGGGCGGGTGTTCTACCCACTTGACTATCATGTCGCCACATGTACCACTAATGTAAGCCCGTTTTATGATGCTTGGATTGAAGGACAAAGAATAATAAAGTGTACATTAGTTTATTTTACATCCAATATGGCGGACGATTCAAAATGGCTTCTCTTTTTCCATAACACACATTTCCATCACATTCACAATATGATTAGCCTAGTAAAGAGTTTGCTGCGTACACAGAAAAAAATAATGATTTCTCTACTAAGGGTCTCCTAGTACTTAGAAACTTTCTGAAAATTCAGGATGTGTTTATTATTCATCATTTCAATTTTCATTGAATTATTAGAATTAGCGTAGCCGAAGAAGGCTTCTAGTGTAGTCGGAATATCTATAATATTTCCTCCACATAAATCAATGATCTCTTTTGTTTAATAAATGAAGGTATATAACGATGTCTTAACTCATAACTCTAAGTCCTAATAAGTAATACGACAGCCTATCCGCATATAGTAGCAATAAGCTTTATCAGTGATGATCAGAAGTTCTAGCACCTCAGCCAGACACAGTACAATATTCATGAACACTTCCAAATATTCATCCCCCTGTATATATATATACCGACCAAAGGCTCACTATACTGCAACTTGCGTTTCAGTCTAAATTGCGTTACCGAACGATTCTTTTCGAAGCCTCGGCTCAACACAGCCTCTCAAACTTGAAGAAATAGTTTCCCTCTTACTCGGATAATAGAAAGAGTTTGCCTGCTTTTAAAGCCTTTAAACGTATTTGAAAGTTTTCAAGTGTTTGTTAAAGGGAAATATCGAATGGATTTTTGTTTGGTTTTAACAGTGGAAGCAGTTTTGTTTTATTACTTAGTTTGAGTGCATTAAGTTGAATATTTTACTGAATGTATGGGTTGTTAATTGTTTGTTTAGCTATTATTATTGGGTTTTGTTGTTTAATACTTTGTATAGCTGAGTTAAATCCATCTATTATCTGAAATTTTTGTGTATTTCGTAAAACTACAGCCATGAATCGCTTTTA
This sequence comes from Bedellia somnulentella, assembly GCA_963576735.1. Classification (NCBI taxonomy): domain Eukaryota; kingdom Metazoa; phylum Arthropoda; class Insecta; order Lepidoptera; family Bedelliidae; genus Bedellia; species Bedellia somnulentella. The sequence goes on from OY755171.1 coordinate 1,769,275, forward strand.
AAGACTACATGTGTGATCTTAAGCATCCTTTGTATATTCTATTCCGATTTTAAATTATTTCACATTTCAACTATACATACTTATTATTGACTTTATAACCCACACAAAGGGTAACAAGAACTTTAGAATGAAACACTCCTTAGCCACTTTTGGAAGTAAAATGGGAAAACATTGTAAAATATAGTTATGGGTAGTGTGCATACTAAGTGGTAGGTTTTCTGACTCATCACGAAAAAAAAACCCTAAAATGCCTGCTTTCTCACCTTTAGGACGAAATGGTTTACTAATAAATAAAGGATTGGTCGTGGGTTCGATTTTCGGTGGTGTCGAAATTTTTCTTTCCTTTATTTATTAGTAATAATCCCCACATGAGGTTTTCATGAACAAATCATTACATACATACATATACTCACGGCTATAAATCCCTAGAAGGGGTAGCCAGAGCTAAGGAATTCGAAATTCCTCAGCCACGTTTGGAAAGTTGAGTGGGGAAAAGATGGTAAAATAAAGGTTGTTGGTGATGGGTCTCCAACCACATCGCCCAAAAAAATTCTTAAGAGCCCCAATACCTCTATAGTCGCCTCTTACGTACACACACCGGAAGAACTGGGGTAGTGCTATTCTAAGCCAACACTACACAGGTTAGCACTATTAAAAGGTAATGGCTTCGAATAGCACACACCCATTTCACACACGGCTATGTCATATATAACAAATGTAGACGTAAAGTTTGAGAGTCACCCCACGAGCGGTGCACAGGTGACGTCAGCTCATGTTCGTTACCGCGCTTCATTAGCAGCCCTCAAGGGCGAGGGTCGCTCCGGGTGTTCACAGTGTGCGTATTTGGTACACGTGGAGGGGGTTTTATTAGAAATAATATGATTTAGTTGTAGTTTTCAGGCTGTGTAGTATCGACTTAGAATAGCACTACCCCATTTCTTCCGGTGGGTGAACGTTAGAGGCGACTTACGGTATTGGGGCTTTACAGAGATTTTTGGGCGATGCGGTTGGACACCCATCACCAACAACCTTTATTTTACCATCTTTTCCCCACTCAACTTTCCAAATGTGGCTGAGGAATTTCGAATTCCTTAGCTCTGGCTAGCCCTTCTAGGGATTTATAGCCGTGAGTATATGTATGTATGTATGTATGAAAGATATGAATTGTAATTTGTTATTGTGTTTACTGTAATGTACGAATATTTACAAATATGGTATTTATGGAGCTATTTATCTTAGTGTAACCATATGCTATATGTCTTTGTGTAACTGTTTTTCTCCTAAATATAATAAATCAACATATTTCCAATAGAATGATTTAATATATCTTTCAACTAGGGCAAGAAGAGATGATAAGAATTGAAGTTAAAGGAACAAAATATTGAATACAATACACTTGAGGCTTTTATCATAATACGTAATTGTAAAGTATAGGTTAAAATAGATAATGGCTGTGTAGTGTCGGCTTAGAATAGCACTACCCCATTTCTTCCGGTGGGTGTACGTAAGAGGCGACTAACGGAATTAGGGCTTTAAAAGAGATTTTTGGGCGATGCGGTTGGACACCCATCACCAACAACCTTTATTTTACCATCTTTTCTCCACTCAACTTTCCAAAAGTGGCTGAGGAATTTCTGATTCCTTAGCTATGGCTACCCCTTCTAGGGATTTATAGCCGGGAGTATATGTATGTATGTATGTATGAAAGATATGAATTTTAATTTGTTATTGTGTTTACTGTAATGTACGAATATTTACAAATATGGTATTTATGGAGCTATTTATCTTAGTGTAACCATATACTATATGTCTTTGTGTAACTGTTTTTCTCCTAAATATAATAAATCAACATATTTCCAATACAATGATTTAATATATCTCTCAACTAGGGCAAGAAGAGATGATAAGAATTTAAGTTAAAGGAACAAAAGATTGAATATAAGTTAAAATAGCAATTATAATTAATGGCCGAGTTACTATCGAGTTTTGAAAATATTGATGATGATTTTATAGAAAACCCTTTACTAACCCTCCCTTATTTCGTCGTCTTATTCCTTTTCTCAAATTCTGACTATTTCTGTAGGCAATCGTCACCCTAAAAAAAGGGAGTAAAATAAAGAGGGTTAAGATTTCCCTATGTTTTTTAATTGCCTCCTTGGAAAACAAGTGAAATTATTTCAATGCTTAAATATATTTCTTGCTCATTGAGATATCTTCTTCTTATCTAAGCTTGTTACCATGATCATCATTCGCAATTGAATTCATTTTATGTAGCTATAAATATTCCAACGTTTGATTGGTTTTTTGTGATTGATAATATTTAAAAAAAAAAATGTTTTTAATTACATTAATTTAGTTACCCAGGAAAAACATTTACTACTAACATATCACAGTATGAACATCCACAACTATCCTTGGTTCAATAAATGTTGGCTCGCATCGTTACGGCGGGCGAGGTAGACAGGGGTACAATGTTTAGCGACGATCGGAATTTATACCGATTACTATTTACAGACAGTGATTGTCGGGCGGGACGTTGTCGGATAACACGTTAACATTGTTCAGGATAAATTGCTGTTGTGTTGTAGTGTTGTAAAAATATATATAGAACGGCAATCATATGATAAGTTGTGTCGGCTTAGAATAGCACTACTCTATTAGTTACTGTCTGTGGGTGTTTGTAAGAGGCGACTAAGGATATTGGGGCTATTAAGTGATTTTAAGGCGATGCGGTTGGAAACCCATAACCAAGAACCTTTATTTTACAATTTTCTCACCTCTTAACTCCCAAAAGTGGCTGAGGAATTTTGTACTTGGAAGCTCTGGCTACCCCGTTTAGGGATTTATAGCCTATCTATTAATATGATGGAGAATGGAAGAGCAGGTATGAAAAATAATGAACAATGAAATGAATGAAATGAAGGCTTTTCGGAATGGTATAAAATGGTGACTGATACTGTCATTGACTAGTTTGAAGAAAACGACTATTAAATGATATCACCACTTTACTTTCTATTTCATCTACATTATTTTATGCATTGATCACAAGTTAGTCTCCCGCGCATCCACACTGGAATCCCGCGTTCATCCTTCACTCATCTTGACATTGACATCCATTGACGGGTCACGGCACACTGTCGGTGTTGCCAATTCATAAAAATATGACATTCGGCCATCCGACAATGTGCAACCTCCTGGTGCACGTTTTTAACACATTATCTAAACTTTATTTGTATTGATCTAAAAACATTTAAGCATAAGCAAGTAATTTTCATCGAGGCGAGCATCGAGCTGTGAATAATATGACATTCAGCACTTATACAAAAATAAATAGCATGAAAATTCAAAAATAATAATTGTACATTGCAATACTTAAACACTACAGGAATTTCTTACAAGAATACTTCAAAAATTCTAATAAATCATTATCATCAATCTTAATCCTTATTAACTGCTATCAAAAGTTAGTATTATTTACTTTTGACTATGTTTATAAGAAGTATAGAATTAACATTCTGAAACTTACTTATTACACACCTTATTCAAATACCACTTACCTATCGATTACATTCTGTAAAACAAAAATCAAATGAGAGCCAACCAAATGGTATTCGTTAATTATAATCATAACATACTGTTTAAGTTTAACATAATTTAATATTCTAATAAAATAAACTTTATTGTACACCAAAACAATTTAAGGACATATGCAGAATGAAATACAATAGACAGGAAAACAATAGGCGGGCATATCGCTAAAAGACTTATGCAATCTTATACTAATACTCTTAATGTACTTCATTAACATTTATAAGCTTAAAATTAATTTAAAACTATTCATTTACACTGTCACGGTTGCTAGAGCTATCATCAATTTCTAGAGCATTAACATATCCTGATTCTGTCAGCGGCTTATGACAGTATTGTAAGAATTGCCCTATTAGGTCTTACCCAGATACAAAATCAAAATCTTTATAGCATTTCACACATCGCAATTTACATGACATAATGTACATAAATTTTTACATGTATACCCTGCAAGGGCATAGCAAAATATACTCATTTCTAAATTTATTACATTTTAATCAAATCTCACACAACTAATCTACACATTAAACTTGATAACACAAAACACGATAAAGTAAAAATTAGGAAACATAATCATTTATAAAATTCAAATTTCTATTTATCAATAAAACAACCATAAAAACAATCCAACAATCAAATTAAATTACATTAAATTAAAATAAAATAAATTAAAATTCTGGTAATTATTTAAAGTATCATATTAGATAATATTAGTATCAAAATATTCCTTAGAATTATAAAAACAATTTTCTATTAAATACAATCTTAAAAGTTTTACAAAAGATTTGTAGTCAGATTCTTGAGCTATGAATTTGGAAGGTGATTGTATATTTTACAGCACATAGGGAGAGGACTTGTATAATGAATTTGTAATCTTGAAGGCGGTACTAGTAATTTATTCCTTCCGGATCTTAATGGGAATCTTCGAATATAGTCAGATTGTTTTTTTTTTTGTTTTTTTTTTTTAAATTGTGGATACTTTCTTACTAATTTACAGCTTTCCAAAATATAAAGAGAACAAAGAGTTGAAATTTTTAGATTCTTAAAGTGTGGTCTACAGCTGTTTGGAATTTTTATGTTTGCTAAAATTCTTAGTACCGTTTTTGCAATATAAATGTCTTGTGCATCAGTACTATAACCCCAAAAGACGACGCCGTAACTTAACCTTGAATTTACATAAGCATGGTACAGTGACAAAGCGGTGCTCAAGTCAGTAGTATTTTTTTTTTTTCCGCTAACCCGCACGCAAAACTAGTCAATTTAAATCTCATTGTACCAATGTTTTTTTTTTTTTTAATTTAGGTTTGTATCCAGTGTTAACCCTAATAAAGTGAACTTATCGACGGAATCAATTTTTATATTTCTGTACTTAAAATCAATATTTAATGCAGTATACTTGTCCTAGCCACGATCATACATGACTTACAGAATTCTGTGCTGACTATAAATTTAAAATTGTTTGGTTAAACCGTTCTGTTAGTTTTTTTTTTTATTCCAATTTTGTTGTTTGTGTAAAAGTTTCAACATTCTGACTATACCAGTTTATCAGACACTACCTAAAGACAGAGGAACAAACAGCGAAGTCTTAGTAATTGGGTCCCGTTTATATGTAAGTCATACTAATATTTTTTTTTTTTTTTTTTGGTATTATGTCCGAATTTGTATTATTTTTTAAATTTTGTATACCAATGCTATGTCATAATACTGTTTGTGTGCCAAATAAATAAATAAATAATACGAATATTCGTCGATGTAGGAAATAAAGAAAAGGTATGATATAGTATACACTTTGTAATTAATGTAATTAAAACTATTTTAATCCTAGTTTTAAAATGGCTATAACTTTCAAAAATTTAAAGAAAAATATATATATAATTGAGGGGATTTTAGAGGAGGAAGTTTTAGATATAAAATACTAATGTTTTCTATACTACCATCTTGACATCATCTGTACTACCACAATTAAAGGCGTATCTAAAACTATGCTTATTTGCTAAGGTATTTGAGCGAATTGTTTGAAACCAGGTCTACTCAGCTTTGAGCTCTGGTTTAGTGAGGAACAACATGGTTTTTTTTTTTTTAGGAAACGATCAACAGTATCTAATCTTGTTATTACGTATGACTGTATAAGTAGCTGTATGGATGCTGGAGCTCAAGTCAATGTTTATACACAGACTATGAAAATGATTTGACTGCATCGACCAGCCTATAATGTTACGTGAGTTGAAAGCTATTGGTATATATAAAAGATGCTTTGAAAACTAAGATAGTCCTGTATGCAGTTGATATAAAAACTGCTAAGTGCATTCAGTCTCCAGCAGATGTTCGCAAACTTCAAAACGATCTTGATAGTTTTCAAAGTTATTGTGAAATCAATGGCTGAGGAATTTATGATTCCTTGGCTCTGGCCACCCCCTTCCTATTACATATTGTATGTTAGTATTATTTGGCGATCCTGCCAGGATATGTGAAATCAAAAGGTCAATTTGAATGTCTCAAAAAGTTATTTGTTTTGTGACTTTAACTCGCAATTTATCTTTATATAAAACGAAAATTTAAGATAACAATAGTCTAAGACACATCCAGATAACTAGAGCTGCGAAAACAAGTGATTTAGGGTTAATACATGACAGCGAACACTTATTCGACAAGCTTACAGAACATATAGCTGTATTTTGATTGCTAGTACAGCTTCCGATTTATATAAATATTTAGTTTATTTACCAAGTTTTTTTTTTTTTTTTATAAAAACCCAATATTGTACTATAATTATTTTGGTAAATATTTGTGAAAACTCCCTTGCAAAAGAGCTTTTGGAAATGTTATTACTAATATATGTTTAAAAGTAGCTTTAATTTTTCTGAAGAATGTAAATAAAATCTGTGAAATGAGCATAACAAATCTTTTAAAGTAAAATATATAACTCTTTAAAAACATAAGAAAATTCCTTGTTAAGTGAAAAACTGGTTCTATATATATTACAATGAGTAAAGGCACTTTTTTTTTTAATATTGATGTTGATGTCTTTTTATTTGCATTTTCTCTCAAAATTGTTTGTATTTGTATTATTGTAAGGTATGTTTTCTGTGCATGTGTGAACATCTGTTATTGGCCTTGCTTTATTTATTTTATTAACTGTGTAATTGAGTAATAATGTGGCTATTAATGTTCCCAATAATATAAGTAGCCCCTCTTTTTTTTTTTTTTAGCTGTAACACTTATGAACTAACAAAATTCTAAGTAACCAAAAATCCGAACACACATGTTGATTTATTTTATGAATCTGAGTTAAATGTCTTCGAAACTAATAGATCTAAAGGTCTTATTTCATCTAATGTTATTAGGCTTTAAGAAACATATAGAACTTAAGAGCTTATTCCATTTGCCTGAATTCAGACGTCCGACAGCCACAGAATCTGAATTCAGACTAGTGGAATAACGTTCAGAACGCTAGGCTTCTGAAAAGTAGACAAATTTCGGCTCCTAGCTCACTAAATTTTTAGTAGCTCCGTCTCAGGAAGGTGGAATAACGTTCAGACGATTTAGTCGCCTTGCGCCCGCCACAGCGAGAGGACGTGCCAAAATTTTACATGCCTATGATTACAAATTACGTAAACAAAAAAAAAGATAATAAAAGTTTTATAGCAGATATACATATGCTCACGCCATTAATTCCAGGGGTAGTTAGGTAGGTAGGGGTTCCATTTCATAGGGGTAGGCAGATATGTATAATTATATTCATACATACATACATATACTCACGCTATTATTTCCGATTGGGGTAGGTAAATACGTTTTATCACATACATGCAAATTATATTATATTATAAATACTCACGCCATTACTTCCCATCGGAGTAGGCAGATACGTTTAATTACATACATACGCACATATACTCACGCTTTTACTTCCGCTTGTGGTAAGCAGATAATTTTAATTACATACGTATGTATGTACAACATTATACATACTTAAACTCCCGCCATTTTTCCGTAAAGGGTAGGCAGATACGTATTGTTTCAAATATGCATACTTATACTCACGCCATCACTTCCCGTGGGGGTAGGCACAGGCGTATAATTACATACATGCATACATATACTCACGCCATTATTTCCCATTGGGGTAAACAAATACGTTCAATCACATATATGCATACATATACTAACGCCAATAACATGCTTTTATTTTTAAGTCATACAGGAGTTCCCGCCTATTTAATATTTTGTGTGAAATATGACGTAAAAATATTTGGAAAAGGTTGTGTACATGAATAGGATATATGTAAGTATAGTAGCGAAAGAGATATATAGACGCAATGTGTCGTCGTTTATTGAATGGGTGTGGGATAGTCCATAAGAGAGTTAGATAGAGAGCGTTTTAAAAAAAAGACGGGAGCAATTTCGTACGACCGCCCGCAAAATAGCGCGCTCGCGAATGATTCAGAAACTGAAATCGGTGTAGTGGAATAACAAGCGTCTGTGGCCTTCTGCGGCAGTGACTGTGAAGGACCTCCGATTTCAGCAACGATAAAAGTGTAATGGAATAAGCTCTTTAGGCTGACCATATCTGAATGGGTTGAAATATTTAAATTAAACTAGAATTTACATAACTGTTCAGTAAAGCACAGTCTAAGACATACTCAAGCTGCAAAACACAAAAAAAATAATACAATTAACTAAACCAAATATTAAAAGTCCATCGATTTGTCAGAGAAACGGTTATGAAATGGCGATCAAGCTGTATAATCTAGTAAAGGATGAGACAAAATTACTGACATACAATAAATATAAAATTATCATTTTTAATTATCTGTTGGACAACTGTTTCTATATAATTGATGACTTTATTAAAAATTGCAATATATGACTTTAAAAATTTAAACTATGTTTTTCTCTTTTTTTTTTTTTTTGACATTGAAATTGTAATAAAGTTTATATAATATTTTGACATGTGTGATTGATGTGATTTACTGTATAATATAATAATTATATTTTTATTTATTTTTTTATGACATTTTAATTTTAATAAAATTTAGAATATGTGTACATGTGTTGCCTTGATTGACTTACAAAATTTTAATAATGTTTAATTTTTTTTTTATTACGATAGACAATGTTATTATAGTAGTTTTAAGATATGTAAAAAAAATATATCAATAATTTTAATGTTTAAAAATTTGCACACCTTACTGGCAGTACATACATAGGCCTTCATTTTATATACCACCATTTATACTCATGTATTGGCAAATAAATGATTTTTATTTTTTTATTTATTATTTATTTAAAAGTTATACTTAGCTTCAACCAGTTCTGTGATGGTAAAATAATGATGTGCTTCTGATCCCATCTATACTACTTCAGCACAACCTCATCACTGGATGTCAAATGACGAAGACGGACCTCTCCAAGTCCTCATTTTAGATTGTCTATGGCACCGAGAAGCCCTGGAGGCTTGCCAATTGGAATGCTAGACTTGTCTCCGGACATTGTACATTCAACCTGAAATGTTTAAAATATCCGAAACGTAAACTATTCTTCATAGATGTCATAAGCAAGTAGCAAAGTATATTAATGTATTCAGACGTTTACGTTAATAATCTTACTCAAATAAACATAAATTAAAATAAAATGAAGTTCATGATCTTTTCAACAGTGATAATAATGACTCATAATGATCCAGCAAGATAAATAGAAAAAAACGGTAATGATAATAATTAGAAAAGCAGGTAAATATAAAAACAATTCGGTAACAAGAAAACAATTCAGTCACCATTCTTAGCTAACAAATTACTTGGCAATAAAATGTACCTACAATATTTTTAGTATTAGTTACTAGTTGTTGCAATTATAGCCTTTCAAATAAAATTAGTATCGTTATGTAATTCAACTACTAGTATTTATACATTCATTTTCTTAAGTAGCTTATTATTTGAACAAGTAATCGTCAACTATGATGAATAAAATAGGTCTACAGAAATAATATATTCATATATATTCGGCGTGCTTGTTCATGTTTATGTTATATTCATACACACTCTCTCTACCCGTCATTGCATTGCATTAAATAAATAAGTAGCGAGGGAAGCGTACCCATCACTAGATTGTATTAAATAAATAAGAAGCGAGGGAAACGTACCCATCACTAGATTATATTAAATAAATAAGTAGCGAAGGAAACGTACCAGTCACTACATTGTATAAAATAAATGAGAAGCGAGGGAAACGTACCCATCACTAGATTATATTAAATAAATAAGTAGCGAAGGAAACGTACCAGTCACTACATTGTATAAAATAAATGAGAAGCGAGGGAAACGTACCCATCACTAGAATATATTAAATAAATAAGTAGCGAAGGAAACGTACCAGTCACTACATTGTATAAAATAAATGAGAAGCGAGGGAAATGTACCCATCACTAGAATATATTAAATAAATAAGTAGCGAAGGAAACGTACCAGTCACTACATTGTATAAAATAAATGAGAAGCGAGGGAAACGTACCCATCACTAGATTATATTAAATAAATAAGTAGCGAAGGAAACGTACCAGTCACTACATTGTATAAAATAAATGAGAAGCGAAGGAAACGTACCAGTCACTACATTGTATAAAATAAATGAGAAGCGAGGGAAACGTACCCATCACTAGATTATATTAAATAAATAAGTAGCGAAGGAAACGTACCAGTCACTACATTGTATAAAATAAATGAGAAGCGAGGGAAACGTACCCATCACTAGATTATATTAAATAAATAAGTAGCGAAGGAAACGTACCAGTCACTACATTGTATAAAATAAATGAGAAGCGAGGGAAACGTACCCATCACTAGAATATATTAAATAAATAAGTAGCGAAGGAAACGTACCAGTCACTACATTGTATAAAATAAATGAGAAGCGAGGGAAACGTACCCATCACTAGATTATATTAAATAAATAAGTAGCGAAGGAAACGTACCAGTCACTACATTGTATAAAATAAATGAGAAGCGAGGGAAACGTACCCATCACTAGAATATATTAAATAAACAAGTAGCGAAGGAAACGTACCAGTCACTACATTGTATAAAATAAATGAGAAGCGAGGGAAACGTACCCATCACTAGATTATATTAAATAAATAAGTAGCGAAGGAAACGTACCAGTCACTACATTGTATAAAATAAATGAGAAGCGAGGGAAACGTACCCATCACTAGAATATATTAAATAAATAAGTAGCGAAGGAAACGTACCAGTCACTACATTGTATAAAATAAATGAGAAGCGAGGGAAACGTACCCATCACTAGATTATATTAAATAAATAAGTAGCGAAGGAAACGTACCAGTCACTACATTGTATAAAAATAAATGAGAAGCGAGGGAAACGTACCCATCACTAGAATATATTAAATAAATAAGTAGCGAAGGAAACGTACCAGTCACTACATTGTATAAAATAAATGAGAAGCGAGGGAAACGTACCCATCACTAGATTATATTAAATAAATAAGTAGCGAAGGAAACGTACCAGTCACTACATTGTATAAAATAAATGAGAAGCGAGGGAAACGTACCCATCACTAGATTATATTAAATAAATAAGTAGCGAAGGAAACGTACCAGTCACTACATTGTATAAAATAAATGAGAAGCGAGGGAAACGTACCCATCACTAGATTATATTAAATAAATAAGTAGCGAAGGAAACGTACCAGTCACTACATTGTATAAAATAAATGAGAAGCGAGGGAAACGTACCCATCACTAGATTATATTAAATAAATAAGTAGCGAAGGAAACGTACCAGTCACTACATTGTATAAAATAAATGAGAAGCGAGGGAAACGTACCCATCACTAGAATATATTAAATAAATAAGTAGCGAAGGAAACGTACCAGTCACTACATTGTATAAAATAAATGAGAAGCGAGGGAAACGTACCCATCACTAGATTATATTAAATAAATAAGTAGCGAAGGAAACGTACCAGTCACTACATTGTATAAAAATAAATGAGAAGCGAGGGAAACGTACCCATCACTAGAATATATTAAATAAATAAGTAGCGAAGGAAACGTACCAGTCACTACATTGTATAAAATAAATGAGAAGCGAGGGAAACGTACCCATCACTAGATTATATTAAATAAATAAGTAGCGAAGGAAACGTACCAGTCACTACATTGTATAAAATAAATGAGAAGCGAGGGAAACGTACCCATCACTAGATTATATTAAATAAATAAGTAGCGAAGGAAACGTACCAGTCACTACATTGTATAAAATAAATGAGAAGCGAGGGAAACGTACCCATCACTAGAATATATTAAATAAATAAGTAGCGAAGGAAACGTACCAGTCACTACATTGCATTAAATAAATAGGTAGCGAGAGAAACTTACCTTTCAAATGGTTTCTCGCCACCCACTTTTTATTATTATTAATTTTTTTTTATATTATAATTCTTCTATTATGTTCCCCTATATTTATGAAGCTGCTTTATTAGTTAAGAGAGAAATCTATAATTATACATGCGCTCCCCTAAGATTTCACTCTGAATGTCTGCAAAATCTCAATAAAGACAAACTATATGTACCTCATTATAATTATTAATTAGCCTCAAGCAGCAAAACTATTTTTATTATGGCTTGTAGAATTTATAATGCAAATTCTATAAATATAAAATTGTTATGTTTTAATAAATTTTAAAAAATAAAAGAAATGCTTGAATGCTTGAATGGCTATTAGGATATTGTTTTTATTATATTTTATTTGAATATGGTTTTAGCTGTGAGATTGACATTTTAAACTTAGGGTGACATGTAATTAGTTAAGTCATTCTTTATTTTTGTCTTTATTATAATTTAAAATCATATTCCTATACTAATAAAATGTAAAGACTTATGTTGTAAGCTTGGAAAAACAAAATGTGTAGGGAACAATAACTTATATGCTGTAACCACCTTGTAACCCACATTTATAGCGAATAAATTACTACATTGATTAATAATTCACTAAGTATTAATATATTCAATGCATAAGAAATAGAAGAATTCCAAATTTGAATTGTAGTCTAAAAATGTGTAAAAATTAAAGTGGTATTATTCATATATATTACTGATATACTCATTTAATCTTATAATCACAATTAATTGCATCTAACCAAAATAAATATGGTGGATAAAGAATTTGAAATTGTTTCCAATAAGAACAAAAGTTTAATCACTTATTTGATTTGTGTTGTTAACAAATACGTAGTGTACTTATAATTTAATTTGTCATAGTGACGCCACAATTTAAACAGAAGTTCTTAAGTCAACTCATCGTTACTTTAGGGATCAGCTTAACCCACTCATACGTCTACTATTTACAGAGACACTACTGGAAAGTTACTACAGCTGATTGCTCCAAAACTAACAGGGAGTGCCCTAGCCAAGCACTTCGGAACCATTCCGTACGCAGCTTTACAATATTACGCTCAAATATTGGTTTCTTCGAAACAATGACTATTCTATAAACATTAAAATACTTTGTTCGAGCATCGATTTGCTATATTATAAATCATAAAATGTTAAATGGCGTCACTACAACAATGTGGAAAAGAAAAATAAATGAATAAACAAAAAGCAATGTACATACTTGAATGGACGTGAATATATCACCGCTTCTGAAGTTTGAAGAAAACGACTATTAAATGATATCACCACTTTACTTTCTATTTCATCTACAATATTTTATACATTGATCACAAGTTAGTCTCCCGCGCATCCACACTGGAATCCCGCGTTCATCCTTCACTCATCTTGACATTGACATCCATTGACGGGTCACGGCACACTGTCGGTGTTGCCAATTCATAAAAATATGACACTAGAGTTATGAGAAAAAGTGGCGGTACATAAATGTTTATACAAGAAAAATTAAATATATTTGAAACTCAAACGCATAATAAATAAAAGGTTCATTCATCATCACTATTTCATATATGTTCCCATCGTTGTTGATTTGGCCAATGTCTGTCATTTTACTAACGACTGTTACCGCCAATGACTTAACTTCCAAAGAATCGTCACAAAAAATCGATATTCAATTGGGTCAATTCTGCAATTGCATTGGGAAGTAATTACCTAAGTTAAATCTCACAAATTAGAAAATTTTAATAAACAAAATAGTAAAATAATACGCACTTTACAAATTGAAAACATAAAGTCGAAAGTTTGAGTCGAAAAAACAAGTAAAATCATAAATTAATATTGCTATTTATTTCAACGACAGTTTTTATACTAATTTAATATTTAAAGTGAAAGTAAAATTATGTAGTAGAACCCTTTTACGTCGGTTAGAAAGTCCACATAAAATTTCCAAGGAAAATACTGGTTTCCTGAAATCCTATAAAAACTTGTGGGTACTTTGAATAATGTTGTTGGTTCAACTGTCCGTCAGCGAGCGTCTATGCAAATGTGACTAGATTGAGTTTAGAACGTCTACTGTCTTTGATGTACAATGTGATATACTTTATAAACTAAAATTTACATCTACCTATTTCTTCTAACGGCTATCAAGAGGTCCAGAAATAGATATTCCTCCCAAAATATCGATTGAGTGGGAGCAAAAATTTGTTAAATACAGATTATTGGTGATGTATCTCCAGCCCAAAATCTTTAATTACTTAAAAGCCTCAACATCCTAAACTGCCTTATCCAACACTTAAGGGAGTAATGGGTTATTTCCATTCTAAACCGATACTAAACAGATGCACCATACCTAAATGTACTATATATAAACATTATCATAAAAATTTGCTGTGTTGTGTCGGCTTAGAATAGCACTACCCTATTTCTTCCGGTGGGTGTACGTAAGAGGCAACTAACGGTATTGGGGGCTTTTAAGGGATTTTTGGGCGATGCGGTTGAAGACCCATCACTAACAACCTTTATTTTACCATCTTTTCCCCCCACAACTTTCCAAAAGTGGCTGAAGAATTTCTAATTCTTTAGCTCTGGCTACCCCTTCTAGGGATTTATAGCCTTGAGTATATGTATGTATGTATGTATGTATCATAAAAACTTTAGTAGGACAGTAAGAAAACCGTAAGAATAGGTTTGAACCTTGAATGAGATATAAGGTCTATATTTTTATGTAGTTTTGTTTAAAAGTTGGAAGTTAATCCCATACTTTTTGTTGTATAGAATGTAAGACTTGCAAAAAATAAATAAAAAACACAAATATCTGCATTTGCTGTCTTTTTTAACAAATAAATATATTATACGTATGAGTATTCAATATTACTAATCTTTTACCACAGGTCAATGTACCTTTTTGAGAGTTTACTAGATACATAGTTAATTTTGTACATATTTATTTAAAATAATTAAAACAAACTGTTTGTAATGATGATGGATTTTACGAAAGTAGGAAACCCTTAAGCTGAAAATTTAAGGCAGTGTTCAAAATTCAGTCAACTGTAATCCAGACATAGAAAATTAATTAAAGTATTAATACAGTCACATCGAAAACAAATTAACTCCCAAAAGTATAAAGAGCTTATTTACTTAGCCTCAGTTTATTGGTGTTAATCTGTTAAGGTTGCATCACACTACACATTATACTTATTTATTTAATACTCTATATATTAATAATTATTCAATACTCAAGAATAAAAGAGCATGTATGAAAAGATTGATGGATGTAAACGAAGCTAGAGAGGTTTGTCAGGATCGTACGAAGTGGCGATCGATAGTCTCTGCCTACCCCAATGGGAATTAATGGCGTGAGTATATGTATGTATGTATGTATGTACTCACAAGTATAATAGAATAGCCAGAGTTTTAGAATTAGTAATTCTTAGCTGTGTAGTATTGGCTAAGAATAGCACTACCCATTACTGCCCGTGGGTGTGTGTAAGAGGCGTCTACGGGGGCTTGGGCCTTTATAAATTATTTTTGGGCAAATTTGACAATCTTTTTCCCACTTAACTTTCAAGTGCCAGTGGAATTTCGTATTCTGAAGTTCTGGCTACCCCTTTTAGAGATTTATAGCCGTGAGTATATGTATGGATGTATGTAATTAATTAAAAACTTTCGGAAGCTGTGTGGGGAAAAGATTTTTTACCTTACTTAGATTGTTTAACAAAAAATACTTATATAGCACTTCAATACATAGTATAAAACAAAGTCGCTTTCGCTGTATGTCCGTATGTATGCTTAGATCTTTAAAACTACGCAACGGATTTTGATGCGGTTTTTTTTAATAGATAGAGTGATTCTTAAGGAAGGTTTGTATGTATAATAAATGCATAATATAGTAGAGAAACACTGATAAATTTAAAGATTTCAATGTGATGTCGTAAATAAGCACGTTTTTTTGCGCTTATATTGCAAACGCTGGCTGAACCCTACGAGATAGACCAAAATAATGTACTACAGTATTGTTCACCTTAAAAAGTTCAACAAAAAAGTCCCAGATGGTATATGTCTATCTCTTAGGGATAACCCAGCATAACCATTTTAATTCTTTACTAAAAAATGGTTATTTACGAAGTGATTTTAAACAATACAGCATTAATCCTTATCCAATTAAGTACCTTAAAGAAATTGTGCATTTATTATAGATCAATATGCTTTATACAGCATGTAATTTATGTGAATATTACCGAAGATATTACAAATTTAAAATGCAGGGTCGTAGTTGTTTGCGCCCGCCGGGCGGCGCGTGCCTATAAATAGAACATTTTTTAGTTTCTCGCCTCTAAAGTATTATTTATTATTCATACATACATACATACATATACTCACGGCTATATTTCCCTAGAAGGGGTAGCCAGAACTAAGGAATTAGAAATTCCTCAGCCACTTTTGGAAGTTGAGTGGGGAAAATATGGTAAAAATAAAGGTTTTTAGTGATGGGTCTCCAACCGCATCGCCCAAAAATCCAATATAAAGCCCCGATACCCTTAGTCGCTTCTTACGACACCCGTGGGAAGAAAGGGGTAGCGACATTCTAAGCCGGCACCACACGGCAATATTATTTATATTATTTATTATTCCTCAGTTTATTTATTATTATTTTGGCATTACTTTTAGTTCCTCGCCTCTCCCATGGCCGAAAAAGAAAATATAAATTTGAAATGGGAGAGGCGGTACTCCCCGACAAAAGAACAGTCGGTCGGGGTCAGGGAGTCAGGTTCAAGAACCGACGGACGATCCGAGCCGTATCGAGCAGCACCGCTTTCTGCATTTGTGCTGGAACCGACACGCCACAGAAATCCAACCGCCTCAAGTTGGTCGCGAGGCTGGTTGGAATTAACCCGTTCGCGGACAAAACAATTGGGATTATTTCTGTCGAAGTCACACCCCACATGTCGGTGATCTCGTGAGCCAGATCGAGATATTTCCGACGCTTCTCGGTGTCGGCTTTCACGAGACCCTCGTCATGAGGGATAGTGACATCCACTAGAAATACCCTCGACTGCGACCGATCCCATACCACGATATCAGGCTTATTCGCTAGAATAGTCCTGTCCGTGATAACGGATCGGTCCCAATAGATTTTGGCACGGTCGTTTTCTAAGATTGGCTCCGGCAGATACTTGTAATACGGCAGCCTCTGTTGCAAGAGTCCGTATTTCAGAGCGAGCTCCTGATGCAGGATTTTGGCTGCTTGGTTGTGTCTGTGCAAGTACTCAGTGTTAGCAAGAGCCGAACAACCGGAAATAACATGCCTAAGTGACTCTCCGGGACGGCCACATGCTCGACAGATGTCTGTGGTACCGTCCTTTAGGATGTATTTCCGATAGTTCCGCGTCTTGATAACCTGGTCTTGTATTGCACAGACAAAACCTTCGGTTTCCCCAAAGAGGTCCCCGAAACGCAGCCAATGCAGGGAGGCTTTACGGTCGTTATTATTATTATTATTATATTAGTAGTATTGTAAGTACATTAGGTTAGATAGGATTAGCTTAAAACCATATTTCTTGGTATTTCTTCCATTAAGACTTTGATTTGAATTTAGAGTTAAGACAATTTAGTATTAGGGCGAGCATTTTCAATTATTGAAAATTATAGTTAAGTTCATAGAAGAACTGAATAGAATAGGTATATTTTGTTGTTGATAATCTTTTGTATTTAGTCGAACGAATAGTAAGTAAATATTTTTTACTCCAGCACTAACCAAAAGGACATTCTGTAGTAGGTATATTTTGCATTGCACCCGTGCGAAGCCGGGGCGGGTCGCTAGTAAATGATAATTCGCTTTAAAACTTCTCACCAGGGTAATAATTATTATAATATTATGTATGTTCTATATGTAACTTTGATTTTGAGGCAATTTTTATATAAAATTATAATACAATAGATATAAACATTGATTGACTGAAATTTTAATCAATTGAAACTTAGATTTGTAAACTTGATGTGCCCAATCTGATAAAACCGTAATAAGACAATTTATTTTCTGTTCATTTATAGTGACTTAGAAATAGACACAGGAACAAAATAATCTTAGATTTAATTTTTGTTCGTAACAAACTAAAAAATATTGAAAAGCATTATTTATCATATGACTTTGAAATTTATTTATATGTAGAATAGGAGAAGAAAATTAATGAAAAGAATGATCGCCAAATCTGATCAAACCTTATCAACAAAACTTTTCTTTTTATTCAACGAGGCTTAGAATTCACAAAATATCTTTGATTAAATAAACAAAACGAAACGAAATACGCTGTGTAGTGTCGGCTTAGAATAGCACTACCCCATTTCTTCCGGTGGGTGAACGTAAGAACCGACTAACGGTATTGGGGCTTTTAAGAGATTTTTGGGCGATGCGGTTGGAGACCCATCACCAACAACCTTTATTTTACCATCCTTTCCCCACGCAACTTCCAAAGGTGGCCGAGGAACTGTATAATTCCCTAGCTCTGGCTACCCCTTCAAGGGATTTATAGCCGTAAATATATGTATGTATCTATGTATGACACGAAATAAACTTTAAAATTATGAAATGCGTAATTTATGAAGTTCGTATCTTTTGATTGTAAATTACATATTACTTGGACTGCGTACCTTTTTTTTTAAACGCAAGTAAAGGCAGAAATATCTTTTTACTAATCTTTAACTCAGCTATAACAATGTTTATGTTGTTAGTGTAACGACGATTCGAATAAATAGATTGAAGAAATTAAAAGATACATACATACATATACTCACGGCTATAAATCCCTTAACGGGGTAGCCAGAGCTTTGGAATGAGAAATTCTTCAGCCACTTTTGGAAGTTGATTGGAGAAAAGATGGTAATAATAAATAAATGTTTTTGGTGACGGGTCTCCAACCACATCGCCCAAAAATCATTTAAGAAGCCGGAGAAGATCACCCACGGGTAGAAATGGGGTAGTGTTATTTCTAAGCCGACTCTACACGGCATAACATTAAAAGATAAGTATTGTTTTTAAGTACGATAAAATAAGAGAAAAAAAAATTTAAGAGGTATTTTCAAGCAACCTATGAAAGATTGATAAAAGATGATATCTGCCTACTTAAACAACGTAAACACTTATTATTTTCCAGCACAAAGTCAAGAGAAAGCAGATTAAACCAGTTCATTCCGACTAAAACCGGATCGTTGTAAATTTGCTAATGACTTTCAAGTAGCAAGATCCAATATACAGTCTAATATTATAAAAGCACTCTTGCGCCGGTCCCAATGTAAATGCGGCCCATCTAGAGTGTTTAATTGGGATGTACTTGCCTACCCTTCTCTCGACCCTCTGTTTACTTCAGAACTTTAGTTGAAAGTCCAAATTTGAGTGCCTCATTGTAAGGATTATTTATGCAGCCGTGATAGCTCAGTGGGTAGAACACCGCTTTTCGTGCAGGCGATGTGGGTTCAGATCCCGGATCGGGCCTAAACCAATTTTGCTTTTCTAAAATCATATGTGTGGTTTAATTATCATCGTTGTTAACGTTGTTTCATTCATTATTCTTTCAATCAATATTTTTGCATACATTTTACCGAATCTTTTAAAATATTTAGAAAAGTTAAGAATAAGACAGAATAATTTATAAGAAGTTATACATACCTTTAGAATAATATACTGAAGAAATCTGCAACAAAAAAGTTAATATCAATATAACTCTTTCAAAATGATATAAACATGTTAGTCATTATTTTATGAAGTATGAAGAATAAAAGAGCATGTATGAAATGATTGATGTATGTGAATGAAGCTAGAGAGGTTTGCAAATCGTACAAAGTGGCAATCGATAGTCTCCGCCTCCCCCGATCGGAGGGAATTAACGGTATGAGTATATGTATGAATGAACAAGACTCAACTTACGCTACTTTATCTTTTATATTTTATACCGTTTTCATGGCTTTCACTTTCACGCCGTATAAGTCCGAACGCGTGGCAGAAGTACTAATACTTCGGAACATTATTTGACATTAATATCACCTAGTGTTCAGAGTACCCACGTTTTGCTTTAGTGTTCATTCCAAACGAGACAAATAAATGGTTTTCTCTATGGCCTAGATACGTTTCCTTCGGATTAATTGAAAGTGATAAATAAAATATCTGTGTCGGCTTAGAATAGTACTACAGCATTTCTTGCCATGGGCGAACGTAAGAGGCGGCTAATTGTATTGAGGCTTTTTAAGACATTTTAGGACGATTTACTTGGAGACCCAGCACCCACGATACTTGACCAACGCGTCCCTTATCAACTTTCAAATGTGGCTGAAGAGTTTCTAACTCTAAAGCTCTGGCTACCCCTTTTTGGGATTTATGACCGTGATTAAATATATATGGTAACTAAAAACGAAGAAGTCAAATGGAAAGGGTACGTTTCCGATCCAACTATCAGGATAGTTTTGGTATGCGCACATCGGTAAAGTGAGGAATCTGAACCAGTCAAAGCTTTGTACGTTCTCAAGACATGCCAGTTAGCAATTTGTTTTATAAAGTTTTCGGGAAGAATGTTCAAAAAGAGCAGACTTGTTTAAAAGACAATCTTGGTTCTGTCAACGCTTGAGATTTATTTTGCAGGTGAAACAAAAGTTTTTGTTTAAATTTAGAACATTTATTTTGTTTGCGGAAGGCTTGAATTGTGGGAATCGAAATGCTACAAATCAAATATTATACTTTAAACTTGTATTAGAAATACTTCAATTTGATATTGGTGTCCGAAAAGGCCAATAGACACCAGGCATCTTTGATTAACTCAGGTTTTGTTAAATCTATCAGTTTTTTGTAGAACGACAAAAACTTATTTGAGTCCGTGTTCAAATACGAAGATAGACAAAAGCAGACAGTACATAGAACTCCACTGCCGGGGCCACAAAACCAGCAGATAGGATTATATTACTATTTATTGGCACATTAAACCATTTGTTGTATTTACCTATTTTACATACAAACATACATATACTCACGCCGTTAATTCCCATTGGGGTAGGCAGAGACTATCGATCGCCACTTCGTACGATCCTGGCAAACCTCTCTTGTTTCGTCTACATCCATCAATCTTTTCATACATGCTCTTTTATTCTTCATACTTCGGACGCCTGCCTTTTTGAGCACACTTTCAATTTGGTCCAAGTGTGTCTTTCGTGGCCGTCCTCTACTAACATTACCTTCCACATTAGCTCTATAGATACCTTTTATCAATTTCCTATCATCCATCTTCTCGATGTGCCCAAACCATCTCAACATTCCTTTTTCTACTTTACAATATCATCTTTTACACCACACCTTTCACGAATCACGTAATTCCTCACACGATCACATAACCTTACATTACAAACTTTTCTGAGGGACCTCATTTCTACTGCATTCACTCTGCTTTCATGCTTCTTCTGCCACACCCAACATTCACTGCCATACATAAGCGTAGGAACAAGAACAGCATCATGCACAGCCATTCGGGCCCTTTCGGGACACCGAATGAAAGAAAATATACATGGTAATAAATAAAAATGCTGTGTTGTGTCCTTTGTGTCTGTGCTGTGTCTGTTTGTTGGGCCAGCTATATATATTATCAATTTTCAAAAGTGTTTGTATCTAAAAATAAAAGCTTTAAAAAAGGAGATATTATACTCTTTTCGTTTTTCGGATTTTCGCTTTCTAAGTAATTGTAGAGCGATGTGGCTGGATACCATTACCAACTGTCTTTTATTTTACAAGGTTTTCCTCACTCAATAAGCAAAATTTGGATTTGCAAAGTAACATTCCTCATAGTGATTTCTAGCTTTAATTAAAAGCTAGCACTAATGTAAGATAGCTAATGCTTGTTTTATTTTCGTAACTGTACAAGTTAACAATAAGCTACACAGCTTATTAACAACCATGTTTTCCTAACAGTCGTAAAAAGTAATTTAAAAAATATTGGCTACTGTATAATGGACAATTTTATTTACTTCATACTTTTTTCTACTAAAATCACGTCCATATTTCCAAATAAAATAGTTGTGACGCTTTTAACGGAATATTGGGCAACGTGGTTAGGATTTAAATCACCAACAACTTTATTTTACAATATGTTACCCATCAAGGTGCTGCAATCATCAGCTGTGTAGTGTCGGCTTAGAATAGCACTACCCCATTTCTTCCGGTGGATGTACGTAAGAGGCGACTAACGTATTGCGGCTATTAAGGGATTTTTGGGCGATGCGGTTGGAGACCCATCACCAACAACCTTTATTTTACCATCTCTTCCCCATGCAACTTTCCAAAAGTGGTTGAGCAATTTCTAATTCCACAGCTCTGGCTACCCCTTTTAGGGATTTACAGCCGTGAGCATATGTATATGTATGTATGTTACCCATCAACAACTTCTAAAAGTATCTGAAAAAAATTCAATTGTACAGCTTTGCATGTATGTATTTAGAAAATATAAACAAAATTAGCTAAATGTATTTTCCGTGGCCTCAGTCGGTAACAATGCACCTATACGAGTAGGGGCGAGGTGTCGATTGGAGATTGTTGGAAGTTTCGCAACTTTTCCACTTTCGCGTTTCTTTCGCATTCGTATCAAAGTATTTCTTTTTGTTTTCTCATGTAGCGTTTATTTTTCGTAGTTATTGAATATACGTTTGATGACGTATTGTGAGATATTTAAGATCTTTATAGGTTTTTTAACCCTAGCAATAAAGGGTTTCTTGCTGTTAACTAAACAACAACAGTTCATCGGTAATTTTCAAAAAGTTACGATAAGAACCATTTTGTTATATCATCATTTTGTAATATCTTGAGAACACCTACCTGACCTTGTTGTACTTAGTCATGTGACAATATATCTGTACAAGTTCATTGTGGAATATCTTATCCTTAATCCTAATGAAATAACTACGGAAATATAATTACATAATCAGATGTAATTGCAATATCAGAAAATAAGACGCGATTGAGGTATGAAGTATTTCGAGTAAATATTACGCGTTTGCATTATGAAGCCATCTACCCCAATTCCCAACAATGCTTAGTTAGACATCGTTTCCCCTTTAAACTTCCTAAAGTGGCTGATGAATTGCTGATTCCGAAGAATTTCAAGCCACATAATTCAAGGAAATATAGCAGTCAATATACAAACGGTTGTCACATGTAAATTAATTACTTACGCCCGATTTCTGAACTGAGTATTCCAGCTGAGAACAACTTAAGTATCGTTCGCATTGAAATCTTAACAACTGAATGAGACAAAACGATACCTTAGTTGTTCTCAGCTTGAATACTCAATTCAGAAATCGGGCGATAGTCCGAATAAACCGGACAGTGTATCGAACTATATACTCGAATATAGAAACTATTTAAAGTTATATTTTTACAATAGGTATCAATTCTCTAATTTTTTTCTTGCATTTCTAGGGAAAATAATCAAAATGAATCAAACATCATCCGTCAAAAAAAACATCCTATCGTATTAACTTGAAAAACAAATTTTCCTTGAAAACTGTGACAGAATAACGTAAGAAATTGAGCAAAATGTCTGCAACTAGCTTATAACAATAAAAGGTCCAATATTCCAACGAAATTACTAGTACAAAGGCTCTATTGTCAAAAGCTTTCTTTAGCCAAAACTTGAGGTTTCGCTCGCGAAGCGTACTTTGGAAATAGTCTTCGGTGACTAAAATTGCACCCTGCGGCCAGATGCCTTCGTCTTTAATATTGACTGCTGATTCTATTTTATTTTTAATGAAAAATATATTTCAGAATTTCTGTGTAGTGTCAGTTTAGAATGGCACTACCCAATTTCTTCCTGGTGTACGTAAGAGGAAACTAACGGTTCTGGAGATTTTAAGGAATTTTGGGCGATGTGGCTGGTGACCCAACAACCTTTTTTTTACCATCTTTACCCCACACAACTTCCAAAATTGGTTGAGGAATTTCTAATTTACAATAAAAAAAATATCGATACTCTGTCGGTTATAATGAGATGAAAAGATACTAGATACTAGACTATGAGAGTGCGAAAGAGATGGTTGTTTTATACCAGACATTTTCTAGTTAGAACGCTGCTGTTAGCTGGGCTGGGCTACCATTATCTATCAGCTTCCGACAACATTCACTAAGTCATCGTTCTACCTTGTGGTATCCTCCCCTAATCTGATCCTCCTGATCACAGTACGTGGCTGCTACTCCAGAAACTTTGGGCTTTACGGACTTCAGTTTTGCGTGCAATGTACCTTGTCCATTGCCACTTTAATTCTATAACTCAAATACTGCAATGATACTTATAAATATACTGTAATCATAGTATAATAAAAAGGTTGTTCAATACATACATACATACATATACTCACGGCTATAATTCCCTAAGCGGGGTAGCCAGAACTTTGGAATGAGAAATTCCTCAGCCACTTTTGGAACTTGAGTGGGGAAAGGATGGTAATAATAAATGTTTTTTGTGATCGGGTCTCCAACCACATCGCCCAAAAATCACTTGAAAAGCCCTTATACCCTTAGTCGCTTCTTACGATCACCCACGGGTAGAAATGGGGTAGTGTTATTCTAAGCCGACACTACCCAGCAACAAGTTGTTCAATATCACATATTTATATGTAGCCTCCCCAGTGAGCTGTTGTCCACAGTTTGTTTGTTCCTTGCTGTGTAAAGGCCTTCAACTTTTCATTTTGAAGCCACACGTACTTTTCCGAACCTGTCCTGATCTATAAAAAAGACTTAATATAAATCAAAGTCTGTCCAGAATAACTCCGCCTTCCTCATAATGAGCACTGACGATTACTCCAGTTTCGTTCGAATGCTGCAACTTTAAATTTGCTTTGTGCCGGGAAGGTGTTGCGAATCGTGATTGTTAATTTGGAGACATTTACAGTTGTCTGCGCTTATTATATTGTAATAGCAGAGCATTGTGTTCGGGTGTCTTTTCATAATAGTTTATTGAAATAATGTGATGTTTGTAGTAAAATTTAAAATAGTTTTATCGATAAGGCAAAAATATTGTTAGATTCATCTGTGATATACACACACATACTCACGGCTATAAATCCCTAGAAGGGGTAGCCAGAGCTAAGGAATAGAAATTCCTCAGCCACTTTTGGAAAGTTGAGTGGGGAAAAGATGGTAAAATAAAGGATTCTGGTGATGAGTCTCCAACCGCATCGCCCAAAAATCCCTTAAAAGCCCCAATACCGTTAGTCGCCTTTACGCACACCCACCGGAAGAAATGGGGTAGTGCTATTCTAAGCCGACACTACACAGCACAGCATCTGTGACATATTTATTCATAAAAAATTTTTAGTTAAGACTGCTAGTTACAGAAGAATGAAACAGAGGATATAATAGAAGATGGTACATTTAAAGATAAAAATTAAAGTATCATGAAATTTATGGGCTTTTCTTCAATTATATAAACAGCCAACGAAAGTCGCATTCATTTTTTCTGCCTCCCTTTATTTTATTTAATATTCACCGAAATTTGCTTTATTCATAAATAGTGTGGTGTGAACAAAAAATCAAGTAAAGGTGTAAAATCAACAGATATGGTGTCATACACAGCAGGATGAGGTAGTGCAGCCAGTTTCTTGGGACTCCGCCACCAAGCTTATTATATTATGTCGTATATAATTTAAGTGTGTACAAAAATATGATAATGCCTTTTAATTGTAATAAACATTTTTAATTGAGAAAAATAGAATATAATATTCACTGCGTATTAAGATAATTTTAGAATCCAAGAATCCAATATTACATCCACTCTAAGATATTCTTCCTCAAATAGGATTAAACAAATATTCGAAAAGCATTTCAAACCATGCGGTCGCATAAAGTATTCGCTTTTTCATAAATTTTCTATTTATTGTAAAGACACCCTCATTGATGTACAATCAAATGTAGCCCCTTATAGAAAAAAAACAATAGATCATCCCCTAAAATTATTGGTTTTCCTATTACCATCGTCTTTTTGGCAATAAGTCCGCATAATCCGGACTATTCTTGACAGTTTTGAGGATTTATCGAGTGGTTTTTGTAGTTGGACTATTCGCCTTTGATCAATGTTATTTCATATATGCAGAACTATATTTATACCTATAAATATACGCTTTGATAAAATTTTTGTTTCACTTAAACTCAAGGTTTAATTATTTTTGTATACGAACAACATTTTTTTATATTACATATGGTTCGTAAAAATATAAATGCTATGACCAATTCAAGTTAAAGTGCAATTTATTACATTCGGATACAAACATAAGAAACAGGTGACACACTACAATCCTTGACTAAAGCTTTAATCTTTTATTTAAAAAATCCGTGCTGATTTCTTAGCAAAATTTGCAAACATTTTTAGTGATGTTCTTCCTTAACAAAACATCTGTACTGATAACTAACTGACATCAAGCATTTCAAATAAATTAAATTAAATTTACACATATTCTTTCACTGAATTATCTATATTTGTAGCGATTGTTAGTTCTTGTAATAGATTTTAATAAAATGTTAAAATTAAGCAAATCCACTTCAGCTAAGTTATTTTTTTTACAAATATACAAATACTATATATATCTCTATCCTATAAATCTCTAGAAGGGGTAGCCAGAGCTTCGGAATACGAAAATCTTCAGTCACTTTTGGAATTTTTACATTACTCACAGAATAAAAATACTTACTAATAATTGTTAATATTAAGTTTAAACCAGCTAAAGTAAGTAAATGAAAAGTTATCGTAAAAGCATAGACCGATATAACTTCTGCGAATGTCACGCTCCAATGGCAGGGGTGTGAAAATATTTCTATTCATATTACCGCGTGTGGCCCTAGCTTATAGATATATACTTTGTTTTATCAGATTTCTTTGTCTTCTGTTTTTTATTAAGAAGAAGATTGACTTGAGGATGAAAAATGACATTTTTTTTAACATACATACATACATACATATACTCACGGCTATATTTCCCTAGAAGGGGTAGCCAGAGCTAAGGAATTATTAATTCCACAGCCACTTTTGGAAATTGAGTGGGGAAAAGATAGTATTTTTTTTAATACATTCTTAGAGTGAACGAGAATGGTGAGAAAGTTATTGATGTATGTTTGGAGAGGAATCTTTGTGTGACGAACACGTTGTTTGAACACAAAGATATCCATATGTATACTAGACAGAGAGGAAGCGAGAGAAGTATGATAGATTTTGTGATAGTGGATGAAAGGCTAAGAGCAAAGGTTGTTGACACCAGACTCCATAGGGGCATTAACGTTGGCACAGATCACTTTCTCGTTATATCACGATTTAAGGGTCTGTGCACGCGTTGGCGTCACAGGCCTAAAGTGTCAACAACGGATTTTGCGAGAATAAAAGTGGAGAAATTGGAAGAGGATGAAAATATTAGAGATGAATATATGAAGAAATTGGACGACAGGCTAAGTTGCGTGAAGATGAAGAATGAATTGGAAATAGAAGAAGTATGGGATGTGCTCAAATCGTCAATGGTTGAATGTGCGACGGAAGTATGTGGATTGAGTAAAAGAACAAATAGACCACCAACAAGTTGGTGGGATAAAGATGTGAAAGAGGCAGTTGGAGATAAGAAGAAAGCTTGGTTAGATTTACTAGCGATTAAAGCTAGTAAACGAATGGATGCGAGAGTAACAGATGATGTAGTGAAGAATAGTGAAGATGAATATAAGAGAGTTAAGAATGAGGTTAAGAAGAAAATAGAAAAGAAAAAGCGTGATCTGATAGAATGGTGTGAGAGGAAACTCTCTGATAATTTCCGGAATAACCAAAAGTTGTTCTGGAAATATATCCGGAAAGAAAAGGGAGTTTCCCAAAACACGAGAGTGAATGTTGTGAGAGATGAACAGGGTGAATTGGCGACGGATGAAAGTAGCATAAGACGAGTATGGAAGAACTATTTTGAGGGACTCTTTGAAAAAGAGGATACATCCATTTCTTCGCCAATCGGCAGTAATGTTGATTGGAACGACGTTATGGGTGACTTTAGTGACAGTGAGATCAGCATGGAAGAAATAATGAAAGCAATGAAAAGTATGAAACTAGGGAAAGCGGCAGGGTATGACAGGATAAACACTGAAATGCTGAGGGCTGGTAAAGGGGTGGTGGCTTCCTGGTTGTACTTCCTTTTCCAAAAATGCTGGTCGAGTGGCAAAGTGCCACAAGACTGGTGCAAAGCGGTAATTGTGCCTTTATATAAAGGAAAGGGGTCACACCAGGAGGCTAGAAACTACCGTGGAATTAGCCTACTCAGCATTGTCGGTAAATTGTATGCAAAGGTTTTGATTGAAAGAGTGATGAATGAAACGGATGATAAAATTTGGGATGTGCAAGCAGGATTTAGAAAGGGAATGGGATGTATGGACCAAATCTTCTCTTTAAGGAGCATCACCGAAAAGTTCTTAGCTAAGAACCGAAAGGTGTATTGCTCCTTCATTGATTTAGAGAAGGCGTATGATAGGGTGGTAAGAAAGTGTTTATGGGAGGTGTTATCCAAGTTCGGTTTGGGGAGTCGACTTATACGTGCACTGGTATCACTCTATGAGGATTCCAGTGCATGTGTGAGAGTAAACGGGGAAAATACTGACTGGTTCGGGATCTCTCGGGGTGTCCGACAGGGTTGTGTAGCTTCCCCGTGGCTCTTCAATTTGTTCATGGATGACTGTTTAACAGAGTTGCGTGAAAGTGATTATGGATTGAGAATGGGTGGATTCATCATTAAATGCCTCTTATATGCCGACGATCAAGTGCTACTTGCATCATCGGTGGAAGAGCTGCAAGAGATGATGTAGCCGCGTGTGACTTATTTAAACTTTAAACACTTACCAGGCACGTGGCTGGCAGGGGTGGCGTTCGAACTCTCGAGAGTTTATTGATGAATCACAGCGCAGGCTTACACTTTTCACCATAGGTCCATAGATAAATGTGGTTCAGTCCTTTTTCACTTTGTTCGGGAAATAGACTTGATTCGGAATTTATTTGGTAACTTTTATACGAACGTGTGCATTCACATCGGCGTGTTGAGAAAGAGACTAACTTGCGGAAACGGATGTAGTTGTAAGACGTCAGACGTCAATGTTGCCAGTTTCCCGCATCAACGAGGTAGTGTTAGAGAAAATAAGCCACATGAAATAAATCTATTTCTAACGTGAATTAAAAAGTATGTAAACTATGTTTTGTTGTCTTGTGCACACCTAATAAAGAAAATTATAAACTAATTTGTTCCAGTACGGAACAGATGATGAATATTGCATGTGCGTCTTTTGAAAAAAAGGGAATGAGGGTGAATGTGGATAAAACAAAAACTATGGTTTTTGAGAGAGAGGTGAATATGACCGAATGCGTGATTGAGATTAATGGTAAGAAAGTGGAACAAGTGAAAGAGTTTGTATATTTGGGAAGTTTGTTTACTAGGGATGGAAAGTGTGATGAAGATATCGAGAGAAGAGTGAAAAAGGGTAATGCGGTAAATGGAGCACTGGATAGTCTAATGTCTAGTCAGTCGGTGTCTGCAAAGGCCCGAATGGCTGTGCATGATGCTGTCCTCGTTCCTACGCTTATGTATGGCAGTGAATGTTGGGTGTGGCAGAAGAAGCATGAAAGTAGAGTGAATGCAGTAGAAATGAGATCCCTCAGAAAAAGGTGTAATGTAAGGTTATGTGATCGTGTGAGGAATGATGTGATTCGTGAAAGGTGTGGTGTAAAAGATGATATTGTAAGAAAGATAGAAAAAGGAATGTTGAGATGGTTTGGGCACATAGAGAGGATGGATGACAGTAAATTGGTGAAAGAGATATATAGAGCCAATGTGGAAGGTAATGTTAGTAGAGGACGACCTCGGAGGACACATTTGGATCAAATAGAACATGTGCTCAAAAAGGCAGGTGTCCGCAGTATGAAGAATAAAAGAGCATGTATGAAAAGATTGATGGATGTAAACGAAGCCAGAGAGGTTTGCCAGGATCGTACAAAGTGGCGATCGATAGTCTCTGCCTACCCCAATGGGAACTAACGGCGTGAGAATATGTATGTATGTATGTATGTATGTACATTCTTATACTCAATCCATTATTTATATAGTACTGTCATAGTTTCATTATTTAATAAGTCGGTTCCTTTTTATTGAGAAATGAATTACTTTAAACGATTTGTCTCTATTTTGCCAATAAAATGCCCTTAACTTTTTTTTAAGAAAATTACTTGAGGTTTTTCACGTAACATATTCTGCATTTATGTCATTATTTAATAAGCCACTAAAATAATGTTGTAGCTACAATGCGTTGTAAGTATACATGGAATCTTTAATCTAAACATTTTAATGAACTTGAATGAAAGTATTAAGATACGAGTTGTGAATGTATCAAAGTCATTGCAAAATATAAGTAGGTATAATCTATTATTTTTTTAAATATATTTAGTTCTCTTAAGGTCATAACTTAGATTATCATCATTTTGTGCAACCTATAATCAGAATAAAATAATTCCCCTTATCAATGAGTACACTGTACATTAAAGTTTCAAATATAAAGGTCTCGGATTCATCCCCAAGAAGCGAAAATAAACCCAGTTTAGAAGGACATTGCAGGGTATGCGGCTATGTAAGTTGTTTAGGGCGATGTGATAGGGGACCCATCACCAACAATACCCTATTTATACCATCTTCTCCCCTATTAACTTCCAAATGTGGCTTAGGAGTTTCAAGCTCTGAAGCTCTGGCTACCCCTTTTTGGGATTTATGGCCGTGAGTATATGTATGTATATACGCGGGTTTGACATACATACATACATATACTCACGGCTATAAATCCCTAGAAGGGGTAGCCAGAGCTAAGGAATTAAAAATTCCTCAGCCACTTTTGGAAGTTGAGTGGGGAAAAGATGCAGGTTGGAATCGCCATGTTAATCCGTACTTGGCCAGCGTGGTGGACAGAGAACAAATCAGGCCTAGGCCTAGTCTAGACTCGATCCCCTCGGTTGATACAAATATCAACTGTAAGATAATTATTCATTTATTTAATTACATACATACATATACTCACGGCTATAAATCCCTAGAAGGGGTATCTTCAAAATAAGCCACTTCTGGAAATTCAGTGGGAAAAGATCGTGAACGAAATGTTCGTTTCAAAGTATATTTAGCCAAAAACTCATTCAGAAAAACTTACAAATTTCAGTTTATTAAGCACCACTAAGATTTCAAAATTTGTTATTTTATGAACCTTTTACTTGTCTTTAATAACTTTACTTATCGATTTTACGTGTATTACCAAGAAATAAAAATAAAACCCAAATTGACCGTAAACGCAACTATTAGAAAGAAAAACGTCTTTATCTTTTATTTCTTTTCAAAGTCCCCCTGTCAATTTGTCAAGGGGAGGCGCAATGGGGAATAATGTGGATTCTATAGAGGCGCCATCTATCGGACCCTATAAGACAGTTAAATGAGACGGAAAATTTGTTGGATTGCTGCATTGACCAGCGTCCGTTGAGGGTTGACATTGTTCTAAAAGACTTATACACAAGAAAGAAAAATACATCAAAGCAAATTCTGTGAAATAAATAAAAAATAATTTAATTCTTTTTGTTCATGAAAACCTCATGTGGGGATTATTACTAATAAATAAAGAATAAATAAAGGAAAGAAAAATTTCGACACAGGCGGGAATCGAGCCCCCGTCGCTCTGCCAATTGAGCTACCATGTCAATGGCTGCCAGCGCGAAATTCGCGAGATCGTGGGTTCGATTCCCGCCTGTGTCGAAATTTTTGTTTCCTTTATTTATTCTTTATTTATTAGAAATAAATAATAACCATTAATTTGGCAAAACTTGTAAACGACGTTATTTTTATACAAAGCAAAACCTACGAGTTATTTGAAAGTGGTTTGTTAATGTTAATTAAATTCTGAATTCTGTATACTGCTTTATGTGC
Source organism: Bedellia somnulentella (assembly GCA_963576735.1). Classification (NCBI taxonomy): domain Eukaryota; kingdom Metazoa; phylum Arthropoda; class Insecta; order Lepidoptera; family Bedelliidae; genus Bedellia; species Bedellia somnulentella. Next base: position 1,801,253 of record OY755171.1, read on the forward strand.
CATCTCATTTACGGAATCGTTGTTTCCGATACTTAGGTGTTACGGCATGAAACCAAGATAAAATATTTTTTATAAATTTAATGTAATGGTTTCCGAATCCTAATCCCTACTTTCATTATAAATTAGGCTAATACCCACTGTCCTTTCCGTTTTACGACACACTCAATAAACAATAATTGCTGTGTAGTGTCGGCTTAGAATAGCACTACCCCATTTCTTCCGGTGGGTGTACGTAAGAGGCGACTAACGGTATTGGGGCATTTTAAGGGATTTTTGGGCGATGCGGTTGGAGACCCATCACCAACAACCTTTATTTTTACCACCTTTTCCCCACGCAATTTCCAAAAGTGGCTGAGGAATTTCTAATTCCTTAGCTCTAGCTACCTCTTCTAGGGATTTATAGCCGTGGGTATATGTATGTATATGTTTGTATGTCAATAAAACATCAACACCAACCAATAGGCGTCCTACTACTGGACATAGGCCAACCCTAAAATCCACAATGATCGGTTGTCCTTTTCAGTAAAACATAGTACATACATTTTATGCCCATTTCTTCTACCGAATTTAAGCAAATTGTTTGGAAGGAGATAGTTGCATTATATTTTCTGTCGTAGGTATTTTGTAGGATCTAAGTCCACCGTTAACAAACAGTATTGTCACTTGTCAGTTAATTTGAAATAAATTTGTGAAACGTTTCTTGACTAGATAGAAAACGTTCTTATAAAGGCGGGGACCGAAGTGAAAAGAATAAAAGAGCATGTATGAGAAGAATAATGTATGTAAGGGAAGCAAGAGAGGTTTGTCAAGATCGTACTAAGTGGCGATCGATAGTCTCTGCATACCCCAATGGGAATAATGGGCGTGAGTATAAGTAAGTAAGTAATTTGTGAAATAATTTAGTATTGGCATTGCATATCGATCTCAATTGACCGCATTAGCCTAATGTGCCCTCTTACTCGTGGAACGTATAATATTTACATGCATGCAACCCACTCTCATCAATTTACAATACATTATCAAGTCAAGACTTGTCTTTATTCCCTATAATTACTCTCACCAAATATTTATTAGGGATCTTTGGTAAATGTTATCTTACTCGGTCAGACAACAAAAGATGTGCGGAATCCTTCTCGGGTTACACATGTGGGCCAAGCTGTGATACTTGACTTAGCACTACAACGAGCGTTTACTATTGTTCCAGTTACTTGTCTCATTAAAATTATATGGCAGCTAAGAGCCAACTGTCTTGTGAAAAATGTCACATCACGAGAGAACAAAATAATGGACTATATAATTCTTGATAAGGAATCTTAATATGTGAATATGTCTACAGATTACTACACATTTACATGCAAATTGTCACGCTATGAGGTAACATTTGCGAGGACAGAGTTAATCTATCTCCTCTCGTCTCATCCTTCCATTTTCATCATCAATCATACTCATATCATAAATGAAATACATGAAGAGAGATTAGCCCTTACAATTTTTAAAACCTTTATAATAATTAAATACTTCTATTTGTGAGAACAGTCAATTTGTTATATAATTATTTAAATAATCAATTTGTTCTGTATAGCCAACTAGTTAGTAATTACAAGTATGAGAATCGCTTATTGATAAGGATATGTATGAAGAGATTGACGAATTTAAATGACGCTCAAGAGGTTTGCCAGGATCGTACAAAGTAGCGATCGATAGTCTCTGCCTACCGCAATGAGAGCAAATAGCGAGAGTATACTCACAGCATCAAATAATTATATTATTTTTAAATCTATTGCCATAGAATTTATTGCAACGATATAATAATCTGCGGTTGTCCATATATTAAAACTCCTACTTAACGGCTTCGGAACTCCTTTTTTTATGTTCTCTGAAAATAAGGTTATAAAATCAATTATTATAATAAAGTGGTAAATGAACGTTTTCCTAGCTAGTATAAAACCTTTACAATCCCAAAGTTAAAAATAGTTAGTTCATCACATTTGTCACTACTAACAAACTAACAACTACACACACACACTCATAAAATAAAATAAAATAATATCAATGAAACCGAATGTAATGTATAGATCTATTATATTATCATTATGGAACTCTCCTCCATTTTGCTTTGTTTATGTTCATCATGTTTTGTGTTGTTCATGTCTTTTAATAAAAAATTTTTCATCCTTTTAATTTTATTACATACCTTTTTTTTGATACATTGTAACATATAATACTTCGATTAAAGCGCTTATTCAATTATATTATATAATTAAATTGGTTTCCCAAGGTACAGGCTAAGCCTAGTTTGGGAACCCCTGGAAATTAGTGAAAGCTGTAATTCTTTTAATAAATATACTTTTTACTTTTACTTTTACTTTACTTTAGTTCCCATTGGGGTAGGCAGAGACTATCGATCGTTTTACAAACCAAGTGTTACAACCAAGTGTTACAACCAAGTGTTACAAAATCATAGTGTTGCAAGTCAAGCAGCGTAGTAAAGCAAGCCCCATTCTGAATTATACCTCAGTGGCAGTCTGCGATAACGCTGGGAGATTAACTGTAGCTCTATTGCATCGTTCAATACGTCGATTAATTGGCTTCTTCTTACACCACTATGTAACTATCAGGAGCTGCTTATTTTTAGATAATTTAGGAATTGTTGTGGGTTGATTTTATAAACTAATACGTTTATTTTAAAAGTTATGTTTGTGGACGGAAAAATAATACTTTTTTAAATACTTACTCATAAGGTTTCTTTTTTGGGAACGCCAAAAAAATTTTTTTTTTTACAATCTTCCGCATAAGGTATCTTTTATTGCACTGCATTGTCATTTTCGTATGGATCTCAAAAAGTAACGCAAGCTTCAGGATTGGAAATTCCTCGGCTGAATTTTTGAACAATACCAGTACTACTTAGTTAAATTTTATAAAAGACTATAAGACTATAAGACGATGACGATTATAAGACGACGTGATAGCTCAATGGGTAGAACACCGGTTATCGTGCAAGCGACTAGTGTTCATATCCCGGGTCGGGCCTACACCAATTTGACTTTTCTAAAGACATATGTGTGGTTAATTTATCATGGTTGTTAACGGTGAGGGAAAACATCGTGAGGAAACCCATATGGCTGAGTTGTACTTAGTCATGTGACAGTGTATTCGTACAAAACGGCGATAGGCCTGCCCCCTATCACGTGAGTACACTGTGCATGCAAAACGTGGGTACTCTGAACACCAGGTGACAAAGTCACGTGATGTTCAGAAGTGTTAGTACCTCTGCCAACCCCTTCGGGGATATTCGGCGTGAACGTTTATGTTATGTTATGTGTCATTATATCTGAACACTTTTCAAATTCACTTTCACCAAAGAGTTTTTTTCACCATCTTCGAACGTGGCTAAAGCATTGCTAAAGTTGAGATTAACGCCATATGTAATAAATGTAATTGTATTAAATAATGTCCCAGCTATAAAAGTGCATAGAAACTAATATATCTTCGCCAATCTTATACACTGTTTGATCTCAACTACACAGATTTCAAAATATAAATCAGCTCACTGAACGATTTAAAAGTTGGACTCCAAATTCAGCACCGACGAGGAATATCTCAAAACAATCCCCTTATAGGTGCGCTAGACTATAATAATTAAGGCTTTAAGAGTTATTTTCGCGCGAAATTTCACATTATACTACCGCTTTCCGAGTTACACCAAGTATTAGAGGGGAGTTCTGAAATTTCGAGAATGGATTAAACTGGTTAGAAAATCTCAATTTTAAGATTAATGTTTTCGGAATTTTCAAGATAATTCTTTTAATTATATAATTCACATTATTTTTGATAAAAGGGTTGTAATTTTTGATATTAACGAATAAAAAAGGTATAGAAATAATTTACATTCGATTTATTATAATAATAGCTCAAAACAATACTATAATTTACTAAACAATTAGGGAAAGTATTTAATAATTTAATAAGCGTTAAGCATGAAGTAATTAAATATTATTTGAGATTTTTATTTTCTTACGTATGCAGACAGCAAAAGCAATACAATAAGTTAATCACTTATGTTTGTTTGAGTGACAAAGTTAGTCTTAACTTTTAAAAAAAATAAACTGTTTGTATAAGCCTAATAATTTGTAGACTTAACTTCAATTAGAAGTAAGGCTACAAATACAATTAGTGTCACAAAATATAATCAAATTTCAGAATTGCCCTCTTCGTCTCCAGGGTTGCACACTATAGAAGGCTTTCCGAACAAGCCTTTGTCAAGTTAAATAATTAATTAATTTCACAGGCTCAAAGCGCATTTCCCATTTTATTTGCAAGCAATTATCGACTTCAGCTCCTTGTGATCCTTGAAAACCTTTTTTTATTTTCTTCACTTAGTGCAACAAAATCTCGTTTTCTTTTACATTTATTTAAGCTGTTGATTATTTTCGGGTAGGCATTTAAAATTTGAGGAAAATAAGTATAATGAAGCATATTTATGGTGTCAGAAATTGAAGCGGATAATTTTGGTAGTAAGTTTGAAGTGGTACACTTGATAAGTCATGGTTGAAAAACCCCCCTAGTTCTCAATAGGGTAGGTTAAGACTATTGATAGCCACTTTGCCAATCATATTATATATGTCCATATTTCTGCACACTTCGGTTATTTAATTACATACATACATACATATTCTCACGCCGTTAGTTCCTATTGGGGTAGGCAGAGACTATCAATCGCCACTTTGTTCGATCCTGGCAAACCTCTCTGGTTTCGTTCACATCCATCAATCTTTTCATATATGCTCTTTATTCTTCATACTGCGGACACCTGCCTTTTTGAGCACATTTTCTATTTGATCCAAATGTGTCCTCTGAGGTCGTCCTCTACTAACATTAACTTCAACATTAGCTCTATATATCTCTTTCACCAATTTACTGTCATCCATCCTCTCTATGTGCCCAAACCATCCCAATACTAACAAACTTTTCTGAGGGATCTCATTTCTACTGCATTCACTCTGCTTTCATGCTTTTTCTGCCACACCCAACATTCACTGCCATACATAAGCGTAGGAACAAGGACAGCATCATGCGCAGCCATTCGGGCCTTTTCAGACACCGACTGACTAGACATTAGACTATCCAGTGCTCCATTTACCGCATTGCCCTTTTCACTCTTCTCTCGATATCTTCATCACACTTTCCATCCCTAGTAAACAAAATTCGCAAATATATAAACTCTTTCACTTATTCCACTTTCTTACCATTAATCTCAAACACGCATTAGGTCATATTCTCCTCTCTCTCATAAAACATTGTTTTTGTTTTATCCACATTCACCATCATTCCCTTTCTTTCAAAAGATGCACATGCAATATTCATCATCTCTTGCAACTCTTCCACCGAGGATGCAAGTAGCACTTGATAGTCGGCATATAAGAGGCATTTAAAGATGATACATACATACATATACACACGGCTATAAATCCCTAGAAGGTAGGGGTAGCCAGAGCTAAGAAATTAGAAATTCCTCAGCTACTTTTGGAAATGTGAGTGGGAAAAAGATTGTACAATTAAGGTTGTTGATGATACTGGATCTCCAACCGCATCACCCGAAAATCACTTAAAAAGTTTCTCAACCTTGAGTCGCCTCTTACGATCACCCAAAGGTAGAAATGAGGTAGTGCTATTTTAAGCCGATACTAAGCAGCTACCATACATTAAAATTTTTACTTTAAATTATCACTCTTTTTAGATACGTTATTTCAAATGTGATAAACAATATTACACTCAAAATTATCTAAATGTATGGGAAACTCAACACAAATCTTACATCTACATACTGAAACCTAAGCAAGATTCCTAGCAATATCTCAAACAGTGAATTAAGACGTTCTCTATCTGACGTGCGGGTCGGATAGGTCACGTGTAGCTCCGAGCACTGTGACCCTAGGAGCGGAATATCTAGTGTCCTATCTTAGCATCACTCATTTATTAATGTTTGATGCTGTATTTTGTGAACAGTGTTAGAAACTGTGCTGTATACTGAGCTGTGTAGTGTCGGCTTAGAATAGCACTACCCCATTTCTTCCGGTGGGTGTACGTAAGAGGCGACTAACGGTATTGGGGCTTTTAAGGGATTTTTGGGCGATGCGGTTGGAGACCCATCACCAACAACCTTTTTTTACCATCTTTTCCCCACTCAACTTCCAAAAGCGGCTGAGGAATTTCTAATTCCTTAGCTTTGGCTACCCCTTCTAGGGATTTATAGCCGTGAGTATATGTATGTATGTATGTTAGAAACATACATATACTTACGCCGTTAGTTGCTTTTGGGGAAGGAAGAGACTATCGATTGCCACTTTGTACGATCCTGGCAAAACTATCTAGCTTCGTTCACATCCATTAATCTTTTTATTTAGGTGTCCGGAGTATGAAGAATAATTGAGCCAGGATGAAAAAAAGTTAAGATTGCAATTTTAATTATGTTTTAAATTTTTAATTGCGTTAAATTTTTATTTATATATTTTGTAAACTATGCCTCCTATTAGGAACAGTAACACAGATTATTGAATAGTTACTAGTACTTAAAGAAAATTTTCAATTTTTTATATTCTTATATTAAACCGTGTAGTTAATATTCTGGATTAATAGTTAATACCTTTGCTTGCGCTGTGTAGCGTTGGCTGAGAAAAACATTAACCATTTTTTGCCGCAGATGTCTCAAGGTGGTGACATAGTGGTAAGGGATGGTTTCCTATAGTCAGAATAATACTTATAATTGTATTTTTACTGTGTGCATTAACCATGTTTTTCCAAATTGTACTACTGTGACTAGGATTAAATACATAATTCACAAATCAAATGAAGAAATATTCATTAATCTAATTTAATAAGAGTCGCGTTAACTTTTGGGAAGTGAATTGAAAAGAATCGTATGTATTGAAATTGTAGAGTGACCTTTATTTCAAATGAAGAATTTAAGACTGTAGGTTAATGTTACATACATACATACATATACTCACGGCTATAAATCCCTAGAAGGGGTAGCCAGAGCTAAGGAATTGAGTTTATGTGTGTATGTATGTTAAAAATATTTTAATCTAATTTGGAAATTTATCCTGTTCTTATCAACCTTGTATTAAATAATGTCTATCGTTTTTTTCTTTAAGATATTGGAACCAAATGCGTCTATTTTCCGTCCTATCTAAAATACAAAATATATAAAATAATTAACTAACGAAAATAAAACGATCATCAAAAATAAGTTTACACTAAAAATGATGGTTACCCTAATAAAAGCTATGTGAATTTTTAGCATTCACTGCGGGGTGGGATAAAAAATGGCTTTTTTTAAATAGGTTCCGTTAAGGGAAGTGATTTAATGATTTCTTGGCACCGTTCCTATGCAGGGCACGTTTTCATATGCTCTTCACAAGTAAATTGATTAGAAAAGGGAATGAGCATCTTAAAAGATATATGAGTACATTCCTGATTTCTTAATGCAGTGATTTATAACTTTTTTTTTATTTATACAAATAAATTTAATTAGTACTTAACGACGGCAAATGCCAGTAATTTTAATCTTAAAACTCATTTTGTTTTAGTGCCTTTAATTATTTTGCACCAAATTTATAATTATATATATTTTAATAAAATTATTAATAACTAGTGGATCGTCCCAGCTTCGCACGGGTAGCGTTGTTTTTTAAATATCTGAGGTTTCTTTCTTTAGTCACTGCTCAAGCATTGTGAAATTCAGCGCAATGTTTTCAATTTATTAAATTTATAGCACTCCCTAAACAGTGTAGTTTGGTGATTTTTAATGCGCTTTAATGAACGGTTCAGTATTTCCGTTTAATAGCAAATTTTGGAATAAAACGCTATGAAGTATTTATAACAATCTAAAAAATAAATCATTACGTGTTGTAGGATGCAACTACTGGCGCCATCTAGTATGTTATATACATACATACATACATATACTCACGGCTGTAATTCCCTAGAAGGGGTAGCCAGAGCCAAGGAATTATAAATTCCTCAGCCACTTTTGGAAGTTGAGTGGGGAAAATATAGTAAAATAAAGGTTTTTGGTGATGGGTCTCCAACCGCATCGCCCAAAAATCCAATAAAAAGCCCCAATACCCTTAGTCGCTTCTTACGAAACCCGTGGGTAGAAAGGGGTAGCGACATTCTAAGCCGGCACTACACGGCATGTTATATGTAAATTAGTAACGATTCGGTTTAGGTCACGGGCGCGATGGCTTATTTTATGTATAATTTCGGTGTTTCTCTACCGATTTCTATGATTCTTTTTTTATTGAATAGATTATAATGTTACCTTTTTTAAATTAGGGATGAGTGAGAGGTTTACAAACGTAAGAGTAAACAAATATAATCAGAATGTTCCGAACTGCTAAGCTATCAGGAATTACACGTGTTATTGTGAGTCAACCGTAAAAGATAGACATAAACTGTTGTGAATTTTTTTTAGATAATTTTATGAAGAATATTTCCGTTATACATGATTTCTATGTAAGTTTAACCATTAAGGCTGCAAACGCGACGGAAGCTTAAAAAATGTAGTAACTTCTCCCGTTTTCTCAAAATTACCCAAAATTCCCCTTTACTACTCTGCTGGAAAGTATACAAAAACCTGCCCAGGAGTATGGAAAATAATTGTACCAAGTTTCGTTAAAATCCGTCGAGTAGTTTTTGTTTCCATAAGGAACATACAAACCGACAGACAGACAGACAGACAGACAGACAGACAGACAGACAGACAGACAAAAATTTTACAGATTGCATTTTTGGCATCAGTATCGATCCCTAATCACCCCCTGATAGTTATTTTGAAAATATATTTCATGTACAGAATTGACCTCTCTACAGATTTATTATAAGTATAGATTTGCATAATATATATAAATTTTCTTGCCTTGTTTTTCCTTACTTAAACTTGTATAGTTTACTTATATCCACGACTGCGAATCCCAAAAAGGGGCTAAAAGTAGGTTACCAAGGTTTTAGAATAAGATATTTCTAAGCCATTTATAGAAGTTAAGTGGGAAAAGATTATAAATAATGGATTGTTGGTGATTGTTCTCCAGCCGAATCGCTCAACAATCACATAAAAAGCCCCAATATCACATGTCAACTCCACCTATCACATGTCTACCACACCCTTGAGAAACATAACATAAACATAAACGTTCACGCCGAATATCCCCGAAGGGGTTGGCAGAGGTACTAATACTTCTGAACATCACGTGACTTTGTCACCTGGTGTTCAGAGTACCCACGTTTTGCATGGACAGTGCACTCACGTGATAGGGGGCAGGCCTATCGCCGTTTTGTACGAATACACTGTCACATGACTAAGTACAACTCAGTCATGTGGGTTTCCTCACGATTTTTTCCCTCACCGTTAACAACCATGATAAATTAACCACATTAGAAAAGACAAATTGGTGTAGGCCCGACCCGGAATTTGAACACTAGTCGCTTGCACGTTAACCGGTGTTCTACCCATTGAGCTATCACGTCGTTTTTGAAAAAACATCTACCCTTGAGAAAATCATGATTATAGTCATAATGTCTGCCAAATCATCGTATGGTATGGTATGGCCTCAAAAGTTTGAGTTGAGGTCATCGGTGGGGCCATACATGCGATGTAATGAATAAATTTTAGCTAGAGTTTTTATTCTTATAAGCTAACGCCCCCAAAAATAACCCCTACGTTCTTATTGCATGCGAGATAAACAACGAAAGCAGTGATGCCAACCCTTACAGACAAAATCCCCCAAGAAAATCCAAAAATACCCCTAAAAACCCCTAGGTTTTTTAAATGGTCATATCTACAAAAAAAAACTGTGCTGTTTTGTCGGCTTAGAATAGCACGTACACCCCATTTCTTAAATTGGGTGTACGTAAGAGGCGACAAACGGTATCGATGCAGAGATTTCTGGGCGATGAGGATAGAGACCTATCACCAACCACCTTTATTTTACCATTTTTTCATAAATCAACTTTCCAAAAGTGGCGGGGGAATTTCATATTACTCAGCTCTGGCTATCCCTTTTAGAGATTTTTACCTGTGAGTATATTTACGTAAAAAAACCTTTAATGGGTATGTGTAGGCTTGCCAAGTAGTTTTCCCTTAAAAATAAAACTCAGGAATTTTATTTATATATATATATATATTTTATCAAATCTAATTAAATTAACAATCTATCAGCTTCGATCGATCAGTGTGTATTTATTTTAATATCAATGGAAGTAAATACAGAAACTAAAACGGTACAAGATGCTAACGGCCTATCGAAAAATTCAAACTTTTTCCACTTTGAGTGGTCTGAAAATATTACAGAAATAGACCTCTCGTACCGCAAAATTCAACAGTTTACAGATAATATCAAGATGCCAATTAATATTAATAGTTTAAAACTATCTCATAATAACCTGTCCCATGTACCAGATATAATTTTAAAACATGGAAAATTAAAAGTATTAGATGTATCATACAATCAAATACAGTATTTTAATGAAACACCAAATTTTTTGCATAGTATAGAAGAGCTTGACTTATCAAATAATAATTTATGTTGTCCACCAATCTGGGTTTGGATATCAAAACCAAAGGAATTGCATACAGTTGATATAAGTAACAATTTTTACCTCACTAAGTCATTCATTTGTGAGTATCTTTACGTAAAAAAACCTTTAATGGGTATGTGTAGGTTTGCCAAGTAGTTTTCCCTTAAAAATAAAACTCAGGAATTTTATATATATATATGTATTATTAAGGGGAAAAGGTCTAAGCCCAGCAGTAAGCAGCTGTTGTCTGACGATGTTGATGATAATCTCACTGTATTCTAAAATTAGGATAACATTTTTAAAAATGCCACCGTTCATAAAACAACACAACTGTTTTAGTTTTATAAAATGCCATCTTAGTACCTAGGACTAAAAAAACCCCTATATAAACCCCTAAAATATTCCTACCCCTAAAAATCCCCCTTTCGACAGTTGTTCCCCCTAAATTTAGGGTGAAAACCCCACCACTGAACGAAAGTAGAGTCCTGACACCAACCAACCAAACTTGAGGGCTGTAGATTAAAGAAAGGTATTTTATAAAAAAATAAATTTAGAAGCACGTCTTCATTTCTAATTCACACCTATCATTCAAATAACCCGCAATGGCAAATCCAAACTTTTCAATAACACTTTCGCACAGAAAATCTATTCAATCTAAAAGATATGTATTACCTATTTCAGTTTCTTATAGCAATCGCTGCTTATCTCCTCGAAATATATGGTCCCGATAAATAAACAAAAGTAGTTTTGGATCGAACGATGCGAACAAAATGGCCGCCTAGGCTTATCTTGGCGCCATTTCTATTTTACGCGGAATCGCTTTATGGCGGGAAAGATTTACGCTACATTGTTACATTGATTTCTTTACTTTTGTTATTATTACTTCCGTAGAATGCTATTTTGATTGAAGTTTATTAAATCAAAATTGTTTTCTTATGAGGATTGATCTTAGTTTAACTTTTTTATTAGTGACTAGTGGATCGGCCCCGCTTCGCACGGGTAGCGTAGTTTTAAAAATATTGGAGGTTTCTTCAATCACTGCTCAAGCGTTATGAAATTAGCGCCTTTATTACAACTTACAGCACTCATGTCTGAATATAGTGTTACTTTGTGATTTTGAAAGCGCTTTTATGATCGGTTCAGATCAATATCTCCGAAATTAAGCAAAATTTTAGGTTTTAATTGATGCAACTACTAGCGCCATCTAGTACGTAATATCTATTTTACTAAGGATTTGGTTTTGATCGCGTGCGACTATTATGTTGGGACTATTAATTTTGGTGTTTCTATACCGATTTCTATGATTCTTTTTTTATTGAGTAGGTAATAATGTTAACTTTTGAAATAAGGGTGATTGAGAGTATTATAAACGTAAGAGAAAACAAATATAATCAGAATGCGCCGAACTGCTAAGCTATCAGGAGTTACACGTGTTGTTGTGAGTCAACCATAAAAGATAGACATATACTGTTGCGGAATATTTTTTTGATAATTTTATGTAGAATATTTCCGTCATACGTGATTTCTATGTAACTTTGACCATTAAGGCTGCACACGCGAGGGAAGCTTAAAAAATGGAGTAACTTCTCCCGTTTTCCCAAAATTTCCCAAAATTCCCCTTTACTATTCTGCTGGAAAGTATACAAAAACCTGCCCAGGAGTATGAAGAATAATTGTACCAAGTTTCGTTAAAATTCGTCGAGTAGTTTTTGTTTCCATAAGGAACATACAAACCGACAGACAGACAGACAGACAAAAATTTTACTGATTGCATTTTTGGGATCAGTATCGATCCCTAATCACCCCCTGATAGTTATTTTGAAAATATATTCCATGTACAGAATTGACCTCTCTACAGATTTATTATAAGTATAGATAGATAACTTCTATTCCATTTTATTCTATTTTTCTTAGTGGTTTCTATCATGTTGCCACCATAATTTGGCCAATGTAATGATAACTTTTTTTTGCTTTTTCAATAATTGACGCAGCCTGAGTTAAATTATATTATTTACTAGCTGACCCGACAGTCTTCGAACTGTCATAAAAGTTTAGTATGAACTGAAGTATCTATAACAAAAAAAATAAGAAATCGTACCGCGATGCAGAAAGCAACGCAATATTCATACAATATGCTTTCAATTATCTTTATTCATACATATTCGCATAGTTAAATGTGAAAAAGAAGGATTAGTGCATCCTATTATTCTAACCTAACACAAAAGCAAAAAAAATACGCAAAAAGACTTTGACCACCCGGGATTCGAACCTGGGTCTTTCGTACTTAGTGTTTACCAAACGGTATACCGCTACGCCACGCAGACATTTGTGTAAGTCTCAAATTTGTGATATCCTATATATCTAGTAGTCATACTATTGACAAACAATTAAATAAACAATTATTTTGATGAAAATGGATGAAACCCTTATTTTTTCCAAAAAGACTATTAATGAAGAGTCCGATAAAGTCGGTCGATGAAAAAATTAATCGTGTAAATATGGGGAACCATATAAAAGTTATGTTTTTTTATGCTCCTGTGGGAACCCTTGCGAAATCCGGGGTAAATTATATCCTATATGTTGGCCAGGTGTATAACCTACATTCATGCCAAATTTGATCAAGATCGGTCCGGTAGAATTAACGTGATGAACGGACATACAGACAGATAGACAGACAGACAGACAGACAGACATTTTTTTCAAAAATAGCAAATTTGGCTTCAGTATCGAAAATAAAACATATTCCACCGGTTTTTATTTTTTTTTTCTTCAATGTACAGTTTTGACCTCGTTACAGTCTTCTTATAGTATAGAAGAAGATAGATAGATAGAAGATTGAATTATCAAAAGTTAATCCACGCTCGCTCAGTTAAAAAAATATATAGTATTTGCAATGAAAAACTCTTTAATCCATTAGAAATTAGTTATTTCAATAACAAAAGCGTTTCGATTTCAATATAAAGATGCATTACTTTAGTGATATTTTTAAGGCATTGTAGTAAACCGTTAGCGGTAACGGCTTGTTAATTTATTACCTACGCAACAAGAAATAATACTCCCCGTAGACTATTTTACGCCAAGATCTTGTTAAATGAGTAATTAAAGTGACGAATGTACTACTAATTATACACTTGCTGGTATTTTAACTGTTTTACTAACAACTCGCTGGTTTTCAGGCTTAAATTATTTACATACTCATTGCTATAAATGACAAAAAAGAGCCAGATAGAGCTCATTATATCAGATCATCATCATATCCTATTACATAATTATTAATTTAGATGCTGTGTAGTGTCGGCTTAGAATAGCGCTACCCCATTTCTTCCGCTGGGTGTACGTAAGAGGCGACTAACGGTACTGGGGCTTTTAAGGGATTTGTTGGGCGATGCGGTTGGAGACCCATCACCAGCAACCTTTATTTTACAATCTTTTCCCCACTCACATTTCCAAAAGTGGCTGAGGAATTTTTGACTCCTTGGCTCTGGCTACGCCTTTTAGGGATTTATAGCCGTGAGTATATGTGTGTATGTATGTAATTTAGAGTTTAGCCAGTTTTGGAAACTGAACGGTGAAAAGATGAGAAAATAAAGGTTGGTTGGTGATGGGTCTCCATTCACATCATCCAACAATCACTTAAAAGCACTAAAACGCTAAGTAATCTCTTGCGTTGCGACACCCGCGTAAGGTAACTTAACCTACCCCGTTTTAGGTTTGCAGTCGTAAATATTTTACTAACGAATCATCGTTTAGATTATAGTGTACGCTACTATTTTATATTTCTTACTTTGTAATTTAATTTATGCTAAGCTTGTTATAACTTATATTATAATATAAACGTATATAATAATTTGAACTAATTCGAACAATATTATTTACACTAGGTCTTCGATGCAGATAAAACTGACAAGACATGAATAATTTATTAGAATAATTGATTATAAACAAAAAATCAGTATTAGGTATTTACTTTAAAATATGTTATTTGTTACTAATTTCTTGATAAGTTTTTTAACGCTCCATATTGCACTTTTGATATAACATATTTTTACATTTCTACACTGTTTTAATCGTATCGTAATTTATCTGAAGCATAGACAAACATATACTATCCCCAAATTGCTTGGAAATGGCGTAGTACGCGAAAGTTTCGCTTCTTAATTTTAAACTTTAGCCAATTGTAAAATTAAATTGAAAGCTAACATCCAATCGGTACAAAAGTCGGACAAGATATTGTGGAAGTCCATCAGCAATATTAATTTTCTATCGAACGAATGCTCTGGGCTATTTCAAGTTTTTGAATGGAGTTCCGTTTGCCAGTTGGCCGCGTAAAGTTTTGGTAGGAGGGAATTTAATGTAAGATATATTTTTTAATTATGATTCCTGTAATAATCAAGATCAATTTGGTTATTGGAGGTTTATAAAGTGACCCCATAGGGTTTTAACGTTAAAATGTATATTTAAAATGGATCATATCGCTTCAAAATGGTGAAACATATTTAAATATCAGGTTGTTATTAAAATGCTGTATAGGAATTTGAAGTAATAGTAATAATAATAATAAAATATATGATAATAAGTTTTATTCGACAATTAACTTAACACAATTAATTGTAATCAATAAGCTCTGCCTATCTACATAGCAACTAATACCCGCATTAATACATAAATATAACACAAAATACCTGCAAAACTGCATCAAATAACATAAAAGTAGGATGAAATTCTAAATAGGTTAAAATCCATTTCATTCCATTTGAAATCCCACCCCAAGCGCGTCCGCTCTCAGGTTGCACTATTGTCTGAAATTAATTTTCCTGCCTCAGCAAAATGCATCTTTTATGAGATAGTAGAACAAAAAAACCCGGGGACAAACCACCATCACGTTATTAAGGCGTAAATTAAATTTGTACCATTCCCCGTGCTCATGTAATGTTGAATTCAAAAGTGTTTGCTGATAAATATTAATTAAAAGGTATTATTATATTCTCTGTACTTGTTCTAGAGTTCGAATGTTATGTGATTCTGCGTTGGTCAGTAAATATTAAAGTACCAAAATGACGTAATTTTTCAAATATCAATGGGTTGTTTGGTTTGGTATAAGATAGTACAGCCCAATTTTACCCGTGTAACATAAAAGTAACCCGTGTCCATATACCACATACATAGAAATTTTCATCTACAGTACTTAACATTAATAACAAAAAATTGCACACAAATTAAATGAGTTCTTTTCAAATATTTTGTTGACGAGTTCCCTTTGTTTTCGGCTTGTTAACTTTAATAGTAACTGGCAATGTTTCCATTAAAATCCTTCAGACAGGCATGTTAAAAGTGGCGAATATTACCAACCTTCCAACAACCACGACTCCTATGCCAAACGGATAGGCAGAGCACTTAGACCGTTAACAAGACATATTATAATGATATTCTAAGCTAACATTACACGGAACATTAAGTACAAGGACTTCAATACAATTTGCGAATGAAATGAATTGAGCTGAGTGAATTAGGTAAACCACTTTTTATTACTATCTGTGCAATCGGTCTTAAACTTAAGCCGCGGTCTAACTAAGAAGCCATTAACTTCAATGGGAAAATAGTTTTTCGGTGATTATTCCTCAATAACTGTGTAGTGTCGGCTTAGAATAGCACTACCCCATTTCTTCCGGTGGGTGTACGTAAGAGGCGACTAACGGTATTGAGGTTTTTTAAGGGATTTTTGGGCGATGCGGTTGGAGACCCATCACAAACAACCTTTATTCTACCGTCTTTTCCCCACTCAACTTCCAAAAGTGGCTGAGAAATTTCTAATTTCTCAGCTCTGGCACCCCTTTTATAGTTTTATAGCCATGAGTATATGTATGTATGTATGTATGTATTCCTCAATGAAAGAGGTTCGATCATGACAACTGACCCCTTGCGACTAAGCAAAAGCAATGTCGAGCCGTTCCAGTACACAAAAAAGCGGCTTACCCGCGTATTAGATTAGCAAATACAATTACAAGTATCAATTAGCGGTATTTTATTGGCCTAAAGGTACACATTTGACACAAGGTATTAACAATTAAATAGTAAAAAATCGACATACTATACAGTTGTTTTTCCTATAAAATATTGCAAAGCGTACAATGCTGAAACGTAACCATAAAATATTCGTATAGGCGGCGAGAATATAACTCGGCTATTTAATTTCACCTGCACATAATTTAACACCCCTCATGTGCACACCGTCTACGAGGCAAGTAAAATAATAAAGAGTACGGAAATATTTTAATACAATCATGTTTCGTAAAAGATAGTTTGATGTCTCTTAATACTTAATCTTAAATTATTGTGATCAAAATGCATTAAATGTGCATTTAAAAACACCAAATCAAAGTTTATGAAATAATTTTCAAACGATTCGATTGTTTAAGAAGTAACCACTAAACCCAAATTAATACGTAAAAAAATATATCATTTAGTAGAAATTAGCATCTGTTGAAACAAAACTTAAATAATAATGAAAGTTTTTATTTGACTTTTCATTAGCACATATGTGAATGAACGATTCATAATAGAATTATTTAATTACAATAAAACTAAGTAGAAATGAATGGAATCGTAAGTAAAGGGTCCAAGACACCGAAGGCTGTTGTTTTAATTGGTCTATTTATGTATGGGTATATTGAATACAAAAATTATGTCAAATAACTTAATTTCAACTCATGTAACCTTTATTTCTATAAAAAGAAGAAGCGACGAAAGCTCACAGCTCAACCAAGTCCCCACCAAGGACTCCAGCCTAACCTGTACAGGGTGATTTGGTGTACACCAAGCTGGCCAAGTGCGAGTTGGCAGACTTACTACTACCGTGATAATAGCCGGGACCGCCGACGTAACGTGCCCTCCGAAGCACGGAATCATCTTAATTTTTAATTTCATTTTAAATTTTTAGCTTAATCTAAAAAGTTGGTGTTTTGAGTTTTAATTTTAGGATAATCCGGTGATTCGAATCGGTTAAATCTTACAAATTATATTTCTGAGTTAACACCCCGGGGACTGAACCCGAGACCTGAGTACTTACAGCCAAGCGCTTAACCGTGAGACCACGATCAATACCTTTTCTCCAATACCCTTAGCCGCTTCTTACGAACACCCGCGGGCAGTAATGAGGTAGTGCTATTCTTAGCTAACACTAAGAATAAAATAAAAGACATAAAACAAAGTAATACCCAAATGTCTCGTTCTTTGCATGGTGACTCTATTTTTGTGCTTGCATCCTACGTGGTAGTAGATTACAAGACATAGGCATACATCGTGGATCGCTAATGCGAAAGTAAGCATACAGCCTTATTAAGTGAGTTATTTTATGGAGCACCATAAGTATATTGCAGAGAATGTTCTGGTAAAATATGCCTTAATATGCAGCCTATAAATCTACTTGCTATTTCTCTATTACAAATTTAATTTACTAACCATGTTTCAGCGGGGGTTTAAAGTGAGATGAACTGTTATAATTTTATATAAGAGGGGTACATCCTAATCTGCTCTACAATTTCATTTCTATTATGTAAAATACTTCTTTAATATTTTTAAGATATATCTTGTATATATGAGATATCTTTAAGATAATATTTTTAAACTGATTAAACGTAAAACTGTATTGGTAAACGAATTCCCAATTCATTTATATTTTTTAACGTGAGTTTAATTATTATTGTCACAATGGATTACAATTTAAATTTACGTATTTTTTTTACGTAATTAATAGTTTTAAATTGATACCTTTTTGTTTTAACTCGTTTATGAATAATAGTTTCACAGTTAATTTTCTTTTCCATCGTGGGTTACATTACATTATCATTACAACTTATGCAAAGTTTCATTATTTAAATTTGTAAGTAGGAAAAATATTTATTTAATAACACCATTTTGTAAAATAAAATCATAAATGTTTCAGGAATAGCCTTGTCAGTTTCATTTTTTACTTGTCAACTTTTCAATTCATATTTTTTTTAGTAACTTTGTACTACTTACCTTTGTAAACCTATGAAATCTATGTATTTTATATAGTTTGCTGTTAAAGTTAACTAAAGAACAGAAATGACATTGACTTACCTAATAAAGTTGCAACAATTTTGTATTTACATTATATCCAGCTGATTGCACCATAGGCATAGAAAGTAATACCGCTCCACCTGATTATATACTTCGAGTGCAGGGTAGTGTTATCCTAAGCCACCACTACACAGTCAACTGAAATTCGTCTAGAATTCTGGAAGTTTTCCTCTTAAAGTAAATCTCTTTCAAATATAAAAGAAAATTAAAGAAATTGAGACAAAGGTATAACCGTCTATTCGGTTCATTCTCAAAGGTGTGGTGTGTGTATCTTGGTAAACCGCTGTTAAGTGTTAAACCCTGTCTTAAAGCAGTGTGGTAAAAAATACCCCTTAACCATCTCGGTACAGAATCCGTTAATAAATAATTGCCTAGTGGTTGAGACGGTGTCTTCAGGATTCTAGAATGTGGAAATGAATTTCTATGTTTTAATTTTTTTGCTGTATTTTAGGAGTGCGAGAAATTTTATTCCGAGGAAATACCTTGTATTAAATATAAAAGACAAATATGATTGAAAGATCAAGAAAAATTTTCTACATGAGTGAATAAATGGACAGTGTAGGAAAATATAAATTAATTTAAATCAAGCTCAAAAGTTTTGCTTACCGCAATGGAAAATAATGGCGTGAATGTTTGTATATATGTAAATAACATAATATGTTTCTAAGCGTTAAAAGAGGCAACTAATGGTGTTCAGCTGATTTAGTTATTTTTGGGTGATGTGAACAATACCTTATTTCGACTTCCTTTTCACCAACCACCTTTTTAAAGTGGCGGAGGAGTTGCAATTGAAATTTTTAGCTACGCCTTTTATTATTTTTTACCGTGATAGTAGACATATACAGGTGTTATGTTTTTTAAACAAAGGTAGCCACTTATGTTGCAACAAATTGTAACAAAATCAAAAGTTTCCAGTTATCCCCTTATAAAACGTACAAAATTAAAAGCGGTTTCAAGTAAAAGTTTCACGGTCGTAGTTGACGCCATGATAATATTAAAAAAAAGATAAAACTCCAGAAAGGAAAATTGTTATCATAAGAAAGCTTGCGCCTCCGTGGAGGTGGGCGGATGGTTTTATGTAGTACTGAGATAATTATCTAAGAAGGACTTTGAATAAAAAATGTTAAATTAATATGAAAAAAGCCTTGAAATTTTATGAAAACATCATACATAGATACCATTTAAATATTTTACAAATAATGATCTTTTTTATTTCTTCTACATGTATTTGTTTTGTTTTTTCTTATCTTTATTATCTGAAGGTGGATGTTAAGGTAAGCAGTCTTGGAATTCTTTAAAATACTTGTAGTCATGTTTATATATCAAAAAAGGAGCCTGAGCTTGAGATTTTTAAGGTTTGTATCTGTGACTATAAAGGTATGAAAAAGGAATAGTTAACACATACATTTTAAGATTCTAATACGAAATTTATATTTTTCTCCATTTTTTGGTAATTTTTTCACAAGTTAACTATCGTCCCATGCTTCTATTATGAGACATTTTAGAAAAGAAAGAAAATCATATCTATGGATTACAAATGCAGAATGTACAATATATGCAGTAGAATTTTAAAAAAATGTAGGCACCAAAAGGGTCCTCTACTACTTAGCAATGATGAAGTTTTTTTTTTAATTAAGTGACTCCTAACTCCTAACTTCTTATACTTTTACTAATTCCCATAAGATACCTATGTATGCTGTGTAGTGTCGGCTATGCTGTGTAGAGCGGCTTAGAATAGCACTACCCCATTTCTTCCGGTGGGTGTACGTAAGAGGCGACTAACGGTATTGGGGCTATTAAGGGATTTTTGGGCGATGCAGTTGGAGAGCCATCACCAACAACCTTTATTTCACCATCTTTACCCCACTCAACTTTCCAAAAGTGGCTGGGGAATTTCTAATTCCTTAGCTCTGGCTACCCCTTTTAGGGCTTTATAGCCGTGAGTATATGTATGTATGTATGTATACCTATGTAATCATTACTACATACAGCGGTCCAACCAAGTTGTGTTCTTTGCCTGATAAAATGCAAATACTGTAAGATTTGCCCCAAGTTTTCTTATTACTCGCGCTAATAAATGATCGCGCCGCTTCTCGCATTGTTCTATCTGCCGAGCGTGAAGCGGTTGTCCCGCGAATATTACATGGCGAAATTGGAAAGTCAACCTTTATGTGTTTTGTACATATATCTTACTGTCTTTTTAAAATTGAACCTGTATATTCAAATGTGATGGTTTTTTTTTGTTTACGCTTAAAATCTTGTGACACAAAACACTAGTTAATTTATTTTTTTAATACAAATAAATATTATTTGTTTGTCTGTGTGTAGTATCAAAATAACAGCTAGCTGTATAATGTTGTACATATAACAAGATACCATTTTATTTCGGTTTTGTCTGTCTCTCTGTATGTTCTGGCAAATTTTTGAAAGGACCTCACTGACTTTACGTGACGATCACTGGTTGGATTTAATGAAGTGGCCACGTTTCTTTAAGTCTTTTAAATTATGATGCAGCGCGAAGCCAGGGTGGCAAACTAGTGTTAAAATATGATCTTTACAAGTAAAAAACGGTTAGCTAGATTTTTGATTTCATCAATCTCATGTTTAATCTGTAAATGATGAAATAATTTAATCAATCACTTAATTTAATGTAAAAATACTCACGTTATCATTCCTTAAATAGAAATTTAGTGTAGATCTGGTATTTAGAATAAAATCTAAGCATTGTTATCCCAAATAACTGTATGAACCATATTAATTTGAAAAAAGTGGTGACAAATGGACGCTCTTAAAACCGACTAGGCAATTCCCCAGACAAACTACGTAGATAAAAAGACTCAAAACTCAAAAATTCACGCAGTACCTGGTGTTCAGAGTACCCACGTTTTACTCACGTGATAGGGGGCAGGGCTATCGCCGACAGACAAACTACGAAGTCATAGTTTAAGGAATAAGATTCAGTACAGCATAAAATTCTCAGTCATACATGAGATCTTATCGCAATAAATAGTATCCTTGTTATAAAAGCTGCATTATAAAATTACTCGTATTTTCTTAACAGTCTGCTTAAAAGTTTCGCTCAAACAAAAAGGCAAGATTTTCCTACTTTTCGTCTCAAATAAGTAGCAACATAACTACTAAGTAAATGAAATGTACCTCCTAAACTCAGAGTAATAAAACTAAGAGGTTAATGACCGTGAAGCATTTGTAAGGTTAATTTTATGTTTGTACGAAAGTAGTGTCTGCATAACTAAGGTTTGTAATAGGAAGAATATACTTAGTTGGTAGGACTAATGTAAGAAGTACTTCTTTGTATTAAGTGGTTAAATGAAAGAAAGCGTATTCAGAATATGCTTATAAATTTTTGCTTCGTTTTACACTTAGACTAAATAGATTTCATAGAGCATTATGCAGAGGATCTCCCTAGCTGTTCGGCGGGGTAACGCTGCCAGCGTAATGGGGATCTTTGGGTCGGATATGTCTCGGAGCGGTTTGTTCAATTGAACTTTTTTATTATTTTTGTTTAATTTTATTGTTTAACTAGCTGACCCCACAGACTTCGTACTGTCAAAAGTGTAGACTTTCACGTCGTCAAACTGAAATATTTAACTGACCTGTTGAGGGTCTCTGTCATGCGATGAGAAAAAAGGTGTTTTTCATAGCGTTCTCACAATTTTTTCACTTCATAAATTTTAAGTTTATAAGTATAGTAGTTTCGGCTGAGCATTGATTCTTAGTCAGTTAGTCTATTTAACCATTTTTTAAGAAAATTTATTGATCTCTTAATTTTTCTGGGATAAAAAGTGTCCTATTGTGTTAATTAGATCATTATCTGGCTTCCTGTAAATTTTATTTTAAAAGTCTTCATTTAGCTACAAACACACAAACATTTAAACTTTCACATTTATAATATTAATAGGATTAGGCTTGAACATAAGCTTCTCGCGCAGGTGACCTCGCTCGCCGGCCAGCGCAGCGTCTTGTCTTGCGCTTCATGCACGCGTGTAAATTTTGTTACGGAGTAATTTTAAAATTGTATTATCTTCTAAGATGTTTATTTAAATTAAGTGATGTCGAGGACAATTTTGTTCTCAATTAAATACTCTCAATCAACAACATATTTATTTGGTTAAAGATTAGTATTATGTTGATAAAACATTATGGCAATTATGCATTAAATTCGACCAAATTTATTTACCATAAAAATGGTTATAGTAAGTGAAACTTAAAAGTTAGACATATACTGTCGCGGGCATTTTTTTAGATCATTTAAAGAGAAATAATTCTTTAATACATTTTTTTTGGGTAACTTAAACCGTTTACGCAGCGCACACAACGGAAGCCTTAGTATGAATAATTATCCCCGTTTTTGCAACATTATTCGCTGATAGTTTGCTCCTGTTGGTCGCAGCGTGATGATATATAGCCTAAAACCTTTCTCAATAAATGAACTATCCAACATAAAAAGAATTTTTCAATTTAACTGGGTAGTTCCTGAGATCCTAGCGTTCAAACAAACAAACTCTTCAGCTTTATAATATTAGTATAGATTAATTTTTAGTTTTAAGTTAGTTGTAAGGTGCTTCTGTCTAATTTTATATGATATGTACTTCAATATTAAACTAGTTTTCTTCCATAGAAGTCTAGCAGTCTCAAAACATACATACATATACTCACGGCCAGAGCTTCAGAATCCGATAATTCTTTAGCCACTTTTGTAAGATAAGTGGGAAATGATTGTCAAATAAATGTGTGGTGATGGGTCTCCGACAGTATCGTCCAAAGTTCACTTAATAAGCCCCGATAAGTTTTATCAATGATATTATATCATAAGCTTATTTTTTAAGCTTTATGGCTGTGTAGTGCCGGCTTGAATGTGTAGTGCCGGCTTGGCTGTGTAGTGCCGGCTTAGAATAGCACTACCCCATTTCTTCCGGTGGGTGTACGACGAGGCGACTAACGGTATTGGGGATTTTAAGGGATTTTTGGGCGATGCGGTTGGAGACCCATCACCAACAACCTTTATTTCACCATCTTTTCCCAACGAAACTTCCGAAAGTGGCTGAGGAATGTTTAATTCCCTAGCTCTGGCTACCCCTTCAAGGGATTTATAGCCGTGACTATATGTATGTATGTCTTATTTTTTACGTTGACTATTGAAAATGATCATCCGTGATGAGTTTACAGGCCTTATTTTCATCTTAGCTATGAATGAGACCCAAATAGCATAAATATAGTTGCGTAGTTATCAAAGTTTTACAGCACACGTTTTCCACTATAATAAACATGAGCCAACACTGGAGAATGTAAAAGTTTTCAGCAAATTGTTACATTGAGGTTCAAAAGTTGGGGCAGACAATATAACTACCAGTGTTTTATGGTTTGCCGCTTTCCATAATAGTTGGTCTTTGTTGTGACTATGCCCCTTTTGTGTTAAATATTGCCTGATTATACTTGGTCTTTGATTGTTTAAAAATGAAGGGTATTGAATTTAATAAGGGTATTGGGGCTTTTCATTGGATTTTGGGGCGATGTGGTTGGAGACCCATCACCAAAAACCTTTATTTTTACCATCTTTTCACCATTCAACTTCCAAAAGTGGCTGAGAAATTTATAATTCCTTAGCTCTGGCTACCCCTTCTAGGGAAACATAGCCGTGAGTATATGTATGTATGTATGTAAAAAATGCTGAGAGAGCACCAATTCGCTGTTCGGGTGGCACAGGAAGTGCATGACGAATTTTTGTATGTTTTTCATTGATTCTCTGTTTTGTTTTTTTTTTAATTATTTTATTTTATAAATAATTTATTTTAAATGTTGTTAAAATTGAGTTGTAAAAATTTATGTTACTTGTTCTTCATATGCCTACAAATGGCGAATTAACGTTTTTCTTCTACTTCTTCTTCTTCTAACTTGTACTAGGTATGTTTATCATGAAGTCCACTATTTAACCTAATATGTCAGAAATCATACTCCGTCTTCTTTAACTTGTAAGAATATTTTCACGAGTTTTTTTTTGTTTCATGTTTAAAGGTTAACAATATTGTTTTACGGAATTGACGTAAAGTTTTAAAGAAAATAGCCACGTCATAGGGGGCAAGCCTATCGCCGCTTTGTACGAATACACTGTCACATGACTAAGTACAACTCAGCCATGTGGTAATCCTGATGATGTTTTCTCCCATCAACCATAATCAATTAACCACACATTTATCTTTAAAAAAGATCCCCGGGAATTCTTATTCATTGAGATTTCACGGCTGTAAAAATAAGTGTTTGTAATTAGCTGCAATGCACTAAGTTGTCTTCGGTAGAACTTAAATGTAAACTACGAAGCCAGAGAAGTTTGCCAGGATGGTGCAAAGTGGCGATCGATAGTCTCTGCATACCCCAATGGGAACTAACGACGTGAGTATACAGATATGTTAATTATTTGCCGTGTAGTGCCGGCTTAGAATGTCGCTACCCCTTTCTACCCACGGGTGTCATAAGAGGCGACTAAGGGTATTGGGGCTTTTTATTGGATTTTTGGGCGATGCTGTTGGAGACCCATCACCAAAAACCTTTATTTTACCGCCTTTTCCCCACTCAACTTCCAAAAGTGGCTGAGGAATTTATAATTCCTTGGCTCTGGCTACCCCATCTAGGGAATTATAGCCGTGAGTATATGTATTTATGTATGTATGTTAATTATTTATGTAAGTAAAATGTAAAATACCTGTCATTGCCTGTTTTCCCAGATATTAATCGATACTTGCTATTTATATTTTAAGATAGATAAACTGATTTTGATGATGGACTGTGTAGTGTCGGCTTAGAGGGCTGTGTAGTGCTTAGAATAGCACTACCGCATTTCTTCCGGTGGGTGTACGTAAAAGGCGACTAACGGTATTGGGGCTTTTAATGGATTTTGGGCAATGCGATTGGAGACCCATCACCAACAACCTTTACTTTACCATCTTTTCCCACTCAACTTACCAAAGGTGGCTGAGGAGTTTCTAATTCCTTGGCTCTGGCTACCCCTTCTCGGGATTTATAGTCGTGAGTATATGAGTATATGAGATGAGAATAAACATAACATAACATAACATAAACGTTCACGCCGTTTTATCCCCGAAGGGGTTGGCAGAGGTACCAATACTCCTGAACTCACATGGCAAGCGCCATCTAGTTTCCAGAGAAGGTACCCACGTTTTGCTTAGACAGTGTACTCACGTGATAGGGGGCAGGCCTATCGCCGTTTTGTACGAATACACTGTCACATGACTAAGTACAACTCAGCCATGTGGGTTTCCTCACGATGTTTTCCCTCACCGTTAGCAACCATGATAAATTAACCACACATATGACTTTAGAAAAGACAAATTGGTGTAGGCCCGTCCCAGGATTGGAACTCACGCCCTTCTGTTTTTCGGGCGGGTGTTCTTACCCACTGGACTATCATGAGAATAAACTGATTCAAATAATCATTTAAGGACGCATAATTTGTTGTTATAACTATCTATACTTATAATAAATCTGTAGAGAGGTCAATTCTGTACATGAAATATATTTTCAAAATTACTATCAGGTTGTGATTAGGGACCGATACTGATGCCAAAAATGCAATCAGTAAAATTTTTGTCTGTCTGTCTGTCTGTCTGTCGGTTTGTATGTTCCTTATGGAAACGAAAACTACTCGACGGATTTTAACGAAACTTGGTACAATTATTTTTCATACTCCTGGGCAGGTTTTTGTATACTTTCCAACCGAGTAGTAAAGGGGAATTTTGGGAAATTTTGGGAAAACGGGAGAAGTTACTCCATTTTTGAAGCTTCCGTCGCGTGTGCAGCCTTAATGGTTAAACTTACATAGAAATCATGTATGACGGAAATATTTTTCATAAAATTATCTAAAAAAAATTCTCAACAGTTTCTGTCTATCTTTTACGGTTCACTCACAATAACACGTGTAATTCCTGATAGCTTAGCAGTTCGGAACATTCTGATTATATTTGTTTACTCTCACGTTTTTAAACCTCTCACTCATCCCTAATTTAAAAAAGGTAACATTATTACCTATTCAATAAAAAAAGAATCAAAGAAATCGGTAGAGAAACACCGAAATTATACATAAAATAAGCCATCGCGCCCGTGAAAACCAAATCTTTACTAATTTACATATAACATACTAGATGGCGCCAGTAGTTGCATCCTACATCACGTAATGATTTATTGTTTAGTATAAGTACTTCATAGCGTTTTATTCCAAAATTTTCTATTAAACGGAAATACTGAACCGTTAATTAAAGCGCATTCAAAATCACCAAACTACACTGTTTAGGGAGTGCTATAAATTTAATAAATTGAAAACATTGCGCTGAATTTCACAATGCTTGAGCAGTGACTGAAGAAAGAAACCTCAGATATTTAAAAAAACAACGCTACCCGTGCGAAGCTGGGACGATCCACTATTTCCAATAAAAATATTCCGAGCCATTTGTCATAACGAAACTATAGAAATCAAAACAGCACAAACATTATCAACCGCTTTACGTCTGTGATGAACAAATAAGCACGATTTATTTGTCTTGAAGTATATTTTCAAACTGTGTTATTTTTGTTCAGTTCCTAACATAAATTATGCACTCTAAGTAGAGCCAAATTAGGTTTATTTTCGAGTGTAAAAACACAGTTTCAAAATTTGTTTATTGGCAATATATTATGGGCAAAGCATGCACTTTATAGCCGAGAGAGACGTGAGCAGTGCTCTGTGGAATCTTTTTGGAAACATTTTGTATTCTTTTTAATGCAGGTGGGAGCTGTGTGCATTTTTGTTGAGATAATTTTGGAAGTTTAATTTTGTGACGTACAGAGTTTTGTATTTTTCTCTTAATACTAGTCAAGCATACAACAATGGGATAGCTTTGGTCTCCCAGTGGAATTATTCGTTTATACATACATACATGCATATACATACATATACTCACGGCTGTAAATCCCTACAAGGGGTAGCCAGAGCTGAGGAACTAGAAGTTCCTCGGCCACTTTTGGAAAGTAGAGTGGGGAAAAGATGGTAAAAATAAAGGTTGTTGGTGATGGGTCTCCAACCGCATCGCCCAAAAATCCCTTAATAGCCCCAATACCGTTAGTCACTTCTTACGTACACCCACCGGAAGAAATGCGGTAGTGCTATTCTAAGCCGACACTACACAGCACTTTATTCGTTTATATACTAGCATAACTTTTAGTGTAGCTTTAAGGGCAATGATTAAAGTTGGAAATAATACGCTGACCTCTTAATGGTTTTAACCCTTAGATTAAAACCTCGATTACGTCAGATTAAACATTGAAAGACTGCATTATAGTCTTACACAACAACCATATTGTCTTATCACCCGAAAGGTTTCATACCCAAGAGTTAAAACAGAACCCTATTAAAAAGTGTCGTGTAGTGCCAGCTTAGAATGTCGCTACCCCTTTCTACCCTCGGGTATCGCAAGAGGCGACTAAGGGTATTGGGACTTTTTATTGGATTTTTGGGCGATGCGGTTGGAGACCGATGGGTCCCCCAAAACCTTTATTTTACCGCCTTTTCCCCACTCGACTTCCAAAAGTGGCTGAGGAATTTATAATTCCTTGGCTCTGGCTACCCTTTCTTGGGAATTATAGCCGTGAGTATATGTATGTATGTATGTATTAAAAATAGGCTTTACTATCTGCCCGTCAGTAACCAGGCAAAATCGCATTGACTGTGATCTGTGATGAAGGCATGAATAATTTTCCTTTTTGTAGAAAATGTAACAGAACCCTTTGTAAGCGATTATCATATTGGCCTAACAGCCGGTTTCACATCTGAGCATTCTAGCTCTAATCAGTTGAGTTTTTATCAAACTCTAAGTAAGTACTTAAGTTTAAGGTGTTTCACAGAACAAACACTGCTTGCTGCTATAATGTGATCAACAAAGCATTTAGTTAAGATTCTAATCAAAATCTATGAACGTTTCAATTTACCTACAAAAACCGGTAATACCGATGAAGTTATATTTCATTAATTATATTTTATATTAATTAGCAAATTGTATCTACAAACTTGATTCAATAATATTTAATTATTAGTTACTTTATTATGAGGTTTTGAGACCATTTAATTAAATAAAATATAGAAATAAACAAACAATAAAACTGGGCAACGGAACGTACATACACCAAACCATAGAGCAAATCCATTATTGTGATCAAACGTCAATCAAAATTATATTATTTTTTTTTGTTATTGGCGGTATCTGCGCAATATTTTTTCAGCAATTTCGCCACAAACAGCGTGATTTAGTCTCGCATGTGAATTTTAGTTGTAAGGATTGGTATCATTTAAGCGAAAAAAAATATATATATAAAGAATGTAATTATAAAACAATTAGATCTTGAAGGTATTTAATCAATGGTTAAGTAAAGACTAAGTAAAGAGTTATTTATATTTTGGGAAGAACATAAAATTAAAGAAAAAATAATAATGAAATCCCATTATCGCGAATCCCAACAAATTATGTCATGCTCTAAAGTTTGGACAAAATATAAAAGTAAAATTAAATTAAATTAAAAATAATTTAAGTGAAGAAACAAATAAAAATAAAATGAAAAACTATCTTAAAATCAAAAATTAAGCAATAACTGACATTTTACATTAATTATTGTATTATTAAAACTATAATCTTATATTGTTGTTGCGTTCTTGCTGGTGGGATCCTTCGTTCCACTTTCCTAAAGATGCTGCGCACCGATTCTTTACTGAACCTGAAACGTTCTTTAAATTTTTTTTCACTGAGCGTTTCAAAGAAATTTGGCCGGATCCTAGGAACTCCTCGGCGACGGCGTATTTGCCTCTGAGGTATCTGCTATGGTTCCTCTAGTGAAGATAACGATGTATGCGTAGACATCTTCAGAATATTGTCGAAAACAATGTGTTTATCGTCTAATATTTCACAATTGCAAATTGGAGCACCGTTTAAGAAGCCGATTTCGACAACTTCACTGTCACTCACTCAAATCAGCGATGATGACTGTTTGAGTATTGTCAAACGAGTTCAGAAACGCAAATTTCGACATTTAGGTCAGTTTTTTGACTCATGCGCAAAATTTTGATCATTTAATCAAAACTTGATTAAATTACAATATTTCATCAAATCAGAAACGTAATTTTGGTAAGTTGGTACTTAATTACGGTTTGAGATGCTTTTATCGTTGAACTCTCAGATGTGAAACCGGCCGTAAGTCAATTAGGCAAATTTTATCGAAAATTTACCCCGCAATCCCTAGATGTGACCTATCACATAATTCTTGCCTAGTGGTGCTTCAGCTGATCCCATATTTCTTTAGGATGTTCGGCGTTCTCGCTCGTGAAACGTTACACATTTATGTGCATGCAGCATGTATTCATCGTTTATAAAGCGATATTTCGTCCAAAACTTAACTTAAAACTCCTATTTAGACGATGCAAACAACGTATGCTTTTATCTAGTTTGGTCCAGTTTACAGAATAAAAGAAAAACTTAACATACAAGTATGCTAAAAGATTTGTCGCATTTCTAGTGTCTTCATTCATTCCCCGTTCTAGTTTATGAAATGCTCGCACTAAGCAAAATGGTATATTCTGATCCAAATTTTATTGTACTAAAACAGATTTTATGTACTTGAGATAGAGTTTAAATTTGTCTTTATTGTAATTTCTATTTATGATGTTTTACAGCCGAAACCTGTGGGTAAATAATGTGTACTAAAGTCGGTTAAACCTCAAGTGAAAGCAGTTGGATAGTATTGCTGTTTTGTTTGTTTATCATAAAATAAAATGCAAGAACATACATACATACATGTACTCACGGCTATTGATCCCTAGAAGGGGTAGCCAGAGCTAAGGAATGAGAAATTCCTCAGCCACTTTTGGAAAATTGAGTGGGGGAAAGATGGTTAAATAAAGGTTGTTGGTGATGGGTCTCCAACTGAATCGCCCAATGTTCCCTTAAAAGCCCCAATACCGTAAGTCGCCTCTTACCTACACCCGCCGGAAGAAATGGGGTAGCGCTATTCTAAGTCGACTCTACACAGCAATGCAAGAACTTTTTGGATATTGGAGGTTGCATACAAGTCTTTACTTTTTTACTTGGCATAGTAGTAACGGTTTTCTATTCGTTCGTATTACCCTTCTTTCAGTTGAATTTTATATTCGTTGTCAGTTATTTGAAGTGATTAACGATACCTTTAAATTGTAATTAGATCATGAAAAGAAAATTACTGGCTCAATCTCACTTAGTTACCAATTTACCAACAATTGTCATGAAAATTAAATAACTTTAATGAAAAAATATAATTATAGCAACCTCAAACAGTAAGCTACTACGCTAAGCTTTCAAGAGGTGGACCGACAACTTTGTAAATGTGTGTAAATGTGTGTAAATCTTTGTAAATGTGTGTAAATGTGTGTAAATCTTTGTAAATGTGTGTAAATTTGTTAAAGGCGCCTATGCATTTGTTTGCCTTGCTGTGTAGTGCCGGCTTAGAATAGCACTACCCCATTTCTTCCGGTGGGTGTACGTGAGAGGCCACTAACGGTATTGGGGATTTTAAGGGATTTTTGGTCGATGCGGTTGGAGACCCATCACCAAAAACCTTTATTTCACCATCTTTTCCCCACGCAACGTCCAAAAGTGGCTGAGGAATTGCTAATTCCCTAGCTCTAGATACCCCTTCATGGGATTTACAGCCGTGAGTATATGTATGTATGTATTTGTAAAAAACCTTTAATCACCAGTTGTAAAATACTGTTAATGAGGTGATGATGATGGTAATAAAACAGAGATCAACTAACCAACAATTAAGAGATAAACTTACCTTTGAAGTCACGTTGAACAGCAGTAACACCTGAAAGAAAAAAGTCATTTAAATAGTATTCAAAATATTTCCGTTGCTACATTTTACATTGATTTATAAAAATCCCAGACCATTTAGATAAATAATTTTAGATATCCCGCGTAGAAGATTTATTTTAGCTTACACTATATTAGACGGTATTCGGGACGGGAAAAATGCCTGAGTTGAGTGGGTCAATTCTGTGTTTAAGTAAATATTTCCTTTGATGCCGACTGAATATTAGTTTTGAGATATAAAGCTACACTTTCGGATTTTGACAATTCTTTTGTCCTTTTTGCTGATGGAAGACACAAATTATAGTTTTTATTGTGATTTCATTATTGTTTGTTTTACTTTTTTCAATTTGTTGGACCCTTCTTCTATTTTGCTGGAATTGTCTGTATGTGTCGATATATAATTAACAAACAAATATATAAGGACATATTGTACAGATCTAGTTAGCTCCAATAAAGATACAATGACCAGCAGTAAGGCATACTAATTTGTCAATATATTTACATACATATACTCACACCATTAGTTCCCAATGGGGGAAGGAAGAGACTATCGATTGCCACATTGTACGATCCTGACAAACGTACCTAGCTTCATTTATATCCATAAATCTTCTCAGAAATAATAATCATATTTAATAATATTTGATACACATAAATATGACATTCTAAAGTCAGCAACATTCGGACCCACAACCTACGGACTCAGAAGTCAGACACCTTTCCACTTGACCACGGACGTCGTCAAATTTGTAAGTTTTAATTTATAATCCAAAAAAAATTAAAGCCTTAACTTTGAAAACTTGTGAACGGAAATATTAAATTCATCAATTTATTTCTACCATCTTGTCCCCTATCAATTTATAAATGTGGCTGAGGAGTTTCCAGCTCCGTAGCTCTGGCTACCCCTTCTGTAATTTCCTTTTCTTCCGGTGGGTGTACGTAATAGGTGACTAACGGTATTGGGGCTTTTTATGGGATTTTTGGGGCGATGCGGTTGGAGACCCTTTACCAAAAACCTTTATTTTACCATCTTTTCCCTACGAAACTTCCAAAAGTGGCTGAGGAATTTCTAATTCCTTAGCTCTGGCTACCCCTTCTAGGCATTTATAGCCGTGAGTATATGTATGTATGTGTCTGTAATTTAAAATCTATTTTTATTTTTCTCCCTAATCATACATGAAAAGCAAATGATTATAAATATTTTAAAAATTCGTTATTACTTAGTTAAATTCGTATTCAACAATCAACCCTTATAACAAAAAAAATGCTTATAAATGTGTACTTATTTGTAAGCAGAATAGCGCTCCAGACCATTTTCCCGCTTGGCTGAAGAGCAGTGACAAAGTTCCCAGTTGAAGTCAATCCTTTATGTGATCGCGATATCATAGTTTTAGGATAAAATCAATGGCCATCTCTCAGACGGCAGGATTTGGTTGGATTTCATATGGGCTTTGAATATGTTTTTGTATTTACAGACTTATAGTGAAATAGTCGTGGAGTAGAACTGAATGAATTAAGTTTTGTAGTTTTTATGAAGGCTGAATTTTAGTAGTTGTGTAGTGTCGGCTTAGAATTGCACTGACCCATTTCGTTTCGTGGGTGTACGCAATAGGTTACTAAAGGGTTTGGGCATTTTTAAGAGATTTTAAAGCAATACGGCTGTAGATCACCAAAAATCTTGGTTTCACCAGCTTTCCCCACTTAGCTTCCAAAAAAGTCTGAGGAATACCTAATTTCTCCGCTTACCGTTCTAGGGATTCATAGCCGAGAGTATCTATTTGTATGTAAATTTTGACATTTTTATTAACTTAATATAATCTTGGTGAAATCACTCATTATCTTACAATTTTTAGGCTAGGTTTAGGTTTTTCCGCTATAATTAAACGTGTATTTTACTAATTAGTTTTATTTATTTTTTATTATTTTCATAATGTAATTCTAAGGAAAAGGAAATCAGTAAGCACCACACCAGTTCCATTTTTGTTACAAATGATAATACATTATTACATATGCAAATATTTAAAAATATAATAAAATAGTTAATCAATCCATGTCTAAATATTCTTATTTTAAATGTAGTCCTCAATATGTTCCTTTATAGTTATTATATTTTAAAAACTTAAAAAAGAAACAATTAAATACAAAACCAAAGTCAGCTAAATTATTTGAAATCGTATATCGTTTTGGCAATTTAGTTTAACCGTTTTCTTAGCAGGTTCGAATTTATGGAGGTCCGAAAAGAAATATTGCGTGCAGGTGTCGAAAATAGATGAAAAAAAAGTTAAATTAAAAAGGGAATGCTCTTCTAGACTTACAATGGAATATTTTCACGACCCTTGCTGTAATTAGCTATCCAAAGTTTCTAATTAGTGAGTGGATAAAATAATTCAACATTCAAAGACTTCAATCAGTCTCTTTAAAGAAGTCGAAAGATTTGGCCTTGAATTTGCAAGATATAAAAGTAAATTATCAATAGATATTTGTGAATTATTTACACATATTTTAAACATTTAACCAACTTGACTCAAGACTCAAAGACTGAAACGTTCACGGTGTATATCCCCGAAGGGGTTGGCAGAGGTACCAATACCTCGGAACATCACGTGACGTCGTTACCTGGTGTTCAGTGTACTCACGTGATGATGGGCAGGCCTATCGCCGTTTTGTACAAATACACATGGCTTAGTACAACTGAAATTTCTCGTCAAGGTTTATTCATCATGGATACGCATACTTTGTTTTATTATATCGTTAAAACATTATTTTAACATAAATTTTAATTATATACCTAGAATTTGAACCCTCAGTAGAAACCAACCGCAAAACCTTCGGGTCAAGCCAACAAGCCTCCTTACAACTGGTCTTCAGTTATCATCAATTAAGCCTTTAATGAAACACCTGAAAGCCTGATCAAGACTGACAATCGTAATTAATCAACAGCTTGTAAATGTCCGATTAAGATTGATATCATCTTTTACGAGAGTATGGAATTACAGACGGACAGACAGAACGACCAATTACTATAGGTGATTCATGTAGGTTCGCTAGTTGCAAGACTTGCATTTAACCGCAATACGTGTGGTCTAGTGGTTAGGCCAACTCGCTTTTAGAGACGGCGCCGCACATTCGATTCCTTTTGATATCGTAAAGATCCCAAGAAAAATGAGTTAATGCTGCGACACCACAAAAAATAGAAGTATATTATAGCTATATTTATTAATATCATAAGGTAAAATTACTCATTCATCAAGTCTCAAAGCCAAGTCATGAAAATGTCATAACGCGTCGTATGCAAAGTATATCTTATCAAAATGATTAATTACATTTCGCGAAATGATTTGTGGGCGAAAAACGTTGCGATTCGTGTTGTATCCGGTTTCGTTTAATATCTGTTTTGTTTTTATTTAAATCATACTGTTAAAATATTATGTGGTCGTAGTTTGAAAAAAAAAAGCAATCAATATGATTTACGATGAAAAACAATGTTTAAAATATATTTTAAAAACATGTACGAGAAAATAAAGTATCGCTTAAACACAAGACATTCGTTTAAATACAATGACGAAATAAAATAACAAAATCAATAAAAATCAACAATAGGAAAATATTTACGTATAACCAACTTAGATTGAACCGTTAGTATTTTAACAAAAGTTAGGTAGGTCGCAACTAATATTAAAATCAGAATAAAAATGAATAAAAGGAACGTAAGAAAAATAAATTTTGCATTATTGTATACTCGTTTAAACTTAACATTACAATTATAAATATAGAAAACTATTCCATACCAAATATAGAATTCAAAAACCAAACGCATGGGTCCAACCTAAATTATTTCCATTAATAAGACTTCAAATTTCAAGATGGCGATCGTATGAATATTCGACATTCGAAATTAAACCAATAAATTGAACCCTCGGCGACATTCGGACACTATGAATATGTCAGAAACAGTTCGTTTATTATTTAGATACACAATTAGATAAACCGCGGTGTACAACTATTTTAAACTGGGGTTACCTTCCTTTAGGCGGCGATAAATTTACACCCTCTAACGGGCCAGGGAATCAGATAAATATATGCATGCATATCGCAAGAAAGGGTTAGCCAGAGAATTCAGAATTAGACATTCCTAAGTGTCGTGTAGTGTCGGCTTAGAATAACACTACCCCATTCCTACCCGTGGGTGATCACAAGAGGCGACTAAGGGTATAGGGGCTTTTAAAGTGATTTTTGGGCGATGTGGTTGGAGACCCGTCACCAAAAACGTTTATTATTATCATCTTTTCCCCAATCAACTTCCAAAAGTGACTGAGGAATTTATCATTCCAAAGCTCTGGCTACCCCGTTAAGGGATTTATAGCCGTGAGTATATGTATGTATGTATGTATATTCCTAAGTAACTTTTTAAAATTGAGTGGGAAAAGATTATAAAATACAGGATGGTTGGTGATGGGTCGATCGCATTACCCAACTATCACTTAAAAAGGTTTAAAACTCTTAGTCGTCTCTTAGACTCAGGTAGGGAGAATTATAGAAAGCTAACCTTAACTGACACCTTGCCGCTATTTAAAATAGATGGTGAGCTAAAAAAGGTAGGTATGCAAAAAATTACAATAATCGAGTACAGATAAAACACTGAAAGGGTGCGAATATTTACTCCGAAATTTTTAACCCTACTTCTAAAAGTCTGAAAACCATTCTCAAACCGGTTATGTCAAAATACATACATACATATACTCACAGCTATGAATCCCTAAAAGGGGTACACAGAGCTTCAGAATCAGAAATCTCGTAAGCCACTTTTGGAAGTTCAGTGGTGGTGGGGTTGTTAAATAAATACGAACTTAAAAAGCTCCGATACCCTTAGTCTCCCCTTACGGTCACCCATTGAAGGAAATGGGCCGTGCTATTCTAAGCCGACACTACACAGCAAAATAATCATTAAATAACAATAATTACATATTTACGTAGAAGTTTAAACTTTAAAAATATTTACATACACTATATCTTTTAATTAATTTGTATCCGAAACACAGTTTCCTAGCCCCACGTCTGTGGTAAGCTCTAAGCGACTAAGACGGCGTTGAGACAGCAAAAACAATTTACCCCTTGCGTCGTAAATTAGATACACCCGGTCTAGATACCGAGACGATTCCATGTTAATAATGAGCACTTTACACTAGCACTATTGGAACTAGTTTGTTGCATTCGGTTTCATTGTTTCTATAAAGGCTAATAAAATCTAAGAAATGTTTTCAGCTAAGGAAATTGGTAAAAGAGATTTATAGAGCCAATGTGCATGATTATGCTTGTAAAAGACGACCTAAAGGACACATTTGGACCCAAAAGCGAGGGTGCTGAAAAAGGTATACGTCCGAAGTATGAAAAATAAAAGAGCATGTATCAGTAGATTCATGGATGTATATAAAGCTAGGGAGGTTTGTCAGGATCGTACAAAAGGGCGATCGATAGTCTCTGCCTATCCCAATGGGAACTATGGCGTGAGTATATGTATGTATGTATGTATGTAAGCCAGTACTGCGATTACATAAATTTCTGTTGTGTGAGAATTACTATCCGATGTTGGTTTCCTCATACTTTGTTCCCCTTCCAGTCTTTAGAGTTCGTTCAGAATAGCACTAATTATTTTTTTACCGTATGAATAGTACGAGGCGACTAAGGGTATTGGTTTTAAAGCGTTTTCTTGTGCGATGTGGTTTCCCCATGAAACTACCAAAAGCGCTTGAGGAACTGAGGATTCTAAGGTTTTAGCTACACCATTAGGGAATTGATACATTTTTATGCCCATTTTGAGATTAAGGTTATAATTAACATTAATACCTGTATACCTCTAGCTACAACTTTTTGGAGTTTATAGCCACATTTTCAAATTTCTAAATATAACCAAATTATTATAAGAAAAAAAACATAAACATAAACGTTCACGCCGAATATCCCCGAAGGGGTTGGCAGAGGTACTAACACTTCTGAAAATCACGTGACTTTGTCACCTGGTGTTCAGAGTACCCAGGTTTTGCATGGACAGTGTACTCACGTGATAGGGGGCAGGCCTATCGCCGTCTTGTACGAATACACTGTCACATGACTAAGTACAACTCAGCCATGTGGGTTTCATCATGATGTTTTCCCTCACCGTTAACAACCATGATAAATTAACCACACATATGTCTTTAGAAAAGACAAATTGGTGTAGGCCCAACCCAGGATTTGAACACTAGTCGTTTACACGATAACCGAGTGTTCTACCCACTGGGCTATCACGGTTACGTTACGGTTATAAGAAAACATTAGTAAAACAAAGAAACTAACTAAAGAAGTGGTGTGTGCGTTTAAAAATGTATGCTTTCATTGGTTCAATTATTATTTAAGTAAGGTAGAACAATCCAAGTACTGAGACGGCAGCGTTTGAATAATTCTGTTCGAATCATCTTATGATGTCGCGAGCATGTGTCGCGTTCACACGAACAGATTGTATTGTTTAAGGATCATTTTATTTGGAAATAATAAAACAAGTTAGTAAGAAGAAGGTGATTGATATAGTAATACTGTTTAAGTAACTTACATACATACATACATATACTTACGGCTATAAATCCCTAGAAGGGGTAGCCAGAGCTAACGAATTAGAAATTCCTCAGCCACTTTTGGAAGTTGCGTGGGGAAAAGATGGTAAAATAAAGGTTGTTGGTGATGGGTCTCAAACCGCATCGCCCAAAAATCCCTTAAAAAGCCCCAATACCGTTAGTCGCCTCTTACGTACACCCACCGGAAGAAAAGGGGTAGTGCTATTCTAAGCCGACACTACACAGCTAAGTAACTAAACAGATGTAAATTGGAGTAACCGAAAAAATACTTATTATATAGAACTCTCACAAATCATGGGTAGGAATAATTCCTTTTTAATATTAAAATTTATTGCTAGTTAATTAACTCATGAAAAACAAGTTTATAATGTGAATCCTTTTTAATTGTAAAAATGTTCTACCCAATCATTGTGTTATTTTCGGATGAATATGAAAATTTGTTTTTTGTAACATACATACATACATATACTCACGGCTATAAATCCCTAGAAGGGGTAGCCAGAGCTAAGGAATTAGAAATCCCTCAGCCACTTTTGGAAGTTGCGTGGGAAAAAGATGGTAAAAATAAAGGTTGTTGGTGATGGATCTCCAACCGCATCGCCCAAAATTCCCTTAAAACGCCCCAATTTCGTTAGTCATCTCTTACGTACACCCACCGGAAGAAATGGGGTAGTGTTATTCTAAGCTGACACTACACAGCAAGTTTTTTGTAAGTATCTTTTATTGAATGAGACGGCTGAAAGACTGAGACTTTTCAAGGGATTGGTGGACGATAATAACAGCAACTTTTATTAAGTAAATCAAACACTATTGACATACAGTCATTAACTCACGCAATTCGTTTTCTTTTGTATGTGTGTATGGTTCTTCTACGACATTATAAAACTCAATTCGCTGTCAAAGCTTAAAAGAAATGATAAATTACATCAAAAATAGAAAGTAAATTCAAACAGTAAATACAAAGCATAGGCTAATGGATTTGTTCAAATCATCATGAAGCGAAGATCGGCTCTAAAGTCAACAATGTGGGCTACCTGTCCCTTATAATAACGACTGCTTATTGTCTATGAAATTGTTTGCGTAGCTTTCACCATAATTACATTATACTGAAACGATTTCAAACAGTTTGCGCGGGAATACTTTGGAGAGCTCAACCGTTCGTTACATTATATGAGATTAAATACTGTCTTTTGGATTTGTACTAGCTAACCGGCAAACGTCGTTTTATCATATAAATCTATAAAATAAGCTTATAAAATGAAAATAAAATTTTAGGGGTGGAAAACCCTTATTATTTTGGAGTATAAAATATAGTTATAAACCTAATTTCAGACCTACCAAATGTGCATGCAAAATTTCATTAGTTTCAGCCTTCGCGGAGTTAGTTTGGTGGCTAACTTGGTTAACAAATATTATTCATAGTTTATAATTAACCAATAAATTTTACAACCTTTTACTTTATATTCGACGTGATAACTCAATGGGTAGAACACCGGTTAGCGTGCAAGCGACTAGTGTTCAAATCCCGGGTCGGGCCTACACCAATTTGTCTTTTCTAAAGACATACGTACATACATACATATTCTCACGCCGTTAGTTCCCATTGGGGTAGGCAGAGACTATCGATCGCCACTTTGCACGATCCTGGCAAACCTCTCTAGCTTCATTTACATCCATCAATCTTTTCATACATGCTCTTTTATTCTTCGTACTTCGGACACCTGCCTTTTTGA
Organism: Bedellia somnulentella; assembly: GCA_963576735.1. NCBI lineage: Eukaryota > Metazoa > Arthropoda > Insecta > Lepidoptera > Bedelliidae > Bedellia > Bedellia somnulentella. Next base: position 1,841,171 of record OY755171.1, read on the forward strand.
GCACATTTTCTATTTGATCTAAAGACATATGTTTGGTTAATTTATCATGGTTGTTAACGGTGAGGGAAAACATCGTGAGGAAACCCACATGACTGATTTGTACTTAGTCATGTGACAGTGTATTCGTACAAAACGGCGATAGGCCTGCCCCCTATCACGTGAGTACACTGTCTATGCAAAACGTGGGTACTCTGAACACCTCGGCTGCTCTAAGCTTAAAACAAGTATGTCGATTTTTGAGCGTTTGCTTTTTTTTACACCGTTGGATTCGTCATAGAAAGACCCTTATTTCTACATTATTAAAACCCAAAATATCTTCTTATTTAAGGCGCTATTGATAAAAATAATAGGGTAACACTATGCTAAAAGCATTTTCATTCTGCATTGGCGTTACTGTAAAGGTCAAGTTAAAAAAAATATAAATTTCGTAAGGAAACTACATCACGTCGGATATATCCAAAAATCGTCAAGATCCGACAATCACTTTAGGAAATATTTAAATTTAAAGAAAAATTATGTTTTTTCGCTCTCCTGTAAAATTTGCCGAAAACGACATACTTGTTTTTAGTTTAACACAGCCGACCTATACTATACTCTGTTCAGAAGTATTAGTACCTCTGCCAACCCCTTCGGGGATGTTCGGCGTGAACGTTTATGTTTATGTTATGTATACTTTATAATCGTCTCCACGAATAAATATTACAAAACTGGTTCAATATAAGCTGTTATTTTATCCGTGACTATACAACCTGTAATATTACAATACACAAAACATGAATATTTTAAAGCGTGGAATACCAAATGTCCGTATTTATTACTTTGTACACAGTGAATATTTAAAAGCTTTTAATCTATCACAATAATGAGTAATTAGTTAATGATAGTGCAGTATTTAAAATGAACGGCTGTTGGTAAATATACCTTTTCATATATCAGTTTTCGGCTAACATATTTCCGATCGGTACATTAGTAATATTGTTGGTGTCAATACATTATTTGATTGTTGCTTTCGTGATTTCAAATTATGTTTATTTTGTTTCATCATTATTTTAGAGTTGTATTTTGTGGTTTTCTTGTTTTAAATTTAATGGTGTTTTGTAGATATCATTAGTTTTTAGCTTTTGGGTTTGTGGGTACATTTATTCATTAACTTCTTATTCTGTCATATGTTTTATTGTTGTACAGAACCAGAACTAATTTAATTGGTGTGTTAAAGAAAATACATATATACATACATACATATACTCACGGCTATTAATCCCTAGAAGGGGTAGCCAGACCTAAGAAATTAAAAATTCCTTACCCTCTTTTGGAAGTTTCGTGGCAAAATGATGGTAAAATAAAGGTTGTTGGTGATGGGTCTCAAACCGCATCGCCCAAAAATCCCTTAAAAGCCCCAAAACCGTTAGTCGCCTCTTACGTACACCCACCGGAAGACATGGGGTATTGCTATTCTAAGCCGACACTACACAGCAAATTAAAGAAAATATTTTACAAAATATAGAATAGAAGTTATAGTGTATAAGGCAGTACGAGAGTATTATGTCAAAATAGGATGTACTACAATTATTTTAAGAATTCCACGCAGGTATGGGTTTCCAAAACGTCTGGAATAAAAGTGCATTTATGAAATAAAAATTGCTCGTAATCTAAATCTTTTTGTTCATGAAAACTTCATGTGGGGATTATTACTAATAAATAAAGAATAAATAAAGGAAGAAAAATTTCGACACAGGCGGGAATCGAACCCGCGACCTCGGGTATACGCCCCCGTCGCTCTGCCAATTGAGCTACCGTGTCAATGGCTGCCAGCGCAAAATTCTTCTATCCTTTATTTCTTTTACACGTTTGAGTAAGTCAGTTTATTCTTTATTTATTATTGCTTGTGATTATAATTAATTGATACTTTTCCTTTCTTTTCAACAGTAAAAGTTAGTAGTTTCAGTGCCGTGTAGTGCTGACTTAGAATGTCACCACCCCTTTCTACCAACGGGCCATGCGGTTGGAGACCCATCACCAACGATACTTTATTTCTACCATGTTCTCTCCTATCAACTTCCAAATGTGGCTGAGGAGTTCTGTTTCAAGCTCTGAAGCTAGCTACTCCTTTTTGGGATTTATGGTCGTGAGTATATGTACGTATTTATACATGTTTAGACAGTAATGTATATGGTCTCGGTAATGTGAGTAGAGCACGACGACGGAAGACACACCTAGACCAAATAGAGTGTGTGCTCTAAAAAGCCGGCGTCCGAAGTATGAAGAATAAAAGAGCATGTATTAGAAGAATGATGAATGTAACAGAAGCAAGAGAGATTTGCCTGCATCGTACAAAGTGGAGATCTATAGTATCTGCCTACCCCAATGGAAATAATGGGCATGAGTATAAGTAAGCAAGTAACTAAGTATATGGTCTCGTATAGATTATAAAGTTAGATTGTGGTCTTGAGATCCTTTGTTAGATTTCCGCTGAGGGTCAAATTAGTGTTGTCTAAGCCTTGAAAGTAATGAATAAAGGCAAAAGAAGTACACAATAACTTATACAGGGTGATTACGGGGTCGTGGAGCAAGAAAGAAGCATTTAACTTACTTTCTCCTAAGCATCACGATAGGTTAGGACTAACAGTACACCAGCGACTTATTTAAGTTTACAAAAAAAAAAACTGCGACTATTCGAGATCATGGTCACCCTACTATTTCCCAATTTTATCAAGTGCATGGCTTAACAATCGTTGCAGTAGTTGCAATTGATATGACGATATTGATAGACAGATAAGAAATTTCTTCGATGCCTACTGCGATGGTACGTACCTACGTCTAGTTGGTATTGGCAAATTGGGATGTCGCTGATGAAACATCTCACTTGCTCTGGTAGTGTTGTGTGTTTGATAGTAAAACATTACCATACCTGATCGCTCGATATCAGAAAAGGGGTACGGCGGTGGCTTAATTAATTTATTTTATTTTAAATCTTTCTTTCGTTATTATTTATTGTTATCGTTTATTGACTTTGACGTGTTGTCACATTATTACTCATAAATTATAAAGTATTCTGACAAAGAGTTTGTTTTCAAAAAGATGTAATATAAAAAGTAGGGTGACCACGCATTTACAGTCAGTAAATAAAAATAAGTAAATAACAAATCATCTTTGTTTCAATTAAAATAAATACAGGTAGCATCGCAATCATTTACTGAGTCAGAAAAAAATGGTTGGGATCACGACACCGAAATCACCCTGTATATTGACAAAACTTATACAACTGAAATGATAGTTTCTTCAAACTGGAAATTTAGTTAAAAGAAATAAAATGAACCAATAAGAAGTTGATATTTCTTTGACTAAGCTGTTTGAAATAAATGTAGCATCACTATCATGGAACCTTTAATTTCTCAAATACTAAAAGAATAAAAAAGGTTTTAAGTGTAAACATCAAATATGTAAAATAAATAGCGAATATTGTTCTTGTCTTGACAAAATTTCCTTCGGTATAAAAGAGTAACAGAACATAGAAATATTCAATATTATTGTGCTACTGACCAATTTGGCCATGAACGTTCAATTAATTGAACGAAACAGGAATTAATGCTATGAAGATATAACCTTCTACATAATTATAATCCTAGACGATTTATCACACTCTCATTTTTATGCTTTTGAAGACTTAACAGACGATCGTTTGTTTGGATTTTTCGAATAATAAATAGAATATAATTTTATATTATTTATACAAAAAACAAACGTATTCGGACATTATCTAAAGAAATAAATAAATTTCATAGCTAAGGTCGCTTTAAACGCAACGAAAACTTTGCTTAAGCATTTTTTAAGAAATCATATAAGTTTCTTTTAAAAATTTGTTTAGATGATTTAAAACAAATGAAAGGATTCCTTTTTTAATTTAAGTCAACTATACCACAGAGTTTTAAATAATAAATGTATTAATAATAATATATTTTTTTGAGAACTGATATAAAACACGCACTAAAATTGCCTCAATATTAAGCAAAAATTATTTAATGTAATATGGTTCCGAAAACTTACAAAAAAGTTTTTATTTTTATTTTGTTACATATCCAAGATAAATAAATGTTATAAGGGATTGGATTACTTTTAAGTGATCCAAGTATCTTATTTTACCTACTATTAAAAGTGGCTGAGGAAATTCCATTTCTAAAGATTGGGATTCTTATTCATATTGCCCCGTGATTAAAATATGTACGAGTAGGTAGGAAAGTAAAAGAAAGTAAATAGTAATTTAAATTAAAATTCATAACACATCAAGGATTTTTCTTTCATAAGAAGTATTATTTCTGAAAAATCTTCGGTGAAAGGCTTTATATAAAATACAGTTTCTGACTATCCATGGATAGTAATAAATAGTAAGTAAATTACAAATAGGTGTTTTTACATTTTATCATGGTCCTGGTCACGTTCAACGTGTCAAGTTAAGTATCCGTAACTTCTATAATTATGAATTTTATACTAACTGTTTTCTAAGCTATCAAAAACTCTAACTTGGCAAAAAGTGAGTGAACCCCAAGTTATTAATATGTCACCAATAGAAGTACCACTTTTACCTTTTGAACAACTTTTTTTATTAAAACAGATATATATTAAAGTAAAATAAAATGCTAGAGAGCACTCTCTGCCTACCCCAGTAAGTAAGTAACTAAAAAAAGCGTATAAATAATATAAATTAATTTATCTAACATGTGTATAAATATGTTTCAACTTTGCATATTTTTATCAAGTGCAGTGTGCTTAAAACTAAAAACCTATGAATTGGTTAAAATCCACTAATATTAGTCCAAAAGTTTCCGTTAAAAGTTCCGCAATAAATAATCAAACTATTCCAAAGTTCTCACCTTTCAACTCACTGCAACTGGCACGAACGAACTTTAGTTTTAAAAAGTCTTTATAAACTCGTTAAATATGGTTTATTCTACAAAATTACTAATACACTTTATATTATAATAACTGCAGCTACTTTTACCTACTCTATCAGCTACTTTCTACATGCAATACCTAGTTCTACTTTAATTCACAACCGCTTGAGTCAGCTTTTTAACTAATTAAATTGGTGTTATACCCTTACAATATTATAATAGAAATGAGAATATATTTGATAGCAAAATCTACTGGTATTCGAAAATAGAAATTTAGAATATAATAGTTTCGACCGTAGAGGTTCGGAAAACTTTTTGGTTAGCAACCTACGTGCAGGTTGGGTCGAGGGCTTGATAGTACTGAAACGGCTGTTACTGGCTGTAACCTGAGCCGACATATACAATCTAGATAGCTAGATGCATATCTAGACTTTCTGGAGGGAAACTCAACTGTTACTATTTAATTTTACTTTGCATTGTGATTTGATGAAGTTTGGGATTCGTGAGTTTATAATTCTGGCGCACAGTACTATGACAGTAATTTGGGAAAGATGATAAATTTGTGAATGATTATTATAGACTTTTAGAATTTATACTTTCATTAAGACCTTTATTTACCAAAAATACCTTCAAATTAATAAAATTTCATTTTATTTAAATAAAATATATAAGTGTAATGTTTGCAGTCTTAGCAGCTTGGGTAACTAGTTTCTCCTTAAATGCAGGAACCAATGGTTTGAATCGGGCGGCAACTCTGACCTCTATATATTTTTAGTGCAAATAATAAATTTAACTAAGAACTGTTTTGATGATTTTATAAGTGTCACTAATAGAAAATAACAAATTAAGATCATCGTCTGACAAAATTTCTCCTGTTTCTTAATTGTTTAAAGCATTAATGCTATTTGATAAAAAATAAATATAATCTAATTATCTTATTGATTTTCCTTAATTATATTATTGTTCTTATAGTTTGATACATTTTACTTTATCAAACTATAATAACAATAATATAATTAAGGAAAAACAATATTATCATTTCAGTTAGCAGCTGCTTAGAATAGCACTACCCCTTTTCTTCCGGTGGGTGTACGTAAGAGGCAACTAACGGTATTGGGGCTTTTTAAGGGGTTTTTGGGCGATGCGGTTGGAGACCCATCACCAACAACCTTTATTTCACCATCTTTACCCCACTCAACTTTCCAAAAGTGGCTGGGAAATTTCTAATTCCTCAGCTCTGGCTACCCCTTTTAGGGATTTATAGCCGTGAGTATATGTATGTATGTATGTATGTATATTTATTTACATTCATTATGTATATTTAATTATATTAACTGCACTAATATTCTAGCTAAACGGACTAATACTTATACATATTTTTTGCATAAATCTGTGTAGTGTCGGCTTAGAATAGCACTACCCCATTTCGGCCGGTGGATGTTCGTTAGAGGTGGCTAAGGGCTTTTAAGTTGTTGGGCTATACGGTTAGAGACCCTTCACCAACAGTCTTTATTTCACAGTCTCTTTCCCACTCAGCTTCCAAAAGTGACCGAGATATTTCTTATTCAGAAGTTCTGGCTACCCCTTCTATGCATTTATAGCCATGAATATAAGTATGTATGTATTTTTGGGTTCACATCAATTGCACACACATACACAAAATGTATTAAGAAAATAATTTGTCTGTCACCTACTTACAACATCTGCAGTCTGCAATTCGTCCTAAAACCTCTCAAACAAATAAAAGTAAAGAGTGTGTTGCCATTATTGCTTTCTGCGTCACCGCGCAAAGAAATTTAGGACTGGCAACTTTGACACTCAAAGCGACCGTTTTGATGCTAAATTCGAAATAAAGGCCGGAAGCAGGGCTGCCGTTCGAACTTTAATGGGCTCCCAATTTTGTAGTTTCTTCACTCTATTGTTGCTTTGACTTCGGTTACTTCATGTACTTTATTCTAATGACTTTGACTTATGAAATGGTTTTAGAGCTCGAATGTCATTTGAATAAAATATTAGAATTTTCGCGAGTAACTTTTTGTTTTCACACACAAATAAAATTGAAATGTTTTCTTATATATATTCATTTTAATTAGTTTGATTATTGTTATTATTTATTTATTCTAGATAATATATATAAAAAAAAATATTTGTTTTCAATATATTTCCAACAATTTAAACATGCGTATCATAAAATGGCCGCTGCCATCATAAATAATAAACAATGACGTATTATTATAAATACATAAAACTTGCTGTGTAGTGTCGGTGAATTTGGGCGATGCGGTTGGAGACCCATCACCAACAACCTTTATTTTACCATCTTTTCCCCACGCAACTTCCAAAAGTGGCTGAGGAATTTTTCGTTAGCTCTGGCTACCCCTTCTAGGGATTTATAGCCGTGAGTATATGTATGTATGTATGTACTTAAATAAAATCAGCACCCTAATTTAATTATATTTTACACAATCATCATCACATACATTCTCAAGTAGCCCGACCTATCAATCATTTACGTGAACCAGGGAAACCTCTCAAGTTTCTTGCGTCCATCTATCTTTTTAAACATGCCGTATTACTCTCTTGAATTCTTCCCATAAAAGAAGTGGTTTTACCACTAAGCACTGTATTTATGTCAACCCATAAAGCATAGAACAGCTTTTTCCCACAACTCGCCACCCCTGCCCGGAAGAGCTATCCTAGTTCCAATTCTGAAATTTGAGCACAATGGCTGGACAAAAGCATGATTGCAGTGAGGCGAGTTCCAAAATTGAACGAGCGCCATCTAGCCACGAAAATCGGAACTTACACGAGCCTGATTGAGGAAGTGATGCTTCAGACTGAAGAGAAATTGTTTCACTTTTTTTGGTACGAAAACTAGATTTGTTTTCGTTTGTGGTAGTTTAAGCCTGTGTTTTGAACTTTTATACGAACATTATCTGTAATCCCATGAAGGAAATCACAGTATCAGAATCTTGAATGATGTAAGCTGTTTATAAAAGAAAAGAAATGAATATGGGAAAGGTTTTTGGTAGTACGTTACATAGTTTTTAACGTCGTAGTGCTAGCAAGTTCTTAGCCGGTATTACTATAAACAATATAAAATTTAATTATTTCTTGAATAAACAGAACTTTCCGAAATAAACTACTTTGAAAATTTTCCTAAAACTTAATTTTTTGCGGGTGTTAAATGTAGATTTGTATGGCAGGATAGTTTCGAATTCATAGTGTCCAAGTCAAATTGTATATAGAATCAGAATAAGATACCACAAACATATTTAGATTTGATGGTAACATATTAATCACAGACATACATACATACATATATACTCACGGCTATAAATCCCTAGAAGGGGTAGCCAGAGCTAAGGAATTAGAAATTCCTCAGCCACCTTTGGAAAATTGAGATGGTAAAGTAAAGGTTGTTGGTGATGGTCTCCAACCGCATCGCCCAAAATCCCTTTAAATCCCCAATACCGTTAGTCGCCTCTTACGTACACCCACCGGAAGAAATGGGGTAGTGTTATTCTAAGCCGACACTACACAGCAATTAATTAAAAAAAATATAATTTGTTTCAAAATTGGTTCGGTTAGTTTCTGTTTATTTATTTGCAAAGTGGTAATCGATAGTCTCTGCCTACCCCAATGAAAACAATATACGTAAGTTAATTCTGTTCCCGTGATTATTAAATTTGATAGGTCGCGGGATTGAATCCTGACAATGAAATAATTCACATGATGAATGTATTTTTTACTTCTTAGTCATGTGTAAGGATGATATTTATACGTGTCTACTATATTCTGTTAGCACAAGTCATTATTGTACCTTTCTAGGAGCCAATGTGTTATGTGTCAGAATATATATGTATTTATAATTTTACTTAAAATTATCTTCTTAATCAATAGTATTTTCAATATAAGATTCCCAAAAAATTGCATTGACTGTTCTGTTAAAGCCATCAGTTTAGATATTGTTGTTGGTTCAAAATAATAATTCAAAACGCTTTTGACAATACTATCTTACTCCATCAAAAAACATTAGCTATATTCTATCCAATTATTATTTGTTATAGTGTAAAACCTTTCATAAGTTCACAATAATCCTTTACTTCTTCCAATCTCTTATAACGTTTCAGTTTCCGTATCTTAAAGGCGGTAACCGTTAAATTTAACAGCGGCAGATTATACCGGTTTATCTGAGCCTACGGAGCTGCACTGGATAAGACCAGAGCATTACCAGCTGCATTCGATTTCTCTGCGATATTATCTTGATAGTTTTTATTGAGTCTTATTACACAAATGGCTGGAAGTGAAAATTAAAAGAATTCAATTGATCAGTATAAATTATAATGTTGTTTTTTTGGACTGGTATAAATTATAATGTTGTAATTTTTCTCCAAACGATTTTTGATGAATGAAATACGACCAATACCGTCGTTATTGTGAAATTGTAAGAAATATAAATTAGTCATTTAGTTTTTGGTCCAAATCCATGTTATAGGATTAAACTGTAAGGTAAAATCTCAATTATGTATGTAATATAATATATGTACGTATGATAGATGGTAACTTATTATGAAGAGGAAAGATTGAGTTCGGTTTTTAGGAAATATTTGTGTGTGGTTGCTAGTCTGTAACGATTCAACCAATTTCAGAAAAAAACATAGGCTTTATATCATCATGCACTTTTTTACTATGTTGGTTGTGATTGATAAAATAAATTCAACTCATAACGCCGTAAAGACCCGAAGGAGCTGCAGAGTAATTATAACTTTTGATCATCATGTTTTTACTTGATCGGACAGAGCATCCACGTAATGAACCACACTTTAACGAGACTAAGTACAACTCATGCATGCGGGTTTCTGTACTATTTATTTCCCTCACTGATAAAATATCCTTTAATTTATCAAATTCAGAATCATATGACTAAAAAAAACATATCCTCAGTATGAGAAGCAGAATTACTTCTACAGAACTATCATAGATGAAACAAAGATTTTTAAAAACTCCCACTTACCGTGTGAAGCTGGAACTCTAGTATAGAAACTTACAAAAATCAAGAATTATGAAATCACATCCACGTCAACAACATACTACATATAAGTAACAAGGCAATGATTTAACAATGGTTTTTGTGAGAGAGAAAAGTATGACAGAATGTGTGATTTTTATCAATGGTAAAAAAAAATTGGAACAAGTGAAAGAATTTATATCTGGGGAGTTTCAAATCAAATCAAATTCCATACGGCTTATTATAAATTGTATAAATTCTTCGTTTATAACAAATGTAATGAAGGTTTTATAAGCCCATTTGTTTTTTTTTATGATGATTCAATAAATACATTTTAATTTGAGTTTGTTTAATAGAGATGGAAAATGTGAGGAAGATATTGAAAGGAGAGTTAAAAAGGGAAATGCGGTGAATGGAGCCATGAACGGTCTGATGTCGAGCCAGTCGTTGTCAGAAAAAGCTCGATTGGCTTTGCATTATGCTGTTCTGGTTCCCACGCTGATGTATGGTAGTGAATGTTGGGCATGGCAGAAGAAACATGAAAGTAGAGTTACAACATAACATAAACATAAACGTTCGGGCCGAATATCCTCCCCGAAAGGGTTGGCAAAAGTACTGATACTTCTGAACATCACGAATGGTGTTCAGAGTACCCACGTTTTGCTTGGACAGTGTACTCACGTGATACGGGGCAGGCCAATCGCCGTTTTGTATGAATACACTGTCACATGCACAGATCTGTATTTGAATAGATAACGCAAGTGTCATTTCTTGTATAGAAACCAAGCGTGCCATTATTTTTCCACCTACTGTGACGTCACATGAGCAATTTAGTGATGGGAACGCCCCGTCAGCGCGTAAACAATTCAATCGATTATATTCGAGTGCATCGACAGACGAATGATAAATTGACAGAAGAATGATAAATGTAGAATTATACCTGTTTTTATAATAACGCTATTTTTCTCATGGTCTCATTTTTATTCTGAGCAACTCTTCCTACATTATTTTTCTCCACCACTACATCTTCTCGGAGAACAACGATCTAAATAAGTGAGTTAATGAGTCAGTTAGTCAGTGAGTAGTTCAGTAGCCTTTATTATTATAATAACTTGTTCTCATTGATAACCTACCAAATTAATAGTTTTAATAATTTGTTCTCGGAAAGTTACAAAATGATTTAAAAAAACCCCGAGAAGAAATTTTATCGACAAAAAGGAAAGCCAGTAGAAGGCGCTATAACAAAATATAATACAACCCAGAACTAATTCGGATTTGAAAAAAAACAAATAAAATAACTTGTAGAGAAGGAAAAATAATCGAGTATTTTTTTTTCGTTGTCTGTTTTTCTCCAGGCTGTATCTCATAAACAGTGATAACTAGAAAGCTGAAATTTTGACAAATGACGTATTTCTGTTGCCGCTATAACAACAAATACAAGTAAAAAAAGGATTTTAAGGGGGGCCCTTACAATAAACGTGTTTCTTTCCGTATTTGTTTGCTCAATATTAAAACGTTAATAAGTAGATACTTAAAATTTTCACAGTATATTTACTTGTATATCACCTTTCAAAATAAATAATTAAATAACAGTAAAGTAAATATCAAAGGGGCTCCCATACAAGAACGTTATTTTCTATTATAGATGATAGTACGGAACTCTTCGTTTGTTCAATATTGGAAATAAAAAAAAACAAAGTAGTGTAACAAACTCTTCAACATTTGCTGAATATTTAGAATTATCAGAAGCAGTAACAGAATTAAATTTTCTCATTTGTGTAATTAATGATGTCTTTACTAAGGTTTGTAAACCAATTAAAATCTATGAAGATAATTCAGCAGCTGTAGCTATTTCTAAGTATGGAAACTTTGCAAAGAATTCTAAGCACATTGAAGTTCACTATCATTTTGTAAATTAAAATGTTTAGCAGGGAAGTATACAAAATAGGGTCAGAAAATAAAATTGTAGATACATTTACAAAACCTGTGGGAAATGTTAAATTCACTAACTTACAAATGCTGAATTTAAAGGAGTATAACTAATAAATAAAGATTAAATAAAGGAAAGAAAAATTTCGACACAGGCGTTTTTTTTTTCCTTTATTTATTAGTAATAATCCCCACGTGAGGTTTTCATGAACAAAAAGATTTAAATTAAAGGAGTATAGTTCCCTAATTGATTATAATTACTGTAGTACTTAAGAAGCTTTGAGCTTATGTAAGGAGGCATGTTCGTGTATATATGTACATTTATATTTGCAACACTGAGTGAAGGAAGGAAGTAAATAAAGACTGACACATACCACACGTTAAGAAATGTAGCTTAGAGAAAAACTTGTAACTAAAATTAAACTATTCTTTTATTAAATCAAAACAAAGTTAAAACAAGAGTATTCCAATTAATTATTTAACAGAAACATTGTAGTAATAAAAATATTTTAGATACATGGAACATCCATCGCGAATATTATCATTTCTCTGATCCCAAAATCGATTAGAATTAGAATCGAATACAACTATCTGTGTAGGTACAACACATTTTGCTTAAAATGACAGAAATATGACTATAGCTACCGTACCGTGTAGCTGATTGACAGGTGAAAATATCGTTCATTTTGATGTTCATTGCGCGTTTTAATAGAAAAGCCATACTAGATAGCTTTGTAACTAAAAGCGGCAATGTATTATAAATTAACACGTTGGCTGCCCACCATACTTCACCTTAAGTACTGCTCCTACGCCCCATACATATTTTATGATCCCACCGGTGATGCTCACAGCATAGTCTTATTACTGAGATGCCATAAGCATCACCATTAACACCTTAACGTAACATTACGTTTCAAAGACTATTAGAAAAAACTAAAACATTTTCTTTATTTAAAACTTATGATACATATAATTTGCACACAAGGGGCAATAACAGTAACTTAAGCAAATTTCGGCAACACCGCTACTGACGCGAAACTGGCGTGTACAGTCCTCACAATATCCTGTGTGTGTCATTTCTTCATCTCCTAAAGATATGTTAGATATGATTATATTATATGTCAGAGGTTGTATACCAACTCTAGATAAAATCAAACTCCTTAGATAGTATGACTAAAAACTTGGCAGCCCCATTTACATGATTGTATAAAGCGACCATATTATACCAATTTTTGAAGTCCCTCAGAAGCTTGCAATAAAAATATGAATAATTTTGAATCTTCTTCAAAATAGCGTTCACAGTTTGACTTTGGCCCCCAAAAAAATCCCCATAATAATAGCCTGAAAATTTTGCTTTTGATCCCACCGGTGATGCTCATGGCCACACAGAGAATAAAAATTTATCCCACCGGTGATGCTCATGGCAGCCAACGTGTTAAGCGATACACACTCGTTTAAAAGTTTTTCAGTGTAAAACCACAACGAACACGAAATAATTGATTTAATAATATAAAAGAATAAAGTGACCTACCGATGAAAGGAAATCTTTCTATTAATAAGTTCCGCTTTATTTAGATAGTTTTTGCAACTCAATACGGCACAATTAGGCAGTTTTTATATTTAGCTTGACATCTGTCACCGAGAACGTTCGAGCACGGACTCAATCAAATGGCGATAAACTAAGATAATTTTACTCAGTTTTTACACGCGAAGTACATGCACTTGCGGCATCTGTTCAAATACATGTCTGTGGTCACATGACTAAGTACAACTCAGCCATGTGGGTTTCCTCACGATGTTTTCGCTCACCGTTAACAACCATGATAAATAAACCACACATATGTCTTTAGAAAAGACAAATTGGTGTAGGCCCGACCCAGGATCTGAACACTAGTCGTTTGGACGATAACCGGTGTTCTACCCATTGAGCTATCACGTCGTCAATGAGAGTATAGTTAATGCAGTGAAAATGAGATCCCTCAGAAGTATATAAAATGTAAGGTTGTGTGACAGAGTGAGAAATAGTGCGATGCGTGAACGAGTAGGTTTGAAGATGACGTAGTATGCAAGATAGAAAAAGGAGTGTTAAAGTGGTTTATGCACATAGAGAGGATGGATGAATATAAAGTAGCGAAAGAGATATATAGAGCCAATGTGGATGAGATTGTTAGTAGAGGACGGCCTCGTAAAACGTTTTTAGATTCAGATAGAAAACGTTCTTATAAAAACCCTTTTCAAACGTTCTTATAAAAAGTCCGAAGTGAGAAGAATAAAAGAGCATGTATGAGAAGAATAATGAATGTAAGGGAAGCAAGAGAGGTTTGTCAAGCTCGTACTAAGTGGCGATCGATAGTCTCTGCCTACCCCAATGGGAATGATGGGCGTGAGTATAAGTTAGTAAGCAATGAGTTATACTTTCCAAAATGACTCTTAATAAAACCATCTTTGAAACAGCAACTTTCTCAAACAAATCCTATTCAATACAAAGTTGTTTCAATTAGATTCGTAGATCGTAGTCCAAGGCTACGGCCGGCGTAGCACTTCAGTAACACCGTAGTACATTCGTGTATTTCGTAGTCGCCGCGTAGATACCCTTTAATCTGCTATGCAAATTTCACCTTTTGTCCGAACGCCGCTTGCCCGGCAGCCTCTGTAGGCTATTCTATAAATTTGCCTAACAATCGTGTGTTACGTAATTTTGTGCAATCACTTGATCATAGCATTGATGTAGGGCTTCTGTAATATAGAGGTTGAGGTTGCCATTGATATTTTTAGTAGAAACAAAACTAATTCATACATAAATAAATGCATAGGCAATGTTAGTTACTATGACTAATTCATAAAAAGAGAAATGATGGTAAAAACGAGGATTCTTGGTGATATGTAATAAATATTCAACACAACGTAAAAATTCATGAAATAAATTTTGAATGAGCATTTGGCATTTTAATGATTTCGGGATCTATATTTCATAGAAATACTAACAAATCAAAGTTGTGTATCCGACATTTCGACTAACACCACATTACTGTTTTTTTTTACTTGGCTGTTGCCCGGGATGGCGTGGCTCAGGACATTTGTAATAAAATAAAGACGAAATTAACATAACATAACATAACATAACATAAACGTTCACCCCGAATATCCCCGAAGGGGTTGGCAGAGGTACTAATACTTCTGAACATCACGTGACTTTGTCACCTGGTGTTCAGAGTACCCACGTTTTGCATGGACAGTGTACGCACGTGATAGGGGGCAGGCCTATCGCCGTTTTGTACGAATACACTGTCACATGACTAAGTACAACTCAGCCATGTGGGTTTCCTCACGATGTTTTCCCTCACCGTTAACAATCATGATAAATTAACCACACATATGTCTTTAGAAAAGACAAATTGGTGTAGGCCCGACCCAGGATTTGAACACTAGTCGTTTGCACGATAACCGAGTGTTCTACCCACTGGGCTATCACGGTAGAATAATCACGAAATTAACATACATACATACATACATATACTCACGGCTACAAATTCCTAGAAGGGGTAGCCAGAGCTAAGGAATTAGAAATTCCTCAGCCACTTTTAGAAGTTGCGTGGGAAAAAGATGGTGAAATAAAGGTTGTTGGTGATGGGTCTCCAACCGTATCGCCCAAAAAATCCTTAAATCCCAATACCGTTAGTCGCCTCTTACGTACACCCACCGGAAGAAATGGGGTAGTGCTATTATAAGCCGACACTACAAAGCTATTAAGGAAAAACGAAATTAAGGAAACAAATATTAATAACATAATTAATTGTCCAACTGACTACTACAAGTATGTTTCCCCAGTGGCCGATCATAGAATCAAATTAATAATTTATGTTAAAAAAAATATCTGGTTTGTAACCCATGCCTAACGTACTTAATTACTTCCTATTAATGTTTCTTCACAACTTTTGAAGATTGTGTGAGGACAAATTATTTGTGATGGGTTTTTTCTTATCTAGTCTTGCCTCGTTCCGCCGCGGGGAGTAATGTTAGTGCCATTCTAAGTCGACCGCACCTCCACACAGCAATTTATTAAATGATGTATAGTTTTTTTTTAATAATGATTTAAAAGTCTTTTGAGTTCTATTTTCGGAAAGATAAATAAAAAAGATATAAATTTATCATCCACACCTAAATATCAACAATCTTCTATAATAAATCTGTAGAGAGGTCAATTCTGTACATGAAATATATTTTCAAAATAACTATCAGGTGGTGATTAGGGATCGATACTGATACCAAAAATGCAATCAGTAAAATTTTTGTCTGTCTGTCTTTCTGTCTGTCTGTCTGTCTGTCTGTCTGTCGATTTGTATGTGCCTTATGGAAACAAAAACTACTCGACGGATTTTAACGAAACTTGGTACAATTATTCTTCATGTTTCTTCTGGTCAGGTTTTTGTATACTTTCCAGCAGAGTAGTAAAGTTTTTTAAGCTTCCGTCGCGTGTGCAGCCTTAATAGTTAAACTTACATAGAAATCATGTATCACGGAAATATTCTTCATAAAATTATCTAAAAAAAAATCCGTAACAGTTTATGTCTATCTTTTACGGTTGACTCACAATAACACGTGTAATTCCTGATAGCTTAGCAGTTCGGAACATTCTGATTATATTTGTTTACTCTTACGTTTGTAAACCTCTCACTCATCCCTAATTTAAAAAAGGTAACATTATTACCTATTCAATAAAAAAAGAATCATAGAAATCGGTAGACAAATACCGAAATTGTACATAAAATAAGCCAGCGCGCCGGTGACCAAAACCAAATCTTTATTAATTTACATATAACATACTAGATGGCGCCAGTAGTTGCATCCTACATCACGTAATGATTTATTTTTTAGATTGTTATAAATACTTCATAGCGTTTTATTCCAAAATTTGCTATTAAACGGAAATACTGAACCGTTCATTAAAGCGCATTCAAAATCACCAAACTACACTGTTTAGGGAGTGCTATAAATTTAATAAATTGAAAACATTGCGCTGAATTTCACAATGCTTGAGCAGTGACTGAAGAAAGAAACCTCAGATATTTTAAAAAAACAACGCTACCCGTGCGAAGCTGGGACGATCCACTAGTATAGAATATTTTTCTTAGTTTTCCACAAACTAAACAAACAGAAAGTATATTTACATTAAATATGTTTACAAACGTCTGACCCAAACAACGCGCAACGATATAAACTAAACAACCTATTATAAAATCCTCGAGACGCAAAGCTTTTAGAATTTTCAACATGTTCAAATATTATTATCCCACAAACAGTTGTAGAGTTGTTCACAAAAATCGTCAGGGGACCACTTTGGGTACAAACAATAATGGCATGCAAATTTTGCCTGTCGTCATATCTAGTTTATGACACACTCGAGCCATTTGATTTAAGAGGGTTAAATATTTTAATGTTGCGTTTTTGGTGTGGTTATTATGTGTTCATATCATCTTTTTCTGTAAATTATATTACAATCGGATATCCTTTATATCGTTAAATTTACTAGTCATAAAAAAAACTACCGATTACCGATTTTTTCCCTACTTAATATGGGTACGTGACGCGTATGATTGTTTAGCATTTATAGAATAAAAATTTGCTACATAAAGTACATGTTAATTTGGCTTTCATTTATCTTGAATATGAATAAAGAAAGAGTTGCAAACATGGTAAAAACTTAAACAAATTTACTTAAATTAATTTTAATAGTTTAAAGAAAACATCAAAATATTGAAACCTAGTGTCGATTTAGAATAGCATTAACTCTTTTCTTCTCACGGTTAAGGCGACTAAGTTATTATTGGGCGATGTGGCGAGAGTAGAGAGCCATCACTAATCATACTTTATTTTACAAAACTTTTCCCAGTCATCTTCTAAAACTGACTTTAAATCTTCATATTTCAAAGCTCAGGCTACGTTTTTATGAAATTAAAAATAAAATAAAATAAAAAGCGTTTATTTACTAGACACAAGAGTAAATGCGGTTTAAGTATAGCCGTAAATATAGGTACATAAGTACAAAAACATCAAAATGCTAAGTGAAAACACCAAAAATTCAACTCCAAACCCTCGTCGCAGCTAAAACTCGAATTAGCATATCTAATTAAATTGCAGAACAAACAAAGTTAGCACCTGCGGTAAATACTTGCAGATCACCTGCTGCCGCTAACTTGGACCTGGGGGACGACGCAACTTACCCGTCATGTTTAGACCGGAGCAGTTGAAATCAAAGTTTGAACTGAGTATTTTTCGTCTCAGGGTACTGGGAAGTTTATTTCGAGATGTTTTAAAATAGTTTAGAAAATTGTGTATTGCATAACTTAAAAAAAATACCTTTTAACAATTTTATTTCACTATGAAATACAGTTAGCGTTCTAAATGAAAACAAATCTTTTCTTGACAACCTTTGGCTCGGATATAAATTACGAGGACTAATGTAATACTTACTTGTTTGAATTGGCCGCCAGGATTTAAAAACAAAACTAACCAAACTATTGACCAATTTTTGATGGCAACGGAAAAGTAAAAAAATACTATATTAGTTTTAGATCGATAATTTTATTAAATTTAGATTGATATATCGCTTGTAAGTGGCTGTGTAGTGTCGGCTTAGAATAACACTATCCCATTTCTACCCGTGGTGACATGACGTGTTTCGTAAGAGGCGACTAAGGGTATAGGGGCTTTTTAAGTGAATTTTGGGCGATGTGGTTAGAGACCCGTCACCAAAAACATTTATTCGTTGTTATTACCATCTTTTCCCCAATCAACTTCCAAAAATGGCTGAGGAATTTCTCATTCCAAAGCTCTGTCTACCCCGTTAAGTGATTTATAGCCGTCAGTATATGTATGTATGTATGTATGTATGATATATCGAATAAAAATATTAAACCCATAATCATCATATATGCGATGTTTCAATAAAAATGATCCTGAGAGGTTTGCCAGGATCGTAAACAGAAGTGATCAATAGTCTTCGCTACCCTAATGGGAAATAATGCCGTGAGTTTATTTCATGTATGTACTGACATATGATTATGTATATCTTCCTCACCCTATCACCCTATACTATAATAGAAAAATCATTATCATGTTTCTGTGTATGTAAACTGCTAAATCATGCCAAACATGATTCTTCGAACTAAACCACAAGTCAAATTTAAAAATAGTTTCAAAAATATCCCATTACTTCAATCTACAAACCCATCTACATAATAATGAATCATAGCAAAGATTCATAACAGTAAAGTAATGAATTTAGAGGGTGCATTAAGGGTTGAAGAAACTTCGGGGTGCATTTTGATTTGTTTGCGATACGGTATTTAATGACTAAGTTTTATCTTGGAATTTTATCTGCTGAAATATTTTGTAAACTTCTGTAGTTTTCAGCAATAGTGACTAAGGATAAAATAGTCAAAAAAAAATTTTAATCATTGCTTGCTCATAAGTAAATATAACTTTAACAAAAAAGGTATCAAACAAAATGAAAAATAACCAAAGTTAACTTATATATATCATATCTGTGTTGAGGTGATGTTTAGTAATAATACAGTTTAAACACACTACGGGCAACCCTTTTGAGAGACAGGTTCATAATATTTGTAATATGTTCTGATGAGCCAATAAATGTTTTTTTTTTTTAATACTGTGCAAATTAAACACAAAAAAAAGTTTTAGGTAAGTTTGACTTATCTGCCTTATTTGAATTAAATCCTGAGGTCTCAGGTTTAATTCCCGGGGGGAACACTCACAAATTCAATTTGTAAGATTTAACCCGGTTGGATAGAAAAATGCAAGTTCAATCACCTGATTATCCGCAAATTGGTGATACAGTGCTTTAAGGTTACATTTAGGTACCGATATCGGCTACTTTTGTATAGTCGTTAGTCTATCAAGCCGCTTTAGGCCAGCATGGCAAACTATGGTCAAATCACCCTAAATATGGTAGGCTTGAGCCCCTCAGCTACGACATATATGAGCAGTGATGATGAAGAGAGAGAGAAAGAGACAGATAGTGAGAGATTATCTTTGTTTGATAAAACACAATATTAATCGTACCTCATACGTTAATCTTATACCTTAATATTACTATTCGATACGCATTACTAAGTAAATTTTATCATCCTTGGCTGAATCTCTAAGCAAACATTTATTAATTACAAAATTAATTATCACAAATTCAAACCGCTTCGATTAGTTCACATATAAAGACGACAGGTGTGAGAGGGCGCTGTTATCGCTTGACGTTTGCGGAAATTGGCGGCTCCCTTATTTCCGGTGGATATAACTCAATCTATTTGTGAAATAAAATTTGTAGATTGATTTACTAAAACTATTTGAATTTGAAAAACACATATCTTTTTATACAATTTATATTTGTATAGTTTAAGAACAGGCACCACGCTGCCAACAAAGTTCATAATAACTTCCATTCTACAGAAAGTTAAAAATACAGCATTCCTTAATCAAATTGATCATATTTAGTTTTGCACATTTAAAATATATATATTAATTCATTCATTTTCTCCCTGAAAGTGTTAAAAATAGTGGCATGACACATGTGAAGAATAAGTCTTAACAGCGCTCCATTCTTCTATTAATCCATCTCGGTTTGAGTAAATATAATTCCTTTCTTGTATAATAATTGTGCATTTATTTTAAAAATAAAGATATCGGTGTTAAAACTCGGAAGGTAGCTGAGTCATAAAAGCTTTTCTTAGTCATTTCAAGATTTTAATATTCATGAAAAAATACTGAAGCAGCAAACAATAAGTTTTTATCTTAAAAATTCTCGTTGAATTTCGTTTTAACTTTCATTAACATTAATCATCAATTTATGAATTTTCTTATCAAGTTTATTTACCACTCAGTCCCTTTTAACAGGTGATTACACTTTGTTGAAAGTAAAAATATTTTACAATACATTTGTAACTTTAGCGATGGATTAAGTATTTTTTTTAGCAGGGCGTTGGAAGTGCCTCTTACGTTGTTTGAACACGATAGCTATTTTCATTATAATATAAATAATATTTTCTTTGTCCTCTCCTCTGTCTTATTTTTATTTTATAATGAATATGATAATAAAAAGTGCTTGAATAATATTTTTTGTTTTGTTGTGTTTAATTGGTCATCTCAATAAGGAAAGTAATTTTATTATCTTATTTTTTACTAGTTTTATGTCATGACTAGTGGATCGTCCCAGCTTCGCACGGGTAGCGTTGTTTTTTTAAATATCTGAGGTTTCTTTCTTCAGTCACTGCTCAAGTATTGTGAAATTCAGCGCAATGTTTTCAATTTATTAAATTTATAGCACTCCCTAAACAGTGTAGTTTGGTGATTTTGAATGCGCTTTAATGAACGATTCAGTTTTTCCGTTTAATAGTAAATTTTGGAATAAAACGCTATGAAGTATTTATAACAATCTAAAAAATAAATCATTACGTGTTGTAGGTAGGATGCAACTACTGACGCCATCTAGTATTTTATAAGTAAATTAGTAACGATTCGGTTTTGGTCACGGGCGCGATGGCTTATTTTATGTATAATTTCGGTGTTTCTCTACCGATTTCTATGATTCTTTTTTTATTGAATAGGTAATAATGTTACCTTATTTTAATTAGGGATGAGTGAGAGGTTTACAAACGTAAGAGTAAACAAATACAATCAGAATGTTCCGAACTGCTAAGCTATCAGGAATTACACGTGTTATTGTGAGTTAACCGTAAAAGATAGACATAAACTGTTGAGGATTTTTTTTAGATAATTTTATGAAGAATATTTCCGTGATACATGATTTCTATGTAAGTTTAACCATTAAGGACACGGCACACGCGACGGAAGCTTAAAAAATGGAGTAACTTCTCCGGTTTTCCCAAAATTCCCCTTTACTACTCTGCTGGAAAGTATACAAAAACCTGCCTAGGAGTATGGAGAATAATTGTACCAAGTTTCGTTAAAATCCGTCGAGTAGTTTTTGTTTCCATAAGGAACATACAAACCGACAGACAGACAGACAGACAGACAAAAATTTTACTGATTGCATTTTTGGCATCAGTATCGATCCCTAATCACTCCCTGATAGTTATTTTGAAAACATATTTCATGTACAGAATTGACCTCTCTACAGATTTATTATAAGTATAGATTGAGTCACTTACAAAAACTAAAATGCGTAAATTATTTTGCAAGACATCCCATGAAATCTCAAAACTCAAACTATCAAACTGAACTTTTACGTTGTATATACCCGAATGGGTGGCTGAGGAATACATGTGATGATTACGTGAGATTTTAGTCAGTTAATATTCAGCATACGTTGGCGGCCACGCAAGACTTTTAAAACCAAATTGAAAAGTTTGTTACCAAGGCAAAAGTCAGAACTGAAAAGACTATAAGAGCATGTATGAGAAGAATAATGAATGTGAGAGGAGCAAGAGAGATTTGCAAGGATCGTAAAAAGTGGCGAACGATAGTCTCTACCTACCCCAATGGGAACGATGGGCGTGAGTAAGTAATAATACTATATTTTAAACTTTAATAAAAATAAAACAATAATGGAAGCCTTATAATACATTATATTAAGAAGATATAAGGATAATATCTCTAAAGTGACATCTAATCATGGCTCGATACGATTGTGTCATTAATCAGATGAAATGAAAGTATTTATCACGATAAGAACTCATGAATGAAAATATCATATTATGTCTGTCTATTATGATTATCATTTATGTTAGCGAGTTATTTTAAACATCTTTTTAGCTGTGTGGTATCGGCTTAGAATAGCACCAACACAAATATTTTTGCGGGTGTTGTAAGAGAAACTGATGATAAAGGGCTTATGAAGTGATAGTTTCGGCGATGTGGCCCCAACCCTCTTTTATTTTATTATTTACCATACTTCTTCTTCTAAAAGCTGCTGATGAATTTCTACTTCTGAAGCTTACTTAAACATCTGGTAACTGATAATAATATACTAGTACGAAATTAAGAGAATAGTAGATGTTGTTTTTGAGGCTACTCCCGAATGTAAGCTAATAAGATATTGAATTACTACTAATAGTTATTAGTGTGTAAAAATTAAAGTGCACGTGTGAGAAGAAAAATAGATGTGAGGGAAGTTTGTCTAGATCAAATAAAATGATAATCCATAATCTGGACCTATCCAATCAAAACCTGTGAGTAATAACTCCTAAAAATATATTTAGGGAACATATTGTCCAATCATTGTAAGTTTGTCTCCTCCCTTAAAATAACTCTACAGAACAGATTTCTTGACCATTGAAAATCAGAAAAACTATCATTACTTTGAACCGAAATGGAAAACCAGTTTTTAATGAAAATATTCTTTTATATCTTTATGTATTCTAACTAACGAATTACTCAAGGTAACTTATTTTAAAATGCGTTTAAGTTTATAATAAATATTTTCTAATTCAACTCAAACAAATATTTTAAATCTTTATGTTCATGAAAACCTCAAGTAGGGATTATTACATATAAATAACGCAAACACTACTTAAACGTGTAAAAGAAATAAAGATAGAAGAATTTCGCGCTGGAAGCCATTGACACGGTGGCTCAATTGGCAGAGCGTCGGGGCGTATACCCGAGGTCGCGGGTTCGATTCCCGCCTGTGTCGAAATTTTTCTTTCCATTATTTATTCTTTGTTTATTAGTCAAACAAATATTACATAATATCTAGTCACATCCGGAAAATATTTGGTATATTTTTACCTACAACTCACAGCCCATAGGCGGTATAAAAGCTTCATTTCTAAATCGGAAATCCATTACAAGTATTAACTGCTGTACATTGACATGGTTGGCCTCCCCTGATTACGTTGCCTGCTTACTGCATACGTGGTTTAGGGTGGAATGTGCCTTTTTTCATTCTATTCATTCTGGTTTTGTTTCGTTCTTTGAATGGAGGCTTTGAGGGTTTATGTTTCTAATATTTTTATTAAAGACCAACTATAAAAGTCAAAGCTATTGAAGTCCAGACATACATACACAAATTATCGCCATTAGTTCCGATTGGGTTAGATCGATTGCCATTGCTACTTTATACAATACTGGCAACCGTTTTAAGCTTCATTAACTTTCGTCTATCTTTTCATACATGCTATTTTTCTTCAGAATACAGACGCTTGCCTTTTAAGTACATTTACTTTCACATTACTCTGCAGACATTACAATTACAATTGGCTCTTTGAATCAAATGTTTCACTATATAAGAAATAGTTTACTTGCAGATTGTTTAAGTTAATTATTATTAAGTACATACATTACTACATTACTCGGCTATAAATTGCTTAAGGAGTAAGGCCACGTAGTTAGGAAAAAATCACTCTATAATCATTGATAAGCACAATAAACTTTTTTGCCTCTTACCAAAATAAATAATTAAAGCAAAGTGTATTGTATATAATCTTATTATGTTACAGTGTTTTTCACAAGAATGAAAAAATCCAGAGTACCTAAGTGAGTAGTGTATCATATTCACAAACAAAAACAGGCAAAAAATCTTAAATAACACTTTGTACGATCTTAGTTTACCTCTTACGTTTAGTTTACATTCTTCTCTTCTTTAAAACATATTTAATATAGTATATTCATGATAATCATTATATCAGTGACAATAATTATCCACTGGCTATAGTTATGTCTGTCATGTTGTTTTATTATATGCCTTACCATATTCCTATTTCTTGACGTTTTTATGTACCATCTCATATTTTTTTTACATATTTTGTTCACGATCATGGTTTTGAAATAAATCTCTTAATTTTACATCATTTATGTAGGGTCTTAATGTCGACTACATAAATATTAAATTAAACCTTAATAAAATTAAAAATACCCGAAAATAATACCTAAAACCACATTTTTAGCAATATTTAAAAATACACACTCCATTGTAATAATTATCTTAAAATAAAGCCCGATATCCTGTCTAGACTCATTTACAGGACAAATTACTTCAATAGCACTCTCCCCATACTTGGGAAGACACAAAGAAGTCACAAACAGATATTCCTCTTCGCTGCATCGGTCAATAGAATCCTCAAAGATAAACGCTAAGCAAAAAGATACGAGAAATTGTCAAAGGCAGAGCCGTATTCGAGCTCACTTTTATTTTTCAAATAACATACTCGTATTAAGTTAGACTAGCTTTTTGTTCGCGACTATGTCCGCTTGGAGTATTTTTATTTGCATCCGGTTTAAATCCAAAATTGAAAATTGCTCGCGTGCGAATCAATTCAATCTCGTAACTGACACATTTGCGCGCGCTTTTACTCCAGCAAAGTCTTTGGGCCAATTTCGACAATTTATAAATCGCTAACAATTTAACTAATCCATATTTTAAATCTTTTTGTTCATGAAAACCTCGTGTGGGGATTATTACTAATAAATAAAGAATAAATAAAGGAAAGAAAAATTTCGACACAGGCGGGATTCGAACCCGCGACCTCGGGTATACGCCCCGACGCTCTGCCAATTGAGCTACCGTGTCAATGGCTGCCACCGCGAAATTCTTCTATACTTAGTTTTTTTTTACACGTTTAAGTAGTGTTTGCGTTTCCTACCTCCGAATTTTTACTAATTCGGAAGGCCAATTGTCTGTCTTTTCAGATAGAATGCAAATGTTGAAAACGCCTAACTATCACATAATTTAAATATTTTTGTTCATGAAAACCTCATGTGGGGATTATTAAAATAAAGAATAAATAAAGGGCGCGGGTTCGATTCCCGCCTGTGTCGAAATTTTTCTTTCCTCTATTTATTCTTTATTTATTTACTAACCCAGTTATGAAAAATGTATGTTTTCGGCAAAACTTCAGATGGAGACCTTCAATTTGATACCTGAACCAATTTTCTAGCTCTTACCATCGCGACACAAGCTGGTTCACAAAATCCACCCTCTCTTGTCTAATATATAAGGATTAAAAGTAAAAAAACCATGGGGTAACCAGCATAGCTCAATTATACTTATTTCTATTAATTATATGACAGTGTAGGATTATTTGTTCCAAATCGTGATATACATCACTCACAGTCTCCATTCAATGGGTGGGTAGTCTAGACTAAATATCACGTGATATTCATGAGTATAGAATACAACACTTATTTCTTACCTGCCGGTTTGTACGGCGTAAATCTAAGTTAATAGTCAATGGACGCCAACCATCACCCCAGGATTTTACCATTTCCAATTCTTAAGTCTTGTTGCATATCACATACTTGAAAAGATGTATGATGATTTGGAATCTAACAAAAAGTATATACATAAGTGTTTTTATTCTTCATACTTCGGATGCTTGCCTTTTTGAGACCACTTTCAATTTGGTCCAAGTGTGTCTTTCGTGGCCGTTCTCTACTAACATTACCTTCCACATTAGCTCTATAAAATAAAAGAGCATGTATGAAAAGATTGATGGATGTAGACGAAACAAGAGAGGTTTGCCAGGATCGTGCAAGTGGCGATTGATAGTCTCTGTCTACCCAAATGGGAATTAACGGCGTGAGTATATGTATGTATGTATAAGTTTTTATTTACTACGAGTGAAGCTTTGTGCGGCTGGTGTTATCATTGATATATCTAAGGTTAATTAAATAACTGTTCACTCTTTATGAAAATTAACATGATGTCTTATAGCTTATAAGTTTCTTAAATGAATGTTCGTTGATTAGTTGTATAGCGTAAAGTTTCTGATTGTTGTTATCGTCCTACGGCACCACACTGGCGCACAAGGCCTGCACAAGCTCCCGCCACGCCTTCCTGTCTGCGACTTCCCTGGCCGCACTCCAGCTCAGTCCCGCCGCTCGCAGCTCGCTCTTCACGCTCCGGCGTCAAGTGTGTACGGGACGGCCGCGGGCTCGCTTGCCGTCCGGTAGTTTCCACTCAAAAGCGATGCTTGCGTTTGTGGTCCCTCTTCGAAATGAGAGTTAGTTTCTGATTGTGAAGAAATTATCATGATCGGTTTAGAATTTCAGACGATAAGCCCTTACAGGGGGCAGTGGTATAAACTATATAATATGTCCGTAAAAAATACTAAGCGAGCTCGAATAGAACCATCGGATCGTAGGGTGAGCCCCGTCCAGGCCGATAGATTTATTGTTTAAGATTTTCACATGGACAGTTTACTCCCGCCATATTTTCCTCAATAGCCTTATATATACGTTAACTATAAAAACATTTTCTAGAAGACAGTTTTATTAAGTTTGACATATGTATGTTTATGTTTACCGTATATTCGTGTCGGAGTGTAGTTTAATGGCAATAGTGTGGTATAGTGTAAGTATAGGCGTATACAAAGTATGACGTTAAGTGTTCCAGTAGGTAATGTGGGTTACTATGTAGGTCTTAGGTAGTATGTATTATCATTTGGTTGGGACTTGTACTAAGTTGATAATTGGAAATGGTATATCCATTTTATATGGATTTACTTCAAATATTATGAGTAAACTCGAGATAACATAACATAACATAAACGTTCACGCCGAATATCCCCGAAGGGGTTGGCAGAGGTACTAATACTTCTGAACATCACGTGACTTTGTCACCTGGTGTTCAGAGTACCCACGTTTTGCATGGACAGTGTACTCACGTGATAGGGGGCAGGCCTATCGCCGTTTTGTACGAATACACTGTCACATGACTAAGTACAACTCAGCCATGTGGGTTTCCTCACGATGTTTTCCCTCACCGTTAACAACCATGATAAATTAAGCACACATATGTCTTAAGAAAAGACAAATTGGTGTAGGCCCGACCCAGGATTTGAACACTAGCCGTTTGCACGATAACCGAGTGTTCTACCCACTGGGCTATCACGGTTGCTCGAGATCTATTTAAGAATCTTACTTATGTAGATTGCAGCTTTCACACTCTAAGGTAAGTCTTAGGCTCAGAATAACAAATGAATTTTGAAGAAAATAGCTTATTATATACAACGTAACATTGATGGAACACATTTTCAAATTATACTTTACAACCTTGGATTGATAGTAAGAGACGTCAAATATGAAGCGGCAACCTTGCATACGCACACAAAAGGTCCACATTTAAATTGCTGTCATTTCACTGTTTCTCTGTACTATGCTAGTATTCTTAGTTAGTCTGAGGTATATACATATCAAAATAAACCTTCGATGGCATTTATATATGTAAAATACAAGAGCTCTGCCTTGAGTCAATACGATGTAATCCAAATCCCCGCCAAGTTCCAAAACTGAATTCGAATTTGAAAATGAATGAATATTAAATGTATTCAAATTTGGAATCCTGCCGTGGACTGGCCAGTGATAAAGCTGGCTGTTTCTCGAGTATATCAATAAGGACTTACGTGAGAGTTTCGGCTGTTTTAGATTCAAATTTTATTCTGTGTTTCAAACGGACATTTTGTCTCTTATTTGCCATGGGCCGTCTAGTTTAGGGTATACAGTAACAAATACTTTTTTATTTTTAATGCCTGTTTTATGTTTCTATGATTTTTAAACCACCGGATTGTCTTTTTTTACTAATCTGACGGATTCCCCTCAGCATACCCCGCCATACGAAGGATTCATACTCGATAGATGTTCATCAAAGGATACAAGGCTTCTCCCTATATCATAATCTGATATGCTCGAGTCACTTCGAAAATCCCCGCTTCGCCTCCCCTACTAAGAGGTTGCATACAAAAACATACGTAAAGTAATTTGTTCATACCTTCGTAATACTCACTTCGTTAGTTCCCACGGAGACTTTCGACTGTCCTGCGTACGATCCTGGCAAATCTCTGTAGCTTCATTTACATTTATCAATATTTTCATACATGCCCTTTTTATTCTTCCGACTTTGTTCAGCGTGGCACAAACGGGTTTTACCATAATAGTCCAACAAATGAAATTTCAACTGATGATGTATATCTATTGCTGTTATATGAAAAAAAAACTGAACCAAATGAATACATTCATAAGATCTTTCATGTTCATGTTCAAGAGCTATCGATAGATCGCTTATTAAAAATAAAGGGGTCGTCAATACAACACATTTTCGCCGTTTTATTGATAATGGTGTGGAACCCTTCGACGACTCAAACTTAACCTGTTTTAAAGGTTGACAAACATACATAAATATATACATACGTACATAGGGGTAGCCAGAGCTTTAGAGCTAGAAAGTTTTCAGCCACATTTGGAAGCTGATAGAGGACAAAATGGTAGAAATAAAGTATCGTTGGTGATGGGTCTTAAACCGCATCGCCCAAAGACCACCACCAATATTATAGGAAGGTATTTCTTACCCGCGTTAAGTCTTCCAAGGAGTTTTCAAGTGTTTTAAGATATATTCGTGTTTTGTAGCTGAATATCACAATCGCAGTCAATTTTACCTGAAATCACAAAGATTAGACAGATTACTTTAGTAGGTAGGTATTTAAAAAAGTTTTGCTGGAGCTATTTTATAGGTAACGAAAAAAATAAACTATATATGGGTTTAAATAGAGTAAGGAAAATATCCCTTTTCTGCATTGTTATACAACATGTAAATTAAGATATGTGAAAGCGATAAAGATTTTTGATTTAAAAAAACGAACTTCATTTAAAAAACAAAACGGATGATTCATTCTGGCTTCGCTTGCGATTTTCCCGTGTAAAATTGAACCGTTTTCGATACCGTTATGGTAGAGTGAACAAACTTATTAGCTGATAGGCGAAGTTTAGAGATTTCGAAGATAGGGTAACTGGCTGAGTTTGATTTGAATATTGGAAAAATTTACATCTCGGCAAGGGAGCGCATGTTTTAACTTTAATTTTATTACAAACTCATCGGTCGTTTGTATCCACATGAGGTATTCTTTCGTATTTCATTATTATTACGTTAGCTATATAAATAAAGTGTAATCACTTTAAATTTACCAATTTATATCTTCTTACATTTTACATGTCTCCTTTTAAAATATATTTTTGTATTAGGTTAATGGAACACGATAATATTGTTAAATATTATCTGAGAATATTACTCACCAAACAGGTAAAACCCTTATGAGATATGATAATTATTTATTTATAGTGTTCGGTAGTTCTAATGTGCTATTCGTTTTTTTTATTAAAAGGTGATGGTTATAAAATTTATATTATATATAAATTATATAATTTAATTATAGGTTTTAAAAGTTATAAAATTTATTTATATATTTTAAAAAGAAACTCAAAGGGAGTTAATTATTAGGTGTGATCTCTAAATTTACCTAAAAAATAGGCTATTTCAAAGGTCTACCAACCCTATATAGAAATTAAAGCCTTTAGCAGAAGTGTTTCGTATTTTTCTATAAAAAAATCAATTTCCTAGCTTTGCAATCTACCAGCATTCGCCACACTAAGTTAATAAATACTACAAAGTCAAGTACAAAAACGCTGGCAATTCCGAAACGCGAGAAACTCGTAAAAGAGAGATTTGCAATCAAAATGGCGATGCAAAAAAAATGAGTCACCAGGGCAGGAATCAATCGTGGAACGCAATCAGCGCTGCGAAATAGCCCAGTTAAAAGGAAAAAGGGAAAAAAAGACCAATGATACTCTCCACTAACTGTTGTTAAGGAGTTTTAGCTGAAGGAAGGTTACGAATTAATTTTAAGAAGACTTCTTTAATGAGGATCTGAAATAAAAAATAAATAAATAAAGTAAAATAAGTAGATAAGAAAAATTTTATCTATGTTTATAATTTACATATTGCCGTGTAGTGCTGGCTTAGAATGTCAGTACCCCTTTCTACCCACGGGTGTCGTAAGAGGCGACAAAGGGTATGGGGCTTTTAAATTGGTATTTGGGCGATGCGGTTGGAGAACCATCACCAATGATACTTTATTTCTACCACCTTTGCCCCTATCAACTTTCAAATGTGGCTGAGGATTTTATAGCTCTGAAGCTCTGGCTACCCCTTTTTGGGATCTATAGCCCTGAGTATATGTATGTATCTTTTCTATTTAATTTGAAAAGACTGTTCTGAGTATTTCATAATTTTACTGTTGATAGGTTTGAAATTGTTTATTCATTAGTTAATATAATTTAGTGACTATAAATACAAGCTAGTAATTTTAATCTTTTTGTTCATGAAAACCTCATGCAGGGATTATTACTGATAAATAAAGAATAAATGAAGGAAAGAAAAATTTCGACACGGGCGGGAATCGAACCCGCGACCTCGGGTATACGCCCCCGTCACTCTGCCAATTGAGCTACCCTGTCAATTGGCTGCCAGCGCGAAATTCTTATATCCTTTATTTCTTTTACACGTTTTAAGTAGTGTTTGCGTTTCCTACCTCCGAATTTTTGCAATTGGCAGAGCGACGGGGGCGTATACCCGAGGTCGCGGGTTCGATTCCCGCCTGTGTCGAAATTCTTCTTTCCTTTATTTATTCTTTATTTATCAGTTACAAGCTAGTTATCCAAAAAAAGGTAGCCAGAAATATACTAAATATCCTTAAAAAAATCTTTCCGTTTGATAACTTAAGTCAATCTTTACATAAACATGATTTCTTTTTAATAGTACGTCACTTAAATAATTTTAACTGCTTCGAAAGAACTTATATAAAGTACATTTTTGCAGAGTTTGCAGTTAAATAAACAATAGATACATTGAACGCTTGAAATTTCATACAACAAACTCAAATTTGAATATAAGTTTCATATATTAAAAAACCTTAGAACGCTAAACTCGTGTCAAAACTTACACACATACAGCTATCTCTTTCTATCCTTAATTGGACGCCTATAGTTATCTTTGTCTGTTCAATTTCATGGACTGATGCGTCAGCGTGGCTCGGAGTAATACCTATATTGATTAAAGTCTTGAATATGCATCCAATTATTTGCTGAAGTGGTTTCCTCTGTACAGTTCATGGTTGGATTTTTTACAGTGTTAGCAAACATAATTACCTTGTTTAAATCTTTTTGTTCATGAAAACCTCATGTGGGGATTATTACTAATAAATAAAGAATAAATAAAGGAAAGAAATTCCTTCCGAATTAGTAAAAAATTCGGAGGTAGGAAACGCAAACACTACTAAAACGTGTAAAAGAAGTAAAGGATAGAAGAATTTCGCGCTAGCAGCCGTTGACACGGTAGCTCAATTGGCAAGAGCGACGGGGGCGTGTACCCGAGGTCGCGGGTTCGATTCCTGCCTGTGTCGAAATATTTCTTTCCTTTATTTATTCTTTATTTATTAGTAATAATTACCTTGTTTTTCATTGTCCTATTGATTAATACTAAAACCTGTAAAAGTAATTTTACAATTTCTGCAAAACGTTACTTATCCAATTTTGTGTGTAAATGAGTCTAACTGTGCTTTTCTTTGTATGTAGCAATGAATAAATGTTTTCTCTCTTTATATGGGGACCCGTGCTTCACGTCGTTGTTTCACCCAGGTGAAGCACGGGGCATAACCTAGTCCCGTGTTTCACCCAGGTGTGACACGGGGTATACACTTGTTTCCGTGCTCCAACCAATATTATTTTTGAACAGTCATGATCAATCTATGATGCTCGTTATCTGAAGAATCTAGTTAAACATTATCTAAACTTATAAAATTCAAGTGAATTGTGAACCTATTTGTATTTAAATTATATGTTACGTTAGATTTCTGTCATTTTCAATGTCTTTCGCTCCTATTTGTTACTACAACGAGGTATTAGTCGTAACAAAAAGTAAATTGGCTTTTTTTTGTTTGCGATATGTAAGTACTTCTGTTCGTATCTACCTAGGTACATATAATATTAATTAGAAGTAAAATGTATTTGTTGACAATATTGAAAGTAGTAAAGATTATGTGACCGAGTGAGAAATAGTGTTATTCGTGAAAAGTGTGGCGTGAAAGATGATATTGTACGACGATAGAAAAAGGAATGTTGAGATGGTTTGGGCAAATAGAGATGTTGGATGATAGAAAATTAATAAAAGGGATCTATAAAGCTAGTGTGGATGGTAATGTTAGTAGAGGACGACCATGGAGAACACACTTGGACCAAATTGAGAGTGTGCTCAAAAAGGCTGGCGTCCGTAGTATGAAGAATAAAAGAGCATGTATGAAAATATTGATGGATTTAAATGAAGCTAGAGAGGTTTTTTTAGGATCGTACGAAGTGGCGATCGATAGTCTCTGCCTACCCCAATGGGAACTAATGGCGTAAGTATATGTATGTATTGGCAGTAGTCCTGAAAATGGAACCTGACGTGAGCAATTCTACAATAATTTTAATTTCGTTGATTGTTCACCCCTTTTATATTTATTGATAAAGTAACCATTCTTGGGACAGCTAGTCTATACGTTTAAATATATCTATTTGCTTCAGCATACAATATTCTAAACAAAATGGGATGAATCTTTTAAAATATTTTTGTGATTGTTATTTACAAGAAATTTATATACATGTTTTACATGTTCTGTCGAAGACTGGCGTGTAAATGTCACGACTAATATTAGTTAAAATAATTGTTATACATTTATATAATATGTTTCAAGGATATGCAACAAAGTATATTACTATGATAATAAAAAAAGCAAATACAATCACACATAATTTTTTGATATCTATTAAAATATTGAAAAAATTATGCCAATCCGAAGTAGAATTGTAAAATATAGCTAATATCAAAGTTTTCACAGCTGCTACACTACACTGGAACCTTTGACCTCGAAGAGTTTTCTTTGTAGTAGGATTGTAAAAAAATCCTTAGGGCTTAGGTTGGAACATGACTTTTAAAGTTCGGCTATAGTTTGTTGCTTACAAACTGTGCTACACCATTTTTAATTAACTATTTTACGATCTTCAAGTGTAATCGTCACAAAATCCTGATTTTTTTAAAAAAAAGTAGCTTCGCTTTTCTTTGAAGTTCTACGTAATACGTATGATGTCGTAGATGAGTTTTAACTCCCTTGGTCAAACTTCTAATCAGACAGGTCTATTATAACACTATCTGACGTGGGCCGCCTTATGATCGTCGGAAAGCAAATATGGGATCCGACGGCATAATAGCTTTCTCAAAAAGTTTGCACAATTGTCCTTGGAATACCAAACAATGCCTCTGTCTCCCGATGTCACGTGACGATCTTCGAGGATCAGTTGTGTCACAGCATTGGTAGTGCCTCTAGTGTAGGCGGATTTTGGTCGTCTTTATCGAGATTTGCTACTGAGACTAGCATTTCCTCGCTGAAATTCTAAACACCAACGTTCAACTGTTTGCAGGCAAGGGATTTGGAAACTGACACGGTAGCTCAATTGCCAGAGCGTCGTCGGGGCGTTTACCCGAGGTCGCGGGTTCGATCACCGCCTGTGTCGTAATTTTTCTTTCCTTTATTTAATCTTTATTTATTAGTAATAATCCCCACATGAGGTTTTCATGAACATAAAAAGATTTAAACTTAACTTAGTCCTTCAAATTAGTCAGAAATTATCTTCTATACTTATAATAAATCTGTAGAGAGGTCAATTCTGTACATGAAATATATTTTCAAAATAACTATCAGGTGGTGATTAGGGATCGATACTGATGCCAAAAATGCAATCAGTAAAATTTTTGTCTGTCTGTCTGTCTGTCTGTCTGTCTGTCGGTTTGTATGTTCCTTATGGAAACAAAAACTACTCGACGGATTTTAACGAAACTTGGTACAATTATTCTCCATACTCCTGGGCAGGTTTTTGTATACTTTCCAGCAGAGTAGTAAAGGGGAATTATGGGAAATTTTGGGAAAACGGGAGAAGTTACTACATTTTTTAAGCTTCCGTCACGTGTGCAGCCTTAATGGTTAAACTTACATAGAAATCATGTATGACGGAAATATTCTTCATAAAATTATCTAAAAAAAAATCTTCAACAGTTTATGTCTATCTTTTACGGTTGACTCACAATAACACGTGTAATTCCTGATAGCTTAGCAGTTCGGAACATTCTGATTATATTTGTTTACTCTTACGTTTGTAAACCTCTCACTCATCCCTAATTTAAAAAAGGTAACATTATTACCTATTCAATAAAAAAAGAATCATAGAAATCGGTAGAGAAACACCGAAATTATACATAAAATAAGCCATCGCGCCCGTGACCAAAACCGAATCGTTACTAATTTACATATAACATACTAGATGGCGCCAGTAGTTGCATCCTACAACACGTAATGATTTATTTTTTAGATTGTTATAAATACTTCATAGCGTTTTATTCCAAAATTTGCTATTAAACGGAAATACTGAACCGTTC
The DNA here is from genome assembly GCA_963576735.1 of Bedellia somnulentella. Taxonomy (NCBI): domain Eukaryota; kingdom Metazoa; phylum Arthropoda; class Insecta; order Lepidoptera; family Bedelliidae; genus Bedellia; species Bedellia somnulentella. The sequence continues at coordinate 1,876,266 of OY755171.1, forward strand.
ATTAAAGCGCATTAAAAATCACCAAACTACACTGTTTAGGGAGTGCTATAAATTTAATAAATTGAAAACATTGCGCTGAATTTCACAATGCTTGAGCAGTGACTAAAGAAAGAAACCTCAGATATTTAAAAAACAACGCTACCCGTGCGAAGCTGGGACGATCCACTAGTAGATAATAACTTCACAGACTTTTTCGCTACACTTTACACATTACCCTTCATATTTAAAAGCTACAACTAAACTATGGAATAAATAAGTTTCTTTCAATTGATTTATCGTTCCGAATGACAGAACTTAAAAAGCACGCCATGTATTAATAATTTCGAGATCATAAAACCTACAAAATAGTCAAACTTTTTATAATGTACTAGTGGACCGCTCCGCTTTCGCACTAGTAGTGTTATTCATCGAATTCACATACATACAAAGAATCAGCCAGCCAGAGCTTCAGAATAAAAATTTCAGGTACTTGAATTTTCGCAGGATTTATTTTTGCCTGAGTTTCATTTGAAGGTCGTTCGTAAGAGTTTTTTAACATATAAAAATTATCCTATGTCCATTTCTTGGTGCAAAACTATGTTCCCACCATTTTTTATACCAATTGGCGTGAGTTATAAATATAGTAACTAATACGCTTTAATACATAAATAATGCCGTGTAGTGTCGGCTTAGAATAACACTACCCCTTTCTACCCGTGGGTGATCGTAAGAGGCGACTTAGGGTATAGGGGCTTTTTAAGTGGTTTTTGGGCGATGCGGTTGGAGACGCGTCACCAAAAGCATTTATTATTACCATCTTTTCCCCAATCAACTACCAAAAGTAGCTAAGGAATTTCTTATTCCAAAGCTCTGGCTACCCCGTTAAAGGATTAATAGCCGTGAGTATATGTATGTATGTATAAACAATGTTTGTGTATCAATAAATGATAAATATAAAGCCCTTAGAAGAAAGACATACTTAAAAACTTGTAAACACAAAGAAACTGCGTCTCAAATCCAATCTCTTACTGCACTGAATGAAGACAGTCGCTAGTAGATGCGTTGAAAGAGTGAACCATCTATTCAATGTATAATGGCGGTGTTAAAGACAATATTCCGGAAAACATATTGGATGCAGCTCGCTGCATGTGTAAGTGAGCGGGTACTGCAGGTTAGGTCGGAGATGTAGTGGGGTTACAACTTCGTTTAGGATTTGTTTTATTGTATGTAATACAATATAACTTAAATAGGACATCAATCAAGTAACCTTCTAGTAAATAAAATTGACTGCCCAATATAATTATATGTATATACTCAGGGCCGTAAGTCCTAAAAAGAGGTAGCCAGACCTTCAGAGCTGGAAGCTACTCAGCCACATTTGGAAGGTGATAGGGGACTTGATTGTAGAAATAAAGTATCGTTAGTGATGGGTCTCCAAAAGCATCTCCCAAAAGGCACTTAAAAAAGCCCCATACCTCAGTCACCTCTAACGACACCCGTGGGTAGAAAGGGGTAGTGACATTCTAAGCCGGAACTACACGGAAAAAATAAAAATGATAAATTTATTAACATAATGGATACTGGAATACAGAAAAGCCTGTAGTCCACGAGTTGCTTCAATCTATCTGAGGTTTCTTTATCACTACTCACTTCTTGTAAATTTTTGCGTATAATATAGATCGTATAACAGTCCCGGGTAATTTAGTTTCTAATTGTGCAACTTTTTTTATAGAATAATCAGTAAAACAGTATTGATTTATAAAATAATTGGAAGTATACTTGAACGCTTCTTCAATACAAAAAGTGGTGACCAAAATATATTTAAAAAAAAACGTGAGAATGAATCATCTTGTAAATCAGCTATCATAGTAATATTAAAGTGATGAAAAGTTCTTTTGACCTCATTTTATCATTAAATAACTTAAACATGCATATATACATACATATACTCACGACTATTAATCCCTTAAAGAGGTAGCCAGAGCTGAGAAATTAGAAATTCCTCAGCCACTTTTGGAAGTTGAATGGGGAAAAGATGGTAGAATAAAGGTTGTTGGTGATATGTCTCCAACCGCATCGCCCAAAAATCCCATAAAAAGCCCCAATACCGTTAGTTGCCTCTTACGTACACCCACCGATAGAAATGGGGTAGTGCTATTCTAAGCCGACACTACACTGACATTAACTTAAAAATAGCAACAAATTTCAAACCGAAACACAAAAAACATAAAAGTTTAACAAGCTTGCGTTCTCTAAGTCAAGCTACAAACAAATCACTCAACCATTTTTGAGTATAAAATTTAGCCATAATACACTTCACTAAGTCGCTTCAAAGAATATGTCTGAGGCCCCGGTGCGTCTTAAACTCGAAGAAACGATAAATCCGTAGGTACAGCTGGCAAAGTAGATCCAATTTTATTGCGATTCTCCTTTGTAGACTTATTTGCTGCCCGTCAATGCGTTCTCCGGCGAGATACGCATTATCTTCCCATAAGTGTTGGAGAGATTCGAATTTTAGCTTAGACAAGAAGGAAGAAAGGATATTTATTTACTTGATGCACAGGAATAGAAATACAACACCTAACTTTTTACGTATAACTTGCTCACTCACGCCCGTTGTTCCCATCTGGGGTAGGCAGAGACTACACCATTTTTTCCCGTGAGTGTTTGTATGAAGCGGCTAGGGGTATTCAGGCTTTTAAGTGATTTTTGGGCGATGCGGTTGGAGACCCATCACCAAAAATATTTACTTTACCATCTTTTCCCCACTCGACTTCCAAATATTGGCTGAGGAATTTCTTCTTCCGAAGCTCTGGATTCCTTTTAGGGATTTTTAGCCGTGAGTATGTGTATGTATATTTATACAAAAGCGGTCTGCCCCCTATCTTATATCTTAACTGGAATCAAACCGACTCAAAATATATGTCTAAAATGAAACTCTTAGGTAATTACGGTTATAATCTCAAAAGTGGCAGCCTTATAAATAATAAAAACTTTTAAAAACCCTAAGTCACTTTGGCAGTAAACTAAACAAAAGGTTATTCTGTGAAATAATAATAAGTTACCCATAAAATGCTTAAATCGGAGCCACATTTTATCTTTAAAATATATATTTATAATAAGCATCAAAGTTCATGTGAAAGTCTCCTTTGAAATAAATTTTCAAAGTTGAAAGCAATTTATATATTTGAGTAGTAATTGGGTCTTAAAACGATACGAAAGTCAGATCAAACTCTATTGTAATGATTTCTCGAAATAAGCTCTCTGTTATTACTTTCAGCCATATTTCATTATTGTTCTGAAAATTTCAAAGTCTCTTGAGGTATCATTATGATCAACAATATTGAGTTGCGATATCTAGTTTCTTTACTTGTCTTTTACTTAAACTAAGAGCATGGATGCTTAGACATGCATACATACTTACTAATTGCCGTAAATTCCTAAGAGTGGTAGTCAGAAGATGAGTGCGAAAAAGATTGTGAAACAAAGGTTTTCGGTGATAGGTCTCCAACCACATCGCCAAAAATAACTTACAAAGCCTTGGGGCTTTAAGGGTATTGGTACCCTTCCCTTAGCCACCGGGTATTAGGGCTTGCTTGTAACGTTCTATTCTAAGCCGACACTACACCGCTACACAGCTAGGATGCTCAGACATACATACATATACATATACTCACAGCTATAAATCGCTAAAAGGGGTACCCAGAGCTGAGGAATTAGAAATTCCTCAGCCACTTTTGGAATTCGCGTGGGGAAAAGATGGTACAATAAAGGTTGTCGGTGATGGGTCTCCAACCGCATCGCCCAAAAATACCTAAAAACCCCCATACCGCTATTCGCCTCTTACGTACACTCACCGGAAGAAATGGGGCTGACACTATACAGCTCAACACGATGCTCAGACTAAATAAAAAATCCATGATGCGCGAAACATCGAATTGAATAACTTTAAAAACTATACTTTGGTGTATTACATGTGTATTTCAGAAGAAAAAACAAATATATTAAAGGGCATTTTTGAGTAACAAACAGATATGTGTCAAATATGTACTGGAAATTCTACAAAAACGTAGTGGTTCTATTTTATCTGCTTTAATATTTATCGTAAAAAAAACAATTCTACAGTCGGTTACTAGTCATTTGTTTTAGTTTTTGTGCTGCCTTGATAGCGCAGTGGGAACACTAGCGCTCTTCAAATAGGGACATGAGTTTAAAGCCGAGTCATTTCTCTTTGAATTTCTCTTTGTTAAACCGTTTTATTGATACAATAAATAATTTGTGTTTTGATGTGCAATAAAGAGTTTTTCTATTTTGTTCTTTACTATTGGTAACATGCTTTGCAATTCTTGCGTGACGGAGACTCGATTCCACAGATTTAAAAAGGTGCGGAAGAGGTACCGTAACGGTGACAAATCGAACCAGCCTATAATCACAAAATAAATAAACCATGTAATTTGGGAAATTAACCATGAAACCATTGGGATAGGCAGAGAATATATCTTTTCATAAATACTCTTTTTTTCTCTAAGCTTCGGACGCCTGTCTTTTTGAGTATTTTTTCTATTTGATCCAACGTGTCCTTTATGGTCGTCTTCATCTGAAATTACCGTCCATCCGTCCATATTCTATATATATATATATATATATACTCCAACATTCCATGAAACGATTTAATGTCACCTACTATAATTACTATCATACATATATATTCTCACGCCGTTAGTTCCCATTGGGGTAGGCAGAGACTATCGATCGCCACTTTGTACGATCCTGGCAAACCTCTCTGGCTTCGTTTACATCCATCAATCTTTTCATACATGCTCTTTTATTCTTCATACTGCGGACACCTGCCTTTTTGAGCACATTTTCTATTTGATCCAAATGTGTCCTCCGAGGTCGTCCTCTACTAACATTACCTTCCACATTGGCTCTGTATATCTCTTTCACCAATTTACTGTCATCCATCCTCTCTATGTGCCCAAACCATCTCAACATTCCTTTTTCTATCTTTCTTACAATATCATCTTTTACACCACACCTTTCACGAATCACATCATTCCTCACACGATCACATAACCTTACATTACACACTTTTCTGAGGGATCTCATTTCTACTGCATTCACTCTACTTTCATGCTTCTTCTGCCACACCCAACATTCACTGCCATACATAAGCGTAGGAACGAGGACAGCATCATGCACAGCCATTCGGGCCTTTTCAGACACCGACTGACTAGACATTAGACTATCCAGTGCTCCATTTACCGCATTACCCTTTTTCACTCTTCTCTCGATATCTTCATCACACTTTCCATCCCTAGTAAACAAACTTCCCAAATATACAAACTCTTTCACTTGTTCCACTTTCTTACCATTAATCTCAATCACGCATTCGGTCATATTCACCTCTCTCTCAAAAACCATAGTTTTTGTTTTATCCACATTCACCCTCATTCCCTTTTTTTCAAAAGACGCACATGCAATATTCATCATCTCTTGCAGCTCTTCCACCGATGATGCAAGTAGCACTTGATCGTCGGCATATAAGAGGCATTTAATGATGAATCCACCCATTCTCAATCCATAATCACTTTCACGCAACTCTGTTAAACAGTCATCCATGAACAAATTGAAGAGCCACGGGGAAGCTACACAACCCTGTCGGACACCCCGAGAGATCCCGAACCAGTCAGTATTTTCCCCGTTTACTCTCACACATGCACTGGAATCCTCATAGAGTGATACCAGTGCACGTATAAGTCGACTCCCCAAACCGAACTTGGATAACACCTCCCATAAACACTTTCTTACCACCCTATCATACGCCTTCTCTAAATCAATGAAGGAGCAATACACCTTTCGGTTCTTAGCTAAGAACTTTTCCGTGATGCGCCTTAAAGAGAAGATTTGGTCCATACATCCCATTCCCTTTCTAAATCCTGCTTGCACATCCCAAATTTTATCATCCGTTTCATTCATCACTCTTTCAATCAAAACCTTTGCATACAATTTACCGACAATGCTGAGTAGGCTAATTCCACGGTAGTTTCTAGCCTCCTGGTGTGACCCCTTTCCTTTATATAAAGGCACAATTACCGCTTTGCCCCAGTCTTGTGGCACTTTGCCACTCGACCAGCATTTTTGGAAAAGGAAGTACAACCAGGAAGCCACCACCCCTTTACCAGCCCTCAGCATTTCAGTATTTATCCTGTCATACCCTGCCGCTTTCCCTAGTTTCATACTTTTCATTGCTTTCATTATTTCTTCCATACTGATCTCACTGTCACTAAAGTCACCCATAACGTCGTTCCAATCAACATTACTGCTGATTGGCGAAGAAATGGATGAATCCTCTTTTTCAAAGAGTCCCTCAAAATAGTTCTTCCATACTCGTCTTATGCTACTTTCATCCGTCGCCAATTCACCCTGTTCATCTCTCACAACATTCACTCTCGTGTTTTGGGAAACTCCCTTTTCTTTCCGGATATATTTCCAGAACAACTTTTGGTTATTCCGGAAATTATCAGAGAGTTTCCTCTCACACCAGTCTATCAGATCACGCTTTTTCTTTTCTATTTTCTTCTTAACCTCATTCTTAACTCTCTTATATTCATCTTCACTATTCTTCACTACATCATCTGTTACTCTCGCATCCATTCGTTTACTAGCTTTAATCGCTAGTAAATCTAACCAAGCTTTCTTCTTATCTCCAACTGCCTCTTTCACATCTTTATCCCACCAACTTGTTGGTGGTCTATTTGTTCTTTTACTCAATCCACATACTTCCGCCGCACATTCAACCATTGACGATTTGAGCACATCCCATACTTCTTCTATTTCCAATTCATCCTTCATCTCCACGCAACTTAGCCTGTCGTCCAATTTCTTCATATATTCATCTCTAATATTTTCATCCTCTTCCAATTTCTCCACTTTTATTCTCACAAATTCAGTTGTCGACACTTTGGCCCTGTGACGCCAACGCGTGCACAGTCCCCTTAATCGTGATATCACGAGAAAGTGGTCTGTGCCAACGTTAATGCCCCTATGGACTCTGGTGTCAACAACCTTTGCTTTTAGCCTTTCATCCACTATCACAAAATCTATCATACTTCTCTCGCTTCCTCTCTGTCTAGTATACATATGGATATCTTTGTGTTCAAACAACGTGTTCGTAACACAAAGATTCCTCTCCAAACATACATCAATCACTTTCTCACCATTCTCGTTCACTCTTTTATCACCAAACTTTCCTAAAACTCTTTCACAACCGTTGCGTGACACACCAACCCAACCATTAAAATCTCCTAACATAACAATTTTCTCATTTTCATCACACCCATTCGCAACATCGTCTAACAGATTCCAAAACTCCTCCCTCTCGGATAGTGATCTGGACATGTCCGGAGCATACACGCAAATTATGCGCATCCGGACAAGCCCTACCTTCACCTTTATCCATAGGAGCCTTGGACTCACACACGCATAATCTTTCATGCACTTAGCCATCCTTTCAGATATCAGAAGTCCCACGCCTTGGCAAGCTCTGTCACTCTCGGCAACTCCCGACCAGATAGCTGTAAATTGGCCAAGTTGTGAAACCTCTTTTCCCTTGCGCTTCGTTTCATTTACACACAGAAAATCTAGTTTTCTTTCTTCCATAATCAAACATACTTCATCTAATTTTTCATGCATCCCTCCACACACATTCATCGTACTAAAGCGGGTCTCTTTAGCCCACTTTTCGCCCCGTGAGGAACCACGGCGTGATGAGTGGCGAGCCACATCGCCGCCATAATTACTATCACATGCAGTATTCTTAGAAAGTAGACAAGTGAAACTAATGTAAATTCAACCAATTAAGCAACAAAATAACAGAGCTTCGAAATTTCTACCCTTTCAATTGCCACCCTTCAATTGTTTATTTGAACGGGTCACGTGAGAGTCACGCGCCATTTTAGTTGGTCAATGCAGTCCCTACATTGGCTTAAATGACATTAGATGCGTTCAAATAGTGTTAAATTGGTGCCTTTAAAACTTATTATCTTGAACGAAATAGAAGGGTATAAATTAAGGGTTGATGACTTTTGATCTTTGCTCTTCGCTACATTTTTGTTTGTATAGACAGTACCTAAAGATTAACAAATAGGCATTTTTTCTAATTTAGTTTTGTCACTATGTAACGGAGTAAAAAAACTTTATGTACAATTCATTTTAATCGCTTCGTTTATTCCCATTTCTATGGCAACTCTTTGTACATCAAATCAATCGTATGCCCTAGTCATACACTATTGGTACAATTACTATGAAATTATACACCTACCGACAGTTCATCCGCTCGACAATTCAAAATGCATACCAATTTCGCATTGAGAATATATTGAAATCAGCATAACAATAACAATCAAAGCAATTACAGCTCATCGTCGGCTCAGGACGGGACGGGCTAACGAGATACCCCGCAGCCATGGTAATGTGCCAGTAAATATGGTAATGAGTACTTCGGATACTATGTGTACGTATACTTGGGGGTATGTTTTAAATCTAACATACATACATAAACTCACGGCTATAAATCCCTTGAATGGGGTAGCCAGAGCTAAGGAATTACAAATTCCTCAGCCACTTTTGGAAGTTGAGTGGGGAAAAGATGGTAGAATAAAGGTTGTTGGTGATGAGTCTCCAACCGCATCGCCCGAAAATCCCTTAAAAGCCACAATACCGTTAGTCGCCTCTTACGTACACCCACCGGAAGAAATGGGGTAGTGCTATTATATGCCGACACTACACAGCAAATTATAATTTAAAAAAGTTTAATCTAAACATAGTTATAATAATTATTATTACTAATTGTTATTAATCTAAATTGTAATTTAAAAAAGTGTACTACGTTTATATACATACATACATACATATACTCACACCATTAATTCCCATTGGGGTAGGCAGAGACTATCGATCGCCACTTCGTACGATCCTGACAAACCTCTCTAGCTTCGTTTACATCCATCAATCTTTTCATACATGCTCTTTTATTCTTCATACTTCGGACGCCAGCCTTTTGAGCACACTCTCAATTTGGTCCAAGTGTGTTCTCCGTGGTCGTCCTCTACTAACATTACCATCCACACTAGCTCTATAGATCCCTTTTACCAATTTTCTATCATCCATCCTCTCTATGTGCCCAAACCATCTCAACATTCCTTTTTCTATCTTTCTTACAATATCATCCTTCACACCACACTTATCACGAATAACGCTATTTCTCACTCGGTCACACAATCTAACATTACAAATTTTTCTGAGGGACCTCATCTCTACTGCATTCACTCTGCTCTCATGCTTCTTCTGCCACACCCAACATTCGCTTCCATACATAAGCGTAGGAACAAGAACAGCATCATACACAGCCATTCGGGCCTTTTCAGACACCGATTGACTGATCATTAGGCTATTCATTGCTCCATTTACCGCATTACCCTTTTTCACTCTTCTTTCAATGTCTTCATCACATTTTCCATCCCTTGTAAACAAACATCCCAGATATACAAACTCCTTCACCTGTTCCACATCCTTACCATCGATAGCAATCACGCATTCTGTCACATCTTCCTGTCTCTCAAAAACCATCGTTTTGGTCTTATCCACATTCACCCTCATTCCCTTTCTTACAAAAGACTCACATGCAATATTCATCATCTCTTGCAACTCTTCTGCCGATGATGCAAGTAGCACTTGATCGTCAGCATACAAGAGGCATTTAATGATGAATCCACCCATCCTTAGTCCATAATGACTTTCACGCAACTCTGTCAAACAGTCATCCATGAACAAATTGAAGAGCCACGGAGAAGCTACACATCCCTGTCAGACACCCCTAGAGATTCCGAACCAGTCAGTGTTTTCCCCGTTTACTCTTACACATGCACTAGAATCCTCATAGAGTGATACCAATGCACGTATAAGTTGACTCCCCAAACCGAACTTGGATAACACCTCCCATAAACACTTTCTTACCACCCTATCATACGCCTTCTCTAAATCAATGAAGGAGTAATACACCTTTTGGTTCTTAGCTAAGAACTTTTCAGTGATGCTCCTTAGAGAGAAGATTTGATCCATACATCCCATTCCTTTCCTAAATCCCCCTTGCACATCCCATATTTTCTCATCAGTTTCATTCATCACTCTTTCAATCAGTACCTTAGCATACAATTTACCAACAATGCTGAGTAAGCTGATGCCGCGGTAGTTTTTAGCCTCTTGGTGTGACCCCTTTCCTTTATATAGAGGCACAATCACCGCCTTGCACCAGTCTCGAGGAACTTTGCCACTCGACCAGCATTTTTGAAAAAGGAAGTACAACCAAGAAGCCACCAACCCTTTACCAGCCCTCAGCATTTCGATAGTAATCCTATCATACCCTGCCGCCTTCCCTACTTTCATACTTTTCATTGCTTTCAATATTTCTTCCATACTAATCTCACTGTCACTGAAATCACCCATCTCTTCGTTCCAATCAACATTACTGTCGATTGGCGAAGAAATGGATGCATCCTCTTTTTCAAACAGTCCCTCAAAATAATTCTTCCATACCCGTTTCATGCTACTTTCATCCGTCGCCAATTCACCCTGTTCATCTCTTATGACACTCACTCTCGTGTTTTGGGAAACTCCCTTTTCCTTCCGGATATACTTCCAGAATAACTTTTGGTTATTCCGGAAATTATCAGAAAGTTTCCTCTCACACCACTCTTGCAAATCCCGCTTTTTCTTTTCTATTTTCTTCTTCACCTCATTCTTAACTCTCTTATATTCATCTTCACTTTTCTGCACTACATCGTCAGTTACACTCGCATTCATCCGTTTACTAGCTTTAATTGTACTACGTTTATGTAGGCTTAAAGTAAAAAAACTTCAACAGTTCATTCACAGTCAAAACTTGAACAACATTTATATTTTTTATGCCTTAGCAACTACATCGACACACAGATATACTCAAGGCTACAAATCTAAAATCAGGGGTAGCTAGAGCCAGGATTGGCAATTCCTGCTGATTTTTGCCCCACATTTATTCTTCCATATATAGCCGTGATCATATGTATGTATTTAATGAAAGTACAAACATTATGAGTTGATGCAAACTCACATTTTCGCAGATTCATTGGTTTGAGAAAGTCAAACCGCTTCATAGGTACTATTGCAATATTTCCGGACAATTGGTTTCTGTAAATATAATATTCTAAAACAATTTTATTTGTCTTCATAGTTTTTTTTTTTTATGTTACTTGATATTGCAATCGTTTTACCTCACAGCCTATATATGTCCCCACCAAGGGGCACAAGCCTACCCTATATTGGGCGATTTTTGGCCTTAGTCCACCACGCTGGCCAATTGCGGGTTGGCAGACTAACGACTACTACCGTGATAGTAGCCGGGACGGCTTAACGTTCCCTCCGAAGCACGGATAGCAATAATTTAACATTTATAAATAAAAGTGCAAATGCCGCTACTTAGTCGGTCCTACTTCCAAAGCCCTATAAAATACACTTACTTATAAAATAGTTAAATAGTTACAACTTACCAACTAGTTACAGCACACGACACGGCCAATCAAAAATGAGCTTTAATACGTGCAATAACGCTCTTAATTGCATCGCCAAAATGACCAGCTTAGTACCGAAGTACACCCGACCGCACACCCATCAAGCCAGCCTAGGTACAGTGTGCAGAAAAATTGTGCAGTGTTCGTTCAGTGACAGTTGGTCATTTGTTAATGCCCTGAAATATGGTGGAGTGAAACGGCCATTCATTATAAGGCTTGTGCCGCACGTGTGTGGGTACTGATAGTAAATTAATTAATTTGAAGGGTTAAAATAATGTCGTTTATAGAGTGCAATGGTTTGTGTTTCTCTTGGTGGATACTGTACCTTTGCTATGTACGTATATTGTGGTAGGGTTAATAATAGTATATCGAGTCGGATACACCATAATAAATGTTAATTAGGGTTAGAGAGGGACGCCGAATGATTCATTATTTATCGATTTGAATTACGAGTCTGTATTAAGTGAAAACTTTTTATTACTTTTAAATACGTTTTAGCACTTAGACATTATACACAAAAATATATATTTGATTTAACATTGAAAAATTGCAACTCGAGGTTTCATATACAAAACACTTCTATTCTCAAAATAAGATGTAAAAACTGTTGCCAATTTGAAATAAATACCAATAGCAATAAATGTATTGCGCAAAACTAATTCACATTACTGAGTAATAAGAATTTTAAACTAGTATTTGTTATTTTACATTTTTTCAAATGAATGAAGTCATAAATATTTCAGAAAGGATAATTAAATGATATGGCTATATAAGTCTCCGTGAAAACTATAAACAGTTTAAAGAGAATTAAGGAGTTCAATTATACATAAAGTCATTTTTGAATTATGTTTACTATTATTATTTAGAATATAAATAGTTAAAGTATATATTTAGTAAAAGCAAATCATTAAAATAAATACAAAATAAGATATTTTATTTCCATATTTACCTTTTCCGTCTTTTCTGCCGACCGTGCTTTTAGCAGCGGTGCATTCAGTCGTGCAATGGGTTTCGGCAAACCATGCCTCTGTCTCGCTCACTCTCCGTACAAACCGATGTCCCGTCTCTTTCACTAATGAATGCACCAAAAATAGAATTGTAACAAGCCTTATTGTTAAAACATTACGGGTTAATTTGCAGCAGAGATTTCCCGATGATTTTCATTGAGTATCGTTGTTTTTGCCGTTGCAATTACAGGCGGGAAGAGTTATGGGTCTCGTTAGGCAGCTTGCTCTTCAAACAATTTTTACTGGCCGTTTTATAAATTTCGAATGCGACATACTTTTTTGTCTTCGCACGTTGAAACTCTTTTGCTTAATTTTGGACTAGCGATCTGCCTTGGTTTGACTTAGGCAGTCAGCGTGTTGATTATATTAGAAATAATACAAGTTCCAAAAATAAATGGCGCCTTAGATCCTTACTAGATCAGACATTAGGTAGTGAAAGTCACGTTAAAACGACGTCCTGGGATAAACATATAATAGATAGATGATATTTCTTTTAATAATTTGTACTTATAATAATAATAAAAACTCTTTATTGCACATTACAAAATAAAAACAACAATTACAAAAAAAAAGATCGGTATAAAAGCCAAAGTACAACTGGCGGTCTTATCACTAAGAGCGATCTCTTCCATACAACCCATTAATGGAAAGATTTGCTGGATTAAAAACATGTTCGGTAGATGTCCAATAAATTAAACTGATTTGCTTAAAAACTAAAATTATTCATCAAACTATTATCTATCTATTTTAAGTATTACTAAATATTTATTAAGTTCTAATACACAATTTATTAAGTTCAATACTTATGTTCCTCGTAGAAGCTTAAAACATAGGCAAAGAGATGATAGTAAACGTAACTATTTTTATTACCGCTTATGTTCAGAACACCATATATTTGGCTCAAAAGCGAAGGCCATAACACCAATCCCATGAAAAATTGTGTACCAATGAGAATAAAAAGCGTGAGTATATATCAATATGTATTGGACACGATATTTCCATTCATGTGATATTGTAATCAAGTGTTTCAGTTTCAGTGTGTCGTTGTTACTGAGCTTGTTTTGAAATGTTTGTTCAACAAATTTTGACATCTGTTAATGAAGTTTGATCAGAGAACTGCTTGTTAAGTGGTGTAAGTACAGTTTTCATAGTTTTCAGTAAATTAAATTCGATATCTATACAGTACTCATAAAAAGAACTCTTTTTAATAAATGTTTTCGATTTTTTGACTGTCTGTTTATTTTGAATAGGTTTGGCGGATAATTCCATTTTTCTGGCAGATCGAAGTCAGAAAAAACTATCAGCAAATATCCTTTTTGAGAATTTTTCCTCTATCATATTTCAAAATGGCGAGTTAAAATAGTATATTTAAAAATGATTGACAAGTTAAAGTACTAATCAATGAAGGAAAGAAAAAGTTCGACACCAGCAGTTATAGTGTTGATTTTACTTTCTCGTTGCTTTTAAGTATTTTAGCGGGTAATTTGTTTTGTATATGGCAGTAAATAAATATATTCTGCTAAGATTTCTATACAGAAAACAATGCCGTAAACTAATTTCTGTATTTTATTTAACAAAATAAAATACTGAATTAAATAATAATGTAACATAACATAGTAGCATTATTTCTAAACTTTAAATAATATTAACGGAGACTTATAAAAGCAATAACATTCTTATAAAAACTTTACATTATTTTGATTTAAAAATACACAAACCGTTAAATAGTAACTACATGTCTAAAACAATAAACTTTAATAAATTAGTTGTCTACTAACAGACTCATGCGCAAAAGCACCCATGATGGCCACCGCATTACGCTGCTGGATCGCGACCGAGACTTTGTGCAAATACTTTGTTATTTTTAATATGTATTTCATTATAAGTAGATTTTTGTAAAATAATCAAAAAAGGCACAATTATAAAAATATTCCTACATATTTTTATAATTTTGCTTCAATATATATATATATTTTTCCATCTTTGTATATCATTAGGCCGCGCTGCATTTATAATTTTCAGTGAGAGGAAACCTTTGTGAGAGTAAATTTTCAGAAGTTTACAAACCATAGGATTATAATAGTTAACTCTATGAAACAAATAGTTTTGATATGGAATTCAACGCAAATTCAATTCAATAGCAAATGGAACAAAACGGCAATATCAAAAAACAAAAAAATTAAAAAGTGGGTTATGACAAAAATACTTAATAGAAAAACAAAATCGATCTTAAAAAACAATAAGGCTATATATATATGAGTAAAGCATACATACATACATATACTCACGGCTATAAATCCCTTATAGAAGGGGTAGCCAGAGCTAAGGATTTAGAAACTCCTCAGCCACTTTTGGAAGTTGCGTGGGGAAAAGATGGTGAAATAAAGGTTATTGGTGATGGGTCTCCAACCACATCGCCCAAATATTCCTTATAAGCCCCAATACCGTTACTGTGCTGACCGTTACCCACCAGAGCTGTGCGAGGTAGCTAAGCGTTGTGCGAGGAAAAAATCCACCAATAGAATCACTTCATTTTCCTAGCCTCGCTCAGCTCAGCTCTGGTGGAATAGGGTTTAGCGAAGCGAGGTGAGTCTACATACAAAACAAGCGAGAAATGTGTGCGAAG
This sequence comes from Bedellia somnulentella, assembly GCA_963576735.1. Classification (NCBI taxonomy): domain Eukaryota; kingdom Metazoa; phylum Arthropoda; class Insecta; order Lepidoptera; family Bedelliidae; genus Bedellia; species Bedellia somnulentella. The sequence continues at coordinate 1,891,484 of OY755171.1, forward strand.
GATGTGTTACGACGAATGTGTTGCGAGGAATGTGTTGCGAGAAATGTGTTGCGAGAAATGTGCTGCGAGGAATATGTTGCGAGGTTTGCGAAGATTCCCTGTCAGCCAGTCAACAGACGGCTGGTGTTGAAAGTAGACGTGCAGAAAATAGATATGGATAATTCCCCCCGTTACACATTTCACAGCTTCGCAACGCATCCTCGCACCGCACATTAATGCGCATTTTGACAGCTCCGCTACACATCCTCGTATTAGACATTTACTTCGCACAGCCTTGGTGGAAACCTCTACACATTTCCACAGCACAGCTACACATCCTCGTACGACACATTTTACTCGCACAGCTCTGGTGGGTTCGCAGCCTTAGTCGCCTTTTACGTACACCCACCGGAAGAAATGGGGTAGTGTTATTCTAAGCCGACACTACACAGCACAAAGTATGAGTAAGGCAATAAAAAATAAAAATAAGATAATTATTATGAAATTGATTTACACCACGTAAAAATCATATGTTTAATATATATAAACTGTGTTCTTTATTCTTAAATAAAAGATGTTATTTAAGAGTAATAATCCCCACATGAGGAATTCATGTCAAAAACATTAAATTATGTGTTCTTTATTGTTACAATAACTTCATTTTTAGCTCAGTGTAGAAAATCTTTATATAAAAAAATAAGTGAAAAACTATATAGAAAATATAATTATTATTTTTATTTGAAAAACGTACTTACCGCAGTTTTGTCCCAGTCCGTAGAAAGCGCAGGTGCTATTCAAACAATCAGTTGATTGGGGACAGTATGAGCTCTTTAACAATCATCATTGTCATAATCAATTTTTAAATACAGCCGTAGCTTTAAGTGAAAAATAAACTATGTGAATAATCATTTTCTCAGGCAACAATACCAAGTCACAAAATTATTTCACTGGGTTTTAAGTACCAGTTCTATAATTAGGGCAATAATTAAGAATTAAGAATTCCTCAGCTGTTCAGAAAATATGCTTTTGAAGATGGTAATATAAAGTATCATGGGTCCCCCGCCTCGTACGACACCCGGGGGTAGCAATGGGTTTAATTCTGGGCTATCACTATACAGCGAATAAAAAGACTAAAATTATGAGTAAATAAAATAAAAAGAACATAAATATTGATTTAATTATTTCTTTATCAAATCTCCAATAACTATTGCAGTCTATATTAAAATTGGACCGCACTATTTGCCATATGGATCCAATAATCTTTATTAAAGTTTTTGATAGAGATTCATAGAAAAAAACTTAAATGTCGTGATAAATTGTTCTCGGTTTTGTAAGATAAAGCTCAATGAATAGAATTAGAAATAGAAAATAGGCCTCTTAAATGCTTCAAAACCAATCATACAAAAATATGCAGTAGAGCCATTCTAAACAAAAAATCAAAATTTGTCTATGAACACCAAACGTTTCGTTCCACGTAAACCAGTATCGGCCAAGCTACCGAAGACAAACACAAAACTATGCAGACACTGAAACGCAATCCATTTAATTAATACCGATTCTACCGGAGTCTGCTAAGTGAATTCGAACGATTAGCCAACTTGTCAAGTGGTTAATCTAATATTAAGGTCTCGTACGAACGTAGGAGTTGAGACTCGGTCGGTTTTAATTCGTTGGGTTGCAATTTTAACATTTTATTTTGTGCAATTTACATGGTATCTTTTTTAGGTATACTGAATTAGTAGCTATCAGATTATCATTACCTTTGAGCCCAACAGCCGTCGGTTCTGTGTACGTATGCCTTGGCCATCTTCGCTTTAGTTTTGTAACTCAGTGAGCTATGTCAGTCACAGAGGATCTTCTACGGCATATCTTTTTGGAAATTGATCACGTAATGAAACTCTTAATCGTGAAGGTTATGATCGGTGGTAACGTACCGGATGGCGCAGTTTGCGTAGTACCTCACAAAATAGGCAAACGACTTGGTCATAATTTAAATCTTTTTGTTCATGAAAACCTCATATGGGGATTATTACTAACTAGCAGCCCGTCCCGGCTTCGCTCGGGCATAAATTATCATTAACTCTTGTTTTTTATTTGATTACATGTATTATTATTTTATTTTATTTTTTTTAAGTTTTAAGGTATATGTTATATTTTTTTGCTGTGTAGTGTCAGTTTAGAATAGCACTACCCCATTTCTTCCGGTGGGTGTACGTAAGAGGCGACTAACGGTTTTGGGGCTTTTGAGGGATTTTTGGGCGATGCGGTTGGAGACCCATCACCAACAACCTTTATTTCACCATCTTTTCCCCACACAACTTCCAAAAGTGGCTGAGGAATTTCTGATTCCTTAGCTCTGGCTACCCCTTCTAGGGATTTATAGCCGTGAGTATATGTATGTTTGTATGTATGTTATATTTTTTTGTATTTATATTTAGATATATTTTTTTATTTTTCATAATGAGTAATTACATAACATAACATAAACATTCACGCCGAATATCCCCGAAGGGGTTGGCAGAGGTACTAATACTTCTGAACATCACGTGACTTTGTCACATGGTTTTCAGAGTACCCCTATCACGTGAGTACACTGTCCATGCAAAACGTGGGTACTCTGAGTAATTACATCAAAAGCCATTCAATTTATAGAGTTAGAGCTTCCCTGTAAACAATATTTGACGTTGTTGTATTTTGGGGCAGCAAAATAAATTGATGTTCAGGGGCTACCACCCGCGACAGGCCAACGTACAGTTGACCGTGAGTAAAACAATTCTTTCGCAGGTCAATCCCTACTAATTTGAAGGTTTGGCCTTGGGGCTTATTAATTGTTAAAGCAAAAGATGTTTTAACCGGAAATTGTAGCCGTTTAAATGGAATTGGCAGATCAGTTGGGATCATCGGTATCCTCGGTATATGAGCTAATTGACCGGCTGCTGGGCCAGTGATAATAGTCGCTACAATTAAATTTTGCTTTAACTCTTTGATAAGCAGCCTCCCGTACCCCTTCGTGACGCCTGCAACAACTTACTATGCATAGCTAATCGAGCGGAGTTTTATCTATTTTTTTAATTCGAGATAACTTTCGAATGAAAGTTCGAATCGAATAATTCAAAAAGTAATATAAGGGTATTGAAGTAGTCTGAAATAATATATACGTTTTTTATAAGGATTAGATAGGTACAAATAAAGAGCCTTTTCTATAGCAGGATTTTAATTTTTAAATAATTTTATATAATGACGCTTGTTGTGAGATAACTATAATAGTTAGAGACATGCTGTCGCGGCATTTTTTTTAGATAATGATGTGTTCTATAAAATTGTAGTACATAATTTTATTCTATTGTCAATAGTTTTCGCAGCGCACGCGATGTAAGGATTTTTTAACCGACTTCAAAAAAGGAGGTTCTCAGTTCGATTGTTTGTATGTATGTATGTATAATTGTCCGCGATTATCTCGAGTTTGGCTTAAGCTATTTGGATGCGGTTTTCAGAACAGTATTCGTTACATTTAGGAGAAGGTTTTAGTGCCTTAACCGACCAAAAAAAGAAAGGGGGTTCTGTGTTTGACCTGTATGTATGTCTGTTGGTCCGCGATTATCTCACGTTTGGCTTAATCTATTTAGTTGCGGTTTTCAGAAAAGTATTCGTTACATTAAGGAGAAGGTTTTGGTGCCTTAACCGACTCTAAAAGAAAGGAGGTTCTGTGTTTGACCTGCATGTATGTATGTTGGTCGGCCATTATCTCGCGTTTCGCTTAAGCTATTTAGATGCGATTTTCAGAAAAGTACTCGTTACTTCCAGGACAAGGTTTTAGTGATCTAACCGTCTCAAAAAAGGAGTTTCTGAGTTTCACCTATAAGTATGTATATAAGTTTGAAGGTTCTTAGTTATTATTAGACAAAGAATTATCAGTTTATGTTATTACATTCAGGAGAAGGTTTAAGTTCTTTAACCATTTCGAAAAAAATGAGGTTTCTTAGTTTAAAATATAAGTATGTATGTAAAGTTATCAATACTAGACAGAGATTTATCAATATAATGTTAATAAAGTTTTTTTATTAGTAATAAACAGAGATACTAAATTATTAAACAAAAAAGTATATAAAAACATGAATAAATTACTCTTAATTATATTAAAGAAAAAAATATATATTGCAACATCATGTTTTTCATCCTGGTCATTTCAATCAAGGCTCTTTCGTCATGGGGATGGCTAAGTAATTTCTTTGAATCTATATCACTTAAAGCCATCTCATCAAGGGATTTTACACGACTCAATGCTACATATATATAAGAGTGTTTCTTTGCATTTGTGATAGGTGAACTTCTCTTTGCTCATCTGTTTCGGCAGCAAGAGCAGCACGCTGACGATCTCTCTCATTCTGAAGGGCAAGCACTAGTTATCGACACGATATCGGTTAAAATGAGATGGCAGTATACGATACTAAGTAAGTGCGTAAAAGATGGCTGCTTTATCCCACGCGATAACTAGTTAAAATACGGCTCGTGCTTGCCCTGCTGAAGTCTTTGTTTTTTTTCGATGGGTGTTTCGTTCTCCCTTACGCGACTTTTCCTTAAAGCATCCTTTGATTTTCTATCTAGGCCCGCAGGTAAACAAAATAGTAACAAGTAAGCTAAAGTCATTATAACAAATATAATAACTACCTGTTAATAAAACTATAAAATAAAAGGACAGTAAAACTTATCTCTAAAAAACTATCACTAATTCACTAAAAAAACTCAGAGTGATTTAAGAACTTATCACTAAAAAGTATAAAATAAAAAAGAAAAACAAAAACTTCAAATTAAAAACTAAACAGAAAAATTAAATATTATTATTTTTTATTTAAAAAAGAACCGCCTTCAAAAATCCAACTGAAAAGTATAAAATAATTTTTATTTATTTTATTATGTACAACTCTATTCAACTTCTTCTTTTTGAAGTCGGTGCCAAACAGACAAATCCAAAATGAAAATTGCTACATAGAGAAAACCATACGAATAATAAATCAATCGATAGTGCCTCAACAACAGTAGGTAACACAATCGCGCTCAAAAATCAAGAAATTTCATCCGCTCGCAACGACGTCGCTTTATAAAGGATGGAATTGGGGGACAGTGAGCGGTGCTTAGCCTGGTGCGCATGCGTCGCACTCCGCAGAGAAATTATCATAATATACATGTCACCGTAAAACTGTAAATACTAGTAAATTATAATTTAAGATAGATAGCGAGATAGTAAACTAACGTTAGGTTAGGTTATGTAAGATTATCAGATTTCAAACTAACGGAATTAACAATTCGACAGAGACATGCATGCACCGAGTTGGCACAACCAAAACTCCTAACACTTTGTAAAAAGACGATCGAGAATCTAAATCACTACATAGTATAAAACAAAGTCGCTTTCTCTATCTATGTCTGGGATATAGGGACATCCTTATGTATACTTTAATCTGTAAAACTACGAAATGAATTTTGATACGAATTTTTTGATTAATTTATTAAAAAGGAAGGTTTATAAGGATGGTATACGCTGATGGGGTGGAGAACTCACTCAACTTGGGCGGGCCACTAATATTCGTTCTTCTTTGTCATGAAAATTGGTTTGGCACCGACTTCAAAAAGAAGAAGTTGAATATAGTTGTACATAATAAAATAAATAAAAATTATTTTATACTTTTCAGTTGGATTTTTGAAGGCGGTTCTTTTTTAAATAAAAAATAATAATATTTAATTTTTCTGTTTAGTTTTTAATTTGAAGTTTTTGTTTTTCTTTTTTATTTTGGTATTTCTTTAACACCTTGGGTTACATTTTTGAAGTTTACGTAAGGATCCCTAATTTTTTTGAAAATGAAATATAGCCTATGTCACTCAGGAATAGTGTAGCATCAAAACAGTGAAAGAATTTTTCAAATCCGTCCAGTAGTTTTGGAGCCTATTCAATTCAAACAAACAAACAAACAAAAAATCAAACCTTTCCTCTTTATAATATTAGTATAGATAAATAAAGAATAAATAGAGGAAAGAAAAATTTAATTTAATTTAAGCGTCGGGGCGTTTACCCGAGATCGCGGGTTCGATCCCCGCCTGTGTCGAAATTTTTCTTTCCTCTATTTATTCTTTATTTATTAACTTGGTCATAACACAAATAGCCAATAGATAAGAGCAGCACAGGTCCGATCATTGTAAAAATCTTCGGGGAAGGCTTTACGTCTTTTGCCTGATAAAATGACATACATACATACATATACTCACGGCTACATTTCCCTAGAAAGGGTAGCCAGAGCTAAGGAATTATAAATTCCTCAGCCACTTTTGGAAATTTGATTGTGGAAAAGATGGTAAAGTAGAGGTGGTTGGTGATGGGTCTCCAACCGCATCGCCAAAAAATCCCTTAAAAGCCCCAATACCGTTAGTCGCCTCTTACGTACACCCATCGGTAGAAACGGGGTGGTGCTATTCTAAGCCGACACTACACGGCACGATAAAATGATTTATTTATTTACATAAGGAAAACAATGAGCTATGTATGACACTTAAAATTAGGATACACTTTTAATACATTACCCAATAGAGAATTATCATGCATTAGCTTCGGACAGTATTAAGTAATTTCTTCATCTCAAAATTGGCTATGGGATATACGGCTCTATACGCAAATAAAGAGTGATACTAAGGCAGTTTATCTCATTATTTCAGTTAACCATTACTCCATTTTTCTGTTCTGTTTATAAATAAAGTAGGCCCAGACCAGACCAATTTTTCGACTGAAAGTTACTCGTATGTTCGAAATTTGTAAACGATATTTAACATTAAATACAATACCATCGATTTAATTACCAAAGATTGCTTTTATTTGGTACCATAATGTTTGTATACATTTCACACAGTAACATGCAATAATGGAACATCTTTGGAGCCTGCCAAATTAGTCTTTACAGCTGAGGTGGATTCTAAGCCTGAGCCTGATTCACCTTCGTGAGGAGCAAGCATCAAAAACTTCATCTTCATTGCAGTCAACATCCATAGATTTACTATACATTTTCACTCTAAGGAAAAACAATTTTGCTGTGTAGTATCGGCTTAGAATAGCACTACCCCATTTCTTCCGGTGGGTGTACGTAAGAGGCGACTAAGGGTATTGGGGCTTTTAAGGGATTTATGGGCGATGCGGTTGGAGACCCATCACCAACAACCTTTATTTTACCATCTTTTCCCCACTCAACCTTCCAAACATGGTTGAGGAATTTCGAATTCCTTAGCTCTGGCTACCCCTTCTAGGGATTTAAAGCCGTGAGTATATGTATGTATGTATGTGTGTAAAAACAAATTGACACCAATAATAACACATTAATAAATCAGCGCACACAATGCAAATTAAGCAATTTACAAATTCGCCGTTAACGACTCATTTCACGGTGGTGTATTCAAGAGAGCCCGATTGGCTTCAATTATAATTTGTGAAGTCGAATAAACGGTGCGGTGCACTTTTAAAGCGCGCTTACACGTGCTCGTGTTTTTAATGAAAACGGTATTTACATTCGAATGACGTAGAAATTGGCATTTCAATTTTATTTATTATTGGCTAGAACGATTGGCTTATTGTTAGTTGGCTTGAATATGTTACGAAATTTGGGTGGTAAAATGAATCTATTTAGTTTAAGTAAAGCCGTGTTTGGACTCAGAATTTCACTACCCCTTTCCACCCACGGGTGACTTAAGAGGCGACTAGGTATAGGCTTTTTTAAGTTGTTTTTGGGCGATGCGGTTGGAGACCTATCACTAACGATACTTTATTTCTACCATCTTGTCCCCTATCACCTTCCAAATATGGCTGAAGAGTTTCTAGGTCTGAAGATCTGGTTACCCCTTTTTGGGACTTATGGGGGTGAGTAAATGAATGTATTTATGTATGTATGAATCATAGTAAAAATCATTTGGGATTTGTTAAATTTATTGGGACAGTTTAAATTTTTGTTTGACAAAATGGCGCGAGACCCGTCAAAAGCTATATTTGTTCTCAAGTCATTTTCCTTGAGTTGTTTTAGAATTCCTAAATCTGATTGTTTTGTAGTCGTTAGTATATAGAGGTCTTTGTAATTCATTAATCATAAAATATATTACCTATTTGTGTTCGACTCCTAATTGTATCTTCCAAAGTAAACTTTCTTCATTTTGTGTATTGCAATGATATCTGGGGGCACGGCAGTGCCCCTGCCAAGTCTCGAGCAAAACGGGCACGGCCGTACCATCTTTTCTCGAAGCGGTTCGCGGCTGTTTCGCCCCCCCTATATCTTCGACGTGGACAAAGCTAGGAGTTTAGGTTTTCGGTGAATAATAGTAGGCATATGAACAAGCTTAAGTTCGAAATTACACGCCAAATGAATTAATAGTTTAGAAGTTACGGTCGATCAAAGTTACACCATTTTGTCACTCACTGACAGATCATCAAAAATCTAAGGTACTTCTAGCAGACTTAGAAACTTCAAATTTTGCACCAAGATAGGTCATTAGCCACATATAAAGGAAAAATTATAAAAACATTAAAAAATTATATGCCATAGAAAACAATTTTATATTTGCGGTTTGGCAAGAACATTATGTATGGATTTTGACTGCATTGTTAACTTTGTTCGTTGTTCAAGTACCTATTCAATTGGATGAATACATACATAGAATAGAAAAGAATAATATAAATGTAATACATAGACTATCATTAATACAAATTAATACATAAAGTTCATTAAATTAATAAAGCTAAAACTCCATTGTATTGCGATAAATATTGTATGAGCGCTCGATAGATGGCGTTGTACCTGTCTGAATCGCTCTATGGTTTCGTTACAAAGCGCAGTGTAAGTAGTACTTCAAAATAATTCGATAATATTCATTTGATACATCTGTCAATGAAAACCCATTTCGAAACTAAAAAATATTGTAGTGATAATTGATATTCGGAGAACTTTACGTGTTATTTAGTTTAGTTTAGTTATAGTTTGTAAGTTAGTAGATATATATTTATTTAGTTAGTTATTTGTTAGTTAGTTTAGTTCTATTTAGTTTGCATATATATATAAGTTTAAGCCCTATTGTTATAGAAGTAATTGTAAATATAGTGTAATGGAACGTGAAATATTGTACATAAATGGCGACCTTTGTCCACACAGAGTCATCTCTATTCCTGGAGATGGGTCGTGTTTATTTCATTCGTTGTCATACAGCATGTATGGGAGTTTTCAGTCGTCAAACGATAAGGGAATTTTAGTAGTATCAAAGCTCAGGAGACAGCAATAGCTGAATATAATCGACTCCGAAGTATATATCGCCCAGACTTGTCTACCTTAGAAGTAACGAAGCCTCAGAGAAGAAACAAAAGAGATAGAGACAGAGAATGGGTTCTAAGCAAAGCAGTAGCTGACGTCCAAGAAATTGTGAGGTCACCTAAAAGTAAAAGAAAGAAATACACTTACAAAAAATAAATGAGATCCCACCAAAAACATTAAATGTAAAAAAATGCCAAGTCTCTCGATGCAGTCTTTCCATCGTAAAAAGTTAAAATAAAAAAAAAATAAATAAAATAAAATAATCATTTATTTCAAAATAAAAAGATAAATCTTTGTTTTTTGAACGTCAAATTTTAACTTAATACTAAGTTTACTTCGGATTCGGAAGGTGTTTTGTTGAGAGAAGAACCCGTAAGAAACTCGTCAACACACATCTTTTTTTAACGTCCATTACAATTTTGGTGTTAGCCCGGAAACATCCTGCACAGAGCCCTGATGACACCAAGCCACTTCATCATTAATGTAATCATTGACATTGTAATAGGCTTTCGAACTAAGATTTCTTTTAACTGCTGCTTTAAATTTTGTTTCTGTTAAATTTAAAATGTCCTCAGGTATTTTATTATACATTTTTACGCATAACCCCATGAAAGATGTATTTACTTTTGACAATCTGTATTTTGGTACTGATATTTTATTGTTGTCTCTCAGGTTTCGAATATGTCTGTCACAATTTTTCACAAAAGAGGCCTGATTCTTTCTTACATACATAATATTTTCATAAATATATTGACATGGCAGTGTCATTATATTTATTGTTTTAAACAATTCCCTCAGGGAATCTCGGGATCTCAAATTGTATATAGCTCTTATTGCTCTCTTTTGGAGAATAAATATGGAACCAACATCAGCTGCTCTGCCCCAGAGTAAAATACCGTAAGACATTACACTATGAAAATAGCTGTAATAAACTAATCGAGCTGTCTGTACATCTGTCAAATGTCTTATTTTCCTAACGGCATATGCAGCACTACTTAGCCTGCCAGCTAGTGAGCTAATGTGGGGTCCCCATTGGAGCTTGGAGTCCAGAGTTATCCCTAAGAAAACTGTGTTATCCGAAAATACTAACTTTTCATTATTTAAAATTATTTCGTTATCAACGCACCTAACATTAGGTAATACAAATTTAATGCATTTGGTTTTTTTACCATTCAGTACAAGATTATTGGAAGCAAACCATGTTTGAATCTGTGAAACCGTGTTATTCACCTCGTCAATATTCTGATTATTTCTTTCAACGTCAAATACTAAAGAAGTATCATCAGCAAATAACACTATCTCGGACATTTTCTCGACCATGAACGGCAAATCATTAATATAAACTAAAAATAAAAATGGGCCCAAAATAGAACCCTGCGGAACACCCATTTTTACATGAGTTCCAGGTGATATTGCATTATTGATTTGCACTTTCTGTATCCGATCCGAAAAGTAAGACTTTATTAATTTAAGTGCGTCACCTTGTATGCCATAATGTTCTAATTTAATAAAAAGGATTTCATGATCTGCACAATCAAATGCCTTCGTAAGATCGCAAAACAAACCAATAGCATCATTTTTGCGTTCCCACGAATCAAAAATGTGTTTCATTAAGGCAACGCCTGCATCGGTGGTAGAGCGGCCCTTCGTAAAGCCAAATTGTTTTGGATGAAACAATTTGTTTGAAGCGAAATGCAAAAGCATTTGATTGAACATTAGTTTTTCGAATATTTTACTTAAAACTGGCAGAATTGATATTGGTCTATAACCATCAGGACTAATTTTATCTCCTCCGGATTTAAGAAGTGGTACAATTTTACTATGCTTCATGAGATTTGGAAAGATTTTATTTCTTATACATTCATTAAATATATCTGCTAAATATGGAGCCAAAGTTACAATAAAATTATGGCAAACTTTCACTGACATACCCCAAATGTCTTCAGAACTTTTTAGTTTAAATGATTTAAAACATTTTTCGATATCTGTAGGGCTGACATCTTTAAAACAAAACAAAGTTTCGCACCTATCAACATTTTGTTGTAACAAGTGTTGAGCTTTTATAACCGATGTGTTTAAATATTCAGTTGTTTTTGATGGTATGTCAGTAAAATATTTTTCAAAAATACAAGCGATTTCCTCATTAGAGGTAGTCAGACCTTTATCAGATCGAACACAGAACTCCTGATCACATGGTTTACCTCGGCCTGTTTGGGTGTTGATAATATTCCACACTGTTTTAACTTTATTATCGGATGTTCGGATACGTCGGCTTAGGTATCTGGCTTTAGCCTCTTTACATACTTTATTAAATATTTTTGAGTATTTTTTTACATATTCACTCAATTCATTATTATTACTATAAGCTTTTTGATCATATAAATCGAAGAGTTTTTCTCTTGATCTATAAATACTTGGTGTTGCCCACTCACAAAACTTAAATTTACTGGTAATAGTTACATTTTTTACATTAAAAATTTCATTAAACTCATTTATCAGAACATTATAAAAGATATCATAGCTAGTATTTGAGTTTTTATTAATTGTACATGTGGGCAACTTAGAGCTTATTATATTTATATATTTTTCTACTTTACTGGCATTAATATGCCTTTTTTTAATAACAATTTTTGGTTCTGGTATCTCTAGAGGAAAGCTAACAAAAAGGCCGCTGTGATCAGACTTTAGTTTATTTATAACACTTTTACTTGAAAAATCTGCATTAGTAAATACATTATCTAAGCATGTTTTGATTCTAGTCGGTTCCAAGAATAAATTTTCTAAATTGAACGATTGGAATAAACTCATCAATCGTGTTTTAAGATGACTGTCTTGTAGGAGATCCACATTGAAGTCTCCACATATTATTATACGTTTTTTATTCCTGAAAACTTTGCCTAATACATCTTCCATTACATTTTCGAATTTATCATAATTTTGGTTATAAGGGGGTCGATACACACATATTAAGAAATAGTTTTTTAACTCTATGCAGGATAATTCCACGACTTGCTCAACGCTTAACTGTACAATATCATTACGAATTTTTGATTTAATATTATTTTTTAAAAATATAGCGGAGCCACCACAGGCTTTAGAATTGCGGCAGTAGTTGCTAGCTAAATAATAGTTTTCAAAACCAAATATGAGTTCGCAATTCTTAAGCCAGTGTTCAGTAACACATAAACAATCTATTTCATATTTTTCCAAAAATAATTCTATTTCTAATTCTTTACAAGAAAACCCCTGAGTATTTTGACATACAAGTTTAAACTGGGAGACTCCTTGTAAAGTATTCTTTTTAGTTAAATTGCCAGAAGAACCTCCTTCCTTGTTTACAATATTGATATTAGGTGACGACTTAAGGACGACAGGAGGCTCTTCCATTGTCACTCTTAAAAGTTTAAATTATGGCTTCCACCATCGCATACTACGAGTAGAAGTAAGTTTCCCCTTATATTAAATATATGGGGGTCAGATATATTATATGCTAATAATTTAGCAATGTTCCGCTTTTGATTTAAGGGTATGTATACAGTACCCAGTCGAGAATTTGAATAAGGTAAAAACTTATTCAAATCCAAACAAAATAAATTGTCGCTTTGACAACATGTCACGTGACATATTAGATTATTCATAATATGAATATTGTCATTCTGCTTATCCATTTTTCCATCATATCAGTTCCATCGTATCATCTCATCCAGTTTTGAGATCTCATAGAAGCCAAGTCCTATTCAAAATATTTCGTAGTTATAAATCAACATTTAGTAATTGTATCAATAGTTTTCTTTATATTATAATTATAGTGACTTGGCAATGAGCACAAATTAAAAGCTGCTTGCTGCCTGGAATTATGTGCAAATGTTACTGACGAGACCAGTGATCAGATTATTTGTTATGTGTGAATCATGATGGTCACTACCGACTACATTCTCCAATACAATAATTAAGAATACCTTATGAAAGTAAATGAATCGAGAGTGCACTAAGACTGACTGCCGTTGCCGAAATTCGGTTGGGACGACACGGATAAACCAACAGAAAATTAATTTTGTGATATTAATGTTTACGCATGCGGTGTGTGTAACTTTAAACTCCTCCAAATATGCCGTTTTATTTGTTTCTTCTTGTGCTCATTGCCAATTCACTATAATTATAATATAAAGAAAACTATTGATACAATTACTAAATGTTGATTTATAACTACGAAATATTTTGAATAGGACTTGGCTTCTATGAGATCTCAAAACTTTTTACGATGGAAAGACTGCATCGAGAGACTTGGCATTTTTTTACATTTAATGTTTTTGGTGGGATTCCTATGACTAAAATTTAGCTTAGTAGAGTTTTACAGACAACAAAATGGATCAAATTGTTTAAAAATACCTAATAAATTGGTCCCAGCTTCATAAATACGGTAATTTTGATTATAAACTCTGTAGTGTTGGCTTAAAATAGCACTGACTCATTCTTTCCAAGGGTTACGTAGAAGCCGACTAAGGGCATTGAGGATTTTTAAATGTTTTCTGGACAATGTGGCCGTAAAGTTGAAGACCTTTTACCAACCATCTTTTATTTCACAAGCCCTAGACACCCTTTTTTTTAGGTTCAGAATAGTTTTTTTTTTAATAAACCGTGCCCGTTAGTGCCGGATTAGAATATATCACTCCCCCTCGGGTGGCGTTAGAGGCGACTAAGGGTATTGGTACGGCTAAGGCTATGACTGTACCAACAATACTTTATTTCTACCATCTTGTTCCCTATCGACTTCCAAATGTGGCTGAGGAGTTTCTAGCTCTGAAGCTTTTTCTATTCCTTTGTGTAATTTACGGCCGTGACTAAATTAATATATGTTTTTCTATTAAAGTATTCGTTCACACAATTCATCATCACACTACAAATAACGAGCGCAGTCAGCTCCTAAATATTTGAGAGTTCTGTTTAAAATTCGGGTTCTCTTCCCGTTTTCGGAAGGATTTGAATGTCGGAATGGATTTAAATTAGCATAATCCACTGTTTGCCACTTCGCCGACACTTCGCTGAATTATTAGCATTCAAAAACGTCACTGCTTTTCGTTTCGCTATTTTGGGGGTAATTAAAGCTTAAATTTTTTATATGATTTACCATTCCGTAGTTATATAACGAGACTAGGTGTTTTAAGTGATTGTAAAGCGGTGTGGCTGGAGATCGATCAGTATTGATACTTTATTTTTCTTACTCTACTGCCAAAAGTAGCTGAAAATTTACAATTACTGAAGCCCTAATTACCTATTTTTTTATGTATATCTGTGAGTATATGTAAGTATGTGAGGCTTGTTCCGAACCTTGTCGGTATATTAAGTAGCTAAAAGTTTGGCAGATTTAGTGAAGTCAGCTGCCTTAATACCATTGAATTTGATACGACCGGCCCCAGATGTTGGCCAGGGGCCCAATTCTACACGACCATCTTTTCTGTATGTCGGTCTTAGGTGTATCAAAACTGTGGTTTTGGCATTCTCGACGCAAAATTGACAGATGTCATTTGTGTCACTGTCACAATAGTGAGACAGCTAAGATCTTATTTGCTATTCTACAAGGTCATTTTACGTCACTTTTTGACACATTGACGTATTTGGTATTCTGCAAATTAACGTATTTTTTCAGCATTATGATGATTGAACGTATGATTCGCCAAATCGGTATTCTAAGCGTTTTTAAGAGTTCTCTTGACAGCTGTCTATAGCTACAATCCACCATAATGATACAGTTTTTCTCTTAAAAAACAACAATAGCTTTTTGTGTATTGTTTCATACATTTGAAAAATATTTTTTTTGCAGAAAATGACTATGAATATTTTTTCAATGTATTTACACATATTTTATTGTATTCCATTTACATTTTGTTGAAAATTTAAAGATATCAATAAAATATGCGTTTTTTATGACAATTTTTTTTTTGATAAAATTATATTATTCAAAGTTCGAAAAATAATCGTTTTAAGTATACAAGATACATACATACATACATATACTCACGGCTATAAATAACGGGGTAGCCAGAGCTTTGGAATGAGAAATTCCTCAGCCACTTTTGGAAGTTGATTGGGGAGAAGATGGTTTAAATTAATTTGCGTAATGAGTTTGAAAGAAAAAGTTCAACTTTACTTTGAACAGACTGCAAAAAATAAAAATGTTATCTTACAAACACGACTAATTATGAACAAGCATGAGGCAAACTTAAAACAAAGTTTAATCCAAGGAAAAAAAGTCTTGATGTAAAACAAAACTAAAAAGACTCTTAAACGTGCCACATCTTCTCTAACAAATATTTATTTCATCATAAATTAAAGATAAATATTTCAATTACAATAATTTCAAGTTTTTTTTCTCTTTATCAAAATAAAAAAAAATATAAAAGAAAATCATATAAACCTACTAGCGTAACTCACGAGATTAGTTCCTATCGGAGTAGGCAGAAACTATTAATTTTGTTGGATTTGTACGATCCTGCCTAACCTATCTAGCTTATTTTAGTTTAATTACGAGGGCTGCTATTTATGTATCCGGAACTGGCCACTTACAGAACAATAATTTAAAAAGTAATTACATCATTTAAAAATAGAACTCTTTAGCTTTAGAATACATTTATTTTTATGTGACTGTCAATTGTTTTCACATCGTAGCGTCATTTTGAAAATTGCGTGTCTTCACCACCATGGATTTAACTCGTGAACATTTTCGTGCCATGATTTTTTACGATTTTCGGCGTGGTCTAACTCAAAAACAGTGCATCGATCAGCTTACTTCGACTTTTGGGGATGAAGCACCCTCAAAGACCACTGTGTATCACTGGTTTAGCGAGTTTAATCGTGGACGATCTAAGCTTACTGATGAAATTAAAGAAGGTCGCCCTAAAACGGTCGTTGTACCTCAAAACATCGATGCTGTCCGGGAACTAATAACTCAAGATCGTCATGTTACATATCGTGAGATAGAGGCATCTCTGGGCATTAGTATGACGAGCATACATAAGATACTTCATGAACATTTAGCTGTAAAAAAAATTTGCTCCCGTTGGATTCCGCACAACTTGAGTATTGATCAAAAACAGGCTCGTGTCGATTGGTGCAAAGAAATGTTAAAAAAATACAACCGTGGTGCGTCAAAAGCTGTTTATAATATCTACACAGGTGACGAATCTTGGATCTACGCTTACGACCCCGAAACTAAGCAGCAGTCCACGGTGTGGGTGTTCCAAGATGAGCCGAACCCAACAAAAGTTATTCGTGCAAAAAGCACATTGAAGCAAATGGTCGCTTGTTTTTTTGGTATAAATGGCCATGTAGCTACAGTGCCTTTAGAGAATCGTAAAACTGTTAATTCGGAGTGGTATACGACCATTTGTTTGCCGGAAGTCTTTGAACAAATAAGAAAGACTAACCGACAACGTAGAATCATTCTGCATCACGACAATGCTAGCTGTCACAGGTCGGCCGTCACAACTCAGTTTTTAGAAGCTCAAAAGATCGAATTGACAGGTCATCCGCCGTACAGCCCTGATTTGGCACCCAATGATTTTTATTTATTTCCAAATGTGAAGAAAAAATTACGTGGTCAACGTTTTTCGAGCCGCGAAGAGGCAGTCGATGCGTTCAAAATGCACGTTTTGGAGATACCTCAGTCTGAGTGGAAAAAGTGCTATGAAAATTGGTTTCAACGCATGCAAAAGTGTATAGATCTGAGCGGCGAATATTTTGAGAAGCAATAAAACCATATTAATTGATATATGTTTGTTTCTTTTTTTTATTCCGGATACATAAATAGCAGCCCTCGTAATCTTTTTATACGTGCTTTTTATCCTTTACACTTCGGACGCCTGACAGGTTGTGTGATAAATTTAAATGTATTTATTTTTTTTACTTGACCAATTTGTCACTGGCACAATTATAACAATTCAAATAACTATTCCGCAATAAATATATAGTTTATATAGACCCACTAACTTATCTGTAGAATATAAAACAGAGCAAAAGACAGATGTCATTTTCAAAACACGGGTACCTTTAGAGACTTTATATCATTGAGGAAAAAGTAAAATAAAATTTTTACTATTGTACATCAATAAAACATTTGGGATAGGTTTGTTGCAATGAAAACTAGTATTACTCCATATACTAATACTAAGGAAATCATATTTTTAGGACGGTTTGGGCATGATGAGGATGAATAAGTAAATTGGTAAAAGAAATCTATAGACCTAATGTGGAAGGCACTGTAAAGTGATGTTAGTAGAGGACGACTACGGAGGACACAATTGGACCAAATAAAGAGTTTTCTCAAAAAGACAGGCGGCTTCTGTAATAATGTCATGCCTAGCAGACATTCCATTAAAATACATGATAGTTACGGAGTATGTACATACATATATACTCATGCCATTAGTTCCTATTGGGGTAGGCAGAGACTATCGATCGCCATGGAATAGGTACCGGTCATATATTTAACCATTTACATAACCATAAATTTTTCAATTTTTATAACGATGAAATCAAGTCTCAACTCTTTTTCTTGAGACTTCACTTCATCGGTTTGACTTTTAGTTCTCGTTGGGCCTTGACCAACGTCTTTTTTATTTATTGAGGACGTTAACCATGAGGGAAAATATCCTATTATAGCTGAGTTATACTTAGTCCTGTCCTGTGACATTGTATTCGTAGGTACATTGTTACAAGTTTTTAATTTTACTATACATATACTCACGGCCATAAATCCATTAAAAGGGGTAGCCACAGCTTTAGAGCTAAAAACTCCCGAGCCACATTTGGAAGTTGATATGGGAAAAGATGGTAGAAATAAAGTATCGTTGGTGATGGGTCTTCAACCGAATCGCCTAAAATCACTTTAAAAAGCCCCTTACCCTTAGTCGCCTCTTACGACACCCATGCAAAGAATTAACCTAATGTGACGAGTATATATTTAAGCTGTCTATAAGTGATAAAAAAATATTTCTGTCGAATCTTCTAGCAAAAAGTACTCATAAACAGTACATAAAACTTAAATGATATTTCTTTAGTCTTGGCGATGGTACAGAAGTAGGTACAGTTATTGCGGTAGATTTTTTACATCACTGATATGACAATACTAATTTGACTTATTAAAGAATGAATAAATGACTGATTTGGAATGTCAAAATTGACAAAACCATGTTCCGACAGCTAATATAGTAGAACCGATTACGTTGTAACGACTAAAAATAGAGAAACAGTATTGTACTTATTTGACCTACAGACTGTATCAAAAAGGTGACGTTTCTTAAAATTGTAGAATTGGCACCCTGAACGTTTGGAGAAATCAATCATCAAAAATGGGCATACATATATTATATGGATAAAACTACACCAGACTATAACTGGTGTACTTTTTCTTATTCTCTCTTTGTTATGAAACTATCGTTCCAGATAACTAAGGGTTCAAAATCTGGGAATACAAAGTTAATGAGATAGATGACCGTGAACGTGATCTTGAATATAATGGAAAAAATAGGATTCGTTAGTGTTGTTTATTTTATTTATATACGATCAAAGACGATTTAGAACATACACAGATAATTTTCTCCATCATTTCAAGCCTGCAATAACAGCCGCTTTTCTTACTTAACATGTTAAAAAATATTTTGTCCATTATAATAATAAACAATGCTATAAATACATGCTGCATAGAATGCAAGGCTAGATTAAGCACCTCATTTGATGAATTTCTGTTTTACCATGTTTCTTTTTTCAATCAACAATACTCATTTTTTCTCTTTTTATCAAGATAACTTAAAAATTAATAATTCGAAATTATAAATTTTTCGTTAGATAAGAAGTTCGTTTAATAATTTATATCCAAGAGTTTAAGTAAGTTCACCGTGATTGAAAACTGTGTCATACTCTTTTCAACGATTCAATAAACACACACCAACATGAAAAATCACATCGAATCAAACTGCAAAAAACGTTCCATAGCTCACAAAACTGTTGCAGTTACAGCAATTAACTAAACAGAAAAAGGTTACTGAAAATTCCTAGAGCGACGCGGCCCGCTGAAAATTGGTCAAATTAAAATCATATTAATAACGCACGAGGTCGAGGCAGCAAGGCGATATGAATTCATAAAGCCTGCCCGCTCACACGAGAAGAACGGATGCCTTCCGATTTGGTTTCATGTGTATGCTTCACTGGTAGAAACAATCATTGTTGCCAATAACTGTTGTACAAATATTTGTAAGAATACAACGTTTATGTTGTCTTTGTGTTTAATGAAAATGTAGGAGCGTTTTTTAGTTGCTTTGTAGATGTCTCAATGTACATACATATACTCACGGCTATAAATCCCTCAAGGGGGTAGCCAGAGCTAGGGAATTAGAAATTCCTCAGCCACTTTTGGAAGTTAAGGGGGGAAAAGATGGTGAAATGAAGGTTCTTGGTGATGGGTCTCCAACCGCATCGCCCAAAAATTCCTTAAAACCCCCAATACCGTTAGTCGCCTCTTACGTACACCCACCGGAAGAAATGGGGTAGTGCTATTCTAAGCCGACACTACACAGCTATCTCAATGTAGATTGGTTTAATAAGTTATGCGTCACAGATTGACGACAGATTCTGTAAGCTTTGTGTTTTTATTTATGATTAACGAGCGTCTACAATAAATGAAATAGCGAATTAACATGGGAAAGCACACACAATGATAAGCACACAGTATCTAATACAGCATGTCTAAAAAATAAATTTAATTTAAATCCTACAATCACGACAGATCCCACAAAAGCACAGCTTTAAAATAATAAAATACATCAAATTTCGGAAGTTATGAGGGGAGAATATTATAAAATAAAGGATTGATCGTAGCATAATAACTCAAAACCCATAGCCTAACTCGAACCTAAACAAAAACAACCCTTAATTGATAATAACATAAACGTTCACGCCGAATATCCCCGAAGGGGTTGGCAGAGGAACAAAATCGCCGCCGGTCTCGAAATTTTTCTTTCCTTTATTTATCCTTTCTTTATTAGTAATAATCTCCACATGAGGTTTTCATGAACAAAAACATTTAAATTGTACTTCTGAACATCACGTGACTTTGTCACCTGGTGTTCAGAGTACCCACGTTTAATTGATAATATAGCCGTAATACCGATAAGATGTAACAAAGCAGTGATAGGCTGACGCGCGATTACTGAATTGAGTATTCAAGCTACTTAAGTATCGTTTTGTCTCATTCAGTTGTTAAGATTTCAACGCGATAGATATTTAGCAGTTCAGCTAGAATACTCAATTCAGAAATCGGGCGTGAGTCCTTATCACTTTAATCCAAATAAAACACGAGTTCTCTGAACACCATGCAACTAAAAAGTCACGTGATGTTCAGAAGTACAATTTGAGTGTTTTTGTTCATGAAAGCCTCATGAGGGGATTATTACTAATAAATAAAGGAAAGAAAAAAATTGAGACCGGCGGCGATTTTTTTCCTTTATTTATCCTTTATTTATTATGTTCAGAAGTATATATGTGAAAGTAAAATTTTAGCAAACCTGGTACGTCTCCTAAACACAGTTTTAGTTCTTTCATTAAAAAATATGCCATGCTTCCAAAAAGGAAAATCTTTTCGTATTTCGAATCGAAATTCGTTGCATCATCGAATATCTTAGTCGAACTCATCAAAATTTAGTTAAAACGCATTTAAATCTCAATGAAGTGGGTTGAAAACTGCAAACTAGACGATTTGGTTACTTATTCAAGTTCATTCAACTTTTAATAATATTCAAACATATTGTGATTGCACTTGAAGTCAACATACATTACAATATTAATATTACAGTATACATTGCTGTGTAGTGCCGTCTTAGAATAGCACTACCCCATTTTTTTCCGGTGGGTGTACGTAAGAGGCGACTAACGGTATTGGGGCTTTTAAGAGATTTTTGGGCGATGCGGTTGGAGACCGATCACCCATCACAACAATCCAAAAATGGCTGAGGAATTTCTTATTCCATAGCTCTGGCTACCCCTCCTAGGGACTTATAGCCGTGAGTAACTGTATGTATGTATGTATACTAAAAAAATAATGTGCTATATATTGTCGGTGTAAGATCGAACTAACTCCATAATCCACGGATATCATAATTTAGTAATATGATGGAAACCTCAATATAACTTTTGAAAGTCTCATCAGAAATATACAATATGCATCCGTGCGTGCACTAAATGGTATTTTTTAATTTGTTCATGGTGTCTATCATCCAAATTGTTCCCTTTACCTTCACAGTTTACATCTAGCTATTAAATTTCAGCCACGTTGTTTTACTAGTTTTGGAAATAAATTATGAAACACGGACAGAATTCCGATACCGAGACCGACAGCCGATACACACTTACTTATACTTACTTATACTCACGCCCATTATTCCCATTGGGGTAGGCACAGACTATCGATCGCCACGGTCTTGACAAACCTCTCTTGCTTCCCTTACATTCATTATTCTTCTCACACATGCTCTTTTATTCTTCTCACTTCGGACGTTTTACGAGGCCGTCCTCTACTAACAATCCCATCCACATTGGCTCTATATATCTCTTTCGCTACTTTATTTTCAGCCATCCTCTCTATGTGCCCAAACCACCTCAACATTCCTTTTTCTATCTTGCATACTACGTCATCTTTCAAAACTACTCGTTCACGGATCACAGTATTTCTCACTCTATCACACAGCCTTACATTACATAGACCGACAGCCGATATTAATGCCAAATGCACCACATTATTCAAATACGTAGGTATGACGTATCTATAATAACGAAATGTTTTGTTTGTGCAAATTAAATGTGTCAACCCGTGCGAAACCAGGACGGGCCGCTAGAAAATATATACGCGCCAAAACGTAGTATAGCCAAAATACATATCTATACTTATAATAAATCTGTAGAGAGGTCAATTCTGTACATGAAATATATTTTCAAAATAACTATCAGGTGGTGATTAGGGATCGATACTGATGCCAAAAATGCAATCAGTAAAATTTTTGTCTGTCTGTCTGTCTGTCTGTCTGTCTGTCTGTCTGTCTGTCTGTCTGTCTGTCGGTTTGTATGTTCCTTATGGAAACAAAAACTACTCGACGGATTTTAACGAAACTTGGTACAATTATTCTCCATACTCCTGGGCAGGTTTTTGTATACTTTCCAGCAGAGTAGTAAAGGGGAATTTTGGGAAATTTTGGGAAAACGGGAAAAGTTACTCCATTTTTTAAGCTTCCGCCGCGTGTGCAGCCTTAATGGTTAAACTTACATAGAAATCATGTATCACGGAAATATTCTTCATAAAATTATCTAAAAAAAAACCTCAACAGTTTATGTCTATCTTTTACGGTTGACTCACAATAACACGTGTAATTCATGATAGCTTAGCAGTTCGGAACATTCTGATTGTATTTGTTTACTCTTACGTTTGTAAACCTCTCACTCATCCCTAATTTAAATAAGGTAACATTATTACCTATTCAATAAAAAAAGAATCATAGAAATCGGTAGAGAAACACCGAAATTATACATAAAATAAGCCATCGCGCCTGTGACCTAAACCGAATCGTTACTAATTTACTTATAAAATACTAGATGGCGCCAGTAGTTGCATCCTACAACAAGTAATGATTTATTTTTTAGATTGTTATAAATACTTCATAGCGTTTTATTCCAAAATTTGCTATTAAACGGAAAACTGAACCGTTCATTAAAGCGCATTCAAAATCACCAAACTACACTGTTTAGGGAGTGCTATAAATTTAATAAATTGAAAACATTGCGCTGAATTTCACAATGCTTGAGCAGTGACTGAAGAAAGAAACCTCAGATATTTAAAAAAAACAACGCTACCCGTGCGAAGCTGGGACGATCCACTAGTACCTACTAAATATGTGACTAAACTGGAAATATATCAATAGAACCCAAATACCGTCTTTAATCCTATGCTATAGAGCGGGGTAACTTCTTAGTGTAAACAGAGGCGCCCTCTAAGATTCGACTGCGAGTCCCAAGTTAAATTGCGTCGTCGGTATAATGAGATCCTTTCCATGGGACCTCGCTGGGAGCCCATTACCGGGACCATGTGAGTAAATGTATCAGGTCTGGCAACTTTTGAGGTTGATTGTATGCATTGCTGGTGCATTTTTGTCGTTTTGTTCGATTGAATGTTTCATGTTCGGGTTTGAAAAGAAGTTTGACTTTCTATTAGATATTTATATACAAGCATGTACACATATATTTATTAAGGAAGTAAGTTTTTTTTAAAACAACTAGTACAGTTTTTTCCAAATGCTAACCGTCTTTAATGCCTTGCATTATAAAAAACTAATTAACCTAACAATATGGTTTAACTTCGCAATCCTAATTCCATCTCAAATACGATATTTGTGTACACTGCCAGCCCGTTGCCAACAATAGGGACATGTTGCAGATTGCACGGGGATCGGACGGATTAACATTAACATAAAGGGCGGGAATCCGGACCAAAACGGATTGATTCCGTGTGAACTGACACATGATTCTATTAATATTTTAACGATATTTATGAATTTGAGAGGGATTTTACATACATACATACATACATATACTCACGGCTTTATTTCCCTAGAAGGGGTAACCAGAGCTAAGGAATTATAAATTCCTCAGCCACTTTTGGAAGTTGAGTGGGGAAAAGATGGTAAGAATAAAGGGTTTTGGTGATGGGTCTCCAACCGCATCGCCCAAAAATCCAATAAAAGGCCCCAATACTAATACAATACTACAATAATAGTCGCCTCTTACGACACCCGTGGGTAGAAAGGGGTAGCGACATTCTAAGCCGGCACTACACGGCAAATCTTGTAATGTTATATATATTTTTTAATCCGAGTGAATACATGAGGCTCTAGCTGAACTTTGAATTAATTTCATAAGAATATTCAAAAATTAATTAAAAAAAGAAAGAAGTTGTTAAGACTGCTATTCCGAAAAAAGAACCTATAAAATAACTAGATAACTGTTGCTTTGGCAAGTGTGTGGGTAAAAATATGGTGAAGAAAAAAAGAGATGAGCTAATTCTATTCAAAGCCAACTATATTGCATACGAAATAATCATATTTTGTTAATAATAAAAGATATGGATAATCAACAGCTGAATATAATTTCAATCCGGTCTCAAATTGAATATATTATTCTATGTTATATGCGAAAGATGGTATTTTCAAAACGATAGAAAAGGGAATGTTAAAATTATATATTGTTTTTATGTTCCTGATAATATAGATTTGTAAAATCTGAAGTGAAAGTATTTTATTTTATTTATTATATCATGGTAAATTGATGCAACAGTGTGAGTATTATCTATGACGACACGTTACGTTACAAACATTGTTCTATTGCTTTCGAAATTCGTTCTACGGTCGAATAGTTCAAGTATAAATGTAATGTATATTAATATAAACTTGGAATTAAAAACTTCAAATGCACTGAATTACCATACGAGGAAGGACATGGTAATTTAGTGTTGCTACATCCTATACTATTCGACACTCATCCACCGAATGTGCCACATAAAATACAATGTTGGAACATAAAGTTTTCTATCCAGAGCTTTTAAATTGCACATTCTCATGCTTTAGGTGTTGAATAACTATTCAATACTTTATTCGGCCATTGTGAAACAGAGCCTTATTAATTTCTTAGTTTAAACGTTCCAGTTAGTAAGTGGGGAAAATAATAAGCCTACAAAACGTAATGGATGTCAACTCAATGTGATAATTTTCGACGTAAAGAATCGATGACCGCTTGTCGTTCTTCTGCGTAACGCGGTGTGTTATTTGAGAAAAATATTACATAACATAACATAACATAAACGTTCACGCCGAATATCCCCGAAGGGGTTGGCAGAGGTACCAATACTCCTGAACTCACATGGCAAGCGCCATCTAGTTACCAGAGAAGGTACCCACGTTTTCCTTAGACAGTGTACTCACGTGATAGGGGGCAGGCCTATCGCCGTTTTGTACGAATACACTGTCACATGACTAAGTACAACTCAGCCATGTGGGTTTCCTCACGATGTTTTTCCTCACCGTTAACAACCATGATAAATTAACCACACATATGTCTTTAGAAAAGACAAATTGGTGTAGGCCCGACCCAGGATTTGAACACTAGTCGCTTGCACGATAACCGAGTGTTCTACCCACTAGGCTATCACGGATGTTACTGATAGAAAAATATTACTGATATTAATTATACTAATGCCATCAATATTTCCTTTTCTCATGTTAAATATTAATCCGTACCTTGCAGATGACCATTATTGTATACATAAGCCAAACCATCATGGTAGCTGAGTGCACCACCTGAGATGCTGGGGCTTAAGTTAGAGTCCTGAATATAACCAACTGCTCTATCTAAATTCATCGTACTCTCTTTTCTAAAATCACATATTATAGAATCATACATACATACATACATATACTCACGGCTATAATTCCCTAGAAGAGGTAGCCAGAGCCAAGGAATTATAAATTTCTCAGCCACTTTTGGAAGTTGAGTGGGGAAAAGGCGGTAAAATAAAGGTTTTTGGTGATGGGTCTCCAGCCGCATCGCCAAAAATTCAATAAAAAGCCCCAATACCCTTAATTGCCTCTTACGACACCCGTGGGTAGAAAGGGGTAGCGACATTCTAAGCCGGCACTACACAGCAATATAGAATCATGTTTATTTAAAATGAAGGGAAGGATTTGAAATGAAACATACATACTCAGATATACTTGTTATTGTTACAATATAATCTATGCAAAAGAAAAAGTATTCTGAAACCAGTATAACCGCCACCCCTTTTGGGATATAAGGATACATCACAGAATGTTCATTCAATTCTACATATTAAAAATGATGAACCAACAACTGACCTTCAAGTAACCTCCGAATAAATATCCAAATCAAATATGGCTGACAAAGTGGATGGTTCGTTGGCTCCAGTTTTGTTTGGTAATCTCATTCGCACCGGACGCGAAGACCTCGTCAATCTGATTTCGGATCGGGACCTATTGGTGCGTATAACGAACTGGACAGACCTTTGATTTATAAGTCTAGAATACACATGAGTGGAATATTTATTCTTTTACTTTGCATGTGTGATTTATATAAGGGATGTGGTGTTTGTGAGATATTTGGTGGGACTCAATATCACGATTTTGTTGCTTCATGTGGGCAAGCTCAGAGCTGATTTCGGACATGCTGTATTATGAATAAGTATAACTACGTTGTGTGGTTTTCCACGCTGTATTTTGTCTTATCGTTTTCTATTTTGATGAAGGTAACGCATATGAGAACTTAGAAAAAAGACCTTATCAAATGCCCCGAGTACTTGTGTACTTCGTACCATACATAAGCATATATTGCTGTATTATATTGCACTTGCAAGTCGGGAAATGGTTTATTCAACAGTTTTATGTATTGTAGTCGATTGGGATACATTTTTAGAAGTAAAAGATAAGTCTGTGTCGCAATAAAGTCCAGCAGCGGTCTGTTTGTCTGCCAATAGTATTTCAATGTTATTTCACAATTAAATACAGCGTTTTACTGTCTAAATTCAACCTGTTTAGCTGTGGCACTCATTTAATCTTAACTACAAAAATACTTATTTAAGGGCTTACTTTATTTGTGTGCTTTGTTCGTCTATATTGGTATTTTATATATTAATGACAATATCCTAAACATCGATTGAAATCTTACAAAATCATTACTACAAAACTAGCCAGAAAATTAAAACGGAGGAGGGTAGTTCGAAAAAGCGAAAGCGAGAAAAGTTTGACAGCTCGTTAGAAGTGCGTTCAGAAGGGAAGACACCGGCCACTAATTGGCCACCCGGCGGGACAATCATTATGTTGGACATAAAAACGTGGTTATTACCTCTGCCGAAGAAACTTTTCTATGGCTCGTTTGTAGCTGACATTGCTATTGTATTTTGTTTGATCTTGTTTTCTGAAGTATTTCGTGGACACCTATTGTTGATAACGGAACAATGAATTCTGATATTTTCTTTTGAATATTATGCATTAATGACCAAAAACTAAAGTTTCAATAAAAGTCAACCTTGAAAGATTTTGTTGTCTTGGTTTGACTTTAAGTTCATGTTAGGTAAAATATAAGATACAAAAGTATTAAATTAAGAAAGAAAGACCAGCGGGCAAAGTCATCATTTCTTAAATTATGCAGTTGTTTTAAACGGCAGATAGTTTTGAACCTTGATGAACCACATTGATAAATTGATAACCGCGTAACTTTGGAACAGACACATTAGTGTAGGCTCGATTCGGTATTTGAAGCGTGCGTCTCTCTGTATCATAGGCGACTGGCCATCTGTGCTATTACGATTGTTAAATGAAACGACAAACAAGCAAATACGATAAAAAAATACCTTGTCAGCTAAACTAAACTTACTTACTTCATACTTAGCAACTTATAAAGAACATGGCTAATTTGCACGAGTAGGGTTGTGCAACAAAAAAGCGTAAAGTTCTCAGACATATTATAACATTGTTAATCGTTGTAAAAGCGTATCGTCGGCTAGAGTTAGCATATTACGATTCCGGCGGCCGCGCGGTGCCCACTCATGGAAATTAAATTACGTACGGAACCATGGCGCGGCTCCTCTAACTCGCACTCAGCAGATTTTTATATCAAATTTTTACAAGGAGTATGGTAGCGCAGATGTGAAACATATGCTTATTTATACTTTGAAGTAGACATTTCCTATTTCAATCTAATATTTAAATTATATTAAACAAAGTATAATTTACTAACCCCATATGTAACGTTCTTTGGATACATCTATACTTATAATAAATCTGTAGAGAGGTCAATTCTGTACATGAAATATATTTTCAAAATAACTATCAGATGGTGATTAGGGATCGATACTGATGCCAAAAATGCAATCAGTAAAATTTTTGTCTGTCTGTCTGTCGGTTTGTATGTGCCTTATGGAAACAAAAACTACTCGACGGATTTTAACGAAACTTGGTGCAATTATTCTTCATACTCCTGGGCAGGTTTTTGTATACTTTCCAGCAGAGTAGTAAAGGGGAATTTTGGGAAATTTTGGGAAAACGGGAGAAGTTACTCCATTTTTTAAGCTTCCGTCGCGTGTGCAGCCTTAATGGTTAAACTTACATAGAAATTATGTATGACGAAAATATTCTTCATAAAATTATCTAAAAAAAAATATATGACAGTTTATATCTATCTTTTACGGTTGACTCACAATAACACGTGTAATTCCTGATAGCTTAGCAGTTCGGAACATTCTGATTATATTTGTTTACTCTTACGTTTGTAAACCTCTCACTCATCTCTAATTTAAAAAAGGTAACATTATTACCTATTCAATAAAAAAAATCATAGAAATCGATAGAGAAACACCGAAATTATACATAAAATAAGCCATCGCGCCCGTGACCAAAACCAAATCTTTACTAATTTACATATAACATACTAGATGGCGCCAGTAGTTGCATCCTACATCACGTAATGATTTATTTTTTAGATTGTTATAAACACTTCATAGTGTTTTATTCCAAAATTTGCTATTAAACGGAAATACTGAACCGTTCATTAAAGCGCATTCAAAATCACCAAACTACACTGTTTAGGGAGTGCTATAAATTTAATAAATTGAAAACATTGCGCTGAATTTCACAATGCTTGAGCAGTGACTGAAGAAAGAAACCTCAGATATTTAAAAAAATAACGCTAGTGCGAAGCTGGGACGATCCACTAGTTTGTTAATAATAATTGCAATTTACGAAATGAAACTATATTTTCTTTGCTTTATGAATCTAATTTCATGTTTGTTCCTAAGTTCTTTTAGCATTTTGAGATGAGATGGCCGGAACAAAACCTGAGGATAATTAATGATCTTCAGTTATCCTTATATTAACTCAGTAAACATTTATTTAAAACATCTATAACCTCAAATGTCCATATAGTACATGCAGTTGATAATCGATGCAAGTTTTTAACTTATATAAAGTCTTTAACATTAAGTTAACTTAGCAGAATAAATGTTAGACATTTCCTGTAATTTCCAAGATACACATCTATCACTTCTACACCAACCCAATCTTTCAGAACCGCAGTACAAGTTGTACATTCCTGGCGCACTCGCTAACTTGTGCCTTTACAAAATACGTACGTTCCGCGATACCTGGCCAAGTTGGAGAGGTCTGCTCGAGAGCTTGTTACTACATGCTAACCGGCAACTTTTGCCCTTGTAACTTTTTATAATCAATGCATAATATTTACGAGCGGCGGAGTTTTGCGGAAATTGTTGTGGATATTATGTTTTTAACCCGTAAGTGGCTAACGTGTATATTAGTTTATATACATACATATACTCACGGCCATAAATCCCAAAAAAAGGGTAGGTAGAGCTTCAAAGCTAGAAACTCCTCAGCCACATTTCGGGGACAAGATGTGATGGGTGTCCATCCGTATCGCGCAAAAACCACTTTGTGAAGCACCGTACCGTGGTGGGTAGAAAGGGGTAGTAACATCCTAAAGTTACTGATGAAAGACAAAAATCTATTTTTTATTCGTATAGTTATATAGTTGATTAAGTCTGAAAATACTACATTTTTAAACTTAAAATATAGATGCAACAACCAGATATAATAAATAATGTCAGTTTTGTAGTTAGGGTGCCCAATGAGTTTTTTACAATTATTTTCGGTTCATATTAAATTGTTTAAGTACGAACTCATTAACAATATCGTTAATGTCCCAAAAATATTTCAATTTTAGTCAGTTTATCATCACTTAAGAATCATTTACGAAGCCAGGATTTAAGGTAAACTAGAGACCTGGTGAAATTCAACAATATGATGCAACAAAGTTCTTGTAAATATTTAAGTATAGATGATTCAAGAGGTTATACTCACTAATTCTTTCAAAACAATCAACAAACTCTTTTTGTCGTGTTCCTGTAGATAATAAAAAATATTATTATTTCGTCTGTGTCTTAGTCACGGTGATTAGTATTAAAAAAGCTTGTAATTATGTATATCATACATCACTTCCATAAAACGTTACATTTCATTTAAACACTACTATCAACCGGTCAGCTGTTACTTATAATAATTAAAACTTTTATGTAAATATAAATAAGTGCCGTATTAGTTGGATAAAATCACCACGAATGTCCCCAAGAAAATTATTAATTTCACTACTTAACACATCGAAAGAGGCTATTCATTAAAACCATTTTCTGCGTCCTGTAATGGCCCTAATTGGACAGGGTTGTCAATTACAGTGACTGCCGTTCGGTCTAATGGAAATTTAAATACCCAGTTCCGCACCTCCGGACAATGGGACGAGCGGTGACAACCCTAATTGACGGGATTTTTTAGTTTTAGGGTTGCATGAAAATACAATCATTTTCCAAAAGTAAGAAACTAAAAGAAAAGTCCGTAAAGAATTGCCGTGTAGTGCCGGCCTAGAATTTCACTACCCCTTTGTACCCTCGTGTGTCCTAAGAGGTGACTAAGGGTGTGGGGCTTTTGTAAGTGGTTTTTGGGCGATGCGGTGGAAGACCCATCACCAACAATACTACCATTTTCTCCCCTATTACCTTCCAAATGTGGCTGAGAATTTTCTAGCTCTAAAGCTTCGGCTTCCAGTTTTTGGGATTTATGGCCGTGAGTATAGTGTATGTATAAAACGAAAGATATCAGCAGGGCAAGCACGAGCGGTGTTTAAACTAGTTATCGCGTGGGATAAAGCAGCCATCTCTTACGCACTTACTTAGTATCGTATACTGCCATCTCATTCTAACCGTTGTCGTGTCGATATAAGAGCGCTCGTGCTTGCCCTTCAGAAACATACTTTCTACGAAAACCCAAGTCTTGCAATTCCATTTTTATACGATAAGAGTGGTTAAGATAAAATAAAATGACTCACCGCAGTGCGAGACTTCAATAAAGGATGTAGTTAGTAGGATATATAAAATCATTTCATAATTTTACATTATTTATTATTTGTCTTGTTGTTTTTATGTTGTGCTTATCATGTTCAAATCTAGCCCCTTTCCTTTCCCTTTGTATATAGTCTTCATTTTATTTGTAAGTTACATAAATGATATTAAATAAAAAAAATAAAAAAAACTATATTAACTATACTAATATATTTCTTAAGTTGTAATCTCAACTGATTATTTAATATCTGTTGTATACTAATGCTATGTCATAATACTGTTTGTGTGCCGAATAAATAAATAAATAAATAAATAAGACTAAAAATATTTGCCTGGCATTGCCCAAAATAACAATTCTTAAAAATTGAATTCGAAAGGAAATTAAATATTGATTCAAATATGGCAAGGAAAAAGTAATGTTTTTATGTGAAATATTTGATTGGCTATTAATAGAAAACTGATTTAACAGTTAAGGATTTTTGTGAATTGAAAATTTGAAGCTTTTGAGTTTGCTAAAAGGTTCTTGGAATTTCAAAAATATATTCATTGGTCAGTGGAAACGAATTACGCTAATTATCTGAACCGCTTCGATAAAAGGATTTTCTGGAAAAACTTGGTGGGGCCATTGCGTTCAGCCAGATACCAAATATGTTGATAAAAATCAATATTACTATTAAAGCGGTCTAACATAAACGCCCCAAATACCGCATGGTCCTACCTAAACCAAACTAAATGATCAAAAAAACTTTTATCACATAACTTAGATACAAATACAAAGATCCAACATCATCACCAATATAAACTACATATGCATGATAATAAAGCTTTGCAGTGTCGGCTTAAAACAGCTAAACCCTTTTCTCCCCGTGTGCTTTCGTAAGGCGACTAAACATCTTTCAGGGTTTCTAACTGGTTTTTAGGTTATTTTACAATCTTTCCCTCACCCAACTTCTAAAATTGGCTGAACAATTTCTTCAATCTTTTTCCCACTCAACTTCAAAAAGTGGCTCAGAAATTTCTTATTCCGAAGCTCTGGCTACCCTTTCTAGGGATTGATAGCCTAAGTATATGTATGAATAGATAAACTTGCGGAACCACTTCACACAAGCAATACTTCACGCTTTAGCACGCCTAGTTTTTTTGCCAGTCAAAGTGTAAAATTGGCCATTGTACGCGAGCAATCATATGAGCGGGGTCGCTTCGACGCGAACACACTTCATTTCTTTTACTTTGAAACGCGAAGTGTGCGAATTCGTGCGTCAACAACACATTTTTATTTTTTGAAAATAGACTTGCACTTGCATTTTCGTTACATTTCTCTTGTAAATATAATGAAAGATAATTTTTAACGGCTATAAATTTTAATAAGGGTAGCAGTGCATCTAGGCCACTTTTGAAATAGTTTGTAAATAGGTAATCGTTTGTAAAATAAAGGATGGTTGGCTTACCCGTTAGGGTACTACACCCGCGCGGGATGAAATGGGTTTTAGCTATTCTGAGTTGACGCTACATAACAAAAAATAGCATAATAAGCATAATAAGCATAAACGTTCACGCCGCATATCCCCGAAGGGGTTGGCAGAGGTACTAATACTTCTGAACATCACGTGACTTTGTCACCTGGTGTTCAGAGTACCCACGTTTTGCATGGACAGTGTACTCACGTGATAGGGGGCAGGCCTATCGCCGTTTTGTACGAATACACTGTCACATGACTAAGTACAACTCAGCCATGTGGGTTTCCTCACGATGTTTTCCCTCACCGTTAACAACCATGATAAATTAACCACACATATGTCTTTAGAAAAGACAAATTGGTGTAGGCCCCGACCCGGGATTTGAACACTAGTCGCTTGCACGTTAACCGAGTGTTCTACCTACTGGGCTATCACGGCTGTATAACAAGAAATATATCTATTTAATGAAGTACTTATTAAACGAAGTATTACTCGTATTTTTACTCGTACCAATCACTGAAACCAATGACTTTTGGATTCTTCTAATATTGCCACCATTGAAAGACTTGTCAAAACCTGGGTCTTCGCATTGTGCACTCGCGACATAAATATATGTTAAGCGGTCAGTACACAATGGCCGACGATGGCCCACTGCTCGCCATCGCCACTGTGTACAGGGGGCAATGGTGTATGATGGTGGACAATTGCCGATCGTGGCGCGCAATGGCGAAGTTGTCGGTTTTTCGGGCACACTTCAAAGAACATGATAGTCTAGTGGGTAGAACACCCGCCCGAAAACAGAAGGGCGTGAGTTGCAATCCTGGGTCGGGCCTACACCAATTTGTCTTTTCTTAAGTCATATGTGTGGTTAGTTTATCATAGTTGTTAACGGTGAGGGAAAACATCGTGAGGAAACCACATGGCTGAGTTGAACTTAGTCATGTGACAGTGTATTCGTACAAAATTGCGATAGGCCTGCCCCCTATCACGTGAGTACACTGTCTAAGCAAAACGTGGGTACCTTCTCTGAACACTAGATGGCGCTGCCATGTGAGTTCAGAAGTATTGGTACCTCTGCCAACCCCTTCGAGGATAAACGTCGAGAACGTTTATGTTATGTTATGTTACTTCAAAGGAATCGTGGGGTAGCGTGGCTGGTGATGTTTCCACAGTGGGCCATTGTTTAGTTCGTCACCGGTCGCTCATAGATACTTATACTTTTTCGGAATATTTTATTGCAAAATGTATTTATAATTACTATATGACGTAAAACTAACATAAATACCGCCATAAATAAAAATAAATTACATACATAATAATAAATAAATAGCTGCAGCCATAATTACTTCGACGTCCATCGCAAGTGGATTGCCAGACAGTAATGAGCAATGGGCCATTGTGTGAACACCAAGTGATCGTGGCCTACAATTGTGCATTGCGGATCGTGGCCCATCACTGGCCATTGTGCACTGGCCGCTTCACAGACATACATTCATATCCCTGGCAACCACTTTACAGAATTAATAGCCGCGAGCAACAGCAGCTATTGGTAAATAGGGGTTTGACTTAGAAGAATCCCTATATAGTTGGTGGTTTTAAGGACAAATATTTTCCTGTTAGAAAGTACAAAAAGGACCTCCTGATTTCTTTTCACAAACCAACTCGATGAAAACGAAATCCTTATAACATTTGATTTTAGCGGAAAGTAATCACTTGATAGTTTTTCCTTCCTATTGTTATTTATAATCTGATAAACGCACGTCTCAACTAATACCAGATTAATTCGTTATCTGAAATTGAATCTAAGCACATTGTCATAGGGTCGCTTTCATTTGATCAAAGATAATAGAATAAAAGAGAGTTACTTTTAGTTAAGTTTATATCAACTATTTCTTGCTTTGGTTCCTGATATCAATAAATCCGACTTCCTATATGTTATTGTCTCTGAAAGTGTTTCCATGGCTTCGGAGTTGACAATCTCCAAACAATGATAAATCAATGGGTAAATATTAGAATTTGACACTTAAAAATATATATTTCAAACTAAACATCTACGTGAAAAGGAAGTATAAGAAGACTGACCAAGATGGTAAACTAACATCCCTTAATACGACTTATATCCGAGAGTATATATGTATAGAGATTGCCATGTAGTGCCGGCTTAGAATGTCGCTACCCCTTTCTACCGACGGGTGTCGTAAGAGGCGACTAAGGTATTGGGGCTTTTTATTGGATTTTTGGGCGATGCGGTTGGAGACCCATCACCAAAAACCTTTATTTTACCATCTTTTCCCCACACAACTTCCAAAGGTGGCTGAGGTATTTATAATTCCTTAGCTCTGGCTACCCCTTCTAGGGAATATAGCCGTGATTATTTGTATGTATGTATCCGAGAGTGTTGATAAAAGTATCACTAGGATAATGCTATTCTGAGCAAATCTTACACAACCATAGGAAAATTAATAACCTTTTTAAGAGCATTAGGAGCAAAGTTGAAGCAATTCTATATAATAAGTAAAATGTTCGAAATATTCATTATAAGTGGAACCGACACACGGACATTTAATTAACAGAAGCTCTAAAAACATAATATTCCCATTGAAATTAAGTCGGATAAAACTTTGCCACAGTGAGCTGTAACTCGTCTTTTATACGGACTCTAAGTTGATATGTCGAAGTTAAATTTTATTCACGGTATTTGTGTTGACAGACATACATATGTTCATACTATTTTTCCCATTGGGGTATGAAGAGACATTCGATCGCCACTTTGTACAAAACATAGACTACTTAAATATTACATACATACATATACTCACTCACTCACTTTTGGAAGTTGAGCGGGGAAAAGATGGTAAAATAAGGGTTGTTCATGAGTGGTCTCCAACCACATAGCCCTAAAATCACTTAATAAGCCCCAGTACCCTTAGTTGCCTCTTACAATCACCCACGGGAAGATGAGGGGTAGTGCTATTCTAAGGCAACGAGGTATTCACTTATTTATCAGAACAATATAATACAAATCATGTCTAGATACAACCGTAAGTATTATATCGTCATTAGAGGACGACCGCAAAGGGCACTTATGCATCAAACAGAGAATGTGCTCAAAAAGTGCTTCTAAAGTGAAGTGTACAGAAAAGATTAAACTAATATTAATCACATCAACGATAAATCTTGACAACTTACTTAAAAATTTTTAATTAACTTAGATACTGAAAAAAATTCGTAGCAGTGTTAATTACAACCTCGGAAGAAATGGTTAATGTTACATAGTTTTGTAAATTATTCATACATACATATACTCACGGCTGTAAATCCCGAGAAGGGATAGCCAGAGCTAAGGAACTAGAATTTCCTCGGCCACTTTTGGAAAGTTAAGTGGAGAAAAGATGATTAAAAAAAGGTTTTTGGTAATGTATCTCCAACCGCAACGCCCAAAAATCCCTTAATAGCCCCAATACCGTAAGTCGCCTCTTACGTACTCCCACCGGAAGAAATGGGGTAGTGCTATTCTAAGCCAACACTACACAGCAAGTAAATCATTCATTATAGTGTTATGGGCTTATTCCGTTTACCCACCCTAAAAAATCCTCCCTAAGGCGGACATTCGGAAACGCGTGTCCTTCTATCCACCCTGAATGGGGTGGATATTTGGAATGCATATAATATGGTTCTTCCAATTTTTTACCCCAAGTACAGTAATTTACAGAAACATACACAACACAAAATGGGTCCAAGGAACATCGTGAACATACCTACTTTCTTACTTACAGTTTGAATAAAAATATCTTACAAACTTAGGGTATTTTTTCTGTAAATGACTCTACGTAGGCAGGGTAGAAAATCGGAAGAACCATATTATATGCATTCCGGATATCCACCCCGTTCAGGGTGGATAGACGGACACGCGTTTCCGAATATCCGCCTTAGGGAGGATTTTTTAGGGTGGATAAACGGAATAAGCCGTGTTATGCCTACCCCAATGGGAATAATGGGCGTGGGTATAAGTAAGTAAGTAAGTAGTGTAGTGTTTTACAGTCCACTCATTTGGTGTCGAAATTCCGTATTCCTACCATCGAATAGGGCATTAGCGCCAACGCAGTCTCAAATGATAGTATAACCCATTTACAGTTCTGATAGTTTTTTTTTTTACATTCATATTTTCGTTAAATTCTAAACGGTCAATTGATTAAACATCATACAAACAACATTTTATGTAAGTAATAGCAACATCGTCCAGACTTTATAGAATTAAATGAATTAAAATAGACCCAACTTCTAGGAAATGCCCTCAGGAAATCCAACGGTTTATAAGAATATGCTGCGTTGTGGCTTCCCAGGCATAATGTTTCAGCAATGTATTATTTTCCTGGGATTTAATCATACTTATGAACTAAAACTGTTTTTGTTATCATGTTTTCTTTACGTCGATTATGTCGAATCAAATTTTTAATATATGTGTAAGTGTAATATTATATTTTTATGCTAAATTCTGGGTCACAAAAGTATTTATCCACAAATTTTTAAAGAATATCTTCTCATATTTATTTTTAGTTTTTCTATTTCATCGTTACTATAAATAGAGTTTACTAACACTAAGTAATTCTGAATGTCTCCAATAAATTATAAAGCGTTGTCATAAAAGAAAAACAAAAAAATACTCCTAAAAATATTCACTATATACTCCGGACCTGCAAGGAAATTATCCCTTTTTTATGTCATCCAGAAAAAAGTACACTAGATTTTATTAAAACGCCTACGCACCCCAATTTAATATTCGATTGCACCAACAGTAACTACAGCTCGCCAACTAACCCTTTGTTGTAAATAAATTCGTTGTCAAATGATAACGTTAATCCGTCACATGCTATGCACTGCGGATGTCCCACGGGGCTTTTGTCGCTTTCAACGGGCGCTCAAATACACGCGCTTTGATTTATAATTTTTATGTATCGGATTTTGTTTAATAGACTTACTACGTTTTAAATATATGCGAATGAAAAAATAGGGTTTTAAACTGTACACCAAACTAGCAACTATGATTAGTGATATTGTGTCCCTTTGAAATAATAACGACATTATTTTTATTTTATTTGGATTTCCAAAATCCGATGGAAATCAAATGCTTTTGTCATCAACTTGCATAACTGTTTTCAATATAAGAAAAATATTATAATTCCACACAACCACACAAGATCAAAACAAAATCAAATATTTTTATTGAGTGTTACAACAAAAATGTTATTTACTCAACGTAACCAGAGCTAAATAAATTAAAATTTCTCAGCCTCTTTTGGAAATTGAAAATATAGTACCATCACCAAATAGAGCGTTTAAAAACCGCCCGTTGGAACATAACCGTCAGAAACTAGACGCGAGCCGCTTGGGGTGGAAAATGACACGTGTCAGAGTTCCCTGATTGGTCACATCATTCGTGCCCTTAGCACTCCGTGTTTATGTTAAGCGACTTACTAGCTGACACTCCGTATCGGATGAGTTTCGAACAGCGCGTTTTATTTTGTTTCAATATTTGCCGCCGGTTTAATCTGACGGGCTTAGGGTAAGTTTTCGGTAGTTAATAGGCTGTGTAAATTGGAAAATAAACATTGGATTTGTTTGGTGGTTGCTTAAATAGTGATAGGTGCATTCTATCAGCAAAGGGAAAATGCCGGTAACTAAATCAATTATATTTTATTATTATAAGTGTGTGTTATTACAATAATAAATAAATCAGTTATAGCTAAAAATTTAGTATTAGAGGAATGGTAATCATTTTTAACAAATTCGTTGTTATTATTATTGAGAAGTTACTTCAGATTGTGTGCTATTCTAAGCTGACACGAATTTGGCGAAATATATCCCCAAAGAGTAAATAAAGTATGTGTGAGTAGTTATACAAGTAAAAATGGGGAAATTATTATGGAATTGATAAAAAACATCCTTTATCTACTGTTGCCACCCTTATCTTAGGACGATTCTTTCGTGCTGTATCTAGTATAAATATTATCTGTATCATTCATTACAGATAAATACGTGTTAGAAGATAAGATAAGTTATATGATAGATACGCACGTTTTACCTTAATATATAAGCTGTAACCTTTTATACAATAAATCAGACTATAACCATCTTTCGAGTCTCATTATTTTTTCCTGCCAAGACACAATGGCAAATTGGTGACCCCGAGAAAAGAATATACGCAACATGGCGCAGTCACCGTGCAAAACAAATGGAAGTCAACAAGAAACATTAGAAATAGCAGCTGGCACCTCAGTTTTATCCCGAATTCCGGAATTTTGGAAGGATCAACCGCGATTATGGTTCACGCAATTGGAAGCTACATTAGCACCACAAAAACAAGGAGACGATTACAAATACAATATGGTAATAGCCAAGCTGTCCAAAGAAGAAATACTACAGGTCAATGACCTAATTTCATCACCGCCAACCACAGAAAAATACAAATCCATTAAGGAGCGTCTAATTGATTGCTATGAAGAATCCGAACACCAACAATTTGAGAAGTTACTAACAAACATGGAACTAGGCGATCAAAAACCATCACAATTGCTACGGAAAATGCGAGTCCTCGGCAGAAACAAAATCGGCGACGAAACCATTAAACTACTGTGGCTCAGACTTTTGCCACCAACAGTTACCACAGTACTAGCTGTCACCGAGGACATAGACATCGAGAAGATGAGCCACATCGCTGACAAAATAATTATGAACTCAAAAATTACCGAGGTATCAGCAGTCAGCAGAAATACAGATGACAGCGGAACGGCACTCATATTAGCACAGTTAGCAAAATTACAATTAGAAATAGACGCAATTCAACAAAATCGCGGAGGCCATCGGCGTAATAATTATAAACATCAACGTTCTACAACGAGACCAAGTTCAAGATCAACCAGTCAAGTAAGAAATCAATTTTGTTACTACCACAGCAAATATAGAAAATATGCAAGAAACTGTATTAAACCATGCAGTTGGAATCCAAATTTCTATTATAAAAATCAGGGAAACTGAGTGAAGCACAGACTACGGCGGATCTCTGTGCCATTCACCCATCTAACCGCCTTAAGATCACAGACAAAAAAACGGGCATTACATTTTTAATCGACACGGGAGCAAATATTTCGGTTATCAACAAGTCACACAGACAATCATTTAAACAAACCGAACAATATACCCTCTACGCCGCCAATGGGACAAAAATCAAAACGTACGGTGAGAAAACAATGACTTTGAATCTCGGACTACGGAGATGTTTTACATGGAATTTCATCATCGCTGACGTCACACAACCCATCATTGGAGCGGATTTCTTAGAACACTATAAATTATTAGTGGATATAGCGGGTAAAAAAATTATTGACAGGGTTACGGAGCTGACGGTTCCGGCAAGCCTGAGCAAATCTACTCATCAAACAATTAGCACTATCAACATGAGGGCGAACGCGCGCATTAATCAACTTCTACACAAATACGAAGATATCACTAGACCCTCCTCCCTACGCACTAACCCAAAACATAAGGTTGAACATCATATTATCACTCAAGGACCACCCGTTGCCACGCGAGCCAGACCATTACCTCCAGGAAAATATCACATAGCAAAAAAAGAATTTCAAAATATGATGGAACTCGGTATTTGTCGACCTTCAGACAGCCCCTGGGCCAGCCCACTACACATGGTAAAGAAAAAGAACGGTGAATGGAGACCATGTGGAGATTACCGGATGCTCAATAACGCGACCATACCTGACAAATATCCACTGCCACGGTTAACCGATTTTACATATATCTTGGAAAACAAGAAAATACTCAGCAAAATTGATATACGGAAGGCCTATCATTGCATTCCGGTAAAAGATATAGAAAAAACCGCCATAATCACCCCGTTTGGACTTTTTGAATATTTAAGAATGCCTTTTGGACTACGCAATGCAGCACAAACATTTCAAAGATTTATGGACTCCCTATTCAGAGATTTGGACTTCATATTCGTATTTGTTGACGATTGTCTCATCGCATCAGAAAATGAAAATCAACACTATCAGCATTTAGAAATAGTTTTCAAACGTTTACAAGAAAACGGAATAAACATTAATCTCGAAAAATGTGAATTCCTCAAAGACGAATTGGATTTCCTAGGGTATCACATAACGAGCAAAGGAATACGCCCAACGGAAGAAAATTATAAGGCGATTATGGAATTTCCTAAACCGAAGACAATCAAGGAATTAAGGAGATTTTTGGGCATGATAAATTTTTACAGAAATAACCTTCCACACGCAGCTGAAAATCAAAAAATTCTCAACGCATATTTAAAAGGTACGAAAAAGAACGACAATTCACCTATTCTCTGGACAACGGAAGCGGAAAAAGCTTACAATAAATGCAAAGAAAGCATAATGAATTCAGTAGTAACGGCCCACCCTTCCCGCACAGCTTCACTGGCGCTTATGACAGATGCCAGTAACACCTGTATCGGCGCGGTCTTACAACAAAAATCCGGGACCAATTGGGAACCATTAGGATTTTACTCATGCAAATTGGACGAAACTCAACAAAAATACTCAACATTCGACAGAGAACTGCTCGGCGTATATTTAGCTGTCAAACATTTCCAAAGATTAGTTGAAGGAAGACAGTTCACAATCTTTACAGACCATCGACCCTTGACATACGCTTTTTCCAAAAAACCGTCATCAAACGACACACCGCGACGAGTACGACAATTAGATTTTATTTCACAATATTGTACTGATATTCAACACATAAGCGGACGTGACAATATCACTGCAGACGCTCTGTCACGTATAGAACAAATTGATATACCATCACCAATGAATTACGCCGATTTAGCAAAATATCAATCTACGGACAAAGAATTAATAAACTTGCGTAGCAACAAAAAATTAAAACTTCAAGATATCACGTTTCCAAACTCTTCTATAAGCATCACCTGCGATGTATCTACGGGAAAAAATCGCCCTTATTTACCACAAAAATTTCGCAAGCAAATATTTAACGTCATTCATGGATTAAGTCACCCAGGGAAAAGAGCTACCAGAAAAATGATAACTCGGAGATACTTATGGTCAGGCATGAATAAAGACATCAATAACTGGTGTAAATTATGTATAGCCTGTCAGAAATCTAAGGTACAACGACATACAATATCACCTTTAGGCAATTTCATGCCCGCGCAGCGTTTCGAACACCTACATATGGACATTGTCGGACCATTACGCATTTCACAAGGAAAGAGATATGTAATAACTATGATAGATCGATGTACGTCATGGCCCGAGGTATTCCCAGTAGAGGACATTACAGCAGAAACAGTGGCCAAAACACTATATGAGGGATGGATAACTCGTTTCGGATGTCCACTACGTGTCACCACCGATCAAGGCCGACAGTTTGAATCAAGAATATTCGAATCTCTTTCACAATTTCTAGGGGTACACAAAATTAGAACAACACCTTATCATCCACAATCAAACGGGATGATCGAGAGATTTCATAGAACATTAAAAGCGGCACTGATGACTAGAGAAGCTAAGGATAATTGGGTTAAGGAAATTCCCCCAGTTCTGCTGGGACTACGGAGTTGTTTACGAGAAGACACGGGACATAGTGCAGCAGAGTTAACATACGGAACACCTATAAGACTACCTGGAGGATTTTTTGAATCATCACCACATCAACTTTCTACTTACGAGGAGTTTGTAAAAAATATTCAGAAGGACATCACTCAGATGACATCAATACCTAAACGAAAAAAATATGATCAAGCAGTTTTTGTACACCCAGAGCTCAAAGAGTGCTCACATGTATTCGTGCGATGCGACAGACTTAGGAAAACTCTCACACCGCCCTACGAAGGACCATTCCCAGTGATAAGAAAAATGGATAAGACATACGTTATTAAAATAAAAGATAAGGAGACAACAATATCTATAGACAGATTAAAACCTGCATTTTTCATCAATAACGATTCAAACAACGTGCCAAGCACGACGAATAATTACAACCAAAATAGCACGTACATCACACAATCAGGGCGTAAGGTAAAAAAAACCGTAAGATATTGTAATCTGCTGACAACAAGAAGAAACAACCAGCATAGTTGCAACGAATAAATGTATTCAGCAATCCACACTAAGGTCAAGAGGGAAGCACTGACCTAATACACAACAGGCATCAGCAAATCACCATAACAACAATCGTCAGCACATACATTCTTCGCGCCACAACAACATCAGCAAAAATCATATTACTTAAGAATGTCAAGTTCAATTCGTCATCGTAATATTGTACCATAACTATATTATTATAATATTATTTTCTTTCATTTTTTTTTTAAAGGGGGGTGTATTGTTGCCACCCTTATCTTAGGACGATTCTTTCGTGCTGTATCTAGTATAAATATTATCTGTATCATTCATTACAGATAAATACGTGTTAGAAGATAAGATAAGTTATATGATAGATACGCACGTTTTACCTTAATATATAAGCTGTAACCTTTTATACAATAAATCAGACTATAACCATCTTTCGAGTCTCATTATTTTTTCCTGCCAAGACACAATGGCAAATCTACCATATTCTGATTTTATATTCATATGAAGCGGGTGCGCTTTTTAGAAAATATGTGGCAATCCATTATCAACAATTAAGTTAAGTTAATTTCAAAGCAGTGTGGCATCTCTCTTTGGTATTTCTTACAAGGTGGTGGTGATGAATGGTGTTTGATAAGTTTCTCGCCAAATAACTAAAAAATAACCAAACAGTCAATCAGAAACCTAAGTCACCTCATAACAAACCGACAGAAGTAATGGATTAGTGTTATTCTTAGCCGTTACTACATAGTTACACTACTAAGACTAACTTTACAAATATAGTATGCTGTAGTAAAAAACAAACAAAAACAGTATTACAAAAACCCCTTATTCCTTTATTTAAACATCGAAGCATAATTTTCAAATAAACGCTTTCTATATTATGATTAATAGTATTGTCCTAAAGAGGGTAGGTAGGGTTGCATGGTTAACTGATCTTCACCCTAGTACGTGCATTCAAGATGACGGTAACAAAGATTAAATACTTGGTGGTAAAGTTAAAAGATTTTTGCGATAATCTGATGATATTTTTATGGAAATCGAATATTACATACATACATACAGAAACTTACGTCACGCCATACGATCCCAGTGGAGATAGGCAGAGCCGATAAATAAATATATACGGAAATAGGATACACAGATCAAGTTAAGGGATACTAACTCTACGATACATTTAATATTATATATTACACATATAATTAACACCCAAGACTAAGAAACAATCATCTATGATCATCAAAAATCGGGATCGAACCCGCAACGCCTGGACCAAAAAGCTTGTCACACATATGTGATAAAGACGACCACTGAGGAGGCCTTTGAGCCTTATAGAAAATGAGAGGCAGACATACGAAGTGTTATAATATAAATAAAACAGAAAATCGTATTTTAACGATTATAATGGTACTTT
This sequence comes from Bedellia somnulentella, assembly GCA_963576735.1. NCBI lineage: Eukaryota > Metazoa > Arthropoda > Insecta > Lepidoptera > Bedelliidae > Bedellia > Bedellia somnulentella. The sequence goes on from OY755171.1 coordinate 1,935,811, forward strand.
TGCCGCCTCTTCGGTAATACATTAAGAACACCAAGTGTCATTTTTGTCGCCTAGTTTTGCGTAGTTTTGCTTGAACAGTGCATTGACCATGTAGGCGACGTTTTGCACACTGTCACACGTATACATATAAAGAAAAACATCCCAACGATGTGGGCTTCCCCACGATGTTTCTTCTCAAATTTGATAAAAACATGCATATATAAATTTACTCACGGCTGTAAATCCCTAGAAGGGGTCGCCAGAGCTAAGGAATTAGAAATTCAAATTAGTTGTTGGTGATGGGTCTCCAACCGCATCGCCCAAAAATCCCTTTAAAGCCCCAATACCGTTAGTCGCCTCTTACGTACACCCACCGAAAGAAATGGGGAAGTGCTATTCTAAGCCGACACTACACAGCTACACAGCTTGATAAATAATTGGCATGAATAATCTAGTATGTCAATAAAAAGCGTATTTTTAACTAGGCGCTGACTTAAAATCGGCGCTGTTGTCGTCGATATACGCGACTTAGCAAAGTATTAAGCCTGGTAAACGTTCACCAAATGAGAACACATGATGTTAAACAGTAGGGTTTATTTAACTTAATTTCACAATGTATGTTAACTGTAAGTAAGTTATGAGTTTTAATCTAGTTTTTTCATAATTTTTTTCCAGTTTTTTGTACACGTTATTTTGGTCTGTTTTTATTATTTTTTATGTATTGTTTGTGTCCTCAAGAGGAGAATATAGTTTTTTCATTGTTTCTTTCTAACTTCTTTCCACTCAACTTTCCAAAAGTGGCTGAGGAACTTCTAGTTCCTTAGCTCTGGCTACCCCTTCTAGGGATTTATAGCCGTGAATATATGTATGTATTTTCTTTCTAAAATAATAGATTAATACCGTGGCAGCATCGTATAAAGTGCCGATTGATAGTCTTGGTTTACCCCAATGGGAAATGGCGTGTGAAATATGTATGTATTATTAAAATAGTAAGAAAAAATGCCAAATATTCATCAATCAGAACATTGGTATTAAAAAACGATTTATGCATTATTTTTTTCAGAGCAATTCGAAAAGCATGTTTTCACTGTTTCCCCTTCATCCGACCCAAACCATTATAAATATGTTTTTCCAGATCGCTAGCTTTTTGAAATATCACGTGGTCACAGTAGGATGACTCCATTCCGAAGACCCTCTCTCCCCAAAACATTTATTGTCTAGACATCGAAATAATTAAATTATCATACGTTGCCTTTAATTCTGTTCGAAAAGTGATATACGGGGATATTGCACGGTGCGTCACGTTTGGATTATATGCCGTTCTTTTTTTTTTTTTATTAGCCATTTATGTCCCACTGCTGGGCAAAGGCCTCTCTCCCCTTCTTCCACTCCAGACGGTTTTGAGCGGTCTCCCACCACTTCTTATCCCAGAGACCCAACTCGTCACTCCATCTTTTCCTTGGTCGGCCACGCTTTCTCTTTACAGCGGGAGTCCATTGCGTGGCTCTTTTGGCCCATCGGTCCGGGTGCATCCGAGCAACGTGGCCGTTCTTTTATTGTTGAAAAATATTTTGAAGTTAATTTTCACATAATTGAATTAAAATACTGAAGTGGAGTACAGCGGAGGACACATTTGGATCATATAAGAGCGTAATAATAATATTAAAAACAAAATCACCGACGTGTGGGGTGTGACTTTGACAGAAAAAATCCCAATTGTTTTGGCCGCGAACGGGTTAATTCCAACCAGCCTCGCGAACAGCACAAATGCAGTAGGCGGTGCTGCTCGATACGGCTCGGATCGTCCGTCGGTTCTAGAACCTGAGTCCCTGACCCCGACCGACTGTGCTCTTGCCGGGGAGTACCGCCTATCTCATTTAAACTTCTAATTTTCTTTTTCGGCCATAGGAGAGGCGAGAATCTGAAATGGATGCAAATGAAACAAGAGAGGTTTGCCAGGATCGTGCAAAGTGGCAATCGATAGTCTCTGCCTACCCCTACGGAAACTCATGGCGTGAGTATATGTTCGTATGTAAAATACTGGCCAACTTACTACTACCATACACACATATACCAACGGTATTAGTTCCCATTTGCCTACGTGGAGGCTGTGGCCACTTTGTGCGATCTTCGCAAACCTCTACAGCTTAGCCTACATGTATCAATATTTTCATACATGCTTCTTCATACATGTGAATACGGACGCTTTACAACTAAGTAAGATAATTATGAGCAAAAATTCGAACGTTTATAATCAACAAAATAGCTTTTTATCGGCTTAGAATTCGCCGTGTTGTATCGTAGTGGATGATCATAAGAGGCGACTAAGGCTATAGGGGATTTTTATGAGATTTTTGGGCGATGTGGTTGGAGACCCGTCACCAGAAACATTTATTATGACCATCTTTTACCCAATCAACTTTCAAAAGTGGCTGAGAAATTCCTCATTCCGAAGCTTTGGCTACCCCGTTAAGGGATTTATAGCCGTGAGTATATGTATGTATGTATGTATGTACTATTTTCCTCACAATATATAATCAATCAATCTTAACAACTAAAAACATTAATACACAGGTTATATTGCAAAAATTCTAACGTGGTACTTGATTTTTAACCACCTAAAGAATAATCAAGAAGTACTTTATCATAATTAAACAGAGACAAGGAACAACCGAAAACACTTAAAACTTAAAATTTATTCGCGAGTACATCAACTGTTCGTTTTCTCAGAGCATTATCTGAATGAATTACGGAGCTGTCGTTAATTAAATTAAGTGTTGTCAAGCGGAAAAATCCTTAAGACCGCTTACTAGAGTATCATGGAAGACTATAAGTCCGTTTTATTAGAAAGAAAAATATTTAAAGATTCTTCTGCAAAGTTTTTTATTTTTATACATAATCTTTATTCATGTTTGCTATGATAATAAGAATAATGCAGGGCTCAAGCATATTCTGAAAGGGTGAATAGTCCATAGTCCACAATTCTACTTGCTTACTGCGAATTGGCAGATATAAATGACAACTAAATTGCTATATCTGGGACTTAAAGTGCTTTCCAACAACTTCTTACCTTAAGGTAATTGGGGCTTTAAACAACAGCATAACAAAATTAATATTTTATTTTAACTTATGCTTACAATATATTATATAATATATAATATTGATTCAAGCTGTTTGTTACGGCTTAGAATAGCACCAACGCATTACTTCCGGCGAGTCCGCCTTTAAAGTTATAGTTGAACTAGTTATGGTTGAGCTTTCGATATATATGCTATATGGTTGGAGTCCACCACTGACCATTATTTACTGAACATACTTTTCCCTACTCTACTTCCAAAATATGCCCCTTTTTTGGGATATACCTATAGTCGTGAGTATGTAAGTATTTATTGCCCTAATGATTGGTAATATTTTTTTGCTAAAACGGGCATATATTTTAAGGAGTGAGTCTGATTTTCCATTACTTAAAAAAAATAGCACAGATTTTTGCAACTAATTAAAAATCAGGAATATGAATCAAGGTTTGATCCATTACCATATTCCTCATTGCCAGTGTTTGTACAAGACGTTTCTCTGTCTTCTTATCTTATGAATAATTTCAAGACATTTCCCTAACACTGTTAATTGTATTTTACGAATGACGAAAAGCATTGCGGATTTTCTTAAAAGCATTATTTTGCATGTTGGAATATATATATATTTTTATTATTGAAATTTTTAGGATTGGGACATTTGGTTGTCTTTATATGTTTATTGTTGTTGACGTAACTTGTCAATTTTTCAATATATCTTCAGGAACTATTTTTCTCTAAGTATCAGACCTTTCTGTCATGATTTTAAAACTGTGTTAAAGCAGTTATAGCTTATAAACATCCATTTTGCTATACCCGACAGGGTCCATAAACATTAATACATATACTCACGGCTATAAATCCCAAGAAGGGGTAACCAGAGCTAAGAAATTAGAAATTCCTCAGCTACTTTTGGAAAGCTGAATGGGGAAAAGATAGTAAGATAAAGCTGGTTAGTGATGGGTCTCCAACCGCATCGCCCAAAAATCCCTCAAAAGCCCCAAAACCGTTAGTCGCCTTTTACGTACACCCACCGGAAGAAATGGGGTAGTGCTATTCTAAACACTACACACCATAAACACTAACGTAAAATTATTCAACAAAAGTATACAAAAAAAATAATTATCGATTGCAAAAATAAATGAAATAGAATAATATGAAACATGCTCTTTGTTAAATTGAGTAATGCTATTCTAACCCGATCCTACACAAAATTTCATACAAAGTACAGCTAACTGCATATCTTTGTGATAAATTTCACGCCGGTGTATATTCAGTATCAGACGCGAGACAATGTATTCAATAAATTTAAATGTTAAATTACAAATTTCGTAGGGAAATCCAACTGATATATTTACACAGTGGGCTGTGTTGGTGCGGCAGCCATTTTGAAAATTATTCATGAATCGACAACTTTTCTACATAATCTTGCGAATCAGATTATTCTAACTTTTGATACTTATTATAACATATAATTATGAAGGAACATAATTTTGTTTTATTACTAAGTTTTAAACGAAAATGAAACCAATATACATACATACATACATATACTCACGGCTGTAAATCCCTAAAAGAGGTAGCCAGAGCTAAGGAATTAGAAATTCCTCAGCCACTTTTGGAAAGTTGCGTGGGGAAAAGATGGTAAAGTAAAGGTTGTTGGTGATGGGTCTCCAACCGCATCGTCCAAAAATCCCTTTAAAGCCCCAATACCGTTAGTCGCCTCTTACGTACACCCACCGGAAGAAATGGGGTAGTGCTATTCTAAGCCGACACTACACAGCAATATCTAGTTACATAAATATTTATAACTACAGGTGTCAACCGAGAAAGATTTTATTTTATTTAAGGACAAGAGGAATGTAAAAAGATGTTATAGATTCTGACACTCCTTTAATTTCAAATAATAAAAATATATAATAATTTCCCCGCTGAATTTCGAAAAGTTACTAACGAGTTTCAAATTCCAAATCCTTAGCTATCCCTTCTTGGAATTTAGTACAGTCGTAACTATGTACGTATGATATTGACGTAAAATTCAGCATCCTCCATTACCCCATCACGTGACGTTACCCAGCGATGCAGTAAAGTGCACACAATGACATGCAAATCCGTGCGAAGGTAGGCGGTTGCAGTGCAAAGTACCGTGAAATTGGCTTACCCGCGCCAATCAATGAATAATTAATATTCAGCTGGTGCTAGGCCCCGCCCACTCGCCATACTTTTTAAGTGTATTTTTCATTGTGCTTAACTTTGGAGGTTTTAGTAAAACTCGTTGATTTTTCGGCTTCTCTGAAAAGAGAGTTTTTTCGATTAATGTATTATTGTTTTTTTATTTTCTAGCCTACAAATAACTTTTATAGTTTTGTTTTCAAGACAATAAGTCTTGGCTCAGAAAAACTTAGAATTAATAACTCATATATTTGGACAAAAGAAGAAAAACTTAAAGTATACGCCAGCCGTAAACGTGATAGAGATGCTAAACTTGTCTTTTCTTCATGAGAGTGAGATGCAAAATATTGGTGCTGTAAATAAAACACTTGGGATCACTGACATAAAAAAATCTCACCTGATGATCATCACTTACGAACTAGATAAGCTAGCACATATGGTGGTTTTACAGCAAATGCTGATACTGTTCCTTTTTGCCGCATGTTTAACATTAAATAGCTCACATTTGTACATATTTAAGGCAAATAAACAATTTCAATTTCAATTTACCATTGTACCATAGCATATGTCCTTTTTAACTAAGTAGATGCTATTTGGCCACAATAAATAAACATAAACGAACTTGCGAAATATTTCAAAAACCGCGCATTTTACAAATTGGTTTTGATTGAAATAGGTTCCATTCAGACACTTTCAACATCTTTCGGTTTTCGAAAACTGATGTGAGTAGGCAAGAAAAAGTTACACGCTACACGATGGAAAAGGTATGATAGGCCAATGCGGTCAACAAAGATCGTTGCTGCTAGGGTATAGAACCGGGAAATCCCGGTACCGAAAATCCCAGGTATTCCCGGGATTTTTAGAGCAGTAATGGCATGTGGTAACGTCGTAGTATTTACGTATTTTTTTTCCTGAAATAAAGCTCCTACAGTTGAATTGTTTTGTAAGTTGTCTTGTTTGCTTACAACGTCATCAATTATAATTATTTATTGATCGCAAACCGACTTAAAATGTAAAATTCACGAGTCACAGTTTTTGTCACCAAACTCCTCTGAAACGATTGAACCAATCTAAAGGAAATTTTGCATACACATTTGCTAGGTCTGAGAATAGGTTTAAAACTATTTTATATGCTCCTAAGTGATAATGATTGTACGCCCCAAACATTTTGCTTCTATTTTATACATACATACATACATATTTGTCTTTTCTAAAGAAATATGTGTGGTTAATTTATCATGGTTGTTAACGGTGAGGGAAAACATCGTGAGGAAACCCACATGGCTGAGTTGTACTTAGTCATGTGACAGTGTATTCGTACAAAACGGCGATAGGCCTGCCCCCTATCACGTGAGTACACTGTCCATGCAAAACGTGGGTACTCTGAATACCAGGTGACAAAGTCACGTGATGTTCAGAAGTATTAGTACCTCTGCCAACCCCTTCGGGGATATTCGGCGTGAACGTTTATGTTATGTTTATTATGTTACATACATACATACATATACTCACGCCATTAATTCCCATTGGGGTAGGCAGAGACTATCGATCGCCACTTCGTACGATCCTGACAAACCTCTCTAGCTTCGTTTACATCCATCAATCTTTTCATACATGCTATTTTATTCTTCATACTTCGGACGCCAGCCTTTTTAAGCACACTCTCAATTTGGTCCAAGTGTGTTCTCCGTGGTCGTCCTCTAATAACATTACCATATCGACAAGAAATTCCCTTGATATAATTTATGTGGCAAAACAACGTAGTCTTTTTAGATATCGAAGGGAAGGAAAAAATGTCTGAATAGTAACCGCCGCACTTCGATTCATTAAATGCATTTCACAAAAGAGCTTTCATCTCAATAAAACAGCCTATTACTTAGCAAATATCGAGATTAATGAATCGTGAATGAAAACATCCATTCAAAGTTTGAATAAGACTTTGTAATCCCAGTTGATTAAACCCGTAATTGCACGTAATAAAAGATTGCAAATTGTATTCTCTACAATACAATAATTTCAAAACCGTATTAAAACAGAGTTTTTTTACTGAGTTACACACTATTGTTTTATTCGGCTTAAATTGGCACTATACTATCTCTTCTCATGTTAGATAACTAATCACTTAAGATTGTTAGAGTATAGTCATGAAAAATAGTGTTTAGATGGTTTGAGCACATAGAAAGTTTGGATGAAATTAAATTGGTAAAACAGATTTATATAGGCGATGCTAACGGGAGTGTCAGTAGAGGATGTCCGCGGAGGATACGTTTAGATCAAATAGAGATCACTCGTCCGTACTCTGAAGTATATAGTATATGGCATGTGTGAAAAGATTGACGAATGTATACGAGTAATTATGTGAACAGTCATGTATTACTTTTCTTGTTAGAGTGTTGGCCGATAAGTATGACGATCCCATGTACAAACACTGGGTATATGTGCAGCAGGATACTAGGGAACCGATTCATGCTAGGTTCGGCATATATTGTAAATAGTGTTATTTCGTTTTTTCTTTTTATTAATTAATCTTTTAGTTAAAAATAAGGACATACTAACAAAAACTAACATATTAAATAAGTATTTCGATGTTACTAACTTACTAACTGCATATGGATCTTGTATATCCGAAATAAAGTTTTTTTATTTATTTATTATTACTATTTATCATACTACTAGGTAATCTTTTTCACGTATAAGATAATACATTTGAAGCAAGTTCTATTTGTTAGTAGTATCTTAGTGACGTTCACAAATAACTACTTAACTTAAAAATATTCTGTTTTACAATAAGATATATAAAAGCTGTGTAGTGTCGGCTTAGAATAGCACTACCCCATTTCTTCCGGAGGGTGTACGTTAGAGGCGACTAACGGTATTGGGGCTTTTAAGGGATTTTAGGGCGATGCGGTTGGAGACCCATCACCAACAACCTTTACTTTACTATCTTTTCCCCACTCAACTTTCCAAAAGTGGCTGAGGAATTTCTGATTCCTTAGCTCTGGCTACCCCTTCTAGGGATTTATAACCGTGTATATGTATATATAAAACGAACTTCACATATTATACACAGAAACACACCCTAAACATTAAAGACCTCAATCCCGATATTAAAAGCCTGTTTCGCGAAGTCAAAATAACATCTTGAAAAACAAATTAGTGAAGCTCCAAAGCGATGTTTAGGCGTAGTTTGTGAAAATTAACGGGTTTCATGTAATATTGGCTACGGTACGCTTTGGATTTAATTAAAGTTTGAGAGCGACCGAGCGATACGCGTCGATGAAATTTTGATATTACACAGCTACCGTTTGTAAGGCTGTGCTCTGGTTCGTGCTTTTGTGTCTGAGTGGGAAGAAGGTTTGCCTAAGTTAAAATATAAGTGGGTTTATGTCTCGATTCGAGCAAATAATTTATCAGGCGTTTAAGTATTGTTATTTTCAAAGATTCAAAAGGCTTGGTTTGTACTATCTTGAGACTGTGTGCCTGCTCCACGCAACGAGCTAAAGCAGCGCCATAATACCAATGAAAAATCACCGGACATGAATGTTACCTGGTTTTTCCAGTGCCCACGTTTTCGATAGTTCACTCACAAAATAATAGTAGGTCCATTGCCATTTTTGTATAAAACACGGGCACTTGCCTTTGTACCACTTAGCTCTATAGATACCCTCACGATTTTTTCCCTCAACTTTAACAACCAGCACAGTACTAGTAGCATGAGTTTATTAGAGCGCGTATGTCACGTGAGAAGCTGACATATAACTCATACGAAATTTGTCAGTATCTCACTTCTCCCATGATATACTTGCTCTCACACGTTTCATGCTACGGAATGAGGACAAAGAAAACCACATATGAATTTAGATCAAAAACAATCAAAAATCGAACCTATGCCCCTTTGCATGAGAGACGGTGATGCTCTCCCCTGAACTTACACGGTCGTTCCAACCGAACATAAAACATATACATACCCACGGCCTTAAATCCCATCAAGGAGTATCCAGAGCTATAGAGCTAGAAACTCCTCAATCACTTTTGGAAGTTGATAGGGGACAAGATGGTAGAAATACATTGCTATCCAAAAACAATTAAAAAACCCTATACCCTTAGTCGCCTCTTACAACACCTCATATAATACATAATAATATGTCAAGAGTCAGGCGTGGTTCTTTTAGAGTGAGTACCTCTGACACCATTTCAGGCATTCACAGCGTAATATGTATAGAGTATGTAGAATATTATTAATTAAGATTAATTAATTGATTCGATTGCTGTGTAGTGTCGGCTTAGAATAACACTACCCCATTTCTACCCGTGGGTGATCGTAAGAGGTGACTAAGGGTATAAGGGCTTTTCAAGTGATTTTTGGGCGATGTGGTTGTTGACCCATCACCAAAAACATTAATTATTACCATCTTTTCCCCACTCAACTTCCAAAAGTGGCTGAGGAATTTCTCATTCCAAAGCTCTGGCTACCCCGTTAAGGGAATTATAGCCGTGAGTATATGTATGTATGTAATTGATTCGAGAGAAACAGAGATAGCCCATAGTGACTAAACTAACACGCGGTACATAAAGTATACCCGCAGATTACAGACCTAAAAATCAAACTTAAAACTCCTTCATCGGTCCACAACAGAACAATTTTTACTCAAGCCATTAATCAAAAATACTTTAAATAAATGGACTGAACAAAACAGTGAAGTTGTGTTCCAATAAATAATAAAAATGGGAGCGCGGTGCGGGGTAGACAGCGCAGCTATAAACACAATTGTTGCGACTTTAAATCAAACAGTTTGCGAGTCATTATACGCACGTGCTGCGTTGTTACTCTATTCTGTGAGTGTTGTGCGTCTCCATTGGTGAGTCATATTGAAATTACTTTTGTCGCTCTAGATGAGTTTATAATAGATTATTTGAAATATAGCAAACCAACTTTTGTTGCATTTTTGATCCGACACATGACTGGAAGATCAAATATCCCGCTTTTAGATTAGTGATTTATTTGCTGTATATTGTCGGCTTACAAAAGTACTACCCCATTTATCCCATGGGTGGTCGTAAGAGGCGTATATGTATGTATGTGATTTATACAAAGATACATAAATACATACATATATATATAGCTAGACCTTCAGAATAAGAAATTCCTTAACTATTTTGAAAGATGTGTAAGGAAAAGATATTGTAAAATAAAGGTTGTTAGTAATGGGTCTCTAACAGCATCATCGCTCAAAAATCATTGAAAATCCCCAATACAGAAAGAAATAGTATAATCCCTAAATATAGAAAGGGGTAGTGACGTTCTAAGCTGGCACTACAAGGCAACTTAATGTCAGCAATAATTATTTGTGGTATGCAATTTATGAGTTTTCCTAAAAGATATACCTTTGATGCGCAATGGAACCGAACCCAAGAGAGTAATGAAAGCACAAGTGAATGGACACCCTACTGTCGTTATAATCCGAGGAAAGTTGGTTGTTGCTCTTCTTAATTTATCGTCTCTGAATCATATTTGTTCTCGAAAGTTCCGCAAAGTTCTCGTGTGAGGGAGAGACTCGAAGATCTCAGGTGGGGAATTGACTTTGTAATATTACTTTGTCTTGTTTCTTTGTCATGATTTGCTCATATTGACGAATGCTATGGTGTGGTAGGGTTTAAATAAGATATATTATTTGTTTATATCTTGAATTTTAAATGATCTATATTTAAATAGCTTGCCGTGTAGTGTCGGCTTAGAATAGCATTACCCCGTTTCTACCGATGGGTGTACGTAAGAGGCGACAAACGGTATTGGGGCTTTTAAGGGATTTTTGGGCGATGCGGCTGGAGACCCATCACCAACAACCTTTACTTTACCATCCTTTCCCCACTCAATTTTCCAAATGTGGCTGAGGAATTTCTAATTCCTTAGCTCTGGCTACCCCTTCTAGGGATTTATAGCCGTGAGTATATGTATGTATGTATGTTTTTTTACTAAATAATTCATACAGTTTACTCCTGGTCTGCTAATGTGCGTCTATGTTATCACAATACCACCCTTACTTATCAATAAATCTTAGAACAGAAAGAAAGTACCCCTTTTGATTCCGTTATCCTCAATTAACTAATTGGTTGTCGTTGACTTTTGCTCCCTCATTGTTTCGTCTTTGAAAGTATATTTATAACTTTTGGTTACCAATTTACTTAGTACTGTTGGCTTTTAGTGTAGGAATATCATTGAGTGTAGGCGAATCTATATTTCTATGTCTCTAGCCATATCCATAGCCATATATTGCTGTGTAGTGCCGGCTTAGAATAGCGCTACCCCATTTCTTACGGTGGGTGTAAGTAAAAGGCGACTGACGGTATTGGGGCTTTTATGGGATTTTTGGGCTATGCGGTTGGAGACCCATCACCAACAACCTTTATTTTACCATCTTTTCCCCACTCAACATTCCAAACGTGGCTGAGAGATTTCGAATTCCTTCGCTCTGGCTACCCCTTCTAGGGATTTATAGCCGTGAGTATATGTATGTATATATGTATTATTTACAACTGTGAAAGCCCAGTGGGTAGAACACCGATTGTCGTGCATACGATGAGGGTTCAAATCATAGGTCTGGCCTGTACCAATTTGTACTTTTCTTAAGTCATAGTGAAGTTAATTTATTATATTTGTTAACGGTGAGGCAAAACGTCATAAGGAAATCCACATGGCTAAGTTATACTTTGTCACGTGACATGGATTTGAACAAAACGGCGATAGGCCTGCCCCCTATCAAGTGAGTACACTATCCAAGCAAAACGTGGGTACTCTGAACACCGGGTGATCATGTCACGTGATGTTCAGAAGTATTAGTACCTCGGCCTTCGAGATATACGGCGTGTACGTTTGAGTTGAGTATTATTTACAAAATCATTAGATTAGTTTTGAACAGCACTACCCAAATTCTTCAAGTGATTGTTGTACCAGGCGACTAGAAAGGTGAAAGAGGTTTAGAGTATTCCTGTCTATTGTAGCTTTTTCATTGTAAGACCCTGAGAGAGCTGCTGCCAAAAATACAGAACTTTACTTTGAAAAATACTTTAAAAAACCTTCATATTTACTCATAAATAAAAGATGTTATTAAAGGAAAGAAAAATTTCGACACTGGCGGGGTTCGAACCCGCGACCTTCGGGTATACGCCCCCGTCGCTCTGCCAACTGAGCTACAGTGTCAGTTGGCATCCAGCGCGAAATTTCTCTATCCTTTGTTTCTTTTTTTTACACGTTCAAGTAGTGTTTGCGTTTCCTACCTCCGAATTTTAACTAATTCGGACGGCCACTTGTCTGCCTTTTCAGATAGAATGCAAATGTTGGAAACGCCTAACTATCACATAATTTAATGTTTTTTGTCATGAATTCCTCATGTGGGGATTATTACTCATAAATAAAAGATGTTATTAAAGGAAAGAAAAATTTCGACACCGGCGGGGTTCGAACCTGCGACCTTCGGGTATACGCCCCCGTCGCTCTGCCAACTGAGCTACAGTGTCAGTTGGCATCCAGCGCGAAATTTCTCTATCCTTTGTTTCTTTTTTTTACACGTTCAAGTAGTGTTTGCGTTTCCTACCTCCGAATTTTAACTAATTCGGACGGCCACTTGTCTACCTTTTCAGATAGAATGCAAATGTTGGAAACGCCTAATTATCACATAATTTAATGTTTTTTTGTCATGAATTCCTCATGTGGGGATTATTACTCATAAATAAAAGATGTTATTAAAGGAAAGAAAAATTTCGACACTGGCGGGGTTTGAACCCGCGACCTTCGGGTATACGCCCCCGTCGCTCTGCCAACTGAGCTACAGTGTCAGTTGGCATCCAGCGCGAAATTTCTCCATCCTTTGTTTCTTTTTTTTACACGTTCAAGTAGTGTTTGCGTTTCCTACCTCCGAATTTTAACTAATTCGGACGGCCACTTGTCTACCTTTTCAGATAGAATGCAAATGTTGGAAACGCCTAACTATCACATAATTTAATGTTTTTTTGACATGAATTCCTCATGTGGGGATTATTACTCATAAATTAAAGATGTTATTAAAGGAAAGAAAAATTTCGACACTGGCGGGGTTTGAACCCGCGACCTTCGGGTATACGCCCCCGTCGCTCTATAGTTAGGCGTTTCCAACATTTGCATTCTATCTGAAAAGGTAGACAAGTGGCCGTCTGAATTAGTTAAAATTCGGAGGTAGGAAACGCAAACACAACTTGAACGTGTAAAAAAAAGAAACAAAGGATAGAGAAATTTCGCGCTGGATGCCAACTGACACTGTAGCTCAGTTGGCAGAGCGACGGGGGCGTATACCCGAAGGTCGCGGGTTCGAACCCCGCCAGTGCGAAAAAAATTTTCTTTCCTTTAATAACATCTTTTATTTATGAGTAATAATCCCCACATGAGGAATTCATGTCAAAAAAACATTAAATTATGTGATAGTTAGGCGTTTCCAACATTTGCATTCTATCTGAAAAGGCAGACAAGTGGCCGTCCGAATTAGTTAAAATTCGGAGGTAGGAAACGCAAACACTACTTGAACGTGTAAAAAAAAGAAACAAAGGATAGAGAAATTTCGCGCTGGATGCCAAGAGGGCTTAATGACGAGTCCATTTCTTTGCGCCGAAATAAAAAGAAAGCCCAACATATACCACAAAGAGGTGGTATATAAGGTATTATAGCGGCGCCGCCTCCTTGTCCCTTCCTGAGATTCTTCCTCTTGATTGTTTAAATATTAGTTTGATAACAGTCAGATACTCATGTTAATAACACCATCCATTATTATATAGATAACAGATATTTCCAAACAAGGCGGTAAAAATCGACGCCATTTTCCCCGCTTCACAGAATAGATAGGAGACAGTAAGCTGCAGCGCTACCAAAAAGGTTTTATCCGCGCAGGTCGGCTTTGTTTCTGTGACAAACAAACGTCCACCCACTGTTTTGATACGGGACTTAGATAAATAAAAAGAAACTTGGGATGTGCTTGGGATTTCCTAGAAACGAATTGTTTCTGTTTGAGTTGATAAAATCATAGAGGAAAAAGACTGTAATTAATTATGGACAGAACTAAGTTCGAGAACAACAAAAAAGAATCATGTTTGGACTCGTTTTTGCAATATCTCTTTAGTGATTGTTCCATGACATAAATTATCCAAAGGTGCCGGTTCATCGATCAATTGACGTAATTTTAATTCAGTAGGTTTGTTTATTTTTTGATGGGAATAAAAGATATCACTAGGTTATTTTAGGTTTATATGTTATCGCAGGAATTGTATACGCCTGACATGGTGGCGGCACTCCTAGTACCCCTTATTTAAAGACATGGGATGCGACAGTCATGGACAACGGAGGTCTTCTCCTTGCCAACGATGTAGATTCGTGCCCCAGCGGCATTTGGCCCGCTGCTGGGATCGAGGGCTTTGGCTTCATCGGCGGGTTGCGAGGAGGCAACCTCTATAAAAAATAGAGGGAAAAACCTTGCCAAAATTGGGTTGGTATTTTAAATCTTTTTGTTTTGTCGAAATTTTTCTTTACTTTATTTATTCTTTATTTATTGGGTTGATATTATCGGGTCATATTTCGAGTTTGATTCCTAGAGAGTAAACTAACAAATTAAATTGGAGTGCGAGTTGGTAATTAGAGGTAAGTAACATAAAGCATGATTGGTGGTCTCCGGCCACATGCCTTAAAATTTCTTTAAAAGCCCCCAAAGCCTAGGATGCCCCTTATGACATCTGCAGGAAGAAATGTTATAGGTTTTTCTAAGCCAAAACTATTCTTATTATATACTAGCTGACCCCACAGACTTCGTACTGTCAAAAGTGTAGACTTTCACGTCGTCAAACTGAAATATTTAACTGACCTGTTGAGGGTCTCTGTCATGCGATGAGAAAAAAGGTGTTTTTCATAGCGTCCTCACAATTTTTTCACTTCATAAGTTTTAAGTTTATAAGTATAGTAGTTTCGGCTGAGCATTGATTCTTAGTCAGTTAGTCTATTTAACCATTTTTTAAGAAAATTTATTGATCTCTTAATTTATCTGGGATAAAAAGTGTCCTAATGTTGTTATTTGATCATTATCTGGCTTCCTGTAAATTTTATTTTAAATGCGAATTTAATTGAAAAAAATGTATTATCTTCTAAGGTGTTTATTTAAATTAAGTGATGTCAAGGACAATTTTGTTCTCAATTAAATACTCTCAATCAACAACATATTTATTTGGATAAAGATTAATATTATGTTGATAAAACATTATGGCAATTATGCATTAAATTCGACCAAATTTATTTACCATAAAAATGGTTATAGTAAGTGAAACTTAAAAGTTAGACATATACTGTCGCAGGCATATTTTTAGATCATTTAAAGAGAAATAATTCTTTGATACATTTTTTTTGAGTAACTTAAACCGTTTACGCAGCGCACACAACGGAAGCCTTAGTATGTATAATTATCCCCGTTTTTGCATCATTATTCGCTGATAGTTGGCTCCTGTTGGTTACAGCGTGATGATATATAGCCTAAAACCTTCCTCAATAAATGGACTATCCAACACAAAAAGAATTTTTCGATTTGATTGGGTAGTTCCTGAGATCCTAGCGTTCAAACAAACAAACTCTTCAGCTTTATAATATTATATTATATATTACTAGCTGACCCCACAGACTTCGTACTGTCAAAAGTGTAGACTTTCACGCCGTCAAACTGAAATATTTAACTGACCTGTTGAGGGTCTCTGTCATGCGATGGGAAAAAAGGTGTTTTTCATAGTGTCCTCACAATTTTTTCACTTTATAAATTTTAAGTTTATAAGTATAGTAGTTTCGGCTGAGCATTGATTCTTAGTCTGTTTAACCATTTTTTAAGAAAATTTATTGATCTCTTAATTTTTCTGGGATAAAAAGTGTCCTATTGTATTAATTGGGATCATTATCTGGCGTCCTGTAAATTTTAATTTAAATACGTTCTGTGAATTAGTCTTCATTTAGCTACAAACACACAAACATCTAAACTTTCACATTTATAATATTAATAGGATAAGGCTTAAACATAAGCTTCTCGCGCAGGTGACCTCGCTCGCCGGCCACCGCAGCGTCTTGTCTTGCGCTTCATGCACGCGTGTAAATTTTGTTACGGAGTAATTTAAAAATTGTATTATCTTCTAAGATGTTTATTTAAATTAAGTGATGTCAAGGACAATTTTGTTACATACATAACATAAACATAACATAAACGTTCACGCCGAATATCCCCGAAGGGGTTGGCAGAGGTACTAATACTTCTGAACATCACGTGACTTTGTCACCTGGTGTTCAGAGTACCCACGTTTTGCATGGACAGTGTACTCACGTGATAGGGGGCAGGCCTATCGCCGTTTTGTACGAATACACTGTCACATGACTAAGTACAACTCAGCCATGTGGGTTTCCTCACGATGTTTTCCCTCACCGTTAACAACCATGATAAATTAACCACACATATGTCTTTATGAAAAGACAAATTGGTGTAGGCCCGACCCAGGATTTGAACACTAGTCGTTTGCACGATAGCCGAGTGTTCTACCCACTGGGCTATCACGGTTATAACATACATACATACATATACTCACGGCTATAAATCGCTTGAAGGGGTAACCAGAGCTAGGGAATTAAAAATTCCTCAGCCACTTTTGGAAGTTGCGTGGGGAAAAGATGGTGTAAAGGTTGTTGGTGATGGGTTTCCAACCGCATCGCCCAAAAAAATCCCTTAAAAGCCCCAATACCGTTAGTCGCCTCTTACGTACACCCACCGGAAGAAATGGGGTAGTGCTATTCTAAGCCGACACTACACAGCCAATTTTGTTCTCAATTAAATACTCTCAATCAACAACATATTTATTTGGATAAAGATTAATATTATGTTGATAAAACATTATGGCAATTATGCATTAATTTCGACCAAATTTATTTACCATAAAAATGGTTATAGTAAGTGAAACTTAAAAGTTAGACATATACTGTCGCGGGCATTTTTTTAGATCATTTAAAGAGAAATAATTCTTTAATACATTTTTTTTTGGGTAATTTAAACCGTTTACGCAGCGCACACAACGGAAGCCTTAGTATGAATAATTATCCCCGTTTTTGCAACAATATTCGCTGATAGTTTGTTCCTGTTGGTCGCAGCGTGATGATATATAGCCTAAAACCTTCCTCAATAAATGGACTATCCAACACAAAAAGAATTTTTCAATTTGATTTGGTAGTTCCTGAGATCCTAGCGTTCAAACAAACAAACTCTTCAGCTTTATAATATTAGTATAGATTATATATAGGTAGCTTATTATTCCTACCTTCGAGGTCTACTTTATTTTTTGTTAATCTAAGTTAACCCGTGAGAAGGCGCGCTATGAGCAATTTGCTCACACAAAAATTTAATTCAATTTTTTTTCGCCTTTCGCTTGCCACACCAATTCAAGCACTTATGTACCTTCCTAATTGTTCACCCCCTCTCCCCTGACGCCATTCTCGATTTGATCAGTGGCGTAGCGACCGCGTAGGAAGGCTTTTGTGGAGGCCGTGTACCAACGTGCGGCAATTTGCTCATCACGCGCCCATCCGTGTAAGTATTTATTTTTGTCGTTTAAAGAAGTTACATTGTTATTTCTGCCATAGTATTCTTTTTTTTACTTACTTTAGTTGTTTATCATGTAAATACTTTTTAGTAATAATGTTATAATTTTTATTTTTCTTCTAGCTACACTACGAATACAAAATAGGCGATCGAATGCAACCACAAATTCGTTCGTGGTTGGAAGAAGATTCTGGTGATGAATTGGATGCAGATCTTGAAAATGGGGAACAATATCGTGTTGGCACCATAGAAAGCGATAGTTCTGTCATCCGTAGTCCTCACGAAACTGATACGGAGCAACCGTCGGATGAAAACGCAATATGCAATATGTCCTAGACGTAAAAATAGAAGCTCAAAAAAACCATGTACTTCGTGCAAGCAATTACTTTGCACCGAACATGTGAAATACATGTGTTCAGTATGTTTCTAGAAGCTCATTAGTGTAGATTTAATGGATGAATAACACTTTTTAGTTTGTGTTATGTAACAGTTTTTATTGTGATTTTTATGAAACGTTCCAAAAAAAATATATTAATACCAGGTTGTTTTGTTATTTGCGTTAGAAGTTGCTATTATGTTTAATAGTTTTGATGAAAATACTTGTTTTCTTACTTACTAAACTTTGTGTTATTTATTTAAATATATTTTAAGCCAGTAAATATAGAAACACAAAAAATATGAGCATTTATCATAGTGTGAGCAATTTGCTCGCGCGCGCCTTCTCGTGTAAGAAAATTAGGCGCGCCTTCTCACGGGTTAATATCTGATGTTTGAAGTTAATCCATTGACCATAAATTATTTAAATGCTATGTCTGACTAATAGTTTAACATGTACAAAGTGAATGACATAAATTTAATCATATGTAATTCAACAAATTTCTACTCATTTTCAAACATATTTCAACACAAGTTTGAAAAAAAGTATACCAGTACAGTCGCATTAAATCGTTTTAAAATGTACACTGCATACGGTTTCGTAGTAACTACACTAATAGAAGGCTACGGCGGCATCGATACAGCCAGTTTGTGTGCCGTTAAACCGGTTTGTCACGGCACATTGCCCACGATTTGCCAGCCGTGTCTCACTACCATTCGGGCACAACTTGTATCTACTACCGGTAATTAACTTGAAACATTTTGCTTTGAATAGTTGCTTTGTGATGTTGGCTTAAAATGTCAATAAATTAATATATTATAAATATTCACATAGCACACAGACTGAGTTAGGTCCAAAGAAATAAAAATGATAATTTTGGTTACGAAATACTAATGGGGAAAAATTTATTGAAGTATGTTTGGAGACGGATCTTTGTGTTACTAACACATTGTTTAAACACAAAGATATCCACATGTATACAAGGCAACGAGGTAGCGAGAGAAGTATGATAGATTTTGTGATTGTGGATGAAAGACTGAAATCAAAAGTGGTTGACACTAGAGTCTATAGAGGTGTCAACGTGGGAACGGACCATTTTCTCGTCGTGTCACGAGTAAGGGATCTGTTCAAACGGTGGCGTCATAGGACTAGAGTGCCAACTACTGAACCTTCGAGAATAAGAGTAGAAAATTTAGTAGAAGATGAACAAATAGGAGATGAATATGTTAAGAAATTGGATGAAAGACTGAGTTGCGCAGAAATGACGGATGAAATGGAAATTGAAGATGTATGGAGTGTGCTCAAATCTACGTTAGTTGAATGTGCGACGGAAGTTTGTGGAGTGAGCAAAAGGAAAATTAGACCATCATCTAGTTGGTGGGATAAAAATGTGAAAGATGCAGTGAATGAAAAGAAGAAAGCTTGGCTCGATTTACTAGCAATCAAAGCTAGTAAACGGATGAATGTGTGTATAAATGATGATGAAGTTGAGAGATTTGAAGATGAATATAAGAGAATAAAGAGAATGGTTAAGAATAAAATAGAGCAGAAAAAGCGAGATCTGAAAGAATGGAGTGAAAAGAAACTCTCCAATAATTTCCAAAACAATCAAAAATTGTTTTGGAAATATATCAGACGTGAAAGGGGAGTTTCACAAAACACCAGTACAAATGTAATGAAGGACGAAAAAGGTGAATTAATGACTGATGGAATTAGAATAAAAAGGGTATGGAAGGATTATTTCGAGGGTCTCTTTGAAAAAGAGGATGACCCCACTACTTCAGCAATTGATATTAATATTAATTGTAACGAAGTGTTGGGTGATGTGTGTGAAAGTGTGATAGGTATGGAAGAAATTGTAAAAGCGATGAAATGTATGAAATTAGGGAAAGCGGCAGGGTATGATAGAGTTAATATCGAAATGCTAAGGGCTGGTAAAGGGTTAGTGGCTTCTTGGCTGTTCTTCCTTTTTCGAAAGTGTTGGGCACTTGGCAAAGTACCAAATGATTGGTGCAGAGCGGTGATAGTGCCCCTTTATAAAGGGAAAGGGTCACGCCAGGTAGCAAAAAACTACCGTGGTATTAGTCTACTTAGTGTTGTCGGTAAATTGTATGCCAAGGTATTGATTGAAAGAGTGATGAAAGAAACTGATGGGAAAATCTGGGATGTGCAAGCAGGGTTTAGAAAGGGAATGGGATGTATGGATCAAATCTTCTCCTTAAGGTGCATCACAGAAAAGTTCATAGCAAAGAACCAAAAAGTGTATTGCACCTTCATTGATCTGGAGAAGGCGTATGATAGAGTAGTAAGAAAGAATTTGTGGGAGGTGATGTCTAAGTTAGGTTTGGGGAGCCAACTTATACGTGCATTGGAATCACTCTATGAGGGTTCCAGTGCATGTGTAAGAATAAACGGAGAAAGCTCGGACTGGTTTGAAATCTCTACGGGTGTACGTCAGGGTTGTGTAGCTTCTCCGTGGCTTTTCATTCTGTTCATGGATGACTGTTTGAAGGAACTACGCGAAAGTGATTATGGTCTGAGAATGGGAGGATTCATCATTAAATGCCTCTTATACGCTGACGATCAAGTATTACTTGCATCAACGGTAAATGAGTTGCAAGAGATGGTGAATATTGCGTGTAAGTCTTTTGAAAGAAAGGGCATGCGAGTGAATGTGGACAAAACCAAGACAATGGTTTTCCAGAGAGAGGAAAGTATGACAGAATGTGAGATTACAATAGGTGGCAAGAAAGTGGAACAAGTGAAAGAGATTGTATATCTGGGAAGTTTGTTTACAAGGGACGGAAAATGCGAGGAAGATATTGAAAGGAGAGTAAAAAAGGGAAATGCGGTAAATGGAGCCATAAACAGTCTAATGTTGAGCCAGTTCCTGTCTGAAAAGGCGCGAATGGCAGTTCACAATGCTGTACTGGTTCCTACGCTGATGTATGGTAGTGAATGTTGGGCATGGCAAAAGAGGCATGAAAGTAGAGTGAATGCAGTGGAAATGAGATCCCTCAGAAGTATATGTAATGTAAGGTTGTGCTACAGAGTGAGAAATAGTGTAATTCGTGAACGTTTAGGTGTGAAAGATGACGTAGTGTGCAAGATAGAGAAAGGAATGTTAAGGTGGTTTGGGCACATAGAGAGGATGAATGACAGTAAATTGGTGAAAGAGATCTATAGAGCCAACGTGGAAGGTAATGTGAGTAGAGGACGACCACGGAGAACACACCTGGACCAAATAGAGTGTGTGCTCAAAAAGGCCGGAGTCCGAAGTATGAAGAATAAAAGAGCATGTATGAGAAGAATGATGAATGTAACAGAAGCAGAAGTGATTTGCCTGGATCGTACAAAGTGGCGATCGATAGTCTCTGCCTACCCCAATGGGAACAATGGGCGTGAGTATAAGAAATACTAATTCTACAATATATTTATTGATACCCAAGACTTAGACATAATAAAACTTCTTAATTTATTATTAAAATGATTGAATTTAGTGGGAAACGAACCCGTGACCATCGGGTTCAGAATCAAGTCGGCTAAGGACTTCAACTAATATTTTCATAATCTTTGCCGCTTGGTGGCGGGGTACCAAGAAGGCTGGCATTGTCCCTTTGTATGGCCAAACTAATACGTTGGGAAAATACGCACTAGCGGCCCTTGATCACCATACGCCTCCACCAAGGGCAACGAAAAAAATATATATTTAAAAAAAAGTCGCTTCGCAAGGTGTTTAAGAAGCAACAAAAACTCCTTACATTGCTTTTTTCATTCTTTTTATATGTAATTTATTCCATTTATTATTTTCAGTCCGACCAAACCAAACGCTAGTTTGACATACTCGTAATTGAACTAAATTGCGCGTCGCGGACTATTGACAGAGTAATGGTATGACTTACATACAAAAGAAACATACAATCGAATTGAGGACTTCGTTTATTTCATACATACATATACTCATGGCTATGAATCCCTTGAAGGGGTAGCCAGAGCTAGGGAATCAGAAATTCCACAGCAACATTTGGAAATTGCGTGGGGAAAAGATGGTGGAATAAAGGTTGATGGTGATGGGTCTCCAACCGCATCGCCGAAAATCACTTAAAAGCCCCAATACCGTTAGTTGCCTCTTACGTACACCCACCAGAAGAAATGGGGTAGTGTTATTCTAAGCCTACACTACACGGCATAGCCGGTTGAAAATGAAAATCTCTGCCCTTAATTAAAGGCAAAGTAAACAGTTCAGAAGTGAGAACTTGGGAAACTATACATACATACATATACTCACGGCTATAAATCCATAAAAGGGGTAGCTAGAACTAAGGAATTAAAAATTCCTCAGCCACTTTTGGAAAGTTGAGTGGGGAAATGATGGTAAAGTAAAGGTTGTTGGTGTTGGGTCTCCAACCGCATCGCCCGAAAATCCCTTAAAAGCCCCAATACCGTTAGTCGCCTCTTACGTACACCCACCGGAAGAAATGGAATAGTGCTATTCTAAGCCGACACTACACAGCATAACCGGTTGAAAATGAAAATCTCTGCCCTTAATTAAAGGCAAAGGAAACAGTTCAGAAGTGAGAACATGGGAAACTATGTTCCATAATATTGTAGTTATGAATTGTCAATAATATAAAAGGGAGTTAAAGTATGCGATACATACATATACTCACGGCTGTGAATCCCTAGAAGGGGTAGCCAGAGCTAAGGAATTAAAAATTCTTCAGCCACTTTTGGAAGTTGCGTGGGGAAAAGATGGTAAAATAAAGGGTGTTGGTGATGGGTCTCCAACCGCAAAGCCCAAAAATCCCTTAAAAGCCCCAATACCGTTAGTCGCCTCTTACGTACACCCACCGGAAGAAATGGGGTAGTGCTATTCTAAGCCGACACTACACAGCAAAAGTATGCGATATTTACCAGAAATATGTCACACCTAAAATTATTATAATTATCACTTATAAAATAATTCCCACTTTTAGCTTCTTTATTTTCCGGTACATATGATAAAACCCCAAATCAAAGTCGGCTTCGTAGAAACCACGGGAAATTTATTTGGCAAAAAGGCTTTAAAATTGCTTTCTGCTGCCGACTAGCTAGAAGGTGGAGGCTTAACTCCCTTATAAGCCTCTTTGAGGTGACAACATTATTCGGCCCAAAATTGAGGAGCGCTGGCATTTATTAAACCGAAAACCAGCAACAAAGGGAAGATATTGAATTGTAAGAAAAAGTGACGATGAACTCTGAAACAATTGAGAAGGCTTTTAAAAAAAGAACTAGGTTTTTTATTATTTTCATTTAATGTTATAAAATTGTTGCTGTTGTGTAATCTAAGCATAGAATAGCACTAACACATTTTTTCCATGAAATTCGTAAAAACATACATACATACATATTCTCACGCCGTTAGTTCCCATTGGGGTAGGCAGAGCCTATCGATCGCCACTTAGTACGATCCCGGCAAACCTCTCTAGCTTCATTCACATCCATCAATCTTTTCATACATGCTCTTTTATTCTTCGTACTTCGGACACCTGCCTTTTAGCGTAAACGTAAAACTTTTTTTAAACGTAAAAACATATTATAAGATTCAAAAATAAATAATGTTCGGTGATGCATTTCTATCCCCATCTCCTCATAATTCCTTAAAAACCATAATATTTTTGATCATGTATGCCATCCACTCTAAGAACTGATTCAGCGACTAGTACATACATACATACATACATACATATACTCACGGCTATAAATCCCTTAACGGGGTAGCCAGAGCTTTGGAATTAGAATCCTCAGCCACTTTTGAAAGTTGATTGGGGAAAAGGTGGTAATAATAAATAAATGTTTTTGGTGACGGGTTTCCAACCACATCGCCCAAAAATCACTTAAGAAGCCCCTATACTCTTAGTCGCCTCTTACGATCACCAACGGGTAGAAATGGGGTAGTGTTATTCTAAGCCGACACTACACGGCAAACACGACTAGTACTATATGTAAATTATTTGTAAATTAGAATACTCAGCCAACACTACTGGACGTATCCAAAATTTTCTCTTCGCAAACCATCGACGCGAGGAGTCCACGCACAAAGCTAAGAACTTCTTTTATCACAGATTAAATTCTTTCCTACCAACCTCCGACCTTAATATTCCCAAGCCACCAACTTAATTTACCTCCAAGACAGATTTTAATACATATTTCATTGGAATATTTAACCAGCTTTATTCATTTTACTCCATTCAACTTATATTCAATGTTTTTAGAACGGTTAGTTCCGTTCTGCGTTTGATTTCTATGGTAATCTGTGGTTTATTCGTTTCTTTGCTCTTATCATCTGAATATTGATATTTTCAATAGTTTCTCCTTCAAATAAGAACGTTTAATTAAATAAATATTATACATGGAAACGTTTAAAGGTTAAAGTAAAGTTAAACATTCATTTATTGGGTTCGGGTCGCTTACAGCTAAGGCATGATAGACTTTAATAAATTCAACTTTTAAACATACATACATACATATACTCACGGCTATAATTCCCTGGAAGGGGTAGCCAGAGCTAAGGAATTAGAAATTCCTCAGCCACTTTTGGAAAGTTGAGTGGGGAAAAGATGGTATAATAAGGTTGTTGGTGATGGGTCTCCAACCGCATCGCCCAATGTTCCCTTAAAAGCCCCAATACCTTTAGTCGCCTCTTACGTACACCCGCCGGTAGAAATGGGGTAGCGCTATTCTAAGCCGGCGCTACACAGCTTTCATACATGTTCAACTTTAAAACTTATGTTTAATACACATTTCAAGATAATCATTCGCTTAATAAGTTTACATTATGGATTTTACCGCTATACTACATACTACAGAGTAAAAGTCAGTGTACAATATATTCCCAATTAACAATAATATAATTTACGTAACTTCGAAATAAATAAAAGTAATTGAATACTGGACAAGTTAGCACCTAAATTATTAATGACCAGTAAAACTCAAACAACGAAAGAACCTTTTGAAAATGGATCACGTTAAAAATAATTTTGTATTGTGTTCTCATGACAATATCATATCAATAAATTAATTAGTTTTGAAAATATATCTATAACATGAAATAATAAATTTATTAGTTGTTATTACTATGTTAGTAAAAATAAAAGTCTTTTATATAGCAAAATTACATACATACTCACTAATTAATATTACTATACTAGTTAATATACTCACGGCTATAAATCCCTTAACGAGGCAGCCAGAGCTTTGGAATGATAAATTCCTCAGCCACTTTTGGAAGTTGATTGGGGAAAAGATGATAATAATAAAAATTTTTGGTGACGGGTCTCCAACCACATCGCCCAAAAATCACTTAAAAAGCCCCTATACCCTTAGTCGCCTCTTACGATCACCCACGGGTAGAAATGGAGTAGTGTTATTCTAAGCCGACACTACACGGCAAAGCCAAATTAAAATAAATATAATTAAAAAAACACTTTATGTATGTTTAAGTAGAGTATCTTTAATTTAAATCTTTTTGTTCATGAAAACCTCATGTGGGGATTAGCGTCGGGGCGTTTACCCGAGGTCGCGGGTTCGATCCCCGCCTGTGTCGAAATTTTTCTTTCCTTTATTTATTCTTTATTTATTAGAGTATCTTTAGTTTATCGTTTCTATATTGGTTACGAAGCCTCTGAATAAAAAGCCATAGCAGATAAATGTGAAGTTTATTATTTTCAAAAAGTTAAGTTTTTATCATTTTATGCAGTCCTCCTGCCCGCAGCATTAGTGGGCAGTGCGCAATCAGTGTAACTATTATCTCAGATTTATAATTCGTAAAATGTCGCGTGCAGATATGCTATTTTTCGCGTGTTTATGTAAAAATAATTATATTTGAGGCAATTCGCCAAACAAGAAAGTTCAATAACTCAAATCAGCGAGGTCAACTTTAGGTGACAGGATCGGACAATCGAATTATGAAGGCGATAATCAAACGTCAGAAACGTCTATAATGGTAACGTTGTTATAAACTACCAATGCAAATAGCTAAGTCAAAGGATTTTGGCAAAGAACAGATAGAAATGAAATAACTATCACGATATATGGCATTTAGATGTGTATTAAATGGAAAGAAACTTCATTGTAGAACGACTAATGGAGATTATATTTTAATAAATACTTAAAGAAAATTACTTATAGAAGAAGTAAATAATTCACGGCTACTTTTTTCGTTCCTTAATTTGAACCTATTTAAAAATGTTTCAAAGCTAAATTAAATAACTGTGGGTGTACTATTAATAACATTTTGCGCTGATTATACTATTTAGTAAAGAAATAACTAAGAAGTTACCCTATGATGTGTTAACTAAGTTTAACTCTTGACCATCAACATAGTATCCGGTGGTTTTTTTAAATTTTAAGTGTGACAAATATATATTTTCGTAATTTACATTACAATGTTTTTTTTTTAATAGAACTAAACTCTCGGAGTAATTTTTTTATTAATGCAGTTTCAATATTGTATCTGTATGCTTTTAACAGCATTATATTGGATTGTCGTATCTGCATCCTAACCTAATCTAAACCGATAAAGGCCGGCCACGTCTGCTGCTATGATTTTATTTGCCCTTCCAATAACTGCTAATTCTATGGACTTTCCATTCTGTTATTTCGTCCGTTTGACCAACGGGCCCTCAAACGAACGGTGACATTCGATTAGTTTGGTCAACAAAAGGACTTGTTTATGTCGTTAATCTAATGAATGTCCTCTGTATTTATTATTGAAGGGAAGAGGATTTTGTCGAAACTCAATAATTTATTACATTAGGCTCTCTGATTTTAAGGTCAGAGTTTTTGTTCTAAGTAGTCTTTGATGGTATTTGGAATGTTGAAATAAATTTTATCAATGTGATAGCTGGTTTTTGTGAAGATTGCAAAAAAATATACTTTACTACATTTTCCCTCTCAAAATATTTGTTACTACCAAAACGTAACTTATAACAAAAAAACATGGTTTTTTCATATAATATTTTCGCTAAGAACTAGTTTCTATTGTTACTTATGTTAGTTCATGTTGTTTCCACGATCACAATAGGACCATAATTTATTTATTATTAAAATTATTAGTTTATACTAATATTATTAGAGACAAACAATGATGATTTATTCTCAATTTGACCAGAGACTGACAATATTTAAAAGTGTTAGCCAAGTTCGGTTTGGAAAGTCAACTTATACGTGCATTGTATGACATTTTAATTTTTTCTTTGATTACTGTTTAACAAAGTTGCAATGGAAGGTAATTTTAGTCGAGAACGACCAAAGAGGGCACACTTGGAGCAAATAAAGAAGGCGCTTAAAAAATCTGTTGTCCGAAGTATGAAGATTAAAAGGGCATGTATTAAAAGATTGATGGTGTAAACGAAGCTAGAGAGATTTTTCCAGGATCCTGCAAAGTGGTGATGAATAGTCTCTTCCTACCCCAATGGGAAATAATGGCGTGATAATTATATGCGGCGTACATATGTATGTATGTCAAGACATAGTGTAACGTATTGTTAATAGATTTAATGTGTTTAGCATGTATGCAGCATATTAACTATAAGGACCACCGTAGACTCTAAACGTTAACAGTTTATTGTAAGTATTGTTCGTCAGTTGAGAAGTTAAAACTCTGCACCCACAAAATACGTTTATTTAGCTGTTTGGTGACCAAAAGAATAAATACCACCCATTTTATTTGTAATGAACTAAGAAAGTACAGCCGAGTCTCAAGCAGAATGCCACCGACTTGTCAAACAAAAAGTCTTCGCTAAGACAGTTTATTGACATTAGTTAACCGCTTCCGCCGAAAACTTTGTCATCGCTCCCCAAACTTTCAGAAAAAAAATCAGAAAGAAAAAGTTAGCTTGTTTCTTTCTATGCCTTTTAAAAAAGCGTTGCACTGTATTTTTATTATTGTCTTATCGTAAGAAAATTCAAGATGATATCACACAATTTAAATCTTTTTGTTCATGAAAACCTCATGTGGGGATTATTACTAATAAATAAGAATAAATAAAGGAAAGAAAAATTTCCCGCCTGTGTCGAAATTTTTTTTTCCTTTATTTATTCTTTATTTATTAGTCAAGATGATATCGTTTAACTTGTTAACAAATACTTTAATGTGGTGGTGAATGTATTATTAATTTCATCAAAGTCCATAAATGCACTACTGCTATTCATTCTGTAATACCTTAACTTTTATAGGAATTATTTACAAAGTTTTAAAGTACTTCCTAATTTCAACCCGAGCCCTACGCTCTAACCGTTAAACCACGGCATCTATCAATTCTAAGATACATAACATACATATACTCACGGCTATGAATCCCTTGAAGGGGTAACCAGAGCTAGGGAATCAGAAATTCCTCAGCCACTTTTGGAAGTTGCGTGGGGAAAAGATGGTGAAATAAAGGTTTTTGGTGATGGGTCTCCAACCGCATCGCCCAAAAATCCCTTAAGAGCCCCTATACCGTTAGTCGCCTCTTACGTACACCCACCGGAAGAAATGGGGTAGTGTTATTCTAAGCCGACACTACATGGCAAATACATAACATAACATATTTCAAAAATACACACACTTGTGCAAAATTTGCAACATCTTCATCTTCATTTCATCAAGCGTCTCTACTTCTTACAAGCAGTTTGAGAAACGCAGCTAACTACAATGGCGGCTGGTGTTTGGGCGTAAGTTTTTCCTAATGAAGCGAGTTGGCACCGAAACCGCGAGGTTGAGAAACTGTGCTTGCAGCTTCATACGTGACAGAGTTCTTCAAACACTCCTGTTGTTCTAAAATTATATTTCTTATGTTTTAATACATACATATATGTATATACGGACATAAATCCAAGAAATATAAGCGAGAGCTTCAAAATAATAAATTCCTCAGCCACTTTTGGAAGGTGTTGGGAAATTATAGTAAAATAAAAGGTAGTCAGTGATGATTGGTCTCCAACCGCATCGCCCAATTATCCCTTAATCGCCTCTTACGATCACCCATGGGAAACGGGGTAGTGCTATTCTAAGCTGTGTCAGCAAATTTATCAATCAACTATTTTTTAGACCGGCTAAGAAACTGCTGCCTGATTATTGACGTTGGTATCCTATAAAGGCATTTGCGGTTTTTTGGTGTTAGGTTAGAATGCCTTTTAATTCATCAGAACTTGTTATTTTACTTTGTAATCGTATGGTTCCTTAACATACAAAACTTCATATGAACAAGATCTTAAACTTACCCTTGGAAACACTTTATGTTATTTTTTTAGTGAAGCAGGTCCACATTTGCAGCAGCAGCGCGTTCTACCCTTGTTACAAGTTTTTTATAAAGGTCTAGCTGTGTAGTGTCGGCTTAGAATAGCACTACCCCATTTCTTCCAGTGGGTGTACGTAAGAGGCGACTGACGGTACAGGGGCTTTTAAGGGATTTTTGGGCGATGCGGTTGGAGACCACCAACAAACTTTATTTCACCATCTTTTCTCCACGCAACTTCCAGGGGTGGCTGAGGAATTTCTAATTTCCTAGCTCCGGCTACCCTTTTAAGGGATTTATAGCCGTGAGTATATGTGTATGTATATTATAAAGGTAAATTGTCGTTGACTTTAATTGATAAGACTGCCACTTTCTATTGAAGAACATAATCTCAATAAGTACAACTATTTATGATGGGATACACAATACAGGATTTTCTATTCTATTCTATTTCGAAAAATGTATATCGTGCGAATATCCTCAGTTACAAAATGAATAGAAAAAGATTCCGCCGGGGTATAATTAAGAACAAAAAGTTAGTTGGCAGAGTCAAACGGTGGTTGCGGCAAATTCACTTACGGATATAGTGCGACTCACTTCAAACAGTTTGGGGTCACTTGCTGTACAATGTTTTCACAAAAAAATAATTTTGAACACGCTTATATTAGCTTCACATGATAAAATTATACTACTAAAGGTATTGGGGCTTTTTATTGGATTTTGGGCGATGCGGTTGGAGACCCATCACCAAAAACCTTTATTTTACCACCTTTTCCCCACTCAACTTCCAAAAGTGGCTGAGGAATTTATAATTCCTTGGCTCTGGCTACCCCTTCTAGGGAATTATAGCCGTGAGTATATGTATGTATGTACGTATTTAATTCTAACTTTAATTTGAATGTTTTTGACATGAAAACCTCATATGGGGATTATTACTATCCCCGACCCCGCCGGTGTCGAATTTTTTCTTTCCTTTATTCATCTTTTATTTATTAGTAATTCTTACTTTGTTCACTTATAAAGGATCAGCGACAATATGATAATTTTATAGTTTTATATCATTATCTTGATTAGGGTCCTCAGAATCAACTAATTTCAGGTGGATCAATACCTGCTAAAAATACGCTTTTGAAGCCCTTCCAACTAAAAAGTGAAAAATATTTTATAATATAAGCTGAAAATGGCAATGAACAAAAAACACTATTATTAAATTACAGTTATAATTAAAAGTAGTATTGTTGTGAAAAATCGTGGGGTGTTCTGTCACAAAAACTTTTTCTTAAATGTGGAAAATTATTTCATTCTACATAATCACAATTACCATTATGATCTCTGCCCTAATAGGTATGAAAAAATAATGTAATAGCGATATTATTCCAAAATATTCTTGAAATATCAAGATAACATGAAATCAAAACCCCTTAGCGGGAATATCTAAACAGGGGTCCTTTTCACCGAGCCATAGTTGGTTCAGTAGAGAATTTGCATAGGAATAGCTGATTACCGCTTTATCCTATAGGCACTAGCCGGCTCTAGGCAGCCTGAGCTTATCCAGGTAGCCTCCGAAGGGATGTGAAGTATGAGTACAACTTTCTCGAATTGCTACGTTTGGCTTTAGGTTGTTTGGAAATTGGAGTTGTTACTGGTTATTATATTTTAAAATCTAAAATGCAATTGATACGGTATTTCAGCTAATGCACTATAAAAATGCGGTTTTTTTGTTAATACACTACTAAATGAGTGACTTGATAATTGTGAAGCTAATCTAAAAGCTGGAAAATGTGAAGGCTTTTTGGTATAGTTAATTTATTGACCCTTAAAAAAAATACAAAAGCGTTGTTATAAACAAACAAAGCTCATATTATTGTCTTTTTGTTATAAAATCTATCAGACGTATCAGAAGCTCATCTAAGTTTATCACAACACAACAAATGTCAAATGTTAACTAAAACCGAGACAAGTCATACAACGCCTGATTACAAATTTGAAGTCACACTCGTACCCGAGTGTTGCTGTAACTGATTGTCTAGGCGTTTTCGCGTATGAATTTCAACATCTCAACTTGAGAATTGCTTGTTTGCATTAGTTTCCATTCTTGTGTATTGTTTATAATGAGAGAATAACCTAAATAATATTGCATTGTCAGTATTATTTGTTCATTATGTACGCTTCTATATTAAATATTCGTAGTTAAAAAACATAGATATACTTCTGGATATAAATCAAAATAAAAGTCTAACAGCTACTTACAAACCGATAATTAAAAAGGGATCTTAATAGAATGGCATAAGAAAGTAATTTAGAAAGAAATTCAGTTATGCTAAAGTAGAACAATGGTCAAGGTAGAATAAGCTTAGAATAGCACTAACGCTTTCCTTCCCGAGAGTTTTATTAGAGCGTCATTGTATGTATGAGTTTAACTTTAAAATGAAACAACATAATAAATAAATGCATTTAAATATGATCTCGCTCTACATTGTTACAAGTTACAGAGTTATAACATAGATAGTCATTGAGATACCTTCAGCTTTATACATAACACTTAAATGCTCTTTAAGACTGACTTTAAAATAAAATCCATTCCTCTCCACAATAAATATGTACTTACTAAGATAAAAGTAAAATGGTGGACTGGCCTCATTTGCATCGGGTACTTTTTTCACGGTAACTTGAACTTTAATTAAAAACAGAATTACCTAGAATCGAGCTCTACCCGCACGAACTTAGTACACTGCAGTGCAAAACCATTCTATCAAGAACTCAAACGTTCACGCCGTATGTTCTCGAAGGGTTTGGTAGAGGTACACTTCTCAACATCACGTGACAATGTCACCAGGCTCCAATTTCACCACGACTACAATTTTCAGTGACATTATGTCGAGCTACAATTGTCAAGCAAATTGTGACATATTACAATTTAATGAAATATTTTCTGAAGAAATGCTTACAAACTTGACAGGCATTTTGCTACAATTGTATGTATTACAATTGTGTTGTAAAACAGTGATTATTATTTTAGTCGACATATTTGTAGAATTGTCGTAGAATCTTGACATGAGGTTGAACACATGTCGGATTTGCGTGACAATTGTAGTATTTCGTGGTTGATACACGCGTATTTCAAAATGGCTCTCCATGCGAGTAGTAGTGACGCTAGTGATAGTAACAGTGATCTTGATGAATTTACAATTGTAGCACTTGTAGCAGTTGTGGTGCAAATAAATATAGCATGTTAAATCTATTTTTAGTCGTGCAAGAAGTTTACTTACTTCTATCTTACGAGAACTAAAAAAATATATAAATTTTTCAACACAGAAGCTAAGCGGTGAAGAGTTAGTTTAACTAAATATCGATAATAGTGTTAGATGATCAGTTTTACTTGACGATCTAATAAGGCTCCAAAAAAATATTTGCCTTTTATCTATTTCCAGAAATAGCTTCATAACTAGAAATTTCACAGACAATTTTAGTAAAACATATTTTAATAAAAATCTTCTCATACTTGTGATAAATATATAAATATAAATTTAATTCTGACTGATATACTAATATTAGCACTCAGTTTTATATCTCTTTTCACGCCTCTACTATACTTAAGCCATACAAAATCTGATTAGACTCTGTCTCAGAGATTAAGCAGATGATTGTAGATGTTTGATGACAATGATTTTTTATTAATTTTATTCATCTGTCCGGTTGTATATCTAGCTAAGCTCCTATTACTTGAGCGTCCAGTGTACCCAATCGCAGTCTAGTCCTTCGAGGGTTTATCTATCGTCGTCAGTGGTACCGCCTGGGATCTGATGAAATAAATGCTCCTTCATCTGCAAGACCTGAACCCTTCTGCAATCTATTCAATAGCATGCATTGATAGCATATTATTTACATTATGGAAAAACTAAGTTAATTTACGGACGATTTTGACTTACAACGGAAGAAAACATTCACAAAAGTTTATTTATTTTTTTTAGAAAATGATATAGTATGATGTGCTGCCCTGATGATGTGATTACATGTAATATCACGCCAATAAGTGTAGTGTGTGTTCTCATGATGTTCAGAAGTATTAGTATCTCTGCCACCCTTCCGGGATACATGGGTTGAACTTTGTGTTGAGTATCTATCATAAACCGAACGCTCGAAATTTTAAAAGATAAAATACAAATGGGTTCCCTAAAAAGGAATAAACGTTAAAACTCAAATAAAGAGTCGGGCCGAACGGCTTCTTTATCAATAAAAGTTCAGAAACAAAAACCAAAGTACCAAGGTAGCATTATGCGAACCTTTCCATTCGTACAGAAGCTTCGCAAAACAATAGAAAAAAGGCTAAACCCCGATATAAAATTAAGTCAACAAGTTTGAATGGAAATTATTCATAGAAAGAGATCGCCAAGGGTTTAAGAAAAAAGGGAAAAAGTTGCCAAAGTGCCTTCATGAATTGGTAATGTAATTTGGTGTGTGCCGCAATTGTTTTGCACTGTTCCACTGATAAACGCCACTTGTCATTGGCCTAATCTCTCACTAGATGGCGCTAGTCTAGATAAGACCAAATTGAATGGCAAGCAGTAACATTTTATTTGCAAACATTGTAATTTTCTTTTTGAACTACAAAATTAGCTCACTATTGGGTTGATAAATCCTTTTCACGGACATTGAGATGACATATCGTTCGATAAGAGGTAGCATATAAATAAAGAATAATTTATTAGTAATAATCCCCACATGAGGTTTTCATGAACAAAAAGATTTAAATTAGGTAGCATATGTAATTAGGAATAGCGAGTTTTTCTTTGGACGGAATGCAGGCACTAAATTTTACGTCATAATTAATAAGCAAAATAATTGTCATATAGACTCAATGGTCCTATTTTATTGTATAGAATTCCGTACTGTAGCATGTTCATTATGTTTCCCAATAACCAGAAATAAAAAAATAATCCGATTAGAAAACTAAAATTATAATTTAATGTTTTTTGACATGAATTCCTCATGTGGGGATTATTACTCATAAATAAAAGATGTTATTAAAGGAAAGAAAAATTTCGACACTGGCGGGGTTCGAACCCGCGACCTTCGGGTATACGCCCCCGTCGCTCTGCCAACTGAGCTACAGTGTCAGTTGGCAGAGCGACGGGGGCGTATACCCGAAGGTCGCGGGTTCGAACCCCGCCAGTGTCGAAATTTTTCTTTCCTTTAATAACATCTTTTATTTATGAGTAAACTAAAATTATGTTCAAGGACTCATTGTAAAATGTCATATCCCTATTATTCTTTTAACTGTTTCAACTTTCTATCACGTTGCCATTTGCCAAGTATTACCTACATATGAAATTAAATTATAGCGAAAAGTGTTATGTTAAAGAGGTAATATTTCTTTACAAGAACATCTAAACTGAATTGCTTTTGGAAAAAGTACTCTTAAATGCTTTTGTTTTTTACTTCACTCAGTCCACATATGTCCCCAACAAGGGGCTCGAGCCTACCCAATATTGCGGATTGGCAGACTAACGACTACTACCGTAATAGTAGCCGGAAGCGAGGGCTTAACGTGCCCTCGGAAGCACGGAATCATCTTAATTTTCGGATAATCAGATGATTCAAGCCTGCAATTTAAAACTGGGTTAAATATTACAAATTAAATTTGTGAGTTTACCCTCCCCGGGGATCGAACCCGAGACCTCCGTACTTGAAACCAAGCGCTTGACCGCGGGACCACGGAGGCAGTTACTACCTATTAAAAAAATGCTCTTATTAAAAACATGGTAGATTCAATAAATAACATAACTTCATAGGTCTAGCAGAGAGGGATACAACTTAGCTCCGGTGCGTTTCCAGAAACAAGAGCAGCGAAATTCTACTGGCAATATTTACTGTAATACAACATTACATATAACATAACATAACATAAACGTTCAAGCCGTTTATCCTCGAAGGGGTTGGCAGAGGTACCAATACTTCTGAACTCACATGGCAAGCGCCATCTAGTTTCCAGAGAAGGTACCCACGTTTTGCTTAGACAGTGTACTCACGTGATAGGGGGCAGGCCTATCGCCGTTTTGTACGAATACACTGTCACATGACTAAGTACAACTCAGCCATGTGGGTTTCCTCACGATGTTTTCCCTCACCGTTAACAACCATGATAAATTAACTACACATATGACTTTAGAAAAGACAAATTGGTGTAGGCCCGTCCCAGGATTGGAACTCACGCCCTTCTGTTTTCGGGCGGGTGTTCTACCCACTGGACTATCATGTCGTCCAGTGGGTAGAACACGTAACGTACACGTAGTCGTAACATTACATTATGTAGTTTTAAAAAGAGCTATATCTCACTACTATCTACTGCTATCAAACTGCGTAATGTATTCGGTTAAAATCAATTTTCTTTGTTAGTTTTTATTGATATCATCCCATATATTTTATTTACATTTCTTACTTTTTCAGTTCAAAGGACACCAATTTCACCATTTTGGGAGTTTATAACTTTCAAACTATTTATTTTGAGGTTTCGTTTTTGGCTTTTCGCTTTTTTGTTTGAAAAGAGTATATATTGGAATTGGTTTTATTTTAATTTGAGATTAATCACCTCACTCTATAGGTAGAAATCAGTGTATTATTAGAATGATTGACGAATTTTTCACTAATTTTATAGCTGTATCAGGCATAACATTTTAGAGGGTTGTCCAATTTTCATACATACATACATACATATACTCACGGCTATAAATCCCTAAAAGGGGTAGCCAGAGCTGAGAAATCATAAATTCCTCAGCCACTTTTGGAAGTTGAGTGGGGAAAAGATGGTAGAATAAAGGTTGTTGGTGATGGGTCTCCAACCGCATCGCCCAAAAATCCCTTAAAAGCCCCAATACCTTTAGTCGCCTCTTACATACACCCACCGGCAGAAATGGGGTAGTGTTATTCTAAGCCGACAATACACAGTATAATTTTATAACAAAAACACACTTCAGTCTTAGGATCATGTAAATTTGAATTTGTACTCAAATGATAAGATTTTTTTGTTACGACAGAACGAAACATATCCAGCTATCTCCCCTTTATTTCCCATTGGAGTAGGCAGACACTATTGATCGCCGCTTTGTGCGATCCTGGCAAACCTCTCTAGTTTCGTTTACATCCATCAATTTATTCATACGGAAGCCTGCCTTTACGTTACAGTACATTCTCTATTTGATCAAAATGTGCCTTCGTGGTCGTCCTCTACTAATATTACCTTCCACATTGGCTCTAAAAATCTCTTTCAATAATTTACAATCATCCATTCCCTCTATATTTTTTAGCAGCGAATAAATGTTTTTTCTTTCTTTCTTCTTCTTCTTTCTATGTGTACAAACCATCTTAACATATCTTTTTTACAAAATCATAAGATAAAGATACATAAACTAAGAAATCTTTTCAGTCAAACAAAAAAATATGTTCTAATAAATCACCTTATTATATCTGTACCAGCACATGATTGTCTCCACTCCAAATGGGTCCTGACTGAAAATCAGTGTTGTTTGTTCTACATATAATAATACGCTGAGGCAGGACCTTTTCACATATGTTAAATTTATAATTTTCTTTATCACTTGTTTTATATGTTCTTTTTTAATATTTTAATGTTTAAGTAAACTGTATGGTATTTATTTAGTAACTAGCTGTGCCCGCGACTTCGTTCGCGTGATTGTCGAGAACAAAAAAACGTCGTTTAGTTAAGAGTATATCACCTTTTTGAAATAAAATAAAGAACCAATGAAATCTAATGCGCACACTTATTGTGATGTAGGAACTATTGAGTATTTTATAATGATATTTAATTAATTACAGTAGCCATTATCCAGTTGAAATAATAAAAGGTCGTAACTGTGTGTATCTCATTTGAATTAGTGTTTATTTAGATACAGTTACAGGGTTAGCCGAAGATTAAGGATCGCTACCTTGTACGATCCTAGCAGATCTGCATAATGCATCAATATATTTATAAAGCCCTTTTGTTTTTAACACTTCGGAATTTTGCACATAGATCATATATCAATCCCGCCCGATTTCGGCCACAGCAAGTTCTGGTATCCGGCTATTAAGAGTGTGTTCATGTGCTCTCATGTGACTGACATAGCCAATCTTTCCGACAAATGTTCTATGACGTATGTTGAAAAATCAGTACCCCTCCAATATATAGGTAGTTATTATTGATGGCCGCAGGTGGTCGGGCCTTGAGCTCATCACTCTTTGCTTCGAGCTCATCACGTCTTTTCCTTCCGAAAAGAAATATTAACCGGTTGACAGGAAGGGGGTGAAAACTAAATTACTAAATTTCACTCAAGAAAGAATAAAACAAACGGGGTAAGCTAAATAAAACCGCTCAAAAAAGGTACTTTACTATTATTAGGGTTTACGGTTGTTGGTTGTACTATGATAATACATTGAATTAAATCGATTTATCAGTGGCATAATATGCACTGTAGTAGCTGTGTAGTGTCGGCTTAGAATAGCACTACCCCATTTCTTCCGGTGGATGTACGTAAGAGGCGACTAACGGTATTGGGGGATTTTAAGGGATTTTTGGGCGATGCGGTTGGAGACCCATTACCAACAACCTTTATTTTACCATCTTTTCCCCACTCAATTTTCCAAAAGTGGCTGAGGAATTTCTAATTCCTTAGCTCAGGCTACCCCTTCTAGGGATTTATAGTCGTGAGTATATGTATGTATGTATAATATGCAAATATAACTAAATTAAGGTTAGTCACTAAGGTCACTACATCATTTTAGTGTTAAAAAAAGTAGAACTTAAAAGATGTCTTATGTTTCTGGTGTTTAATACATACATACATACATATTCTCACGCCGTTAGTTTCCATTGGGGTAGGCAGAGACTATCGATCGCCACTTTGTACTTGACACTTTTTTTATCGCCAATGTGGAAGGTAATGTTAGTAGAGGACGACCTCGGAGGACAGATTTGGATCAAATAGAAAACGTGCTCAAAAAGGCAGGTGTCCGCAGTATGAAGAATAAAAGAGCATGTATGAAAAGATTGATGGATGTAAACGAAGCCAGAGAGGTTTGGTGTTTAATGTAGACCAAAATTCAGTTTTTTATTATAAACGTTCACGAAAACTGGTTGTGAAGTGACGTGCATTTGAAGAATGGCTAAGAATTTCAAAATTATGCTCACCAAATTGGATTTATTAATAGGCAGACTATTTACATAATATATTAATATTAATAAGCCTAATTTAAGAAACTAAGTAAAGATAATATTTAAAAGCATTTCAGTTATTTTCATAGTCGGCGAATTCACTTGATATTGGCAGCTTGTATTAATTTCGCCTAGCTTGTTTCCTGTAGCTTCTATTACTTTAACCGACTTTAAAATAAGGGGTTAAAGGGGCTAAAAAAATGCAAATTTTATTTTTGCTTTATTTTATTTTGGTTCTTTATTTTATTTTTGCACAACGCCATCTATCGGACTTTGGATTCCAACTATCAACATTAGTTCTATATTTAGACTTAAGATGTCGTTGCAAGTACTATACTGAATTGCGTAACGTAATATTTTTCTTCTTGAACTCACAAAATTAATCATATCTTTTGATAGAGTGAACCGATTTCGATGAAACAAAAATTAAGTTATACCTCAAGTTACGTTTAATTTTTGTATATAAACATTTTCAGCATTAAATTCGTAGATTTTACGTTTTGCGCGCACAAACAAACATATAAACATACAAACAGACAAACAGACAAAAAATTTAAAAATGATGGAAATGGGTTCTGTTACTTATCTGTTCACACGCTGGCTATTTTTTTTTTCAATTTCTTCAATGTACAAAAATTACTTTTCTACAGATTTATTATATGTATAGATTCAAATGTGAATAAATGTCTCTTCTTTCTTTCTTTCTTTCTATTGTTAAAATTATAATCACTACGTAACATTGTCAAAATCCCCAGTCAATCACACCACAGTTTCCTCACAATATATTCCCTCAGCGCCCGTAAAGATGTTCCAGGTATCTCAAAGTCATTTATCAAGCGACCTCCTAGTTCTCAAAGTTTTCCTATTAATAGGAACATCGCGGTGCTTCACAAACTAACTAGCTATCTTCTCCAGTTCAATAAAATATTCATATTTCATATAAAAGTTTTAATAAAAGGGTTTGATACGGTCCTAACTTTCTCCTTAGTTTTAATGGTTTTTATTAAGCGTCGCGTGTTTTTTTTAGATGACAATCTTGGTAGCTCGATTATGAGAATATCTGTAATGGTTTACTTCAGTTTAAAAGCCATCTCTATATCTTGGTTTCAGTACAAAAAAGTAAATGAATTTCTATTATAAGGCTTAATAAAGCAGCTTACCAGAAATGCGAAAAAGTAATTTTAGACTAAAGTTATGTAGCTGCTTCAAAAAATCAGGTGACCCCACGGCTATAGATCCCTAGAGAAGGCAGCCAGAATTGTAGAACAAGAAATATCTCAGCCACTTTTGGAAGTTGTGTGGGGATAATGGTATAACAAAGGTTTTTGGGGATAGGTCTCCAACCGCATCTCCCAAAAATTACTTTAAAAGCCCAAATACCCTTCACCGCTTCTTATAAACACCCAAGGGAAGAAATGGGGTAGTGCTATTCTAAGTCGACACTACACAGCTACCAATATTCAAAGGCTAATAAACTACAAAGTATCTGTCCCTTTAGTCTGCACTGCCCCTTACATAGCATATAATCTCAAGGGTAAACGTCTACCCCTCCTCTATCACAAACATACGGTGTCATATGTATGATACGTATAAAAACATAGAATGAAATGCGCGCGCCAATCACATTAATTCTACGAGAACATCTACAACGCTGAGATGTCTTGAAATAAGACTGTTTGAAAAACAGTAGAGTGTGTATTGTTTGGAAAATACTATGGGTTCTGTTGGCTTGTGAAAAAAAATGTAACTTGGTCAAAAAAAAAAGTCAAAAAGTTTATTTTTCAAAATTAAGTTAAAAACTAACATTTTTTAAATTTATCATTAGTCCGTTGCTTCGGAAGGTGTTCGTAAAGAGAAGATGCAACAAAGAAACTCTTTACTTTCACATTTTCTATTATTTTCAAAATATGGTTTGTACAATTTTGGGTCCTATTTTTACTTTAGAAAAATTTTTCTATTCGACCAAACCAAACGCTAGTTTGACATAATAAAACTAAATTGTCCATCACTAAAACCAATCACATAACGTGAGAAAGAAATCCTCACCAGACAATGGTGCTGGCTTCACTCCATTAGTTTTTCATACTAAGCAATTTTGTACTCATACCAATCATTAAACTATATTAAGTGCATTGCCCTTAAGCACTGTATTGTTTTATTTTTTCTCTCAGAATAAAAGTAATTAGTTAATGACATCCGTTAGTGTGACATAATAATGCTTCTCTAATAATCTCCTTTTAGGTGAGGTGCAAAAATATTGGTCGGAGTTGTTCATTGATTACAGTTTTACAGTTACTAGTAGCAATTTAGTCATCATGCAAAAATAAAACGCATATTTTAAAAATCCCTACATCACGCTGTCGCGTTACCTCATACCTCAACCCAATGGTTATAGAAAAGGTATTGCTATTACAAATTGTCAATATGCAGCCACTTTTTAAATAAAAAAAACACACGACGCACTTTTAAAACAAAATAATCGCACTAGGCAAAACTTAAAAACGTTTAATAATAAATAAAGGAAAGAAAAATTTCGACACAGGCGGGAATCGAACCTGCGACCTTTGATCCGATTCACGCCTGTGTCAAAAATTTTCTTTCCTTTATTTATTCTTTATTTATTAGTAATAATCCCCACATGAGGTTTTCATGAACAAAAAGATTTAAATTAAAAACGTTTA
Source organism: Bedellia somnulentella (assembly GCA_963576735.1). Lineage (NCBI taxonomy): Eukaryota > Metazoa > Arthropoda > Insecta > Lepidoptera > Bedelliidae > Bedellia > Bedellia somnulentella. The sequence continues at coordinate 1,977,188 of OY755171.1, forward strand.
CCTATAAAATCGGGGAACCCTAAAAATAAATCCTGTACACATGAGGGGCGTGAGATTTCATTCTTTGTTCAATTTTGTCAAATTGTTACCCAATTTCTGTAAACAGGCTCTTTAAATACAGTGACCGTTTTCCCTTTCAAAGTTTATTGCGTGTCTGCCGTAAACATTGTTTTTCATTTCCAGTTTATTGCGCTGAAATCCTTGTGACGAAACTTTACTTTCAACAAAATCATTCTGAAATTATTTTTTAAGTGCTAGGGTAAATATAACATACATACTCCCGGGTATTAGTTACACCGGAGCTTGTGGATGAAAAATTCGTTCACTTTTGGTGGTTCAATGGGAAAAGGTGGTTATACAGAGGATCTCCATCCACATTGCCAAACAATAAACGCGGGAAGAAATGGGTTAGCTTTTACACATTAGACACTACCTTGTATTCTTATATTCTTCGTACTATTGATTTCTTTTATCACAATACATGTTTACTTTTCACTGTTTTCTGTACACCATATCGTGTAATACCCATTTACAACTCATCACAAACGAAACTTTTACCTCCCCTAATATTTCTTATTTCTGACACTCTGATCACTTCCGAACTAATAGTCTTAAGTGTAAGTTAATAAGTTTATTTATGAGCATGATATGTGCAAGTTATAACAGCTTATGATAAAGTGATATCAATAAAATAAAAGCGAATGCCGCGCAATGAAATTGTATGGCTAGTGCAAATTTTATCGGATCCCATCCCGTTAATAGTAATCCACTACAGAGATTAAACTCATTCAGTAAATACGATTGCCGGATTAATAATTAACGCTTCATTTGAACGGGACTTAAAACGATACAGTTTTAAACAGATTTACTTTTGATGCTCGATAGTGCGATGGCATGGATGCGGAGCGTTTTATTGTCATATATTTATCTTCATTGATCAATTACGATTTATATATATAATAATAATCATATTGCTGTGTAGTGTCGGTTTAGAATAACACTACCCCATTTCTTCCGGTGGGTGTTCGTAAAAGGCGACTAACGGTATTGGGGCTTTTAGGTGATTTTTGGGCGATGCAGTTGGAGACCCATCACCAACAACCTTTATTTTACCATCTTTTCCCCACGCAACTTCCAAAAGTGGCTGAGGAATTTCTAATTCCTTAGCTCTGGCTACCCCTTCTAGGGATTTACAGCCGTTAGTATATATGATTGTATTTGTATATTGTCTCCTACATAAATATACTTACATACATATACTTACGGTTATAAATCCGAAAAAGGGGCTGCCAGAACTTCAGAACGAGAAACTCCTCAGCTCACCATAATTTACGTAATTTAATTTAATATATGAAAGAGTACTTACCACAGTATGAATATCAAGCCAAGCGTTCATGCTGCATATCCCCGAAGGGGTTGGCAGAGGTACTGATAATTGCCACCGCGTGACATCGTCACCTGGTGTTCAGAGTACCCACGTGTGGATTTCCTAACTATGTTTTCCTTCACCGTTAACAATCATGATAAATTAACCTCACATATGATTTGAATCCTCATCGTGTGCACAATAAGCGGTGTTTTATCCACTGAGCTGTCACGGTTGCTTTTCCGTGTCGCCATTTTGGTTACGAATAGGTAATCCCGAAAAGACGCCATACGTCCTGATTTACAAAATGAAAGTTAAGAGGTGTAAATTATTTAAATCAAGGATCGCGAGTGATGTATTATTTAAAACTTTAATTGGATCCCAAAAACCACTCAAAAATCCTCATACCCTTAGTCGCCTTTTACGATACCCTTGGGTAGAAAGACACAAGTAATGTCATTCTAAGCCAGCACTGCACGACAAAAATTGCGTAGTGGTATTTTAAACCTATTTTTAATTAAATCGAACTCGAAAATTCTTGAAACATTCTCAATATATTTTGGAGAACAGCATCCTCTATCAGGATTAGGAAGACTGCTCATTAGCGATCCGATAATACGATACACCCGTGTTATATGAAACGCCTTTTATATTGTTCGACTTTTCTTATTCAAAAAGGCTGGCGTCCGAAGTATGAAGAATAAAAGAACATTTATGAAAAGATTGATGGATGTAAACGAAGCTAGAGAGGTTTGTCAGGATCGTACGAAGTGGCGATCAATAGTCTCTACCTACCCCAATGCGAACTAATGGCGTGAGAATATTTTTGTATGTATGTATGTTTTCTTATTCATAGAATATGTTTTTTAGTTAGTTTACACGCAGAAGTAAGATGGTTAATGTACATAGATCGTACTTTTAAAGACATCGTTTAGCTATAGCAAAAAAGAGTATTTGATTAGTATAACCCTCAATGTCTCAGAATAAAAAAAAACATTCATAGGATTAGGGATAAATATGCTGCGTAGTGTCGGCTTAGAATAGCACTATCCCATTTCTTTCGGTGGGTGTACGTAAGAAGCGACTAACGGTATTAGGGGCTTTTAAGGGATTTCTGGGCGATGCGGTTGGACACCCATCACCAACAACCTTTATTTTACCATCTTTTCCCCACACAACTTTTTAAAAGTTGCTGAGGAACTTCTAATTCCTTAGCTCTGGCTACCCCGTTTAGGGATTTGTAGCCGTGAGTATATGTATGTATGGATAAATATGAAAGTAGCAAGAGTTTGATGAAACATGTTTGATTTTGATTATATTCAATTTCAATGTTTAACTATCAGGAGGCCCAGCACGAGAGCTATTTTATCGTCTCGATATCGGTTTGAATGAGATGACGGTATATGATACTAAGAAAGTTCGAAAGAGATAGCTGTATTATACCACGCAATATTTAGTTAAAAGGTCGCTCGTACTAGCTATGCAGAGGGCCTTAGAAAGAGCGCTTTTTTACATACATACATACATATACTCACGACTATAAATCCCTAGAAGGGGTATCCAGAGCTAAGGAATTAGAAATTCCTCAACCACTTTTGGAAAGTTATGTGGGGAAAAGATGTTTAAATAAAGGTTTTTGGTGATGAGTCTCCAACCGCATCGCCCAAAATCCCTTAAAAGCCCCAATACCGTTAGTCCCCTTTTACGTACACTCACCGGAAGAAATGGGGTAGTGCTATTCTAAGCCGACACTACACAGCTAGCCGACACTACACAGCTTTTTTATCGTCTCGATATCGGTTAGAATGAGATGGCAGTATACAATACCATGTAAGTGCGAAAAAAATGGCTGTTTTTATACCAAAGGTCGCTCGTAACAGCTATGCAGTACGCAAAAAGTCGTACGATATAAAAGGCAGCACCCGTAGGTAGAAACCCGAAGATAAATAGTTCGTCTTTCCACACTGCGATACGTAATCAAGACTGATATGTTCACGGCGCTCGGGGGTGGGCAGACAGACTCTGATTAACACCCGCCGCCAAATACAAGATTTACTCAGCTAATCTAATATATTGATGTAAATGCAGCTTGTTAATACATACATATGTACAAATACATGTGCCATTAGTTCCCAATGGGGTAAACTAAGTCTATAGATTGGCACTTGGCCCTTTCAACAGTCTTATAAATATAAATTTTGTTTTAATTTAGTACAAGTTTTAATTCAAATAACAAATAACAAATATTTACTATCATGGTATAAAAAATCAATTAAAACTAAATATATATATTACAAACGAAAAAAAGCTTGCGCCTTGCCATTTATCCGGGTCGGCGGCGCGTGCAGGTACTGCTGCTGCCAACGCCGAGTGTTTCAAACGGCGTAAATACTCAGTATTAACAAATGACTATCATTTCATACCTTTCGCCGTTGAAACTCTCGGCCCGTGGGGCAACGAGGCGCGGCTGTTCTTTAAAGAACTGTCCGCTCGCCTTGTGGAAGTGTGTGGTGATCCCAGAGCTGGCAGCTACCTCGGCCAACGCATTAGCTTGGCCATCCAAAGAGGAAATGCTGCTAGCATATTGGGCACGTTACCCTACACCGACAACGATGAATTTCACGAAATTTTTCGTTTGTTTTAATTTTATGTTATTTTATTTTATTTTTTACATTGTATGGGTATGAATTTTTATGTAACATAATGCAGTTTTTTTTTAATTCCTTCAGACCAGATACCTATCGTGGCAATAAATTTTTTAAAGTAATCTCTTTGCCAAGATATAAAATCATAAAGATTTGACGTACCAAAATAGCCTGATCCTGTCAGTTACCTTAGTCTTTTCGTATTCAAATTTGAAACAATTATTTCAGCTAAAGGAAGGCCGACTTTACTTAATCATTACAGCCCAAAAGGCTCTCTCTGATGGGCTTAACTTGAGTCTCCTTGAATAGTTAATATGGCCGCAGTCCACCAACCAGCCCGGCTAGTACGAGCGGTGTTTAAACTAGTTATCGCGTGGGATAAAGCAGCCATCTCTTACGCACTTACTTAGTATCGTATACTGCCGTCTCATTCTAACCGTTATCGTGTCGATATAAGAGCGCTCGTGCTTGCCCTTCTGGCCTAGTAGAGGCGACCGATGGCTTAACGAGTCCTCCGAAGGACACAATCATGTTGATTTTCGTTAATCAAATGATTCATACTGCACTATCTTATCCAAACTATAATATTACACAAAGAAAAAAATCCCCAAAAAGGATAGCAATAGCTTGAGACTTAGATATTTCTCAGCCGCTTTTGTAAGTTAAGTGGGAAAATTTTGGCTATGGTAAAATTGGTTAAGCCACATCGTACAACATTCACTTGAAAAGTCCCAAAAAACCCTTATTAGTACTGTAGGAACAGCAAAGATATACTGGCCAGTACACCCTACTGTGTACCAACTTATAATTTGTATCTATGCTTAACTCGAAAAACATTTACACCGCGATGTAGGAATATGAGTGAGACGCTGCTATGTGCGAGTGAGTCCGCAGTAGTGTGCGCTCTAACATGACTCCCACAGTACTATTTTACTTACTTATGCAGCCAATAAGTACTCATATAATAAATAAATGAAAGAAAAATTTCGATACCGGTATCGAACCCGCGACCTCGGGAATACGCCCCCGTCACTCTGCCAATTGAGCTACAGTGTCAATGGCTTCCAGTGAGAAATTGTTCTATCCTTTGTTTCTTTGTTTTTTCACATAACTTGATTTGCATGCTTTAACACAGCTTATCGTCTTGTTCGGCTGCAATTATCTTTAAAATTGCAATGTAAAGTTAAGCACAGCTTTTGTTTATAAACCATTACTATTAACTTGTACGCTTTTTCTTGAAGAAATATTTGTACATACATACATATACTCACGGCTATAAATCCCTAGAAGGGGTAGCCAGAGCTTTGGAATACGAAATTTCTCAGCCACTTTTGGAAGTTGTGTGGGGAAAAGATGGTAAAATAAAGGTTGTTGGTGATGAGTCTCCAACCGCATCGCCCAAAAAACCATTAAAAAGCCCCAATATCCTTAGTCGCCTCTTACGTACACCCACGGATAGAAATGGGGTAGTGCTATTCTAAGCCGACACAACACAGCAAACTATTTGTATTTGTATTATTTACACTTTAAAGTAGTGTCACCGATGTCGAAATTTTTCTTTCCTTTATTTATTAGTAATAATCCCCACATGAGGTTTTCATGAACAAAAAGATTTAAATTATATATACATATATTTACTAACGACCGTAAATCCCAAAAAGGGGTAGCCAGAGCTTCAGAGCTAGGAAATGCTCAGCCACATTTGGAAGTTGATAGGCACAAGATGGAAGAAATTAAGGATCGTTGGTGATGGGTCTTCAACCGCATCGCCTAAAAACCACTTAAAAAAGCCTTATATCGTTAGTTACCTCTTACGACACCCGTAGGTAGAAAGGGGTAGTGACATTCTAAGCTGACACAACACGGCAATGCAATCTGAATAAAGTCATACTTCTAATTGATGTTCATAGTAACCACTCATTGCCTGAGTAGTTTTTTTTGTGAGAAGGGGATGTTCTATCAGCAATATGTATGGATGAGAAAGTACAAAGAAGAAAGACACATTGGTTTAGGCCCGACTAAGGATTTGGACACACATCTCTCTGCTACGGAGGAGCTTTTCTCCCCCACTTACGCCCGATTTCTGAATTAAGTATTCAATCTGAGAACGACTTAAGTATCGTTTTGTCTCATTCAGTTGTTAAGATTTTAGATGTGACAGAACGATACTTAAGTTGTTCTCAGCTGGAATACTCAATTCAGAAATCGGTCTTTAGCTACCTAGTTTGCAATCATCATTCAATCAAAAACATAACATAAACGTTCACGCCGTTTATCCCCGAAGGGGTTGGCAGAGGTACCAATACTCCTGAACTCACATGGCAAGCGCCATCTAGTTTCCAGAGAAGGTACCCACGTTTTGCTTAGACAGTGTACTCACGTGATAGGGGGCAGGCCTATCGCCGTTTTGTACGAATACACTGTCACATGACTAAGTACAACTCAGCCATGTGGGTTTCCTCACGATGTTTTCCCTCACCGTTAGCAACCATGATAAATTAACCACACATATGACTTTAGAAAAGACAATTTGGTGTAGGCCCGTCCTAGGATTGGAACTCACGCCCTTCTGTTTTTCGGGCGGGTGTTCTACCCACTGGACTATCATGTCACTATCAAAAATTAAATTATTATATTTTTCTAATTATATTTAAGCAAACTTTGAGTTATTGAATAAGCAGAGCGTGGCGTAAAGTTAAGTAAGAGTTGAGCAATTTCATCAAAATGCTAACTATCTTTTTGTCACGCGTAGAGTCTTGCTAAGTTCATAAATTAATTAGAAATCGTAAGTTTTCCTTGCATTTGCAGGAATAATCAACCTACCTACATAAAGCCACGGCGAAATCCTTTAAACCGTGATAGCTAAGTGGGTAGAACACTGCTCATCGTACAGACGACGAGGGTTCAAATCTCGGGTCGGGCCTACACCAATTTACCATTTCTAAAGACATATGTATGTATATTATATACAAAACGGCGATACGCCTGCCCTATCACGTGAGAACATTATCCAAGCAAAACGTGGGTACTCTGTCTGAAAACCAGGTGACAGTGAAACGTGATGTTCCAAAATATTAGTACCTCTGCCTACGCCTTCGGGGATATACGACATGAACGTTTGAGTTGAGTTGAGTACCTTTAGTCGTTTTTTTACAAAGTTATTCTGAGAAATAACAATTCTGAGAATAGCAGCCGTGTAGTGCCGGCTTAGAATGTCGCTACCCCTTTCTACCCACGGGTGGCGACTAAGGGTATTGGGGCATTTTATTGGATTTTTGGGCGATGCGGTTGGAGACCCATCACCAAAAACCTTTATTGTTACCATCTTTTCCCCACTCAACTTCCAAAAGTGGCTGAGGAATTTATAATTCCTTAGCTCTGGCTACCCCTTCTAGGGAAATATAGCCGTGAGTATATGTATGTATGTTATTCTGAGAAAATTCAAGTTAAATTATTAGAAAAGTGGTTGTGCTGGTAATAAGGTACTAGGGTTATAGCCGTAAATAATAAAATCATATCCAACGCTTTAAAATTTAAAATTCTTAATCTTGTTTTAGTAGTTAACTAGAATCAAGATAGTAAAGTTTTAGATTGTAAGTGATGGGTTTCCAGCTTCCTCCTACTATCACAGTTATATATCACTGTACACGCCAGTTGTATTGCTGTGTAGTGTCGGCTTAGAATAGTACTACCCCATTTCTACCGGTGGGTGTGTGTAAGAGGCGACTAACGGTATTGGGGCTTTTAAGGGAATTTTGGGCGATGCGGTAGGAGACCCATCACCAATAACCTTTATTTTACCATCTTTACCCCACTCAACTTTCCAAAAGTGGCTGAGGAGTTTCTAATTCTTTAGCTCTGGCTACCCCTTCTAGAGATTTACAGCCGTGAGTATATGTATGTATGTATGTACGCCAGTTCGTTCTTTGCATACTAACACAAAGGCCATGCATTTCAATAGTATACCTTCGAATATTGTATACATTCGTTTTCAGATATTTAAGATACATGAAATATTCTAAAAACCGTTAGAAAATAACAACATACTGATAAAATGATATTTTATGTTTTTCAAAGTACGTCTCGTTAAATATTTACTATATGATTGAGATCTAAATCATACATTTTCAGTTCTCTTATCAAAAGTTAGACGTAGTTCGCCATCTGAACCCTAAACCCGTTTCTAATAAAGCCTTGGAGGTTCGATAATCTCACAAAGAATACTAAAAAGGCGTATCGATACAGTTAAGCCTAGCGCTCGCGTGCCACTGGCGCGTGAAATTGGTTGGCCGCCACGCGCCAAACGCCACGCCCGTAAAATACTTGTGACATGTCATGATGAATAGCCTGATGCTGCTGACGGTGCAGGCTGCATACATGACACTCATTTGGGTTAGGATATCTGGATAATTAAATTTGTGAGGATATAATTTGTAGTCAGTTTCGGTTCACTGAGCTTTGAAATTTAAACGTTGCCGATGGAACTAGAATCGTAGCGTGCTTTCTATTAAAGTACAATCATACATACAAATACTCATGTCTATAAATCAAATCAGAAATTACTCTGCCACTTTTGGAAGTTCCGTGGGGAAAAGATTGTAAAACGAAGGTTCTTGGTGATGGGTCTCCAACCGCGTCGCCGAAAAATCCCTTGTTAAATCCCAAATACACTTAGTCGCCTCTTACATACACCCACGGGAAGAAACGGGGTAGTGCTATTCTAAGCCCACACTATCCGGTACTTACTATTAAATTATATCTCACTTGCCTGCCCACCCATCAAGTATGATTCTCTAAAATCATTCTATAGCGTTTGTAACGATTTGAACATAATGCGATATTTTTTTAAATTTAAGTTCTTTACATCTTGGGAATAGAAGATGAACAGAAATTTTACAAGAAAAAATGAGCCGATAAGCCTTTCCATTTGAAAAAAGATCACTGTAGCTAGGCACCAGATGATTCTGATAGTTCATTCTCACCTCTCTATCCATCCGAAGATAAGTAGCTTAATAATACATACATATACTCACGGTTATAAATCCCTAAAAGGGGTAGCCAGAGCTAAGGAATTAAAAATTCCTCAGCCACTTTTGGAAAGTTGAGTGGGGTAAAGATGGTAAAATAAAGGTTGTTGGTGATGGGTCTCCAACCGCATCGCCAAAAGTCCCTTAAAAGCCCCAATACCGTTAGTTGCTTCCTACGTACACCCGCCGGAAGAAATGGGGTAGTGCTATTCTAAGCCGACACTACACAGCACAGCTTAATAACTATATCAATATTAAAATAAATGTCTCTTTAAATCTTTCTTATTCTTGTAATCATTTTCCGTGAATTTATTTCGCCTCAACAACATCAGAATCCAATATCAAAACACGAAATGCCTTTCTAACAACAACAATAAATCAACAAAGTTAATTTGCAAATAGAACATCTTTTTCAGATAAAGCTGATTATGGCGGGAGTTTTTTCGTTTTCGAAACAGACATTCGCGAAATAAGATAATTTGAAGTTTCTAAATTCCTTACCCTATTCTGGTGTCTCTAATCAAGTTCTAACGAGACCGGAGTTAAGGAGAATACGCTTTGTTAAAAGAAGATTAATATTTGATAAGTTGAAACAACATTTTAGTACAGTAGGAAATCGGTTTCAGGTATAGAAACAAGGGCTGGTACCTCTTGTGAAACCTATGACCAAAGCAAATCAATTATATTTTTTAATCAATAAACTCTATATTTTGAGGACATTTCGAGCGTTTAGTAGTCGTAATCAATAACAAATTAAAAATGACAAAAAATTTATGTTGTTTGAGCTTCCTTTAAATTTAATCCGATATTAATTGTTACGTTGGTGGCAACAGATTTTCCCAATTCTAAATGCGATGGAGCCTTGTGACAAACAGGGCTAATAGTCAGACTGACAGGTATCGAAATGTCAGTAATGGAGTTCCGTTTTACCCTCAGACGTTTTATCTTTTCTGTACAAAATCTTTGTGACAGATGCATATGAAATCCTGCTTGTATTGGCACTTCCATTATTATTTTTGAGTCAGGTTGTATATTTACCTTATTCATACTCAGAGTTAACACTTTTTTATTCTTTTCATCCCATAGGTTCAAACTACAAGCTTCCTAATTCACTTTTTATAAAGTCACATAAAGATATGGATAATCTTTTACTTCAAAACTGTAAAACATATATAAGAATAAAATAAATCTAAATTAGTGTGCCAACATCTCTAAACTGTACTCTCCTTAAATCCGCGACCCGCGAACAATACTCATCTTGTTTACCCTCCATAGCCGTAGCGATACCATCATAACTTTATTCCAACTAATTTGTAAACTGTAATTACTGTGGTATTGAGTCTTTGTCTCGAACAAACCAGGGAAGTCTTTACTTCCCTTTGATTTAAGGAAACAAATAGACTACTGATGTACGATTTTACTGCTCTAATAAATGTAAAGAAAGAAAAAACCCGGCCAAGTGCGAGTCGGATCGCGCACTAAGGGTTCCGTACTATCATATATATAGAAAATCCCGTTTGTGTGAAAATCATGGGAGCCAAATTAGGTAAGTAATTTGATTTATGACGTTTAAAAATAGAACTACCGGCTAGATCTCATTCAAACCAATTTTCGTTAGTAGTTTGTATAGTAATACACATCATATATTTTTTTCAGTATTATCATGCCCATATTTTAGAAGTTACGGGGGGGGACACACATTTTAGCACTTTGAAAAAGTCTCTCGCGCAAACTATTCAGTTTTGAAAAAAATGATATAAGAAACCTCAACATCATTTTCAAATACCTTTTGATAAATACCCCACACGTATAGGTTTGATGAAAAAAAAAATTTTGAGTTTCAGTTCTATGTATGGGGAACCCTAAAAATTTTGGTTTTTTTTTCAGATTTTATTTTAAAATAATAATGCGGTTTACAAAATACATCTACGCACCAATTTCCAATAATGTAGTTCTTATAGTTTCGGAATAAACTGGCTGTGACATACGGACGGACGGACGGACGGACGGACGGACAGACAGACATGACGAATCTATAAGGGTCCCGTTTTTGCCATTTGGCTACGGAACCCTAAAAACGTACCAACATTTTATTTTTATTGTGATTTTCTACAATAACATAACCTGCTGCTCGTTATGAAGTGTCAGCTTAAATATCACTAACTCGTTTCTTTCCGCAAGTGTTGTAAGAGGCAACTTTAAATTTTGGGGCTTTTTAAGTGATTTATGGTTGATTAAACAAAAACTTCTTAAGGTGGCTAAATAATATTAAACTTAGAAGCATTTTGTTAACACGCTGTGGGTTTGATAGTTTGCATAGCAAACTGCCTCCGTGTCCAGGGTTCGATCCCCGGGGGTAAACTAACAAATTTTATTTTTTATAATAAATACAAACGACACTACACAGCGAAACAATAAATTTCGCTGTGTAGTGCCGGCTTAGAATAGCACTACCCCATCTCTTCCCGTGGGTGTCGTAGAAGTCGACTAAGGGACTAGGGCTTTTCCATCTTCGCTCTTACACCAATCCAAGGTCTGCCGCGCCGAGGGATGCATGGCCATTCAAATTTTAGTAAACACGGAGGCGGCGATGTAGCTCGCCACTCATCACGCCATGGTTGCTCACGGGGCGAAAAGTGGGCTAAAGAGACCCGCTTCAGTACGATGAATGTATGTGGAGGAATGTTTGAAAAATTAGATGAAGTATGTATGATTATGAATGAAAGAAAACTGGATTTTCTTTGTGTAAATGAGACGAAGCGTAAGGGAAAGGAAGTTTCACAACTTGGCAACATTACAGCAATCTGGTCTGGAGTCGCTGACAGTGACCGAGCTAGCCAAGGAGTGGGACTTCTGATATCTGAAAGGATGGCTCAGTGTATGAAAGATTACGAATGTGTGAGTCCAAGGCTCCTGTGGATTAAGGTGAAATTGGGACTAGTCCGGATGCGCATAATTTGCGTATACGCTCCGGACATGTCTAAATCCCTATCCGAGAGGGAGGAGTTTTGGAATCTGTTAGACGATGTTGTGAATGGGTGTGATCAGAATGAGAGACTTGTAATGTTAGGAGATTTTAATGGCTGGGTTGGCAGCGAGATTAGTATGGAAGAAATAATGAAAGCAATGAAAAGTATGAAATTAGGGAAGGCGGCAGGGTATGATAGGATTACTATCGAAATGCTGAGGGCTGGTAAAGGGTTGGTGGCTTCTTGGTTGTACTTTCTTTTCCAAAAATGCTGGTCGAGTGGCAGAGTTCCACGAGACTGGTGCAAGGCGGTGATTGTGCCTCTATATAAAGGAAAGGGGTCACACCAAGAGGCTAAAAACTACCGCGGCATCAGCTTACTCAGCATTGTTGGTAAATTGTATGCTAAGGTACTGATTGAAAGAGTGATGAATGAAACTGATGAGAAAATATGGGATGTGCAAGCGGGATTTAGGAAAGGAATGGGATGTATGGATCAAATCTTCTCTCTAAGGAGCATCACCGAAAAGTTCTTAGCTAAGAACCAAAAGGTGTATTGCTCCTTCATTGATTTAGAGAAGGCGTATGATAGGGTGGTAAGAAAGTGTTTATGGGAGGTGTTATCCAAGTTCGGTTTGGGGAGTCAACTTATACGTGCATTAGTATCACTCTATGAGGATTCTAGTGCATGTGTAAGAGTAAACGGGGAAAACATAGACTGGTTCGGAATCTCTAGGGGTGTCCGACAGGGATGTGTAGCTTCTCCGTGGCTCTTCAATTTGTTCATGGATGACTGTTTGACAGAGTTGCGTGAAAGTGATTATGGACTAAGAATGAGTGGTTTCATCATTAAATGCCTCTTGTATGCTGACGATCAAGTGCTACTTGCATCGTCGGCAGAAGAGTTGCAAGAGATGATGAATATTGCATGTGAGTCTTTTGTAAGAAAGGGAATGAGGGTGAATGTGGATAAGACCAAAACGATGGTTTTTGAGAGACAGGAAGATGTGACAAAATGCGTGATTGCGATTGATGGTAAGGATGTGGAACAGGTGAAGGAGTTTGTATGTCTGGGAAGTTTGTTTACAAGGGATGGATAATGTGATGAAGATATTGAAAGAAGAGTGAAAAAGGGTAATGCGGTAAATGGAGCAATGAATAGCCTAATGACCTGTCAATCGGTGTCTGAAAAGGCCCGAATGGCTGTGCATGATGCTGTTCTTGTTCCTACGCTTATGTATGGAAGTGAATGTTGGGTGTGGCAGAAGAAGCATGAGAGCAGAGTGAATGCAGTAGAGATGAGGTCCCTCAGAAAAATTTGTAATGTTAGATTATGTGACCGAGTGAGAAATAGTGTTATTCGTGAAAAGTGTGGTGTGAAAGATGATATTGTAAGAAAGATAGAAAAAGGAATGTTGAGATGGTTTGGGCACATAGAGAGGATGGATGATAGAAAATTGGTAAAAGGGATCTATAGAGCTAGTGTGGATGGTAATGTTAGTAGAGGACGACCACGGAGAACACACTTGGACCAAATTGAGAGTGTGCTCAAAAAGGCTGGCGTCCGAAGTATGAAGAATAAAAGAGCATGTATGAAAAGATTGATGGATGTAAACGAAGCTAGAGAGGTTTGTCAGGATCGTGCGAAGTGGCGATCAATAGTCTCTGCCTACCCCAATGGGAACTAATGGCGTGAGTATATGTATGTATGTATTTTTTATAATAACCCCCTTTATTATTGTCATTTAATATTAGTGCTTTGGAAAACACGTTAAAACGGTTGTAGTCGATTTAATGCCAACAAACACGTGATGGATTTTGTTGTGACAATCTTAGAGAGAAGTTACCAACTACAAAATAAGTTTAAAGTATTATTATAAGCAAAATATGATATTCCTCGCGAAATTCAAGCTCAAATGTTACAGGATAACTGCGAGCGACATAACCTCGTAAGAAAAAGAGGTGTGTAGAGCGTTCGTAGAACTGAAGCTGCAAAATCTATTTTAAATTTAATACGTTTTTATTTTGGAAAATCCAGTCTGGGCCCTGCGTCGCGAGACCCCTGGGATGTGGAGCTAATTTCAATTTCATTTAGTTCTGGCGCGATTCCATGCACCTGACATAGATCAAGGTGCCATACTCTAGACCTAACAGAATTCAGGTAGCTCAATTTCAGAAGTGTGGCTTGCAAAGATGTATTTTGAGTTTACGTAATTTAGATTGCCAAACATGGTATTCAATACATACATACATATACTCACACCATTAGTTTCAATTGGAGTAGGCAGAGACTATCGATCGCCACTTCGTACGATCCCGATAAACCTCTCTAGCTTCGTTTACATCCATCAATCTTTTCATACATGCTCTTTTATTCTTCATACTTCGGACGCCAGCCTTTTTGAGCACACTCTCAATTTGGTCCAAGTGTGTTCTCCGTGGTCATCCTCTACTAACATTACCATCCAATATCCAATAATACTCATATATCGTTATATAGTTTTGGTAAAGATCCGAAGCGTAAGGAATAAAAGGGCAGATACAAAGCTGTGATCGATATTCTCTGTCTAGCCCAATAGGGACTGATGATGTGACTGTAATAAGAAATGTATTAACAATAATAATTGCAATTTATATTGTTTTGGTTTATTTATCTTTTCGAGCAAGGAATACTGAAAAACTGACATACGACAAATTGAAAAAAAACAAATTACATACCGATGAAAACTGGAAGAATTGTTTGAACTATTAAAAAAACCACTTTTAAATGCTTGCATATCAATGTATACACGGAAGTTAAACCATAAAAAAAAAATACGGACGGTAAATCTTCCTCTTTATTTAAGTTAATCGCTTAATGGGTTGGACCGATTTATAAAAGACTTTCACTAGCATAGATGAATATTCTGATGTTATAAGGATAACCTAGCCTATTTTATGTATCTTTTCGCACGATTGTATAGAAAACGCTTACAATTCGTACGAAGCATAAACTATAACTGTATATTGTACCTTTACAAATCAAACTCTTAGGCTCGGATTTACATACATACATACATATACTCACGGCTATAAATCTCTAGAAGGGGTAGCCAGAGCTAAGGAATCAGAAATTCCTAAGCCAATTTTGGAAAGTTTAGTGAGCAAAAGATGGTACAATAAAGGTTGTTGGTGATGGGTCTCCTACCGCATCGCCCGAAAATCCCTTAATGGCCTCAATACCGTTAGTCGCCTCTTACGTACACCCACCGGAAGAAATGGGGTAGTGCTATTCTAAGCCGACACTACACAGCAACAACAGGGCTGGCTTTGTATACGACGTTTTGAGTTTGATGACTAATAAATATCGTTTATTTTTTTTAAAGTGTCTGTTCTGTTAAATCTACTCTTTGCAGATAGTTGCAAAGCGTGGGACTCGCGGGAACGTTCAGTACTGTAGGCTGCATATAACTCTACTACGCAATCCCATCTACCAATAACCTTTTTCATTTCTATCCCCTTTTTGCTTTTTTCAACCGTTTAAAGTTGTAATAGAATGCAGAATAAATCAAAAAAGGCTTACGAAGTTATGCATAAGCATATGTGTAACTTCTATTTGCGCATTTAGGTTTTTACATACATACATACATATACTCACGGCTATAAATCCCTAGAAAGGGTAGCCAGAGCTAAGGAATTAGAAATTCCTCAGCCACATTTGGAAAATTCAGTGGGGAAAGGATGGTAAAGTAAAGGTTGTTGGTGATGGGTCTCCAGCCGCATCGCCGAAAAATCCCTTAAAAGCCCCAATACCGTTAGTCGCCTCTTACGTACACCCATCGGTAGAAACGGGGTAGTGCTATTCTAAGCCGACACTACACGGCAAATTTAATTCAAAGTCAATTTAGGTTTTTATATTTAAAATTTAAAGTATTAATTCTGTATGCCGTCCGTGTAAATATTTATGCTCTTCAATGGTCCTAATAAAGCTTAGGTATCACTAAAAGTCCTGACATACCGATATTTATTTCCGAACATCTAACAGCTAAAGCAGCAAGATTATTCTTTCTGGCAAGAGATGTCAAAAAGTCAAGAATCTTTAAATATTGCTGGACATCGTATGGGAGAGTTTACTTGAGAAAAGATGATTCCTCACCAACACTGCTCATCACGATGAAGGACAAATACAGAAGATTATGAACACCAAATGACTAGAGACAATAAACCGTATTTTATTTTTTTTAGCTTATTTTTGTACTGTATCCTCTTATTCTTATTTAATCAACCTAACACAGGTCTGCAATGGTTTTCCCCTTTCAGTTTTGATGACTGATTTGGATAGATTTTGGGGCGCTGATTACAGGAAAAATATTTAAAAAATTCCATCACGTCAGGTTTTTTAGTTATTTAGCATCGTTTAATTTTTCCAAAATTACCTAGGCCTTCCTAGTTTTTAAATAATATTTTATTTAAATCGATTCGAATTAAACAAAAAATGCACTGAATGCATTAGACACTAATTAATGAGTTCTAATAAATATAAAATTAGTTAAATAAAACTTAATTAACTAAGTGACATACCTTTATTATAAAAAAAAATAGGATTTTTGAGTTATTTGCTAAATACCTCGTTTCTAGTAGACTTAATGTTTTTTTTTATAAAAATTCACTTAAATCGTTAGAAAAGAGTTAATGAAGGTAGATGATATATTTTTTGTATAAATAGCAATATCATTTTTTCTACAAATCAGTACTTCTGTGCAATTCATAACGCTCACTTAAAAAATGTCATCGCGAAAGGTATATTCGTTGGTCCGGACATAAGAAAATTGATGAAAGATACAGCTTTCGATGAAAAATTGAGTAAAATTGAGTTAGAAGCCTGGAAATCTTTTAAGGAAGTAGTAAGACATTTCCTAAGAAACCACAAAAGCCCAAATTATGAAGAAATTGTGGAGAAAATGATTGAAATTTACTGACTAATTGTACTAAAAAAGATGGAGGAGGAGTGTTAATAGCAGTTAAAAGAAACATTAAATCTTATAGGGTAGAGCAATGGGAAAGTGACTGTCAAGACTTATGGGTGACATTTGAGGTTTCAATTAACAGCATGATCAAAACGTATTCAATTTGCGCTGTGTATCTCCCTTCTCCTGTCAAGTTAGATTTATTATTAAAATTCTTGGACAGTGCTAACAAAGTGGTGGATCATGTGCACAATGTTATGATATTAGGTGACTTTAACCAAAGCTCCATTACCTGGTCCAGAGATTCCGATTCGCCGGGCATGATCCCATCTAACTATCAAAACCCTACAGGTTATAGTTTAATTGATTTTATTTCACTTAACAACTTGTTTCAATTTAATAATGTACTAAATAGCTACAATAAAATTTTGGACCTCGTACTTAGTAACTTCACTTCGGTCACAGTTCTTGAATCGTCAGACCCGTTGCTTCGTCTGGATCCCTATCATCCATGTTTTATCGTGTCTGTGTATTCTCCAAAAATAACATATTTAAAAGAAAAAGTAGGCCAAACTTTAAATTTTTATAAAGCTAATTATGAAAATATAAACGTACATTTAAAAAACGTTTCTTGGTCCGATGTATTCAGGGGCAAAACTGTGAACGAAATGGTCTCAATCTTATAAACGGAGTTAGATTTAACTTTTAAAATGTTTGTTCCATTAAAATTACCCAAAAAATATATATATCCACCATGGTTTTCTAAATCACTTATCAACTTGCTGATGGAAAAAGAAAAAGCCAGAAAAAAATACATAAAATACAAAAATCCTCGCGATGAGATTGATTTTAGGGTACTACGTGAACGATGTCATTTTCTTTTAAATAAATGTATCGCGAACTATAAAAAGAACACGGAAGAAAGTATACATAAAAATCCTAAATATTTTTGGCGCTACATAAGAAGCAAAAAATCAAATTCGGCCGCGTTACCTAGTGAGATGCATCTGGGGTCCAAATCTGTTACTACAGGTAACGAGATTAGCAACTTGTTTGCGGATCATTTTGCCAGCCTATATACTTCTGATAGCAGTATCCTACCCAAGGTTAATCCTAGTAATCAGTACTTAACCGATGTCTTAAGTAACATACGTCTAACGGAGGAAAGTATTTTAACGCACCTTAAAAAGTTGGATGTGAACAAAGGAAGTGGTCCCGATGGCATACACCCTGTTTTCGTTAAAAGATGTAAAGCATCGTTATCATATCCTCTATTTCTCATATTTAATCAATCATTATCCACAGGCATATATCCAGATAAATGGAAAATAAGTAAAATAATACCCATATATAAGAAGGGCGACGCTAACAAGGTAGATAATTACAGACCAATTTGTATACAACCATGTTTTGCCAAGATATTCGAACTAAGTGTAGAGCGTGTTTTATCACAACATTTTAATGGTACTATAAACATTAACCAACATGGTTTTTGCAGTGGGCGCTCTGTTCAGACAAATTTAGTTTCATTCGTGTCTTATATCAGCAATGAATTGGATGAGGGTAATGAAGTACACGCTATTTATACCGACTTCAAAAGCGCTTTCGATAAAGTTTGCCACCAAAAACTTCTCGAAAAACTTGAGAAAATGGGTACGTGTGGGTCACTTTTGAGATGGTTTACATTATATCTTGAAAAAAGATCACAATTTGTTGTTTCAGGAGGATATACATCTAAAACCTTTTATGTCGGTTCTGGTGTGCCTCAAGGATCTCACTTGTCTCCGATTCTTTTTCTCTTATTCATTAATGACATAACCAAAGCTGTGACGTCGAGTAAATGCTCTCTATTTGCGGACGATTTAAAAATATATAATAAAGCCAACCCTGAGAATTGTAAACGGCTGCAAATTGATCTAGACAGATTATCAGAATGGTGCAACTGCAATCAGTTATCACTGAACGTAAAAAAGTGTTTCGATATGAAATTCACCAGAAAGAAGCTGCCCTTTAAATACAGATATAGTATTGGTGGTGTTAAGTTAACTGAAGTATCTGAAATTCGCGATCTAGGTGTGGTTCTAGACTCAAGATTGACATTTCTCCCCCATATTGACACAATTGTGAATAAATCTGCAAAAGTGTTAGGTTTCTTGAAACGTAATAGCCAACGTTTTAAAACTGAAACAAAAATTCAACTTTATTTTTCTTTAGTTCGTAGTAATTTGGAATTTGCAAGTCAGATCTGGAATCCCTTCTATGCTACCTCATCTTTACGCATAGAGTCAATACAGAGAGCATTTACTCGGCATTTAGCTCTCCAAGATACAAATATTTCACACCGACAACCATACATACAACGTTTAAATCACTTTAATTTAGATGAATTATCTAAGCGCCGCAAAATACTGGACTTAATATTTTTGTTAAAAATTTTAAATGGACTAACTGATGGCTCGTCTATTCTCGAACAAATTCATTATTTTATTCCGCATAACTATCCCAGAACACGCATAGGAAATATTTTTAAAACTAAGCGTTGCAGGACCAATATAGGTATGAATTCACCTTTGACAAGAATATGTAGAGCTTATAATGAGTTGAACTCAAAACATTGTGACCTAGACATTTTCCACGACTCTTTTCCAGTTTTCAAAAAAAAAATTATTAAATATCTATAATATGTTTGTTAAATTTTAATTATTTTTTATCCCATTGTTTTATTAGTAATTGTACCAATCAAAAAACTAAATCTATTATTATTATTTTAAAACAATATCATTTTTGTAATTTAAGTTTGTAAATATTTATATCTGTTAGATTTAAGTTTAGGACTTAGTTTAAGATTTAAAAAAAAAAAAACAACTTATATGTCATGCCTTATGAATGATGTGTTCTGCCTGTAATTGGTGCATACCTCAGATGTTTTTTGTTATTATGTAAATGTTTGTTTTTAAATTGTATTTAATGTATGCTCTGTTGGCAAACCAAATAAATAAATAAAAATAAATTACGGAAAAATGGGATGTTCGATGAGCATTAAACTTCATTTCCTTAATTCACATTTGAACTACTTTCCTGATAACTTGGGAGCTGTAAGTGAAGAGCAAGGCGAAAGATTTCACCAGGATTTGAAGGAGATGGAACGTCGCTACCAGGGAAAGTGGAATAAAACAATGATGGCAGACTATTGTTGGCTGTTAAAGCGAGATGATGCAAGTCGCAATTTCAAGCGAAAATCTCACAATCGGAGCTTCAGTGAAAAAAAAGCAAGATACCACAAAAGTATTTGATATTTTTATTTATTTTTTTATTGTCCCCCAAATATATTTTTAATGTTTTAAAGTCATGTAATTGTTTCTTAATTGTAATAAAAAATAAATACTCAAATAAAGTCGTGTTTTTTTTCAATTTTACAAAGTAGGGATTTTTCAAAAAACTGAGGGTGATAGAAAAAAACCAAGTACATATTCGTAATCTACGCACCAAAATACCCCAAGATCAGCATTCAAATCCAAAAGGGGAAAATAAAAGTTAAAATTTGCAGGTCTGTGTAATTATTGTAACACGATATTCACTACTTAACACACTACCAAAAACACATAAATATAAAACAAGATACATAACTTACTCAATCATCATCACTATTCTAAACTCCTACCAAGAATCCAACATTACTATCAGTTTCCATCGTTATACTCAAATTAATACACTCACTGAAACAAAACTATCACTAATTAATTGTAATTGCTTACTTATCCTGATTGGCCCCACCGTAGCGCCAGGCTTAGTAATACCAAAAACTGACTCTCATTCCTTTGATAACCTAGTTGACATCATTGAACTCCAATATGGCAGCTAACCAGCAATTATTGCAAGATTTAGATCTTGTCTCAAACATATCCGCCAATACATGTGATCCGACTAGTCTCAACAAAAGTACCTATTTTCAAAAAGCAGGTATCACTGTAATTATGCAAAATATTAGAAGCATTTACAAAAACTATGACGATCTTGAGGTGAATATAGAGGCACTGCATCTGAATCATGATATTGATGTTATAATCCTTACTGAATGCCACCTTAACCCTAATAAAGCTATCCCTATACGACAAAACTACTCAGCTTATCAAACTGTTAACCATATGAGCCAAAAGGACGGGGTCGTAGTATACGTCAAAAATTCTATCTCGCATGACTCGAAGGAGCTTTGTCTTTTAGGCGCATCTGGGATGAGAATCACAGTAGAATCTATTGAAATCCTTGCCATATATCGTTCGCATAAAAATAGTGATAAGACTAAGTTTATCGACTCTCTAGACAGATATTTAACAGACCACAAAATAAATAAAAATGTTATTATAATGGGTGATATAAACATTAACATCATTGAAAATGAAACCGATACCTCTGGGAGTAGTTATCTACTCAAACTAGCTTCACAAGGTATTCTACCCGGACACCAACTTCCAACTAGAGGAAAAAACTGTTTAGATCACGTAATGACCAACTTAGACCCAAACAACTATTCTGCACATATATCTGTTGTAAATACAACAATTACAGATGACAAACTTATTTGTTTTCGAGTTTGCTGCAACGAGACGAAAACAAAAGTACCACCCAAAACAAAGACTATAACAGACTACGACAAAGCATTACAAACGATTAGGCAAATGGATTTATCAGAAATATTTAAAGCCGAAGACCCAGACGTAATAGCTGAAAAATTGACGAACACCATAAATATAGTAATTGCAGCAAATACCAAAACTGGTTCAATACCTAAACAAAAAAGGTGTATCAAACCCTGGATTACGCCTGGTGTCTTGAAATGTATAAAGAATAGAAACAACATGCAAATGAAACTTAAAAAAGATGAAAACAACATTACTCTTAAAATAACGTATCGTCGTTATAGAAATTACTGCAATAATTTGATAAAAAAATCAAAAACAAACTATAATAAGGAACTATTATCTAAAACTACTGAAAACAAACAACTTTGGAAAACAATAAAAAACATTAACAATCTTAAAAAAAACAAGTCATCTAACAATAACTTACTCAAGATCAAACAAACTCCAGAAGAATCTCTTCACCATATCAATAATTACTTCGCCAACGTAGGAAAAGAGTTAATGCATAAACTACCGATCATTGACAACCCCCAAAAGAGGAGCAAATGTCAAAAGTTGCATACCAAAAAAACTCAATAGGATTACTAGATGCTGACCCCACAGAAATACGCCACTTATTGCTTAACCTGAAAACTGAATGCGCAATAGGTATAGATAATGTTCCCAACAGATTACTTAAAATGGCAGCCCCTGAATTAACACCTTTAATATGTCACTTAAATAACCAAATATTTGAGAAAGGAATATTTCCAAAAGTTTTAAAATATTCTTTAATCCATCCCATTTACAAAGCTGGCAATAAGAATGATATCAATAACTTTAGGCCTATTTCGGTGTTACCAGCAATTTCCAAAATTATTGAAAAAACTATAAACTCTCGTCTGGTTAAGTATCTGAACAAGAACAACATACTTTCTCCCTCACAATTCGGTTTCAGAGAAGGTATGAGTACAGAAGATGCTGTTACTGCACTGACGACGAACATTGTGGGAAAACTTGATAGAAAGATAAAATGTTTGGCATCATTTTTAGATCTAAGGAAAGCTTTTGATACCATTTATAAACCAACACTTATTAGGCGCCTAGTATCAGGGGTAAATTCTTGGATATATTGGTGAGCTATCTAACGGACCGCAAACAGGCAGTTAAAATTAATAATTTTGTGAGCAATCCAAACACAGAAGACTCGGAATATGGTGTCCCACAAGGGTCGGTGTTAGGCCCAACCCTATTCCTAATTTACATCAACAACCTCTGTAACTTGAAAATCCAACAGTGCGATATTTACTCATACGCCGATGATACAGCAATGCTATTTTATGGGGACACCTGGGAGGAGGTATATAAATTAGCAGAAAAGGGACTTTCACTGACAAAAACATGGCTATCAACAAATTATCTAACACTTAATACGGACAAAACAAAATATATGACATTTTCTTTACGTAATAACTCCCAACCCCCTTGCAATTATAAACTAACAGTCCATGAAACAAACTGTGCAAATGACAACAAATGCAACTGCTGTGCTTTGGAGCGTGTGGATAAAATTAAGTACTTGGGTATTATTATAGATAAAAACTTGTCATGGCATCCACAAATTGATTTGCTAACTGGTCGAATAAAAAAACTTATATGGTTATTTACAAACTTAAGACGTTACGCAAATATCCAAATACTTAACATGATTTACGTTTCCTTAGCGCAATCAGTACTCACATATTGTATTCCTGTATGGGGTGGATGCTCAAAAACTAAATTCCTCGAACTTGAGAGGGCGCAACGCTATCTTCTTAAAACGATTTATAATAAACAACGAAGGTTTTCTACAGCTGAATTATATAAATTATCCGACGTACTTTCTGTGAGACAGCTTTACATACTCCAATGCGTTTTAAGAAATCACAAATTAGAGGAAATAAAACTTAAACAACAACAACCTAGACGCAAATCACATATAGTTATACCGCCTATCAAAACAAAAACAGTTTTCGCTACCAATCAATACACCAGAAAATCAGCTGATTTGTATAATAAAATTAACAGTACACTTAGCATATACTCGAAATCTAAACGTGAGTGCAAAATATCAGTAGTGAAGTATCTTAAGAGTATGCAATACGATGAAACTGAGAAAATATTATGTAACTGCTAAATAACTTAGTAATGTCACACACTTAAACACACATTCACATATACACACACATACTATCACAAACAAACACACACACAAACATATTCACTCACACAAAACACACGGTTGATTTTGTACATTTAATATATTATTATTTTTTTTATGGTAATTATTAACTTGTTAGTAATAAAATAGCTTAAAATTTAAAATGTTTAATTTAATTTTTTTCTTTATTTTTCTTTTTTTTTCTTGTTAACATTCAAGTATTAATTCTACAGAATATTAATATAATTTTATTTTAATATAACTAAAAATGTACATTTTACAGATATTGAGAAAAGTAATATATAAAATGAAATTAAAATTGTTAATAATGTAAATTTGTAATAATAATGATTATGAAATAAATATGTTACCACACTATGCCACGAAACGGAGGACCGTCGCTGTCCTGTTACAGGCCCTACGGGGCTTACTAGGATAGGTCGAAATGTATAATGTTTTTGTAATGATGAATGAAATAAATGTTTTTTTTTTTTTTAATAATCGAAATTTTAAGGAATCAATGCACACATATACCCATAGCAATCCACGAAGTTTATTCAGGAGTTCTGTCTGTTCTGTCATGCTGTGTAGTGCCGGCTATGAATAGCACTACCCCATTTCTTCTGGTGGGTGTACGGAAGAGGCGACTAACGGTATTAGGGCTTTTAAGGGATTTTTGGGCGATGCGGTTGGAGACCCATTACCAAAAACCTTTTTTCACCATCTTTTCCCCACGCAACTTCCAAAAGTGGGTGATGAATTTCTAATTCCCTAGCTCTGGCTAACCCTTAATGGGATTTATAGCCGTGAGTAAATTTATGTATATATGTATGTTCTGTCAGGAATGGATAAAGTGGTGGTGGTGATTCTTAGGCAATAAAATTAACTTATCGCAATAGTTTTGAATTTTGTGGCAACTAATCCATATTCTCGGCTATAAATCACAAAGGGGTACACAGAGCTTTGAAATATGAACAATCAATAAAATCGCAATTTATTGATTTTAGGTTCAAGTTTTCTCAAAGGCTTCATGGCTTCTCAGTAGAGGTACTTTTTAGCAAAAAATCCTATTTTATCTAAACAAAAACTGTAAAAATAGTATATTGAAAGTAAGATTTTTGTATACGAGTCAATACATACATATACTCACGCCGTTAATTCCCATTGGGGTAGGCAGTGACTATCGATCGCCACTTCGTACGATCCTGGCAAACCTCTCTTGCTTCGTCTAAGTCCATCAATCTTTTCATACATGCTCTTTTATTCTTCATACTTCGGACGCCTGCCTTTTTGAGCACACTTTCAATTTGGTCCAAGTGTGTCTATACGAGTCAATCTGGAATTAAATTGCGGTAACATAAGCACAGTCCCTAATAAAGTAATTTTTCATCTACCCACACGCTAAAAGAGCAAACTAAAGCCTGTCTAGTAATAAACTGAAACCTTACCGGATTATTTCACAACACATAACAACTACTCTGGCCCTAAAAACGACCCTTGACGCTAAATTTCGTTCCCAACATTAACATATGAATTCATGGCAGGCCATAAACGAATAATATGTAAATGTGTCGCGAGACTTGTGAAACGTTTTAGAGGCTGAATATGAAGTGATATATCTGGTTTCAAAATTACTTGATTATCTTTTGTTCATTTGTCATGCCGCCGGCTTAAAATACATACTACAAACTATAAATGTAACTTCTCATTCTTCTCAATGAGAATATCTTTTTTGTTTCTAAATATTTTATACATACATACATATACTCACGGCCATAAATCCCAAAAAAAGCAGTCAGAGCTTCAGAGCTAGAATCTCCTCAGCCACATTTGGAAGTTGATAGGGGAGAAGAAGGTAGAACTAAAGTATCGTTGGTGATGGGTGGTGGCCCACAAGGTTGGAGAACCCCATCTCCTAAAACATACATACATACATATACTCACGGCTATAAATCCCTTAACGGGGTAGCCAGAGCTTTGGAATAAGAAATTCCTCAGGCACTTTTGGAAGTTGATTGGGGAAAAGATGGTAATAATAAATGTTTTTGGTGACGGGTCTCCAACCACATCGCCCAAAAATCACTTAAAAAGCCCCTATACCCTTAGTCGCCTCTTACGATCACCCACGGATAGAAATGCGGTAGTATTATTCTAAGCAGACACTACACGGCAACTATCCCACAAACATCTCCCAAAAACAATTACAAAAAAACCATAGCGTTAATCGTAGGGGTAGCGACATTCTAAGATGGCACTACACGGCATATCAATCATATTATCACTCTACACCATCCAAAACCTTGTCATACTCATCAGGTAAAGTGATTGGGCATTCTAACTATAAAATTTTTGAAAATTTACATCCAACAGTATTTTTTACCTCAGCTCACCTCCCATCTTTATCTCATCATCTAGCTACTCTCAAAAAGGGCTGGAAACTGTTCAATTGCTAGCTCTTGCTACACTATTGTAAGATAACAGACATGAAAATAGATAAGCACAAGTATTATTTTATACTAGCTTTCCTCCCACGGCTTTGCCCGCGTGGAATTCAGTTATATTGCGGTAAAAAGTACAACTGTAAGAAAACTTCTCATTCTGACGGAAAGTCATTCCCACAAAAAAATCTAAGAAGCACGATATAATGCTGGATATAATCAGTTATTAAACCTTCTAAATTTACAAGTTCATATTCGTTTGCAATATATAAGTAGATGTAAAAAAGTAGTTTAGACGATAAGACAATATTTTTGTTTTCCTTTGGGAATATATTTTTTTCCGGGATAAAAAGTTCCCTATCATTTAATCCGGACTTCTAACTATAACAACCGTGATAGCTCAATGGGTAGAACACCGGTTATCGTGCAAACGACTGGTGTTCAAATCCCGGGTCAGGCCTAAACTAATAAGTCTTTTATATTTTAACTCTAAAGAGAAGGTGCAAAAAGTCATGTGATGTTTAAAAGTATTGAAACATTAGTAAAAGACTTGTATTATCTATACTTATAATAAATCTGTAGAGAGGTCAATTCTGTACATGAAATATATTTTCAAAATAACTATCAGGGGGTGATTTGGGATCGATACTGATGCCAAAAATGCAATCAGTAAATTTTTTGTCTGTCTGTCTGTCTGTCGGTTTGTATGTTCCTTATGGAAACAAAAACTACTCGGCAAATTTTGACGAAACTTGGCACAATTATTCTTCATACTCCTGGGCAGGTTATAGTATACTTTTCAGCAGAGTAGTGAAGGGGAATTTTGGGAAATTTCGGGAAAACGGGAGAAGTTACTCCATTTTTTAAGCTTCCGTCGCGTGTGCAGCCTTAATGGTTAAAGTTGCATAGAAATCACGTATGACGGAAATACTCTACATAAAATTGTCTAAAAAATATCCCTCAACAGTATATGTCTATCTTTTATGGTTGACTAACAACAACACTTGTAACTCCTGATAGCTTAGCAGTTCGGAGCATTCTGATTATGTTTTTTTTCTCTTACGTTTGTAATACTCTCAATCACCCTTATATAAAAAGTTAACATTATTACCTACTCAATAAAAAAAGAATCATAGAAATCGGAATAGAAACACCAAAATTATACATGAAACATAATAGTCGCACGCGATCAAAACCAAATCCTTACTGATTTACATATTACGTACTAGATGGCGCCAGTAGTTGCATCAATTAAAACCTAAAAATTAGCTTATTTTGGGGAATATTAATCTGAACCGATCTTAAAAGCGCTTTCAAAATCGCAAAGTTACACTATATTCAGACATGAGTGCTGTAAGTTGTAATAAAGGCGCTAATTTCATAACGCTTGAGCAGTGATTGAAGAAACCTCCGATATTTTTAAAACTACGCTACCCGTGCGAAGCGGGGCCGATCCACTAGTAATAAATAAGTACCTTTGCTTGACTTTCGGGTACATACAGATTTAAAGATAAGATGAAAACTTGCACCCGCACTAGCCCTGTAAAAATGTTATGCAGGGCTTTGTAATAATTAAAATTTAACCCATATATATTCATAAAGATTAATAAAGAACATACATACATACATATACTCACGGCTGTAAATCCCTGGAAGGGGTAGCCAGAGCTAAGGAATTAGAAACTACTCAGCCACTTTTGGAAAGTTGAGTGGGGTAAAGATGGTTGGTAAAATAAAGGTTATTGGTGACGGGTCTCCAACCACATCGCCCAAAAATCACTCGAAAAGCCCGTATACCCTTAGTCGCCTTTTACGATCACCCATGGGTAGAAATAGGGTAGTGCTATTCTAATAAATAAATAAAGAATAAATAAAGGAAAGAAAAATTTCGACACAGGCGGGAATCGAACCCGCGACCTCGGGTATACGCCCCGACGCCCCGACGCTCTGCCAACTGAGCCACCGTGTAAATTGGCTGCCAGTGCGAAATTCTTCTATCCTTTATTTCTTTTACACGTTTAAGCAGTGTTTGCGTTTCCTACCTCCGAATTTGAACTAATTCGGAATTCGAATTTATTTATAAGTAATAATCCCCACATGAGGTTTTCATGAACAAAAAGATTTAAATTAGTGCTATTCTAAGCCGACACAACACAGCTAATAATAAAATAAATATGTTTTTCTGACTTCTATTTAAGATCAAAGTTAGGTTTTCCTTTTTAACCGACTTCAAAAACAGGAGTGTTCTCAATTCGACCGCATATATATTATTATTTTTTTATGTATGTTCGCCGATTACTTCGCCATTTGTGAACCGATTTTGATTATTATTTTTTTGTTCGAAAGAAGATACTCCCGGATTGGTACCATGATGAGGATGTCAGGGTCTGATGATGGGATCCTGGAGAAATCGAGGGGAACCCTGAAATTTTATAGGCAAATGTACCGCGTTTTACATATTTTATGAACAAGTATTGGCATTTGCTTCTGAAAATCATATTGTTATGCTGCTGAGCTGATGATGGAAGGTGTGGGTCCTTAATCACTAGGAGTTAGGAAACAGTTCTTTCACCATTCTATAAAGATTTATGCTCCTCTTCGTAGCTTTTATGAAGATAATACAGGTTCACTCAACATTTCTTTTGTTATGTTATTGTTACCGAGAAAGTACCATAAGACCTGGATGTGATGATGGCATCCCAGGAAATCGAGGGGACTGTCGAAACTCACAATCATGTCACAGTGTATTTGTTCAAAACGCCGATAGGCCTGCTCTGTATAACGTGAGAACGTGGGTCCAAGCAAAGCGTGGGTACTCTGAACAACAGGTGACAATGTCACGTGATATTCAGAAGTATTACTACCTCTGCTAACCCCTTCGGGGATATTCGGCGTGAACGTTTGAGTCTTTCTTGAGATGTAGAATTGTAGACCATCGCCTTTCGAGGGATTCCAAGAACAATGTAAATTTACATGGGAGTCATACGTTTCACCGAATGTCGCGAGCTCGACGCACGCGAGCTCGAAAAAATATTTGAGTGGTACGCCAGCTCGAAAGTACGTGAATTCGAAAGCCGCCAGCTCGAAAGACGTTGGCGCGAATCACGTTTCACCGAAAATCTTTTGCAATGGTTTATCAGTTTGAGAAGCAGATTATAATTAATGTCTTAATCTTATTAATATTAAACATATTTTCTTTGAAGGTACTTTGATTTTTAGTTATTGATGTTATTTGCATCCACCCTCAGTAAAATATCTACGCTTATTGGAAAATCACCTAGCTACCTACCTAAACTTACCTAAAAGACCCAAAAAGTAGCCAGAGCCACAAAATTAGATATCATACATACATATACTCATGGCTATTAATCACTAAAATGGGTAGCCAGAGAGAGAGAATTAGTAATTCCTCAGCAAATTTTTGAAAGTTATGTGGTGAAAAGATAGTAAAATAAAGGTTGTTGGTGATGGGTCTTCTACCGCATCGCCCAAAAAGCCTTTAAAACCCCAATACCCTTAGTCGCCTCTTTCGTACACCCGCGGAAAGAAACGGGGTAGTGCTATTCTAAACCGATACTAAACAGCATCTGTTTTTTGCTTAAACTTAATTTTTGGTACAATGAAATGAAACTCTAACTATTGTTTCTTTGCCATTTAATATTAGCGTAAAAAAATCAATATAAAACTATATATGTTCGAAAATATTAAATGAAAAATACTAAGTTGCTATTGAAAATAGGTAAACTCCTCCTATATAAGAAACATTGTTTTGACAAAACATAAACAAAAAAAACATAAAACCAAATTGTATAAAAAATCAGTAAAGATGAGTATTAGGAGCTATAGCTATATACTGCGCTAAGTTATATGCACCAATATGTTTTGTTCTACATTATTTTAATGAGGGTGGATGCAAATAACATCAATAACTAAAAAATCAAAGTACCTTAAAAGAAAATATGTTTAATATTAATAAGATTAAGACATTAATTATAATCTGCTTCTCAAACTGATAAACCATTGCGAAAGATTTTCGGTGAAACGTGATTCGCGCCAACGTCTTTCGAGCTGGCGGCTTTCGAATTCACGTACTTTCGAGCTGGCGTACCACTCAAATATTTTTTCGAGCTCGCGTGCGTCGAGCTCGCGACATTCGGTGAAACGTATGACTCCCAATTTACATATAGTTGAGCCTATTTAATATCGTATAATAATAGAAATACCGGAAGTACGAAGAATAATAGGTACAGTAACTGTCGCACTGCCTAATACGAGAGGCATCTTTGCCAGGTCTACCCATCTCTAAAACTCGTAAAATAAAATAACTTTTAACAAAAAGAAAACCGACTTCATAGCGGGAAAAACAAACGAAAACAAACAATCAAGTACTAAAAAGTACGAAATAAGGTTTTTAATTGAATATGAGTACTGTGATTAATACCTTAGCAATTTCTTTATTCCACACGCGTCAGTTCAACCTACCTAAATATAAAAATTCTCTTAAATTAATTTTTGAGTCGGTGCCAGTCAAACAAAAGTGAATTCACCCTACTATCTATCTCTGATTATTACAATCTAAACAATATATATCTATCGCCTAACGTTCTAAATGGTAATACGTACAAAAATAAATTTACCCTACAAGTACAAGATATGCTATATTGTACATGTGTATGAAGTGCGAAATACACACTTATTATTGTCAATCATCCCGCAGGCTGGCACCGGCTCACAAATTAATTTAAGAGAATTTTAATATTTAGGTAGGTTGAACTGACGCGTGTGGAATAAAGAAATTGCTAAGGTATTAATCACAGTACTCATATTCAATTAAAAACCTTATTTTGTACTTTTTAGTACTTGATTGTTTATTTTCGTTTGTTTTTCCCGCTATGAAGTCGGTTTTCTTTTTTTAAAAGCAGTAATTATAAAATATAAAATAAATAATAAAAGATACCAGTAAGTATATCTTTCCGTAAAATACCGCATAAATAATCAAAGAACATAAAATACCAGAAGAGACACTTACACATTCAAAGTGCCTCGTCTGAAACTCGTCCGCATTTACTGCACACACTTGAGACGCAGTTTGCTTAGCGCAAGGAGTTTCGGTTTGCATATTGGTGCAGCCAGCAAGTGCAAAGTGGCTACTGAGCGATCCTTAGTCCGGCAGATTGATTTTATCGTAGAAGCGACAGTCGTTTGGTCAGTGTTGGGAACTAATTTTAAAAATGCTAGATATATGTTGTGGAATTTGTACTTATGACAATTGGCAAGTGCGAGCTGGCCAACTAGCCGCTGAAACGGTTATATACAAAGGAAATCATCAAAGTTCCTTATCGATACCAACCAGAAGATCATCGCAGCTATCGGCAGAGTGACACGGCCCAGCTCCAGTGAGATGTTTATCGTTGGAAAACCACTTTTTAGACATTACCAATCTTTGTTCCCGTCGCCAACCTAACGAGGGAGTCAGTGCATCGCTTCTCCTGCCCAGCCGTTTGATGAAATCTAATGAAATTGAAATGATCTGAGTTGTTGGACTAATCAACTGACGCAGTTTGCTTAGCGCAAAGAGTTTCGGTTTGCATATTGGTGCAGCCAGCAAGTGCAAAGTGGCTACTGAGCGGTCCTTAGTCTGGCAGATTGATTTTATCGTAGATGTGACAGTCGTTTGATCCGTGTTGGTAACTAATTTTGCATGTGTTGTATAGTCTGTACTTATGACAATTGGCAAGTGCGAGCTGGCACCGATGGAGACTTACTAGTGATGGTTTAGGAGAAAATAATAGCGTAAAATAATAACGTTACATTATAATCAATACAAATTATATCAAATTATTAATGCAATAGCAATATATAAAGTTCGTCATTAGAATATATTCAAGAGTCACAAAATTATGTTTGCGGTTTTCGTAAATGTGCTGCATCGAAATTCGATAAAATTCTTCATATGTTTTATTTTTATACTTTTATTGTAAATAATGTTTTTGTTAAATAAATTTATTAATTTGGAGTCGGCAACAAATAAAAACCGTTCTTTTATGTTTTTGTATTATTATTTTGACTGTATATGCATATCATTCGAAACTTTAAACAATTGTTTAAGTGCTAGGTAGTTTTTATTGAAATCTGCTACTAACTGATGCCAACGCCAACTCATAGTTACATAGATAGAATAGATTGTAAAATAAATGGTGTTTTGTTATGGGTCTCCCACCGCATCGCCCAATACCCGTAACCGCCTCTTAGCCACAGGAAGAAATGGGGTAGTGCTATTCTTAACCGACACTACACAACACAATTTTGCTAAGTGTCGTTCTTGTGAAAATAAACATTAAATTAAATAGTAAGAATATTTTTTTTACATTTAATCGTGAATGTGAAAGTATTTATTTCTTTTATTTATTACTAGTGGATCGTCCCAGCTTCGCACGGGTAGCGTTGTTTTTTAAATATCTGTGGTTTCTTTCTTCAGTCACTGCTCAAGCATTGTGAAATTCAGCGTAATGTTTTCAATTTATTAAATTTATAGCACTCCCTTAACAGTGTAGTTTGGTGATTTTGAATGCGCTTTAATGAACGGTTCAGTATTTCCGTTTCATAGCAAATTTTGGAATAAAACGCTATGAAGTATTTATAACAATCTAAAAAATAAATCATTACGTTATGTAGGATGCAACTACTGGCGCCATCTAGTATGTTATATGTAAATTAGTAAAGATTTGGTTTCGATCACGGGCGCGATGGCTTATTTTATGTATAATTTCGGTGGTTGTCTACCGATTTCTATGATTCTTTTTTTATTGAATAGGTAATAATGTTACCTTTTTTAAATTATGGATGAGTGAGAGGTTTACAAACGTAAGAGTAAACAAATATAATCAGGATGGTCCGAACTGCTAAGCTATCAGGAATTACACGTGTAATTGTGAGTCAACCATAAAAGATAGACATATACTGTTGAGGATTTTTTTTAGATAATTTTATGAAGAATATTTCCGCCACACATGATTTCTATGTAAGTTTAACTATTAAGGCTGCCCACGCGACGGAAGCTTAAAAAATGGAGTAACTTCTCCCGTTTTCCCCAAATTTCCCAAAATTCCCCTTTACTTCTCTGCTGGAAAGTATACAAAAACCTGCGCAGGAGTATGAAGAATAATTGTACCAAGTTTCGTTAAAATCCGTCGAGTAGTTTTTGTTTCCATAAGGAACATACAAACCGACAGACAGACATACAGACAGACAGACAGACAGACAGACAAAAATTTTACTGATTGCATTTTTGGCATCAGTATCGATCCCTAATCACCACCTGATAGTTATTTTGAAAATATATTTCATGTACAGAATTGACCTCTCTACAGATTTATTTTAAGTATAGATATCATAATACGATTATTGCTTTATAAATCATTCTTAAAACTTCTACTAACCTGCTTATGCTTATGGTTATAAATTATTTAGCGATTTGTGAAAATTGAGCGGAAAAAAGAAAATTTCAATGTATATATATTATACAAGGTACTAGGTAGGTAGGTACCTCTTCCACGATCGATTTATGTTTTCAAGCCAGGACGTACACCTCACCGAATACAGCTTAAAAACTGGTAATTCGTATGTTTATAAATTGATTTCTGCAACAACTTAATCTTTGCAAGTGTAGATCCTAATGCATTCGTAACTGAAAGGCCTGATTTCTGTGTGACGTCATGTGTGAAATACGTAAATTGTAAAGTTCCAAGTTGATTTGAAGTATTGCTGCCCGCTCTGGGAGTTTCCTAAGCTATTCTGACTATCACAAGTATAGAATGGGTTGGTTTGGTCTAGGGTATCTGTATCTTCAGGGTAGATTTTTAATTTCCACGCCGTGTAGTGTCGGCTTAGAATAGCACTACCCCGTGGGTACGTACGTTTCTACCGATGGGTGTACGTAAGAGGCGACTAATGGTATTGTGGCTTTTAAGGGATTTTTTACTTTACTTTACCATCTTTTCCCTACTCAATTTTCCAAAAGTGGCTGAGGAATTTCTAATTCCTTAGCTCTGGCTACCCCTTCTAGGGATTTATAGCCGTGAGTATATGTATGTATGTATGTATGTATCTAATATATAAAATTCACGTGTCACAGTGTTTGTCACCAAACCCCTACGAAACGGCTTAACCGATTTCAATTAAATTTTGCGTACACATTCGGTGGATCTGAGAATAGGTTTATAATTATACATTTTTTATGCTCTTAAGTGATAAGAGTTGTCCGCTTTTTGTTTGTTGTTTTTTTATGACTAGAAATTCCCAAGAAATAATTTATATGGCAAAAC
This sequence comes from Bedellia somnulentella, assembly GCA_963576735.1. Classification (NCBI taxonomy): domain Eukaryota; kingdom Metazoa; phylum Arthropoda; class Insecta; order Lepidoptera; family Bedelliidae; genus Bedellia; species Bedellia somnulentella. The sequence continues at coordinate 2,011,721 of OY755171.1, forward strand.
AAAACGTTTACGGGGTCAACTAGTAACTATGTGTTGTTTAAAATCAAATTGTATTCCATAACTACCCTTAAAACTCACTTTCGTTAGCTAATATCCTTATCATATAATCGGTTTGTCTAGTCTTTGGTAGCTTGCTTTTAATTTTCCGCATCTAGAAAACAACGATATTTCGTACAAATTGAATTTTCCATAACTACCCTCAAAACTCAATTGGTTTCAGCGAATATCAGTTGAGTAAAACGGTAGTTTGATAAAACGGTAGTTTGATAAAACACGGAGCAGCGACGTTCAGGCGCGCCGGTAATTCCCGGGTGAAAATCCGCGCATATTTGATGAGACACGCGTGGGAACGGCGCGTGTGAACGCACCTTCTCAATTTTGTCGGATTATATTGGAGGACTTTGAATTTAAAGCTTTTTGTGGCGTTTTTTCAGATTCTTGCTTGTTGAGGTTGAATATTCGTAGATCAGTAATGACTTCATTAGTTGCATTGAGGTAAGAGACTATAGATAGATAGATAGATAGATAACTCGTTTATTTATGTTAACATAACACCACATACAATATGAAAAACAATACATAAAGTGAAAAAAAAAACAATATTTTTAAACTTAAAATTAGTGCTATGGTAACACAAATTAGGTCCTAACTCAGTGCTTGATATTGCCAAGTGGCAAAACACTGGTTTTCAGTTAAGGCCTACACTACACTACACATAATTAATTAATATATAAACAAAATAATCTGTGTCTGCCACATTTGAAGTAAACAAAATTGAATAAATAGTAAAGGAACAGACAGTAAACTAAACAAATGCACAACAAAAAAATAAATAAAAAACAATATCTTTTAAAATTATCTTTAAACATATTCGCTTAGTCTCAAAACATTAAATAATTAAAAGAACAAGAAAACATTATCAGTATTTACAAAATATCAAGTAAAGGTTCACATGAGAAAACCAAGCAAAACATTAATTTATACATTAGTTATTTTTATTATTTACTGGAAGTTTACTTGCACGTGTGAGAAAGTCTTTGAGATATTATTTTTTTATTGATTCAGAAGGAACGTTTTTACTGTTTTTTGAAATTAAATTTATTTAATATTTCACGCATTGGTGGAGGAATATTATTCCAACACTTAGTTGCATTGTAACGAAAACTTCCAGTAAAAGCTACAGTACGATGATGGATCAGTGATAAAGGTGGGAGCAGGCTACGAACACAATAGAAACTTCCAAATGATGAATACTTCAATTTGTTAAAAAGATATTCTGGGCATTTGAACTTCATTACATCAAACATTAATGAAGCCATATGTAAGCGCCTACGGGATTCCATGTTAAGTGTAGAAGAACTATTCAGGTAAGGTGAGATATGACAACGTGGCGGTATACTATGGGAAAATCTATAGCAAGCATTTTGGATTCGCTGATTTATATGTGTATTAAAATTTAAAATATATGTTTGTATTACCTGCGTAGCGTTAGCTAAAGAATAGCAATTTCAATAATCCATTACCCTGTGTGTTTTTGGGTAACGTGGCTGGAGCCATATCTTATCTTATCACCCAACGCCCGTTATTTCTTAAACTATTCCCCTCCTTCTAAAAGTAGCTTTATAATTGCGATTACTTTCCACGGAAGAGCATCATACAAGCCAATACTCATCACCAACCAAACTTTAGTTCTCGATTTATTATGTTTAGTTTAGTCATATTTTCATGTACTACTTCCTTTAAACTTATTACTAGGGGTAGAAACACTAGGAACGTATTTGTCACACCTTATCTCGAAGAGTGGCTGATTCTCTATCATCTGAGCATCATGTAACCATGTGCACCGTGAGATAAATCCCTTATACCTATCACTGCTTTATGTATAGTTAAGAAAACCCCCTGTCCACGTTTATAGTATTTAAAAAGACGCTGATATATTTTTTAGAATCATACCTCACCAAATGAGTATAAAATTACCAAAAACGCTATTCAAACGCTACGAACCAAGTTGTAAGCCAAAGGTCGACTCAAAAGGTTCAATACGAAAAGCTCGTAAAAGTATTTCGCAATACAGGCCGTATTTTCGATGCACGTTACGATCGCACGATCGCACAAAATGCCGGCCCTGATCCGTAAATACTCCTCATTTGCTGACCATACGTGCATTAGGATGCGGAGCCCAGATGTGAGAAGAATACTTTGCTTTCGTCGTATGCATATGGTACAATATTCTATGCCTGGTCTTATAGGGTGGCTTTATATTAATTAAAATAAATAATGGAGATTCTTAACAAAAAGATTATTAAATATGGTCACGTGACTGACTCTTGGTGTCAAAAGTATAAAAGGTTGAGAATCACTCATTAATGCGACGCTGGGAAGAGAATCTCTCGCGAAGAAAAGATCGTTTCTTAGGTTTGAATTATGTGTTAAAACAATATATTTAATTCCTGGACCTACTTAGAAATCTTTATTTGTGAATCTCACCAATGGAAACCACTTTAAAACTAAAGTTTGATATATTCTAAACACCCTGGATTTATAAAAAAAGGGGACAAGTGCGAGTTGAACTCGCGTGAAGAGGGTTCCGTACGATGTTAAAGTTGGTACGCACAATATTGAGTGATTTACCATGTTAATTTAATATCATGGGCTTCTTATAGGTTTTCCTATAATCTATAAGGAGAAAACTAATTTCTGTATTTTTTTCAAAATTTTAGGTTCAGTAGTTTCGGAGATAAGGGGGGGAATGGTCAATTTTCGTCTATTTTCTTGAATAACTTGGAAACTATTTTAAAATTACAAAAAAATACATTTAAGATCTTCTCAACCAATGAGAAATGGGCGGTGTGGAAGGGACTCAACCGGCTCAGAGTTGGCGTGGCACGGACACGCGACAACATGAAAAGATGGGGATTCCTGCCACCAGACGCCAGCACCAATTGCGCCTGTGGCCAGAACCATGATAGCCAACACCTGCTACAGTGCCCAGACTGTCCTTACACCTGCACTACTGAAGACTTGCTGAAGGCAACGCCTAAAGCGATAGCGGTCGTGAAGCATTGGCTGCATGCACTATGAAGATTTGACACTCTCACACGAATAAGAAGAAGTTCTCAACCAGACCTTTCATTTGATATGCCACACGATGCAGTTTTCAGAAAAAAAAATCCCCTTCCCCTCCAAAAATGACCCCCCGTATACAGATTTCATCTGCTATGTGTACCAAATTTCAACT